>OY744537.1:61289361-61449361 GCA_963556195.1 Sepiola atlantica | reverse complement strand
ATATCCGGTTTAACGTCCGTTTTACATGCTGGCATGTGTTGGACGGCTTTAAGAAATTGACTTCCAAACTAACCTATCTCTGGTCTGGTCTTTATTTCTCTCTCTTTCTCTCAAGTTCATTGTTATCACTTCCTCCCATGTTTTCCTTGGCCTTCGTCTTTGAACTGGACCTAACTGTTCTACATCTACATACCATCAAAGTCACCTGTTCTGCACACATCTCCCTATTCTTTCCAGATTTAATCTTCGTCTAAGGTCATCAGAACTAAGTCTGTCTTTAAAACATTTTACAAATCCATTGTATCATTCTCTTATCATCTATCTCCATGCAAAGCATTTTTTCAATCTTCACTGGTCAGGTTTCACTTCCATACATCATCACACTGCATACACATGCCGGATAGACTCTTCCCTTGCTCTGCTTGTTATAATAGTAAAGGCAGGATTTGAAAAAAGCACTATAAAATTAGAATATTTGATATTCTGTTTATTAAGATTAGCAATGAGTGGGTAGAGACATTAATTAATTCTCTACACGTATGGACTGGTTAGAATAGCTGTGCATTGGTTGACAATACCGCACATGTCGGAAAGTAAAAGACAGTTTAAAAGAGGGAGAGAGACAAAAACATTTTATTTATTAATAGTTTGCCTATGATGAACTATAAAGACAGTAAAACAAGACAAATGAGACCTAAGATTACACACAGAAATACATTGTTTCCATACACATAAGAATGCACAAGTTATTTATGTAAAAAGATAATGTGAACACTTACATTTTATCATGGCGTCTTTTCTGTTATATGATGTGTCCAAGAACAGTTCTGCCTGTAGGGTGTCTGACCAGCACCTGAAGAAGAAATCTTGTATTATTTCTCGACCACATGTATTGCAAGAGTTCTTAACCAACATCTTGTGTTTATGAGATTTGGGAACTACATTTTTTATCAAGAGAGTCCAAGCTTTTTTACTGGTCTATAAAAAAAAGTTCCCCCTAAGGGAGATAACCATGGTTCTAACAGCATCATACTTAACTTTGCCCTATAAACTTTAATTCTGACCAGATTTTACTTTCGAAATGATAGTTTAAAAGCTTCAAAATCTTTTTTCAATTTCGTATGTTCATTTTTTTATCTACAATAATTGAAAAAAGATGGCCATAACCTGTGTCTTCGTCATAGCCTTCGTCATTCAAATGTGATTTTTGCAGCATTTAAATTGGCAGATAGAAAGTAATTTCTAACTAAAATTAAAATTTATAAACTAAAGTACAGTTGTAGCAATATTGGACTAGGATGTGTAAAAATAAGGTTAAAAATGGAAAATTCCATGTATAGTTAGATTAAGTAAGAAAAGGGAATTTTTCATTTGAGGTTAAGTTAGAGATTAAGCTGACGCTGACGTGTACAGGAAGTTGCATCATAGCAGGAAATGAATGTGAAAAAGAGAAGCGATATCGGTTCTGCTTCTTGGGATGTTTGGCATCAAAGTTATCGGGCGCCTGTTTTTAACGTTGTCACTACCCCTACAGAGGTTGGAAGGGGAAGTTGCAGTTTATCGAGATGTACTTACTGTAAATTGTTGTAAAAAGTAAACCAAACCCCAGAGCAAATAATGGAGTTATTAGCTGTTCGTTTTAATTGTTTCCATTATTTCTGCCACAAAGAGAAGGAAGAAGAAGAAAAATATCAACATCTCTACGATTGCTGCTGAGACACGTCACTATCCATCAAGCCAACTACTTACAATCTGTCAACGAGAGACTCAGTCGGTTTTTGTCAATGAGAAGAATACGGGCCACCAAGTGGGGATCGAATAACTCCCCACTAATGTTACAAAGTATTATGCTGCTTTTTTTGTTCCTAAATCAAACCAAAACATTATTTCTGGAGGAGCCACTATTCAAAAAAAGAACCCAGATTTTAGTAATAACTATTAGGCTTGGTTCCTTCTGTTAAAAAAATTGGCTTTGGAGGACACACAAAAAAAAACGAAAAAAAAAACAAGTATAATAAAACTGTTTTGCTTTTCCTGAATCCAAATAAGAGTTCTCTTAGACTAATGGGTATGTTTGACATTAAGATTGAGTGTTGCCCTTTCGGAAAGTGTTTTCAATGTTAGTGTATAAGCCTACAACGCTTAACCCAGACACACCCTTAATTAATATCTGTGCCATTACAGAGCAATCAATTCCTTGTTGCCTATTGGTGAAAAAGAACAAGAAGCGTTCGAGTACAATAATAGACTTTTTCTACTGTTTTATCAAATACAAGCGGTATTTACCCAGTTTTGCCTGTGTGGAAATATATTGTTGGGTATAAATAGTTTCAAATAGAGTTATGTTTACAATTTTTGTCTTAAAAGAAAAGTTAAAATTAACATTTGCAATATGAGGTCAAGTAATAAAAAAAACCTTAGCGCAGTGGCGTTTTCTTAAAAAGAAAATACTTGTTTGATGCTTACAGAAAAACGGCAAATGGATTTAACAAATCGAAACGCATTCGTTTTTATTCAATTATTTTGAATCTTAAAAATACCAATAAAAATAATTATTGAAATGTTTAAACCTTTTTTTAAATACATTAACCACTGAGATATTTTTTGTTTAATTTTAATTTTTTATGAAATAAACGAAAATATATTTTTAAAAAAATGAATTTCGTTTCCTTACGTTCTAATATATTTTAGTTATTTTATGGACGTAACCGATAATTGCCCGAATGACACCAGATGAAATAGAAGGTTCAGGGAAGGGAGCAGGGATGTATTCCCTGGCAACAACGGAGTTGCCTGCTAGTGCACAATAATGTTATCCAAAGGTTTTAGTACTCATCAACTTTAAGAATAGGGGTAGAGTTTCAATCCCGGCTTGAGGCACTAACTGGTTTAGCCGTACTGAAAAGCTGTGATACAGCGAAACAGTCTGTATGTGGATGACTATATAAAGCTCCCTTTCTTTGGTAGAGCTTATTTGTAAGGATATCGCCAACTGTCATTAGCTTTAAGGCATAGCTCATTGGGTAAAACTAATTCGAGCTGCCGGCACTTGACAATGTTTACATTGAGATATCACTTACATTCAGTCAGTGTCGTATTATAGTGCAAGGGTAGAGGCGCCGAGTGTTGAGCACTAAATATTTGTTTATCTACATACATATACGTTTTATTCTTCCGGAATCGTCAGTGTAGAGATAATTATTCAAGCCGGGTGCAGGATTCGAAATCCCGGAACAAGAGTCATGTTTTTTAATTCAAATTTCAACGTCTAAACCCACGCGGCCAGCATGAACAATTACATAAATCGGTGAGAGTTTTAAACCTATAACACCGAGCTGGCGCGATAGGTAGCCGACGTCAACAGTGTTCAACTTATGAAGGAACATGCATTAAAGCTATGATTTTGATAGCTGTATTAATACTACTCACTAGAGTGCCCATCCTGATTTGGGGGCGACAAATAATTATGAATATTTGTTTATCTACATATGTATACGTTTTATCTTTCTGGAATCGTCAGTGTAGAGATAATTATTCAAGCCGGTCTCATATATATATATATATATATATATATGTATGTATGTATGTATATAGTAATTTAGGTACGGTTTGTATTCACACGGGGTAGAAATCCGGAGAATCTTTAATGTATTTATATAATAGTACTCAATAATAAATAGAGCTATTTATTTATAGTAAAAAGTTTTATTTATACAAACATAGCATGCTACACATTTTGGAACATGTTTCAGTCGTAGCTATATTTATTAGCTCAGCTTTCTCAGGCCCCCAAAAAAGGGTGCATTCTTTACGCCATCATATTGTAGATTTTAGGCTCTACAATATAATGACATAAACGATGGAGCCTTTTTTTTAGACTGAAGGAGTCGAGCTAATTATAGTTTACTTTTTTATATTACGTGCAAAGTTTGGAGGTGAATATATTTTGGAGGAAAAAAGCTGCTGATTTTAGCTTTTGTCCAATCAACAGTTGTTGTTGTTGTTAAGCGAGTTCAATTTATGTATCGAACTCATGAAGATCGTGCCTCAGGATTGTCTAGTCTCCGTGAAGTCCTCTTCGTTGGTCACAATTATTTGTGTAGCTGCAGCATTGCAGGTTTTTACCCCGACACCAAAAAACAGCAAGGCTCTGCGATTGCATGAAAAGTTCGGGAGGGCTTGACCCAGTACATACAAAGGAACAGTGCAGAAGCAACAGTGCCACTTTCATCCATTGATTTGTGGTTCTGCACCTGACACGTTTTTGCTTGCCACATGCAAAGGCAGAGGAAACCAGATGACGGCGGATCCTGATACTGTATTATTTTCTGTAAATAAACGAGTCGCATAAAATTAGCTGAAAATATTTCAGAAATAATTTTGGGATTGTAAGGAATTAATAAATAAATAAATAAATAAATAAATAAATAAATAAATAAAAGTTCAATCATCAGCATCGATCGAGGTATGAGAATTGTTTTTGATGTTTGATTTTTGTTTTAATCTAATAAAGTCTGTCGAACATAATACGACGGGGCTGCTGTCCAGCTGACTACAACATGGTCGTTTTCAAGTCCAATGTTAAAAAGTTCTTATTGAGCCGTTCTTTTAAATAATCAAATCCTATCCAGTTTCAAGCATCGTTACCAATCCTCACGTTGTTGTCTCACTGTCCACCAAACAAACTCATTAACCCTTATCCTTGAGTGGCTTTTGGAATTTGATAAGCAGGTACTCGTTAGTAAATAATTTTTTTTTTTTTAAAGGTGTTTATGTTAATACTGTCAGTCTCGCTAAAGGCTAAGTCTTTGAGAGGCTTCTGATGTACGCCTCCGCAGATAATAGACGGCTGCTATGGAAGAATTTTTTTTTTCTAAATATACAAAAAACCCAAATATTTTACATCCAAATCTGACATTGATAACGACGATTAACTGAAATCTTGAAGTATTTGAAAGTCTTCTAGCAGAAAAAGAAAATGGCTTCTTTATAAGAGAATTATCACTGATTCAATACGTTGTATTTATTCGAGGATATTTGTTCTATTTTACTGCATATATTTATATATCTGATATATAAAGTAAATGTCAGTCTCTTTCTCGATTTTTGTAATCGATAACTTTCTTTCTACAAAATCAGTATTTGATTCTGGTTCGTCAGTTCTTTCGATGGATCATTGCAGTATGTTAAGAACAATAAAATGTAATTCGATTTAATTCTTTTTAGAAAATACTTTGACATGGTCGGAATTATTTTCATACAGATACCATCTAAAAAAAGGGGCTTAACTATTCCTCAATACTTCTCTTTGTTTGGAAAAAAAAAATAATATATTGAAAAAAATAAATGCATAGTTTAAGAACAAAAAAAAACACAAATTCTAAATAAAACACTACCGAGCAACACCGAGTAGACACAACAGGCATATATATATATATATATATATATATATATATATATATATATATATATATATATATATATATATATTAGTAGTATGTTTAAAAAGGCTGAGGACAATGCAAAGTGCCGGGTAGGTTGTAAGCTGGAAGGAACAAAAATAATAAATCGAAATGGGACTTACTATTTATTTTTTCTTAAAATCTTACATAACAGCAAGTGTGGTGTTAGCTGTTTGTGTGTTGTCCGGATGATTATTAAAAATCATTTATTTAATATTTCGGGAAAAAAGAAACTTCCCTTTGTCAAAAATAATAAACACTAAAGGAAAAATCCGTCTGTGTAGAGAATTCACCAAAATGCATGGAGATACAAACAATTGCACTTAAAGGGACGTTTAGAATCTTAAAAAGACCTTGCGGCTTGAGTGTCTGAAATAGCGGGTGAATGTCTGGCATCCGGTAGGATGCCCCAGCCCCAGCCCCAGCCCCAGCCCCAGCAAAAACAAATGATATATATATAGTCTTGGAAGTTTCTCAACCATTAAAACTATATTAAAAAATTTTTTTTTTAAAAACCAAAAAAAACCTTAAGTCCGAAGTCGTTCAGTGGAAAATCACTCATGTCAGTCAATTTAACTTTTACAGTTATTATATTAGTTTGCTTCTAACATTATTTAAGGGATCATCAGTTGTTTACCATGAAAAACTGTTTCGGGAATTTAAAAACAAGACAGTATTTAATTTCATGGCTTTCCAGCAGAGTTGATCAGACCCCACTTCCCTTAAAAGACAAAAACATAAATGTTCCGTATACTAAACCTAAGTTTTGTTCCGTATAAATGTTTTGCTAACTTATATTAGTTATTAAAAAAAAAAAGAAAAAAAAAAAGAAAAAAGTCCTCCTTACCTGTGTTGTTTGTCTGTCTAATAAAATTTATCCGTTACTTACAAAAATGTTGCTGCATTTTAAAGTGTGTAGACGAATCCATTACACTACTTTTTAGGTGATTAATGTATTTTTAGTTTTATATTAAAAATATAAAAAATATCAACATATCAAAATATTTAAAAAAAAAAAATTTTTTTTAATTATATATATATACATATATATACTTTTAGTCCTTTTTTCTCCCCCTTCTCCTTCTCCGTCTCCTCCTCCTCCTCCTCCTTTGTTGTTCAATTCCTTGTCATCAATTTCAAATAAATACTAATCCTCCTTGTCAACTCACAGCGTTCATAAGCTTAACTGCCGATTTTTTCTCTTTCTTCTTCTTTTTTAACTCACAGCGCCTCCAACCGACGTTCATAAGCCAACTGTCCATCCTTTCTCTCTTTCTTCTTCTTCTTCTTCTTCTTCTTCTTCTTCTTCTTCTTCTTCTTCTTCTTCTTCTTCTTCTTCTTCTTTCTAAAACTCACAGCGTTTCTAATCGGCGTTATAAGCTAACTGTCGATTTTTTCTCTTTCTTCTTCTTTTTTAACTTTTTCAACATTTCTTTCCTTCTTCATTCCTTTCTACTGTCTATTAAACGTAACTATTTTTTATATAATTAGTATATGTGTTATATATACGATTATACATATTCTACATTATTTTTATTTATATTTAGATAGCTTTGGATTTGCTCTATCAATTTATTTTGATTAATTTGATAAGACTTAAAAGCATCAGGATGGCGAGTAATTGCCTTATTTAATTGTCTAAATATTTTATTCTGATCGCCACCTTGTTTAATCATTCTTATTATTAGGTCATAATGTAGCTGAGTTCATTCCTCTTTTTGTGTATAAATATGTATACATAAATGCATAAAAAACAGGGTAATTATTTTCCCACATTTCCATCTCTAAAAAGGCATTTCTTCCCAGAAAAAGTTCATCACATTTTATCAATGTTATATTTGATAGATTAACGAAAAGTCTTTATCAATGTTTCTTTTTTCGGGGAGGTATGGGGGAGGAGCTATCTTCATTTTTGTTGTCATGGATGCCAATTTGTTAGTTGGGGTTGGGGTTAGGGTTGGATGCCTCCAGTTTTTACAACAAATCTTTCCCAACTTTTGATAATTGCTAAATGCCTCATGTGAAAAAAGACAAGAACGAATATTCTTAAAATGTGTCTATTCACATGCGCGTTTATCGAAGACAATGCTATCTCAACCTAAAGCGTGACAGACCAACGAAGATGAGTAAACGTTACTATTGGCGATACAAATTATTTTAAAGGAAATAAAAGTTATAAGCATTTTAAATTTCATAATTATTGGTTGTGAGTAAAGTTATAAGGCGTCAGATATTTTGTTTATTGACAGGAAGTAAGGTATCAGGCCCCTTATTGTTTTACTCACAACCAATAATTACGGAACTTTAAATGCTTATAACTTCTATTAAATATTAAATATAAAACTTGTTTTTAAATGTAAATAAGTCACACATGAGTAGGTAAAGTCAAATAAATTGTTTTTGACAAATTTCCCAACTGTATTTCTTTTAAAATAATTTATGTTACCGATAGTAACGTTTATTCGAAAATGCTATTTGAAACTTAAATATGACAGACCAGCGTTTCTCAATTTTTATATTTACGTTTCCCTGAGTAAATTCATTGATTTATGTTTGGAAAAAAATTGAAAATGATTAGTTTCTAAATGTATCTCAACTTTCTACAAGAGTTTTATAAAGACTAATTAAGGTACTTAAATTCATATTAATTTATTTGAATGCTTTTTTGAGTTTATCTGGGTTGTCTGTTTTATGGCATATCAACCCTTTTGAGGATTATTTAATTCTAAAATACAATAAAAGGCCTGTCTTGTCTGTTTTATGGCATATCAACCCTTTTGAGGATTATTTAATTCTGAAATACAATAAAAGGCCTGTCTTGTCTGTTTTATGGCATATCAACCCTTTTTGGGGTTATTTAATTCTGAAATACAATAAAAGGCCTGTCTTGTCTGTTTTATGGCATATCAACCCTTTTTGGGGTTATTTAATTCTGAAATACAATAAAAGGCCTGTCTTGTCTGTTTTATGGCATATCAACCCTTTTTGGGGTTATTTAATTCTGAAATACAATAAAAGGCCTGTCTTGTCTGTTTTATGGCATATCAACCCTTTTGAGGATTATTTAATTCTAAAATACAATAAAAGGCCTGTCTTGTCTGTTTTATGGCATATCAACCCTTTTTGGGGTTATTTAATTCTGAAATACAATAAAAGGCCTGTCTTGTCTGTTTTATGGCATATCAACCCTTTTGAGGATTATTTAATTCTAAAATACAATAAAAGGCCTGTCTTGTCTGTTTTATGGCATATCAACCCTTTTTGGGGTTATTTAATTCTGAAATACAATAAAAGGCCTGTCTTGTCTGTTTTATGGCATATCAACCCTTTTTGGGGTTATTTAATTCTGAAATACAATAAAAGGCCTGTCTTGTCTGTTTTATGGCATATCAACCCTTTTGAGGATTATTTAATTCTAAAATACAATAAAAGGCCTGTCTTGTCTGTTTTATGGCATATCAACCCTTTTTGGGGTTATTTAATTCTGAAATACAATAAAAGGCCTGTCTTGTCTGTTTTATGGCATATCAACCCTTTTTCTTGTGGGTCATTTAATTTCAAATAACACTATTGGATATTGAAGAACATGAAGAGGGTAGGTTTGGTGTGGTTTTAACCACTGGGAAGTCGAATGGGTCTTTTTCTCTAGCTAGAATCCAGCAAGGCTTGACATCTCGGATGCTGTAAGTAGGGAGGGAAGTATAAGTACATACTAAAAGTGATATGGTGCCACAGTTAACAAAGAGGTCTTCCGTAGCTAATGGACTGTGAATTCTTGTTGTGTGTATTTCACAACGATGCTGGTCTGTGCAATGAAACATAATGAAAGGCTTGTCTTGTCTATTTTTAAACGCAGAAGAAAATGATGAAATTGGTCTAAAGTAGTGAAATTGAAGTGGACACCTTGACTAGTATATTTATATAGGAGTAAGCAGAGTAATTAGTGTATTTATTTTAAAAGCAAAAGATAAATCTATCTCCCTACATGTTAATATTGGGGTATGTAGAGTATTTATTTAAGGTATCCTCCACTCTATAATAAAGAGCAATGTGTATTTATTTGTATAGATACATTCGTCTCATCACGCAAACGTTAGCAAGTAAAAAATTGTGGGGAGAGTCCATTTAAAGTATTTCGGGGAATTTAGAAAGCAAATAGCAAGTCAGACAATGGCCTGCCTTTAATCTATTTCCATAATGAGACATTTCCTTTCTTTTTTTTCTTTCCATACCAATTAATACGTTTTTATTTCCTTTTTCTTTTCTTTTTTAACTTTTTAGTTTGAGATGTTTTCTTTCTTTTTTATTTCTTTTATTTTTAAACTCCACCGATTTAGACTTTATTTTATATGAATATGAATATTAGTGCGAACATTGGCGAAGGATAATCTTTTTTCTATCATTTTTGATGGAGGATTTATATTCGTTTATTTTGATATTCCCTGATAGAGATTTGGAACCTATTTGTGTGTAGTGTGTAGTGTGTTCGCTTGGAGAAAATGACTTAGTCATCCTCATCTCTCGTTTGTTCTGCATGCCGATCGCAATAAAGGGGACTTTCAGTCAGACAGACAGCCAATAATATCTCTCAATAACCTCCCTTTACCCCCATCGCACCGGTGTTTCATGCTATGTCAGCAACAGCTTGCTTAACCGGGTTTCCATACAGCCTCCGAAGGGGAAGGTGTGACTGAATTAAGGATGAATAAATAAGTCAATGAATGAAAGGAGGGGGGAGTGAATGCAGTGATTAAGGGATAAAAAGGAAAACGGGAATAGAGGGGGGGGGAAGAAGAGAGAGAGGGGACAGATAGGGGAGACAAAGAAAAAAGTGCTAATCAATCAGCAGGAGGGGGAGGGTGCTTACCTAAAGGGTAAGAAGCCGTATACTGGGCCGAGCAACCAGGTGATGTGTCATATCCATTATTGCTTTCTTAGTACAACTGGCGTACAACTGGTGATGAGGTTAGAAGCAGCTGAGATGAGAAAATAATGGACACAAAAATAAAAGACAATCTATCTATCTATCTATCTATCTATCTATCTATCTATCTATCTATCTATCTCTCTCTCTCTCTATAATATATATATATATATATATATATATATATATATATATATATATATATATATATATATATACACACTACTAAATCTCTGCGGATTTTGTTTGTCTGTTTTCTTTATTGCCTGTCTCCGTGCACAGTGCATGAGGTCACAAAAGGTGAATGTAGTAAATAAAGGGCGATTGATAGAAGTCATCCATTAAAACAGAGGTGGGGGTAACCATGCACAGTGGATGACGTAACTAAAGGACGGTGTCAGTCATTAAAACAGAGAGGATGATAACCGTGCACAAAAGGCGAATGATGTCATCCGCCACATGGGAGAAAGAGAGAGAGAGAGAGAGAGAGAGAGAGAGAGAGAGATCCTTTATGGCGTTTTATCTAAACTACCTGTGACCAGCAGGTTCCCTGGTCGTCTACTAGACAATCCGTCTAGACCCCTGGAAGTCTAGTATACTTATGAAGCTCTGTGGATCTTATCTTGCTTTCTTGTTTGTATCCGTGCACAATGGATGACGTCACAGAAGGCGAATGAGGTAAATAAAGAATGATTTATAGAAGTAGTGGAAGCAGATGAATCATCATCATCATCATCATCATCATCATCATCATCATCATCATCATCATCATCATCATCATCATCATCATCATCATCATCAATTTTATCGTCTTATTTCTCTTGGTCAGGGGTCTGACGTTTGTGGTAGCCTGCAATCCCAGTCTACAAGCTTGTCTATCTTGAGTATTGATTCTGTTCAAATTCCACTGTCTAAGATCCTTATTGATGGTTTGCATTTAAGTTTTCTTGGGTCGTCCCATTTATTATCCAAGAATCGCTTCTCCCAACGTGACCAAATCAATGTAGCCGACTGGCCACCAGCAGCTCATCATGCTTTGGTATATTCAGCCTCGCCAACAGAGAATCAGAGCTGATATGCCGGGTCCGATCTGACGTAAATAATTAAGAGAGGGAAGGGGAAAGAGATGATAGAGAGAGAGGTGGGAAGAGAGAGAGAGAGAGAAAGAGTGGGGTATAACAAATATTGATCCAAGAGGTCACAGGTCGTCTAATAAGTAATAAATGTACGGTAGATAAAATAGTTTACAGATGTGGTAATAATGGATATTAGTGGGACTCGTGGAAATTCCACAGATGTATCTTTCATCTATTGTATATTGCTGTTGTACTTAAAAATATTCCCATTATATGGAGGTCCAGTACAAACGCAGACCCCACGTATTATTGCACCACTTTTGTTCAATCTGGGACATACTTATCTAAGTACTCCGGTTAATCTAGTTTCAGAATATATCTGCTTATGAGGGTCTACCTCAAAAACACCTGTAAGAGTTTATGACACATTTCCATTCTATGGACGTCCGGCACGAACGTAGATCCCCACGATATTATTGTAATATCTTTGGACAGAACAGATACTACACTCTGAATTATTTATTTGCAAAAAAATATAAAATTACATTTTCACAGATTAGACTCAAGGCCATCAAAAGTGAGGGTAGTGGGGGTGGGTCGTTGGTCATCTAAGGCCAAGAAAGTGTATTTTAGCTAGAGTTTTATCTTAGCGACCTTAGATGAAATTTTAAAAAAGGAAATACTTTTTTGCATTGCATCTTCAGCGATCGGGCGATCACATTTAAACAAAAAAAGGTACAGGTGATAACGTACGTACGAACATGAAATTTCCTTAGCAGATTATCATATAGATTAGCATAGAAAATCCATTGAACACAACAGTTGGTTTAACTTTTCCCATTAAAGGTTAGAACTGTACACACTGTCTGTGCACAAACAACTTCAACAATCCATGCTGCCGGGGGGGGGGGGGGGGGGAGGGTGTTACCTGGTGATAGTGTTTGAAAAAAAAAAGAAGCTAAATTTATTTAAATATAAAACACACAATTCAGACCCTAAAAGAATTTATTTATGACTAGCAGGGCTACCTGGTGTTGTCCTGGAGCATGGATAACAAAAGATCTCTATTTAAAAAGTCAGACCATAGATTGCACTGACAGTAAGATTAAAACGTCAAATTCATATTCAAAATAGAAGAACAAAAGCTTTCTAGTAGACTGATCATGTATATGGGATCGACGTCCTAAGATTAACTAATTTGCATATTGCTTTGAATAAGGGCATCTCATTGATTCACTATTCATTCTTACCGTTCAATGCTTGTTTTAATTTTATTATAACATATAATTCTATTGACGCATTTTTTTATATTGTGAATAAAACTTAAAATTTTGGGTGGAAATTGGCTTTTCCGTTTTTTTCCGTTGAATTTACTTATGAGGGTTGCGATCCAGTTCTACATTGTGAATTAAAAACAATGCAAACAAGTCAATGAGTATCCCTACTCCCACCACATTAATTTAATTACAAAATTAAATGTTGTTCATAAACAAGTCAACCATTTTATTCTATTGTTACATTGTAAATCTAAAAGAAAGCCCCCCCCCCTCCTCCTTACATATGACATATCCATGGCCAGTAATAAAGTTACAGGTAAAAAGTCACATAAAAAATCTTAGTTTTGGCTAGGAAAAAAGTCACAATTAATTTATAATGGTGGTTATTTAAGTTATTTAGGATTAGGCTTTTTACTAATACCTATTGTTTTCCATGGCTTTTACCTGTGACCTTTTCTGTGACTTTTTTCTGTGATTTATTTTTCTGTCACTTATTTTCCTGTGCCGTATAAGCGTGCTTGTAAGTTTTTTTCCTGATGCTTTTCTGTGGATTTGAAATCATGTATCTTTTATTCAATTCATTCTTCTCTTCTTCCAAAGTTGATATTCTTCCTTTCACCATTTGAGCCAGGGTTTCAGTTTTGTTCAAGTACATATTGATCTTTTTCTGATATACTGGGGAGGGAGAGGGGTAAATAGGGGCAGCAGCCGAATAACAAAGATGGGGGTTTCTTCTAAAATATGAGCCGTTTACCAAAAAGGCCGGTTGGGATAAGGTTTAGGGGAGGGGGTCTACTGTCCAAGGCAGGATTGGAGAAAGATAAAAATAGTAGCCGTGAAAGGGAAGGGAGTATATATTGACAAATTGGAGAGAAAGAGAGGGGGGGGGTGAACTCCTAGGATTAAGTAGAGAAGGGATATATTGTCCAAGACAGAAATTGGAAAAAATAGATAAAAATAGAAAACTTGAAAGTAGATGGTGATGGTGTGGGGAAGGGGGTACCGAAAGTTCGGGGGGGGGGGGAGAAGAAGAAGTGGAAGAAGAAGAGTGGAAGAACGGTAGATACAAATAACGGATGATGAGGCAAGCAGTGGTGATGGAGGAAGAGACTGGGAAATAAAATGGATCGAAAATGAAAGGTAAAGGGCTTCAGATGAATGAGTTTGCAGGGTATTAATGGGCCAGGAGGAACCGTGAGAAATTTGATTGAGCCATCCAGACAGATTGCGCTTGCAAGACAAGCTATGAATCAGCTTTTTCTAGACGGAACTGACGCAGGGTGGGCTATATGTGAGAAATGAAAAGAGAAGGATGTGGTAGGGAACTAAAAGGGAGGGTTTGACTTGAAAAGCTCTCAGAGAAAAAAAGAAAGTGTGATATGTAGGAGAAAAAAAACAATTAACATTTTGTTATATTCTAACTCAGAACCATTTTTGTACATCTTTAGTTTTTGTTTCCTGTATTAGATCGATATATATATATATATATATTTTTTTTTTTTTTTAATTAATTAATTTTTTATAAAGGCTGTTCTGGTCTTGTGGTAAAACACTAGACTACGGATATTTACATCGAGGGTTCGATCCCTGTTTGGGTAGTCATGCTGATGACGGCTCATAGCTAGAAACATGTGTCCATGTCTTCCTTTTATGTACACAAAAATTAATTTATAAAAAATTAATTAATTACAAAAGTATATATATACAATTGATGACACGTCCGATTATGGGCGAATGAATGCAGTCCTCTGCATATTCTTAAACCGCTCAGGGAGCGAAAAATAATAAACACACCGGTATCCAATCGTTAGTAAAAACAATAAAAAAAACTATATATATATATATATATGCAGCATTTTTTCCTAGATACATGTTTGATTAAACAGAAGTGAACGTTCCTGTTTGTTCCTTTGTTTTGAGTTGGCAGCCAACAATCTAATGTTGTGCTCTAATTTTGAGTCGTTGTCAGGCATGTGATGAGGTTACAAAATTAAAACTGGTGAATGTATTACGAAAGTCGATTAAGAACATTTTAAAAACATTTTAATATACTGTCTCCCCTCTCGTATCAAGCTTGGTTGATGGTGAGTTTACGTACTCGAATGAATAAGGCTTCGGTGATGGGGAGGCGAATGTTTCAATTTGAAATAGCAAGGATGGCAGTGTTTTTTGTTAATATATTTTGGAAGTCTTTTTAGGAAATGTCGTGTGCGATTAGACGTTGGTAGATGGAGTTGTGAGGGGAGGGGAGGTGCCAATATGCCAATATATGCATTATTTGTATAGACGCATTTGAACATATATACGGCATTACTTTTAGTAAACTGTTATTGGACGTCGGGTTATTTTGTATTAATGAGTTAGTTGTTTTAGATTTTTTATAATATATGGTAAATCGGAGTTTAGAGTTTTTGTCAATAGGGGATATCTGTTTATATATGATATTTGAAGTTTTAATGGGGTTCTGTCCCCTATGTGTCACTTAGAAGGGGGGCACGTATATTCAGCACATAGAAGGTAACGCAGAAATTCGGGACTAGTTCTATTGCCTTCCTCGGATAATTTTACACACCATCAACACGGCTGTTATTTAAATCAATAATACAACATTTTATTTACCTCCCCAGGAGGTTAGGCACAAGGCCAGGTTTATCTTACTCCCACAAGTAAGATGTGACCCAAGATAGGGTCGGAAAGTGGGGTTTGAAAAGCCAGCGCCCAAGAAGGTGAGCACTCTGGCCATTAAAAATTGCCTGGGCAGCCCCGTCGGCATTCCCCGGTAGAGGCGCCTCAGGCAGTAAGCAATAAACTTACTCCTCTCCAAAGAGGGGAGGCAAAGCCTGGGAGGGTGGACCTCCTAGAACTGCACAGGACAGACCCATAGACCGGCGTAAATCAAGCCCCGAAGGCCAAGACGATACCAGTTTATGGCGTGTATCAATCAATGATACGACATTTTATTTACCTCCCCAGGAGGTTAGGCACAAGGCCAGGTTTATCTTACTCCCACAAGTAAGATGTGACCCAAGCTCGGGTCGGAAAGTGGGGTTTGAAAAGCCAGCGCCCGAGAAGGTTAGCACTCTGGCCCTTAAAAATTGCCTGGGCAGCCCCGTCGGCATTCCCCGGTAGGGGCGCCTCAGACAGTAAGCAATAAACTTACTCCTCCCCAAAGAGGGGAGGCAAAGCCTGGGAGGGTGGACCTCCTAGAACTGCACAGGACAGACCCATAGACCGGCGCAAATCAAGCCCCGAAGGCCAAGACGATACCAGTTTATGGCGCGTATCAATCGATGATACAACATTTTATTTACCTCCCCAGGAGGTTAGGCACAAGGCCAGGTTTATCTTACTCCCACAAGTAAGATGTGACCCAAGCTAGGGTCGGAAAGTGGGGTTTGAAAAGCCAGCGCCCGAGAAGGTGAGCACTCTGGCCATTAAAAATTGCCTGGGCAGCCCCGTCGGCATTCCCCGGTAGGGGCGCCTCAGGCAGTAAGCAACAAACTTACTCCTCCCCAAAGAGGGGAGGCGAAGCCTGGGAGGGTGGACCTCCTAGAACTGCACAGGACAGACCCATAGACCGGCGTAAATCAAGCCCCGAAGGCCAAGACGATACCAGTTTATGGCGCGTATCGATGATACGACATTTTATTTACCTCCCCAGGAGGTTAGGCACAAGGCCAGGTTTATCTTACTCCCACAAGGTAAGATGTGACCCAAGCTCGGGTCGGGAAAGTGGGGTTTGAAAAGCCAGCGCCCGAGAGGTGAGCACTCTGGCCATTTAAAAATTGCCTGGACAGCCCCGTCGGCATTCCCCGGTAGGGGCGCCTCAGGCAGTAAGCAACAAACTTACTCCTCCCCAAAGAGGGGAGGCAAAGCCTGGGAGGGTGGACCTCCTAGAACTGCACAGGACAGACCCATAGACCGGCGTAAATCAAGCCCCGAAGGCCAAGACGATACCAGTTTATGGCGCGTATCGATGATACGACATTTTATTTACCTCCCCAGGAGGTTAGGCACAAGGCCAGGTTTATCTTACTCCCACAAGTAAGATGTGACCCAAGCTCGGGTCGGGAAAGTGGGGTTTGAAAAGCCAGCGCCCGAGAAGGTGAGCACTCTGGCCATTAAAAATTGCCTGGGCAGCCCCGTCGGCATTCCCCGGTAAGGGCGCCTCAGGCAGTAAGCAATAAACTTACTCCTCCCCAAAGAGGGGAGGCGAAGCCTGGGAGGGTGGACCTCCTAGAACTGCACAGGACAGACCCATAGACTGGCGTAAATCAAGCCCCGAAGGCCAAGACGATACCAGTTTATGGCGCGTATCGATGATACGACATCTAAAATTGAAATACTCTATATATAGTAGAGATGAACAATCTAAGGACAGTCATTGAAATGGCTAATTTGAATATCTATACTTTAAACAGTTCATAATAAATTAATATTCGATGTTACTCAGTTCTAATTTTATTGTACTATTATATCTACCTATGTGCAATAGTTTCGTCGACATTAAACAGTAAATAATTAAAAGATTTCATCAAAAAATGGATAACTCAAGAAAAACTATTCTTAACATCGACCCGGCATAAGCTATAAAGAAAAAGAAAGAAGAGGGTGGCTAACTAGCAAGCTAGTTACTGATTGGCTGTCTTTATCTTTTCCTGGCTGGCTAAGTGTCTGACCCTCCCTCCTTTCCCCTCCCCCTTACTCTCTCCATTTAACGACGCTGTATTGTTTTTTTACATCTGCTGTCGTTGTGATGTTGAGAACAGATACTACACTTTGGTCTTAGCCAAAAGGCCAAGGAATTATAAAAAAATAATGTTTTCATGACAGGCATTTTTGCATGATTTTTTAAAAACTGATTTAATCTATTGTATTATTTTTTTAATGGGGATAGACAATGTGTATCAGTTCTGTCGTTATAAGACTGTTCCTTCAGGATTTACTTCTTTTAAAGGTGTAGAGCTAATTATCTCAGATTTACATCCTCCTTTGAAGGAGAGTTAATGTAGTATCTGTTCTGTTGTCATGAGACTATCTTCCCAGGTACTACCTTCTCCTTTTTTAGGGGGGGGGGGATAATGTAGTATTTTTTTTGTTGTTCCTTCTCTTTTTATGGAGAAGATCCTCCAAGGTTTTACCTCTTATATTTTGGAGGGGATATTGTAGTATATGTTTTGTTGTAATGATATCATCCTACAGGGCATTACTTCCTCAGGGTCAGTGTATGTATTTCGTTCATCATGACATCTTCCCATTTCGTTTGTCATGATAACATCCTCCCAGACTAGCAAAGATGTGACCAAAAGGAGCATATATTTGCTAGTATATAGGATATATTTGAAATTTTAAAGGAGGTTCGGCTCCCATAACTCCCTTAAGCACTTAGAGATTTGGGATCACTTACATCGTCTTCCCCAGAAAATGTTATTCATATGATTTTAATTTCATGGAAATAGGATGTATTTGAAGTTTTAAGGGGGGTATGCCCTCATATCCCTCTTAAGGGTACATTTCGAGATTCGGAAACACTTTCATTGTCTTTCTTAGTAAATTTTATATAAGAATACACTTTTGGATTTTATATAGATTCTTCAACCTTTCTTTCTATAGGGAACACACAAACATCACACACATACATTGAGTTTTATATATATATATATATATATATATATATATATATATTTATATAAGTTTAAGTTAAAGAATCAAAACAATTGCAATGTTCACAGGAGATTACATAATTCAAAATTTATTTATTAATAAATAAGACATGACGAATCCTCAGGATACATTAAATACTGCAGATAAAATTAAGCTCAATGTTATGTCGAGCAGAGCTTTCATATTATAATTCAGTAGATTACAAAAAATTTGACATAATTAATATTTTATAATCATGCTCTGAAAATCAACACATGAAACTGTCAAGAATAGCATTCATTGAATAGAGTTGAATAAGATATACAAAAAAATGGAAGTGGTAGTAACAGGCAAGCCCAAAAGAGAGGGTATAATTTGTTCTCTGCTTAATTTCCTTTTTTCCTATCTAAAACTTACACATTCTGTTTGACATTTATGCATTTAAACCAGATGTTCCCAACCTTATTTTGCTTGTGGATCCCCTGAGAGCTATTCTTTCATATGTGGACCACATATATGCATATATATTTTTTTTAAATCAAACATTTGTTTCTAGATTAGTAAAAACTAACAATGAACCAATTTCGTTATATTCATAACAGAAAATACAAATTTTGAACATTTCAATGATCACGCATACATCTAGTGAACAAAGCAAAATAAATAGAAACTTTTTAGTGAGCCTTTTAAAGCTTCTGTAGACCTCGGGGGGGGGGGGGGGTCCATGTGGACCCCAGTTGGGAATCCTTGCTTTAAACAAACTTTCACAAACCGAAAAGGCTAGTTTTTCGACAGAATTGCTAAATTGCCATTAAACACTTTTATTCAATAAAAGGATGTTAAAAAATATTCGTTGTTATTTCTTTAAATAGTTGAATGAATCATCGGAAGTCAATTTCAAAAACTGAAAATGCGATAAAAATCTTCCATAGAATCTTTATCAAAAAGTGTCATTCTTCATTAGGATTAGGCTAAAAAGATTGATTTTAGACAGATATGTGGTTATGTTGAGAAGATTATTGTCGCCATTTTATTTTAGGAATTTTTAAAGTCGGTTTAAAAATCATCTGAACATCTTTCTGTTTATTTATTTTCTTCTTGAGGCTAAAACAATTTGTGCCGTCAAAAAGAATCAATTTATTTTTGTTGTAGACATAAAACGAAATAAAGAAGATCTAATGTGTTACTGTTGAGAAGTCTAACTTAGGGTTAGTGTAGTGGTTAAGAAAAGCCATGTTTTTATCTTCATTATCTTCAAGTAAACTTAGATAATTTGTATATGAGGCAAAGCTGAATTTAGGTTCTCGACTGCCACTTTCATTATGAAGTGAAGCCAAATTTAAAGTCTCAATCGCCATCCTTGGCTTTGGGTTAATGTTGGGGTTACAGAAGAATGTGCTGCATAATTGATAAGAGGGAGAGATAGTTAATGTCAAATGACAGATGAGTTACTTCCCTTGAATCATTCCAACACTTTTCATAGACATTCACTTGTACACTACTTTTACCGTGAGCAGTCAGCATGGCTGCCTTAAATAGCCTCCACTTCCTATATAACCATTCAAGAAAAGTAACTTATCTGCCATCTGACATTAACAATCTCCCTCTTTTAACAATATCGCAGCACATTCTTCACTTTGAATGTTAAAAAGATTTGAAAATATTAAATATAAACTAAAATTAGAATAATAATTGTCAAAGAATAAAAAAAATCTTCATAATATAAAATTAGAATCTTATTTAGATATTATTGTTATGACAAGAAGTAGTGAAACGTGCATTACCCATTTTGGCTTGTTCAACTATATAAAAAAAAAAGAAGTTAATTAATAAGTGAAAAGGAACCCTTTCCAAGAATCCAGTTGATCAGGGATGGAATGCGTACAGTTCATGTACATACACAACCTGTGATTTTTGCTTCTAAAATGTGTTTTTATTGCTAAAATAAAAATGTCAGTGCTAGACAGTAACCACTCACTCCACTACCAATTTAAAGAACAGATGAATAGATTACACAAAAATAAATTTTCATAAATTGGTAAGAGAAATTCGTCTTTTTAGTGTTGATAAAATGATACATTAAACAAATTAATATACTAGCTGTACTTACCCGATGTTGACCGGGAGTTTGTTTTTTTTGCTTTCATTTGTGTGTTGCCTTTTTTTAACTATGCCATTTGTTTATTTTTACCAAATTATCTTTCTAATAGGATTTTCAAAGTTAGATTTAATTATTCCGGTGATTTAATTACGAAATTAAATCCACCAGAATGCACTTCAGTGTATTCATAATCAAGTCAGCCATTTTAATCCTTTGTTAATGATTGAAAAAAAATTACTTTGTGAACTTTCGAAATTTGAAATGAATTTGGAAGAATTTAATCCCTCGAAAAAAAAGTCCTTTTTAGTTTTTAAATTCTTAGCAAATCCTCATGTATTAAAAAGATGGAAAGTTTTGGAAGCGATTTACATCCAATCATTTTATAAATGTAGATTAAAACAACATTACCTTAAGAACAATAAGTTATAGTTTTATAAAAGTTTGGTTGAATTAATTATTTATTTAGCAAACGATACTGCAATAATTAAATTTAAGTTTCAAAATCCTATTTAAAAGAAAAATAATTTGGTGAATAAAAACAAAAACAAAAGGTATAGTTGAATGAAATGAAAGTAAACAAAATTCCCGGGCAACACCGTGTAGGTAGAGCTAATAACAGATATTACTATGATAATATCTATTATTAACACGGACGAACGAATAACCGGTAATACCACTTTTTTGTGGGATTTGCCCAGCATCGGGTATTCCACCTTCCACTGAAAGTGGAAGTTTATGGGGAATACAAATTCACATGCAGTTCCCAGTCAGCATGTAAATCCCAGTTAGCGGAGATGACATACAGCATCTAGTATTTCCAGATGGTCACCCATCTTATACTGGCCAGCCTCAACGTTACTTAACTGTGGCGATCTAACGAGAACCAGTGTGTCAACGTGATTATGCCGTATAAACACATCTGTAAACAAATCTGTCTTATTCCATGAGACAAAACAGTTTGCTTTTTCCCCGTTTGAAATGACGTCATATATTTAAACTCTCTCTATATATGAAGCAAAGTTATCTGCATGTGTGTATGTGTTTTACGGCATCACAGTTAAATGGGTGATCTAAGAGCTAAATTAACCGCAGATTTGGAATCAGCACCTTCGATCCGATGTCCTTTTTGATGTCAGTAGTTCTTGAACCTTTTTAAAAACTCATTATTCAAAATTAAAAGTACGTAAATATAACATTAAAAACAAATGTTCCGACATTTTAGGCGTTTTTTTTCCAAGCCAACAAAACAACTATTTCACGTCTAATCATTGTACATACTTTGAAAATAGACTATTTATCCATTTTTTTTCTATTTTCTTTTAATAAAAATGGATAAAAAATATTGTATAAATATTTACTAATATATTTTTACTTTAATAAGTTTTTTTTTTATTTCATTTTTTTTTTCTTCATTTTCTTTCATTATTTTAAAATAATAAAACTATTTTTATATGGAGAGGTAAAAAAAATCGCTATGCCAAACTCATTTAAGTAGATTAAAAAGACAAAATATTTCTGTAAGATTGCTGGCCTTGTTGACAAAGGGTTCGCCTCCAATTCCAAGATGTTATGTCATCGAGTGTTCGAATCTCACAGTAGACAATTGTTTTTTTTTGCTATAGTGTTCCAGTTATTTTCTAACTGATATCGATCATCACAAACCGTAATATTTTTTTTTAAATAAAAAAGTGGATGAAAAATATTTAATAGATGTTCTTAACTACTAAGAAAAGTTGAAAAACCCGGCATAGACGAATACTTCTGTTAGTATATATATATATATATATATATATATATATATATATATATATATATATATATATATATATATACACGCGAGAGAGAGAGAGAGAGAGAGAGAGAGAGAGAGAGAGACAGTTAGCCTCTCCCTTCCTTTTCTCTTCTCACTTAAGCCTCATAGCGAGCGATGGTTTTTAAATTTAAGAAAGGTTTTTAGTAATTTATCCGTTTTTTTTATTAAATCACTTTAATTAATTACTGTCAATATCGACAAAACTATTGCATATATATAGTAAAAATAGCACAATAAAATTACAAATGAATAGCACCAAACAATAATTAATTATGAACTAGTTAAAAAATAATTATACAAATTAGGCATTCAAAGAACTGTCTTTGAATCGTTCATCTGTACTATATATGAAGTATTTAAAAAAATTATGTTGTATTATTGATTTACATCACAGTAACCCGTTTTGATGGTAATATAGGTGTGATAAATGTAAAAATAACTTTGCATTTATTAATTTAAATATATAATGGTGGGTGGCCAAATGGACAGACAACACCAACAATCCAGAAACTTAAAAATATCCGAAAAGTGTTCATTTTGTCTCGATAATAAAATGTGTCTGATAAAAAATGTCTAATTTTAAATCTCCAGCTTTCCTGAACGATACGTCACAATGACATATACTTATACTCTCAATTATATATCCTAGTCTTTTTCACTTGTTGCCTTTTGCAATATTTTCTGTTTGTTCATTCTGCTGCTGGTTTCTGTTATTCTTGTTTTCCTTCTGTTTTTTTTTATCTAATGCATTTATAGACGTCTGTCTTAGTATTTCTTCTTTTAACTGTAGTAACTCAGCGTTGCCCGGGAGGCAGTGAAGTCATTTTAGTTTTTCATTTTTATTTTTGTGTACATTCTCAAGCTTAAGGTAGACAACTCCTATTATATTTTTCAATTTAAAATGAGTAATCCCCTTGCTGATTTTTATTTTTAGGTGAGTATTTACAAATGTTTCATATTAGCAGTCATATGGGTCGACTAAATAATTTTTAAATAAATTGTAGCTAAGTATGTTATTATATTGCCAATAACACAGTATAACAATAACGAATTAACATTGCCTCGTCTGAAGCAAAGCTTGATTTGTGAGTTTAAATGCTATTTGACATTGACTTCGAAAATCCGATAAGATAACTTTATATGTTAGATATTCTACACATATACCATCATTGTCACTGCTGGTTTAGTATTATTAAACTGTGATGGTGTTCGGGAGAGATAGAGACAAAATATAGGTCATTTGAACTATCTGAAATTCATAAACTGTGATATATCAGTTAAGACATTCTTCTTACATAACTAAAAATAATAAGTCTCTTTACTTCTATATTATCCATTATCCATCATGAGAGTGCTCTACCTATGGGGAGCCTATATATATATATATATATATATATATATATATATATATATATATATATATCTATTAATAATGGAGTTTATGTATCTGTCTGTCTGTCTGTCTGAAGCCGAAACTCCAGTATGACTATTTTACTGAAACTAATCTTTTTGAAATTCTTTATATACTGTCATTAAAAGTTGTACAGACACCAGATGGATTTTCCTATTTACATAAGTCATTCCTTTAAACCTTCAATAAAATAAATATTTGCAAATATACACTTATAACTGATATTATCAAATTTACATATGTATTTACAATATTTTCCGATAACGGTATATTAATAAAAATTATTCATACAATTAATTAAAGCCATTTTCTTCATAACCGGCATGTTTTCTAAACCTTTTCAATGGCAAGTTCCGTTAAAATTGCAAAGTCATTGGCTGTTTAATAAGTGGTGTCCTCCCTCCCTCCGGTAAAATGGCGATCTGATTAAACAGCTGTCGTTAATGTGGCACGTTAAATATGTAAACAACAACGCTGTCAGTTTCCCATTTTAAAAACCGTCCTAACTTTGTTTATTTTCTTAATCTTATTGTTTTAAAACACAAATTTATTAAATCAAATTGTTTATTTAAAATAATAATTGACTTGAAAATTACTATATAAAAACACGCGCGCACACACGCACACACACACACACACATACACACACACACTTTTTCTTTAATGTCAACAAAATAAACTAACACATTGTACTGGAAAACTATACAACTGATTGTAGAATCAAATTGTTTAATTAAAAAAAGGTCATTAAACAAACACACACACACACACTGTGTTCACTGTATTTGATTTTTTGGTGCTTCCACATTTTAGGACCCACGCTAACTATTTATATGTATGGGGGGGGATAAAAAAAATTGGTGGAAAGCGGTCAAAAAAATTTCTTTTTTTCTTTTTTAACTAAAAGATATTTCTATGAATGGTAATATAAAAAAAATTGAGGGGGGTACAAAACATTTCTTTCTTTCTTTTTAAACTAAAGGTCTTTCTATTTATGGGCGAGGGTACAACAAAAATCGGGGTAGGGTCGAATTTTTTTTCTTCTTTATTTTCAACTAAAAATATTCTTGGTCATAAACACAGAAAATCAATGTCTAACCACCACAGAAATATGACTGGGGCTCCATCGGTTTACGCGTGAGCGTTCATTTCTGATGCGGCAGCCTAGCAAAAATATGCGACCGGAGGGAGCATATATTTGCTAGTATATATAATGTAGTAACACGAAATTACATAATCATCGATGCAATAATTTATTTCAACCTTGTGGTATTTTCAAGCATCCAATTTAGACGATTACATTTTTGAAACAATATATATATATATATATATATATATATATATATATATATATATATATATATATATATATATGTCCCACTTCAAACTCATTAATCTGGCCCGCAGAGCTAAAACGGTTCAAGTCATTCATTGAGATATTTGTTTTATTCAGGACTGCTATCAGGCTTCGCTGACGGCACATTTCTCGTCATTGACTTCGAGATCTCAACACTTTCACATATAAAAACAGGAACCAACTTTCAAGTGAAAATGGCGGCTTACAATGAATGGCAGATCACTTTACTTTCATTTTTCCACCCCCGTATATTTTCCATCATCCATTTTAAATGGATACTCACATTTCTCCTCCATCATTTTGACTTATAAACGTCCATATAATTATAGCAGATTATTTTTTCTTGCTAACAGTCAACAATTTAACAGCCGCCATTTTGTGACAAGGATACAAAAAAGTCATCATCATTGTCGCCGTCATAATTATCATCATCGGTTTAACGTTCGTTTTACTTCCTAACATGTGTTGGACGGCTTTTAGAAATTGACTTCAAAACTAACTTATTTCTGATCAGATCTTTATCCTTTTTTCTATTTCTTATCACTTCCTCCCATGTTTTCCTTGACCTTCTCCTGCCAGCTGACCCTGCTACCTTAACTGTTCGATATCTACTAAACCAAGAACTCTTATCCATTCTTTCTACATCAATCAATTCTTACTACATCAACGAAGTCTCTTGTTCTGCACACATCTCCATATACTGTCCAGATTTAATCTTCCTTTGAGGTCATCAGGTCTGAGCTTGTCTTTAAGACTTATGTTACACATCCATTGTATCATTCTCATATCATTTCTCTCCATGCAACACATATCCTCAACCCTCACTGACCAGGTTTCATTTCCATACTTCGTCACACTGCGTACACATGCCTGATAGACTCTTCTCTTGGTCGACAATGGTAACGCTCTGCAGGTTAGTAATGGCAATAGTTCCCTGAACTTACCCATGATAAGGATACATAAAAGAAAGGAAGAAAAGGGAAAAAAAAGAAAAGGTAGTCAAAGTATGGTGATTAACATCTGATATGAAATAGAATCATTTTGAGTAGTTAGCCTAATGGATACTCTCACAGACTACAAAATCGGTTATGTCGATTTAAATCCGATTGGATCTATTGTGATCATTTAGAAAAGTATGAGAAAGGTACGAACCCAAAATTTATCTACAGCTATAGGTAAAATAGCAACTTTTATTCAGCTAATTGTATACAAAGAATCGTTTATAATATGAATTGTTTCAGCATTAAATAACCTAAAATGGCTACCCATGATAAACGCCATCTCCTTCATGGACGTGAACTCCTGACCTAATGACTGAAGTCAAGGGGGAGCTTTCTCAACCATGTCCAGCCCCTAACAACATCTCAGGAAGAAACCAGACTACAGATATGGACCAGAAAGCTAGAGAATGACCCCCTTCCTTACTATTGACATGGGACACCCTTCCCCTTTTCTGAAGCATTCCCTTCTAGCTCAAAAGCAACGTGGGTCTAGTGGAAGACACTCAACCGTCTGAGAACAGAAATGGGGTGATCAAAAGCTGCTATGGCCAGATGAGTCTACAAAATGGACCCAACCATCTGCGAATGTGGAAAAGATGACTATACGATGCAGCACTACCTTGTCTTTCCTCTATTACCCAACCAGCGCAACTTAAAAGATCTTGCAGAGTTCAACGATAATGCAAAGAACTGCGTAAATAATGGAAAACTGTCGTATAACCACATGCTTCAAAGACATGAAAAGAAGAATAACCTAAGATAGGTTGATTTGCCATAAAAGCCGACAAACGATAATTTTTGTGCTTCATCCCTAAGTAACACATTTCGTGCACATTTACTTCACATATTTGCCCCTATCACCTATACTAGTATATATGACGAACGAACATATACTATACTGCCCTCCCCCTCCTTCCAAACGAGAAGCTAATGCTTGGGAGGATGATATCATGACGAATGAACATATACTACACTATCCTCCAAAGGAGGATGTAATACCTGGGAGGATAGTCTCATGACAACAGAACAGATACTAAACTACCACAACCACCCCAAAAAGGAGGAGGTAATGCCTGGCAGGATGATATCATGACACCAAATATTACACTACCCACCCACCCCCACCTCCCCTCCCTCCACACACACACCTGAATTGAGCATTGAAATATAGTAACAGTCTTGTTGCGGCTTAAGATATAGAAGTAATAGTATAGTGTCGGTTTCAGACAGACAGATACTAAATCTTCATTAGTAATAGATATTAACAACTGTAATTGCAACCTTCTCTGTTAATCTAATAAGCATGGCAAAGGTGATCTCTCTGTCTGTCTGTCTGTCTGTCTGTCTGTCTCTCTCTCTCTCTCTCTCTCTCTCTCTCTCTCTGTCTCTCTCTCTCTCTAATCTCTCTCTCTCTCTCTCTCTCTGTTCCCAGCTAACATCGAGCATTATTGCAGTATTACAAACACGTATTTTGGTTATGGTGATATGTGGCGTTGTTAGAACGTTGCAGTAATATCGCAATTAACTATTTTTTAAATTTCAAAAACAGAAACTATTGTTATACTAAAGCTGAGTTAATCAACGTTTGTTTCCCCTCAGGCTTTTTGCCTATATATTTTAATCACACAAAATACATTCCTCAGTTTTGGGATTGAGTCATGTTTGAAAAAAAATTCCATTTTAATTATTCTAATTATGAATGCATTTTTATTCAAATTTGATATTGAGATGGTGGTGTTACTATTTGTGCATGGATCATCATCTATCCTTTAGCACGGCTATTGCTTTTTACAAGTAGTTTTGTTTTTTGCATCATTTGCAGGCTGTCAGACTAATTATTTATTTAGATTGAAAAAAGTTAATAAAACTAAAAACAAATATTTAATTAGAAGGTTGTGGGACACTAGAAACATATACATTGTTGTACACTATTACAAATGTAAGCTATTTGTAGCCATCAGTAGAAGTCAGAATTGGCAAGTTTACAAACGACTTGCATAAATTACTTGTAAGAATCAGCAGCAGCCAAACTGTACACAAATAGTAGAACCAATTGTGATAGCTTTATTTCTATTCTTATCATTTTTGTCCTAACCCTTAATTATGCGACCCTTTTAAAAATAACATCCATACATTCATATCTTCGGTAAATGTTTTAATTAAGATCAGATTTTTCACACGCTCATATTCCCCAAATGAATGGCCTCGATTGCCTCCTACAGAAATATAAAACCAAGATGGACGCTGACATTTACATTTATAGCAAATAAACGAATCAATGGCAAGAACTGATATTTATTTATTATTATGATATTAGTAATGTGGACATTGGGAACCTAAATCATTTAGTTTCTGTCTGTGTATCTATCTATACAAAGTTCCTCACAAAAAATAGGAAATGTGTCCAAGTTTAGAATTCGACCAGCATGAAAAAAAAAAGAAGAAATATCTTTATGATGTACATACCCGTGACGGAAAGCATATATCGTACACCAAAAAATCACGTAAATTGATCAAGTAGTTTTTTTTTTTACAAAAGAAAATCAAATTTTATGGGTTAACGAGGATCGTTGATATATCGACGCCATATTGGACATTGTGTTTGTCGGCCAAGTTGGAGTTATCTCCCTTGGCCAGCAAACACAATGTCCAATCTGCCGTCGATCCTCGTTTTTATGGGTAAACGTGGATCATTCCGATAGCAAGTTTGCTGCTATCAGGCTGAGGTATGGTCCTATTCAGTCTCAGGAGGTTCACTCACACAGGCTTTACCTTCTCTTTTAGAAGGCGGTTAGTTTATCAGTAATCGCCTGAGGCGCCCCTACCAGGGAATGCCAACAGGGCTACTCGGGCATTTTTTTTGTTGACCAGAGTGCACTAATCCTAGTGCGCTGGCTAATCAACCTCACCTGACCTTGTGTTTTACCTACTAGGAGGTAAATAAAAATCACCAATCAGCAATTTCTTTTACCTACTACGAGGTAAATAAAAAATCTCCAATCAGCAATTTCTTTTACCTACTAGGAGGTAAATAAAAAATCTCCAATCAGCAATTTCTTTTACCTACTAGGAGGTAAATAAAAATCACCAATCAGCAATTTCTTTTACCTACTAGGAGGTAAATAAAAAATCACCAATCAGCAGTTTCTTTTACCTACTAGGAGGTAAATAAAAATCACCAATCAGCAGTTTCTTTTACCTACTAGGAGGTAAATAAAAATCTCCAATCAGCAGTTTCTTTTACCTACTAGGAGGTAAATAAAAATCTCCAATCAGCAGTTTCTTTTACCTACTAAGAGGTAAATAAAAAATCTCCAATCAGCAGTTTCTTTTACCTACTAGGTGGTAAATAAATAATCTTCAATCAGCAGTTTCGTTTACCTACTAGGAGGTAAATAAAAATCTCCAATCAGCAGTTTCTTTTACCTACTAGGAGTTAAATAAAAAATCTCCAATCAGCAGTTTCTTTTACCTACTAGGAGGTAAATAAAAAATCTCCAATCAGCAGTTTCTTTTACCTACTAGGAGGTAAATAAATTATCTTCAATCAGCAATTTCTTTTACCTACTAGGAGTTAAATAAAAAATCTCCAATCAGCAATTTCTTTTACCTACTAGAAGTTAAATAAAAAATCTCCAATCAGCAATTTCTTTTACCTACTAAGAGTTAAATAAAAAATCTCCAATCAGCAGTTTCTTTTACCTACTAGGAGTTAAATAAAAAATCTCCAATCAGCAATTTCTTTTACCTACTAGGAGTTAAATAAAAAATCTCCAATCAGCAATTTCTTTTACCTACTAGGAGTTAAATAAAAAATCTCCAATCAGCAGTTTCTTTTACCTACTAGGAGGTAAATAAAAATCTCCAATCAGCAGTTTCTTTTACCTACTAGGAGGTAAATAAAAATCTCCAATCAGCAGTTTCTTTTACCTGCTAGGAGGTAAATAAATAATCTCCAATCAGCAGTTTCTTTTACTTACTAAGAGGTAAATAAAAATCTCCAATCAGCAGATTCTTTCAGCCAATCAGGAAAATCCAGTGTGTAGTATAAAAACACAAACACAGTGTTTTTCGTTTTCTTTTTATCAGTATGTTTTGTTCCTAGCAGACGCATGTATGTATGTCCTTATAAACAGATGCAACAAGACTTTCATGGACTACTAAACTGCTACAGCATATACACACTGTTGACCGAACACTCTCGCACACAATATGTGCACTCTCTCACTAACAAAATAGGCATGCTATTATATACACACACACATCTTCATATGCCTATCTTATTTACACCCATGTAAAATGCACATGGCGCTAACCGAAATGAATGCACATAGATTCTCTCACTAACAAAACACACTGATAATATACATTTTCATATCTTAATGTATAAGGCCATAGCTGAAACAAACATGTATACTTAATTTCTCCTTACAGACAAACACTTTCCTTTCTCCAGAACGTTATCGAAATATTTTGAACTCTCATTCTTTACAAACATTTTATTTTGCATTGTCTTGAGTTGTCTTGAAATTATTTTGTATGTATAGACTTTGTCATCTTTCTTTTGGTAATGTCGTATCCGCAACATACTGGTTTTGAAAGTCAAAAGAAACAATAAGTACAATGCAGCAAGTATTACTAACTCATCACTAGGACTCTTTTTGCATACATTCTCATTCTCATATTACCTACATCCATTGTGGTGAGACAGATTAAATCAAGGAATTTATTTATGCTTCTAACTGCTTCTAACAATCTTTATATTGAGAGAGATAACATCTTCCTCATCTTTTTTTAGTTAAATATTTATATGTAAAAAAGTATTTACCATTCTTTCTGACGAGTCCGTGTGTACGCGCGTTTATTAAATTCATAGCAGTAAGAAAAAAAATTATCAAATTCAGAGAAAATATCGCAAATATCCTTTAATCATCATCATCATCATCATCATCATCATCATCATCATCATCATCATCATCATCATCATCATCATCGAGTTTACGTCTGTTTTGAATGCTGGCATGCATTGGACGGATTTTAGAAATTGACTTCCAAACAAACTTATCTCTGGCCAGGTCTTTATTTATCCCTTTGTTCTCTCAAATCCACCATTATCACTTCCTCCCATGTTTTCCTTGGCCTTCCTCTGCCAACTGATCTTCTACCTCAACTGTTCTACATCTACTAACCCAAGAACTCTCATCCATTGTTTCAAACTCACATTACACATCCGTCATATCATTCTCACATCATTTCTCTCAATGCCACACATATCCTCAACTTTCCCTGGGCAGGTTTCACTTCCATGCATCATCACACTGCGTACACATGCATGATAAACTCTGCCCTTGGTCGACAGTAGCAACGCTTTGCTGGTTAGTAATGACAAAAGTTCCCTAAACTTACTTCATCCACTCCTAACTCTTACAATAACACCAGCACCAGCTCCTTCCTGTTCCAATGGTACCACCAAGGTACTATTTAATCAAATGTTTTAAGAAAATATTGAATTAAAATTTTATCACATTATATTTTTATACTACCAGAAAAAAACAGTGTTGCAAAAGATAAATAACTTCAGTTTAAAAAAAAATACTAAACATGAAGAAACCGGAATACTGCTCCTCATAGCGTTGTGTAGAAAGAGAATCTTAATGGAGCTTTTTCATTGACTGAGTGGATAACGAGTTTAAATGTTAAAAATGGAAACCTTTTTTCACCCGATGACAGTTAGCAAAATGTTGCCCCTGTGAACAGGCCGGGTGGAGTTAATGAGAAAGAAGAAAAAGAAGATGAAAGTGTCCAATACGAAGATAAGGAAGAGAAAACGTCTAATATAAAAGATGCCTACAAATACGAATTGTGCCTGCTACTGACTTGGATTCCTTTTGGAAATATTTTATCACAGCCGAGAATGAAAGAATTTAAATTATGAGAACTACTTCAGTCCATCCAGTAAAAGTTTGTCTCTGTCATCAACATCTTTATCCATCCACCAGAAAATATACCTTGAAACCACACGAAGATTGTATAGCGCCAACCCCTTATCCAGAACTAACCCTCACCCCTTTGTGCCTGACACGTGCCAAATTTTTTTTTTAAGAAAAACTAAAACACGAAATAAATTTTTTTTTTAATTTTGAAAATAATACTGATGAATTATGCTTCAATCACTGGAGTCGATTCCTTTTTTTAAAACGAAAACCCAAAACACCAAAGGAGATTTAAAAAATAATATTGGTGAATTCAAAATCATTCACCAAAAATATTACTGTGAAGCTGCAGTGATGTGTTGTGATAAGTTCCTTTTAAATATTTATCACTGTTAAATATATATATAAGTATATTATAAGGTATACTAAAAAATAAAGAAACAGAATAAAGAAAACAAAAAAGAGATACGATATAGTTTGACAATATTATTTAACCGTAACTGAACATTATTTTGTGAGGCGATTTTTATGTGAAACAAATTTGAAAAGTAAGCGTTCAAATTCGAGTTCTTGCTAGTTTGCGCTTGCATTCGGGTGCATACAGACACGTAGGATATTAGGATAGAAATGCACTTCTGATGATCAGATTTACTGTTAAGTTGCAGTGAGGTGTTGTTATTGGTTACTTTTGAGTATTTATTATTGTTATATATATGCGAGCATATTATAAGCTTTACTAAAAATAAAATAAAGCAAACAAAAAAGAGTCACTCTAGTTTAACATATATGTTGGTGTATAAATACTTCAGGGAGTTGACCCCCTCTACTGTCTTGCATAATTCCTGGTCACTTTTCACCCCGATACTCTTAAAATGACAGGCTGGTGTCTTACCTCTTGGGAAGAAGGCCATGTTTAGTCTTTCTTTGAGCGTGATGGTGTCACGATAAAAACACTGGTTTCTGATTAGCCACATAACCAGTTTAGGGGTAGACTTTTTTGTCAGCCAACCTAGTAACCCCTTCCCTCTCTATTGGGCATTTGAAGGGCTTATTTTGGGGCTAGCCTGTTTGGAGTTCAGGGGATTGAATGCTGGTGGTTGGGTCTTTTTCAAGCTTGGTTTGTCTTGAAGTGATTCTAACTTTCTCTCCCTTTTTATTATTATGACTTCTACAAATCCACACAACAAACACCTTACTATTTCCTGATCTCCAGTCCTTTCTCTTGGGCAAATCTCCTCACATCCTCACTCTTTGTGAGACTGATCTGGATGCTTCTATTGATAGCAACTATCTACATGTGGATGGTTATTTGCCTCTTGTTCGTTTAGACTCTTCCATGCATTTACATGGTCTTGCTCTTTTTCTTCGCAAGGATCTCGCCATTGCACGTATCTCCAGCCTTGAATCTCATGGGTGTCCTTTTACCTGTTTGAGGTTGTCTTTGCTGCACTCCACTTCCTATTTGTTCTTTTTGTACGGTTCCCCTTCTGACAATGACTGCTCTATGCTATATCCAGTAGTATTGATGATGCATTGCAAATTCATCCGTCAAGCTCCATCTTTGTTTTTCGTGACTTCAATGCTCATCATTCTGACTGGCTCCCCCACTCTAACTGTACAGATCTAGCTGGTGAAATCTGTCTGAACTTTTCTCTGTCTCATAACTTGTCCCAAATAGTCACCTTCCCCACACGTTTTCCTGATAATGATGTTCATCAACCATCCTTACTTGATCTTTTTCTCACTTCTGTTCCTGACTCATGTTCTATTTCCTCTTCTCCTCCATTGGGTTCTTCTGATAATGCTGTTGTTGATGTTGATTTTTTGGTGAAGTCTTCTATTTGGCTGATTGGGATGGCTTTTGCAGCTTCCTATGTGACGTTCCATGGGGTCTTATCTTTGATATGTCTCCGAATGCTGCTGCTAAGGAGGTTACTGACTGGCTTCTTGTTGGAATTGACACCTTCATTCCTCATCCTAAGTTTCAAACCAAACATCATTCTCCTCCCTATTTTTCATCTGTTTGTGCTTCTGCCATTGCCCATCGTAACTATTACTTTAATCAGTATCGTCAGGATGGTTCTGAGGCTTATAGACAATCCTACAGAAGAGCTAGCAATGCCTGCAAGAGAGCAATCTCAGAGGTTAAGTCTAGCTATTCTCAAAGGATTTGTGACTCTATCTCATCTCAAAGGGTTGGCTCTTGTGATTTTTGGAGAATCTACAATAGTATTATTAATAGTGGCAAGTCTGCTAATCCTCCTCTTTTTAATGGTCTTCAGGTTATTTCATCTTCTAAGGATAAGGCTGATCTCTTTGCTCGTCTTTTTGGTGACAATTCTTCTCTTGATGATTCCGATGATGTTCTTTCAGATTTTCCTTTGAAAACTGATCAGTCTCTTGATTCTGTTATTATCACTCCAAGGATGGTTGCTCAGGTTATTTCTGATCTTGACAAGTCTAAGTCTTCCGGTCCTGATTCAATTCCTCTTGTTGTTCTCAAACATTGTGCTCCTGAACTTTGTTCCATCCTCTCTAAATTATTCAATCTCTGTTTCTCTCCGTCCGGTTTCCCTTCTTGTTGGAAGGAGTCCTCTGTTGTCCCTATCTTCAAAAATGCTGGTGATCGGTCTGACCACTAAGTATCGTCCTATTAGTCTCGTCTCTGTAATTAGCAAAGTTTTTGAAAGGTTTCCTAATGTCAAGCTTGTTCATTTTCTCAAAAGTCTTGGACTCTTTAGTGATGTTCAGTATGGCTTTCGTGGTTTTCGTTCAACTACTGATCTTTTAACTGTTGTAACTGAGCGGATCTGTCGGTTTATAGATAATTCAGGAGAGAATAGAGCCATTACGCTTGACATTTTGAAGGCGTTTGATAGAGTGTGGCATCCTGGTCTCCTATACCAACTTCAGGGTTATGGTATTGGTGGTGAGGTCTTGACATTATTAGGTCTTTTCTTTCTGATCGAAGCTTGCGAGTAACTTTAGATAGTGTCTCTTCTTTCTCTTTTTTCCTATCTATGCTGGTGTTCCTCAGGCTCTATTCTAGGCCCAACACTGTTTCTTTATATCAATGATCTTCCGGAGAATATTGTTCAGAAAATTAACATCTATGCTGATGATGCCACTCTCTATTCTGGTGTTGCTTCTCGTCCATCTCCCTGGGATCAGTTAAAATATGCAGCTGATCTAGAAGTTAACTTGGATTCAGTTGTGGATTGGGGTACGAAATGGCTTGTTTTGTTTAATCCTGTAAAAACTCAGCTCGTGTCTTTCAATTGTAGGTGTGTCCCTTTTCTTCTTGAGATTCTCATGGAATGCTCTGCTCTTGAGAAGAAATCAACTCTGAAACTTTTTGGTCTTTCTCTCTTATCAAATCTTTCTTGGAGTTCATACATTAGATCCATTGCTCTTTCTGTTTCTCGTAAAATCGGTTCTCTCTATTGCTCCAAACACTTTCTCACACCTGAGGCTATGGACTACTGTTGTCATATTTGGGCTGGTGAATCTCTGTCCTATTTGAGGATTCTTGATAAAGTGCAGAAACGTATCTGCAATTTGATCAGCCCTACCCTTTTTTCTTCTCTGTACCCTCTCCTCACAGACGTGATGTTGCTAGTCTCAGTCTTTTCTATAAATACTATTATAGCATGTGTTCTTCAGAGTTATGTGATCTGTTTTTTGCTTCCTTTGTTCCAGCTTCTTTGACTCATTGGTCTAGTGGTCTCAATCAATTCGCTGTTTTGATACCTAATTGTAATACAGCTTCCTATTCCAGTAGCTTCTTTTCAAGAACTGCAGGCTTGTGGAACTCTTTTCGTGCTAACTGTTTTCCTCCTACCTATAGTCTTGGTCTTTTCAAGAGAGGCCAATAGGCATCTCCTGTCTTTGCAATAATCATATCTCGTTCTTGTTACTCCTTACATCAAGTGGCTTAATGCCTGGTTCGGAGCGATTTTCATTAACAAAAAAAAAAAAAAAAAAAAAAACACCAAAAATGGAAAATACAAAAATATTATTTATATATTTATATATATATATATATATATATATATATATATATATATATATATATATATATATATATATATATATATATATATATATAAATAAAGTAAAGTCGGTTTTTCACCCTGTCGTTTTGACTATTAAAGGTCTCAAACCAAAAGCTTCATATGCTAATCTGTTCCGCCAGCTACCCAGGCCAAGTCCTGGTGCATGTTTCCAGAAAATATGCATTCATTTTGTTTCCTTTCAAAATTTCTTACATTTTCTCGAGGTAAGCTGTTTCTTCCAACCAAGACGTCTTTCCTCCGTTTCTTTCACAGACAACATAATCTTGCCCGGGCCACTTTGAGGCAAAGACTCTTGACAAATGCAATGAGAGACACACACGAACTTTTGTATGCCCAGTGAAGTATATACACACCGCTCACCGAACTCACATACACAGTATATGCATACACTCTCTCAGTAACAAAACAGGAACGTTAATATACACATCTTAATGCTTACCTCAATTACACACATGTAAAAGCATGCGGACGAAACCAACATGTGTACTCAATTTCTCCTTACAGACAGAACACCTTTATTTCACCAGAACGTTCTTGACCCCTTTGAACTCTTATTCTTCACGAACTCTTCAACTTTCGTTGTCTCAACAAAGTTGCCTATAAAAATTAATTATTTTGTATGATAGATTTTGTTATGCTTTCTTTTGATACTGTTTTTCCCTCTACAAAGTAAGTAGAAACTGACTTCAGGGATAGGTCGGACATGTCAAAATTGAAATTAAAAGAAATCATCCTCTTTCTGTTCTGTGTTTTGTCTATATATAGCCATTTTAATCAGTACATTTCCAGATGCAACAATATTATATGTTGTTAATTTAAACACAACATTGACTGGAACAGAATAATCAACTAAAAATTAGATTAAAAAAATAATGAAAACTTGGAAACTTTAAACAAACTGCTGAATGCCCAATTAAACAACGTTATGTAAGTAGCAAAATAATTTTATTAAAAATTTAAATGCTTAATTTTAATTGTTTTGTGATGTTTATTTTCTTCCTTATGGGTTCGATAGTAACGAGCACTTAGAAACTTAAAGATGTTGTTCAGTTAAACAAACTTATGGTAGTTGTAGTTTATGTCGGTGTTACTTTTTTATGTATCACGATTGCTTTCCTAACTCCGTAGCCAAGCGAACAAGGTTCAATTGTAGCATAGGGACCGTTGAAATATCCTGCATATTTTGTTTGGTTTTCACCTCTATTTTGATAAAATTGATTGTTGGTCTTAAATCGGGCTAAGGTATACAAAGATACCCCCCCCCCCCACTATAAAATTTATTTGTTTTGTGTTTTTTTGTTGTTTTTGATTAAAGATTAAGCAGTAAACTACAAGATTAAAAAAAAAAATTGGGGGGGTTACTTTTGGAACTTTCTTGACGGGAGCAATTTCGTTTCGGTTAATTATTTAAATTTTTATATACTATTAACTACAGTATTACATTATTTTCTTTACTTAAAAAAGCAAGACTTAGATGGTTTGTAGATTAATAGCCTCCGCTGACCCCTCCCTCCAAAAATAAAATGAGATTCTACTATCTTTAGGCGATGATTTTATTTTTTATTAATCTAGAATTTAGAATGAGAGATCAGTTTCGTATATAAATTTAACATAAAATGATCCCCCATTTTTGTACCATTGTAGCTTTTTAGGGCAATTAACTATTTTTTTTTGTTGCTACTAACTCTAAGTCCGAGTGCCTGCCAAGTAGGGTTATATAAATTTAACGTAAAATGAATATTTTGAAAAATAATTTCTTGGAGAAAGAATGTTTTGAACATTTCAACATCACAAAATCAAGCTTTGTGAAAAATATCTCTTCGTTTCTCACACGGTCATTCAATGTGAACATGATTAAAATAAATAAACAGAGATAAAAAAAAAAGTAATTGACTGAACATCGGTAAGAAGAGATAATACAAAACTGAGAATAAACGAAACGAAATTGCTCAAATTAAGAAAGTTCAGAAGCATTTTTTTTTTGTACTTTAAAGGAACTTTAACTAGAAAATTATGAACTTGAATTATCGCCGTTCCTTCTCGTCTGGTTTATAAAGATGGCGAGTATATGTTTCCTGGCGATTTTTCATTTCGACGTTTCACGTATATGTTGAAACTTGCTATAACTTACTGTTTTTAATGTTATTTATTGATTCATTTATTTTAACTAAAAATTGGCTTCATGCCTTGCCTGGAGCGATTTCCATTAAAAAAATGGTTAAATAGGCTCCCAGTCAGTGGCATACAGAGATAGGGGGGCATCCAATCATATTCAAACTATCTACCTTTCTCATAATATTTCGCAGTACTAGGACTTATACTTGAGTCTTTGGGACATACAATTAAGGAGTTGGCCTCGGGCATCAGCAGATCTTTGCATGCCACTGCTCACAGTACCAATGTTTTAAGCAACTGCAACAAAATCTATGGAGAAAGTCTCTGCCATATGAAGTTGCGACGATATGTTCAATTAAAAGCTTTTCTAAAATGTCTTTCTTCTTTAGTTACGTTATTTAATTATTTACGTCATTACCTTCCTCCTACCACTTCCATCTCCCTCTATTACTCCTCTTCCCACCATTCATTGTCTCATTCTTCCTTCCTCCCACTATCTAATACACCAGGCGCCGGCTTATTTTACCTGTGATCCTATCACATGGATAGTTTTTATCTATCCCATATGTAGAAATAACAGTGCATTATTACACACATTGTTCATGTTAGATGTTTGTGTCAATGGCCTAGGTGTCGGAAACCAAACGTTTCTGGAGCTATATACACATATAGAACATAATCCTGAAGTTATGCCATCGATTTTCCAAACACCCTGTATTTGCATATCTACATCGTCCTCATGATGGCCGCTTGATCTTTTATCTAATGGGGTTGAACTCGTGGAACTATGATAAGGGTTTTTTTCTCACCTGGAAATTATGTTGAAATATTTAAACATGAAGATTCCTTCTTTGCTGAACGGGACTCAACCGTTGTTAATTCAAAAATCAATAGAACAAACTCCGAAATAATTTTTCAATGGGCAGTCTATTCCGTTATTTGCGTATCTCGTATATAAGTTGACACAATAATAGGGGAAAGCGAGAGACAGCCGTAGTTTGTTTTTTCACTATTCCTTTTTAAGAGCCGATTTTAACACGTCTACTCGGTTCGCTTCCTAGTCGCTTTCTCATTTATTTAGAAAGTCTTTTCTCATTATTTTCGATGGCATCACTCATGTGATTCACTCTTTCCTCAATTCCGTTCACACGTTTTTGACCTGTCTTGCCTTCTGAATTCACCAGACAACCCTTTACTCCCTTAGATTGTCCTTGAATCCCCATTAAAACGGAAAATAACAATTATACTATACTAGCTGGAAAACCCAACCGTTAATATACTACTACTACTACTACTACTACTACTACTACTACTTATTGAATCTATTTTATTTAATTACGCACTATTACTGTTGAGACAGGTATGAACCTTTCCACCCGTTTTTGTGTTCAACTAATCGTTGGACAGTGACAATAGACATTTCCTTTTTTGGCAATAGGGTTGATAGGCCGTCAAAACAGGCAAGGAAATTACTACTACTACTATAGAAAAGAGCTTTCATTTAAAATGTATTTAAAAAAATGACGTCGGGTTATTCCATCCTGGCGTCCAGTAGAAAAAAAACGGTTCATGTTGCAAGTGGTTTTGCTTGTAACAGTGTGTGTGTGTGTGTGTGTGTGTGTGTGTGTGGGTGTGTGTGTGAGAGAGAGAGAGAGAGAGAGAGAGAGAGAGAGAGAGAGAGAGAGAGAGAGAGAGAGAGAGAGAACAACAGAACACGTTTCCTTGTTAAAGACTCTTTCCTCCCTCACTCCCCTCCTCCTTGTTCCGTTTCTCCTTTAGATGCGGTTCAAGTTGACGTCGCATGTCACACAGACACGCATGCTGCAAGTGGCACGAAGACTTGTTTTCATTCTTTTTTTTCCGGGTTTTTCCATTACCGCTCTCCCTTTTTTTCTCAACATACAAATGTCACGCATTTGTCGTTTTTGTTTGTTTGTTTTGTTAAAAACAACAACAAAAATATTCAAAAGAAAGGTTTAAAATCTCTTTCTTCTATCTAATCTGTTTCGCATCTCAGTAAATGTCTTTTTAAAATTTCTAAAAACATTGTAACAGAAACACGGTGTCAGTCAGGAGGACCAGATGTATGTCTGAGGGTTAGGGTTAGGGTTAGGCAAGCCTTAGTTTTAGTCCGAACAAGACGAATTCCAACAAGGCGAACTCTAAACTTCATTTTAAGTGTTCTAATTAGCCGTAATTTACAATTAACTTATAAAGTGACCTAACTATCGCTTACTAACTTCCTATCTATCACTTTCACCCTTTCTCCCTGTATATTGAGTGCCCCCTCTTATTCTATACCCCCCCTCTCTCTCTCTCTCTCTCTCTCTCTCTCTCTCTCTCTCTAGTCGAAGGTAATAAAGAAAGGAAAGAATAAAAGGATTGAAATAGTCCATTATAAACAAAAGAGAATATCACCACAAGTAGTAATACTATTTAATTCGGAGCTGTAGAAGGAAAGAGGGAGGGAGATAGAGGGGATGGGAATTTAGCGAGTAGAAAGAAACTAATTTTGGATTTAGTCATTATATTCTTTTATATTTAACTGACTTTGTAAACTCATGATTTTCTGATTAAAACAATTTAATCCTAGCTTAATGGTTGACCACACGGGTCACATTTTTTTCTAGTATATATATATATATATATATATATATATATATATATATATATATATATATATATATGAGAGAGAGAGAGAGAGAGAGAGATTTCAGGATAATTTCCTAGTTCACTGGCATAAATTCTGATTTTTATTTATACATGTTTCCAGTCGCACAGTTCAACTTAACTTAGTGGCCTGCACATCTAAACCGACCACTCTTCGGAGTTAGCAGTGTTGCTAATGCATGTTACATCTACATCTTTTGCTGTCTTTTTTTTTGTTTGTTTTAATTTTAGTTTTTTTATTCACCCCAAACAAGGCATATTGCCACTGAGACATAAGGGGCTACTGTGATTAGGGGCCAGATCTAAGTGGGTAGTTGTGTAGCAAGATGTTTGTTCACATTACATTTAAATTTCTGCATGTTGATACAGTCGAGGAAACAGGAAGCAGGGAGGGAATTTCAAAGGCAAGCGGTCTGAGGAAAGAAGCTATTAGAGTAGAAAATTCTCTGGCATCTGGGGACCTCTACAGTGAAGGGAGGGGGTATTTTGCTGCTAGTCAGGTTGGTCGGGGGTATTTACATTGAGGAGGTAGAAGTGCAGTAAGTTCGTGGCGGTACTTGTAAAACAAGCAAAGGGATGCAACATTGCGGCGATGGGACAGGGGCTGCGGCTTGGTAGACAGTGTGGGACCTATTAGATTAGAAACTCTTTTTTGCACGCTGTCAAAGAGGGAGTGGCTAGTTGTTAATGCACCTGTCCAGATGTGGCAACAATACTCCATGCATGGGCGAATGATGGCTTTATAGAGATATTTTTTTATCCCTCATATAACAAAGTTACGCCTACACATTTGCGAACAACAGAAATACCAATCAATATTTCCCATACATTTTGGATTTGATCTATCTAACCTCATCTGAGAACAACTTCTGACAATAGTTGTCTACTCTCCGACTCAGCCCATGAAAGTACCTAACTCCTGATGCAATTCTCTATCTGTATAAGAGATTCAGCCCAAGATAGAGTACTGTTGGCACATCTGGGGAGGTGTCGCTCAGAGCACTCTTTCTTGCCTTGACAGAGTACAAAATCGATCTTGCAATCGAGTAAGAGATGATCACTTCTCTTCCCTGCAGCCACTTTCTCACAGTTTCCCTACTCTATCGGTATTTCCATGGTAGGTGCTCGACTAGGATTCACACTCTGGTCCCCCCCTGTAAAATCTTCTTAGCAAGAACTCGTCTTTCTACGAATGCTGCAAAGATCTCTTCATTCTTCCTCTGTGTACTTAAAAATCAAACGGAACTTCCATGAACAAAGTTTCTTTCCAAGAACTTCCCATCTGTGGAACACATTACCGCGGGAATGTTTCCCTACATACTACAACGTGGTCGTTTTCAAGTCCAATGTCAGCAAATATCCGTCGAGTTGTTCTGTGAATTAATCATAACTCTCAATCCTTTCATAGTACTGTTCCATTGCCCAACTAAAAATCTCACTTACCCTTAACCTCGAGTGTTTTTGGCCTTGGTAAGAGATGATTCAGTAGTATAAAATGTCTGATCATCACTGACAAGATCAACAGTTTAGTCATTATGAGAGCGACAGTGGCTCCATGATAGATGCTGAATGCCAGTGAAGCACATACTAATTTATAATCATATCCAGCTTACACAACACTGCAGTGACTTGTACAATCAACACCAATTGGTCCAGATACAAGCAGATGTCCGGATTAGTATTAAAATCAAATGTTAGATCAGAGTTTTCTTTTTCTCTGACGAATACCTTTACAAATGCTAGGGCGTCTATCTTTCCCAGTGAGCTAACCCTAACCCTAACCCTAACACCCCAGGCCATTAGCCCAATCAACACAACATTGTATCGAGATGGCGAACACAGCCAGGAGGGTTCTCTACCTGATCTGGAGATCGTTTCTCAACTTAATGGCAGACGCTTTCCATCCCTTATACATAACTCTGGTACGGTTCATTCTTCGGTATACCATCTGAGCAACACATCCTTATCTTCAAAAAGAGATTGGTAAACCTAGAGCACGTTCAACGGTTGGCAACCAGGATGATGACGTGACTCTCCATCCTAACCCCCCACAAAGGGCAGCTTCAAAGACTAAATCTGTTCTCACTTGAGCAGCGGAGAATGCAAGAGGACCTGATTCGGCCAAACAACATCATCAATAGAAATTAAAATCTACCTTTTGAGGAGTTTTTCATTCCAACGCTTATGTATCATCATTGTTTTTGTCTCAACAGAAGAAAGGCAGCATTCTTTGTCCGTGTTTCTGTTCTGTAGAATAACCTGCCAGGTTCAAACTCGCCTTAGACATTAAGACTGTATATAGATGTAATATCTTCAAACTGCCTTTTTACATGGCGTGTTGCACTTTGTTATTTTTTTGCCAATAAATTTGATTTGATTTAACTCTGCTGTTTATACGTTCTGACTTCTAGATGGCTGTTGATTCTACGGTGTCTAGCTACCCTTTTCAACAAACCCAAACGAATCTGGGGGGGGGGGAAGACGCGACAGATAGTATTAGGTTGCATAGTTCTATTACATGCACATACTTACATTTATCACGCAAAAAAAACAAACAGAAACTGAACTGTATTTATCTATCTCTATTATACTAAAGCTGAGTTCATAAACGTTTTTTCTTTTCCTATATATTTTAATCACACAAAATACATGCTAATATGTTCCTTAGTTTTGGGATTGAGTTATGTTTGAATAAAAAAAACTTCCATTTTAATTGCTCTAATTAGCTTTAATTTGAAATTAATTCATCAAGTGACCCATCTCTTACTAAGTTTCTGTCTATCACTCTCTTCCTCTCTCACTGTATCTTGTTTGAGCCCCTGTTCTTATTTTATACAGTCTCTCACTTTCATGACTCTCTCCCTCACTATCTATCTCTCTTTCTCTCCCCCCCTCTCGCTCTCTCTCTCTCTGTTTATTAACAGTTTCAGGTAAATCAAGATAAAAAAATCTCTGGTCCCCCTTGTAAAAAGCATTCACAGCAAGAACTCGTCTAGCTATCACCACTGCAAAGAACTTTCCTTTCTTCCTCTGTGTACCTAAAACCAAACGGAATTTCCATGAACAAAGTTTCTTTGCAAATACTTCCCATCCAAGGAACTGATACCCTACTGACTATAATATGGTCATCTTCAAGTTCAATACTTGTTGTGCCAAGAGAGTCTAATTTGGGCTTTTTGTCTTTATTTTTTATATTTAACTGGCTTTGAAGGAGCAAAGCATAGTATCTGTTCTGATGCTGCACTTAGTCTTTTCAGTCCTCAGTCAGTGAAGAAGAAGTTCTTCTAGACTGAGGCAATTTTAACTTTTGTTCCAATCCAGAGTTCCCCTTTCTGGCGAACTGGATTTTCCCCACTTTAAAAACCGACCTTGTGTCTAACTCTGTTCTCGTAAGGAGGCAAGTAAATAGGAACCGGCTTTAAAAATCCCTTTTTCCAGATTCAAACAATCTAACCAGAGTTCAATGGGTGGACCAATGGGTCACATTTTTTTCTAGTATGTAATATTGTTAGTATCCGTCTCTCTGGAGACAATGGCGTTCTGTGCCTCAAATTAGTCCATTGCTGAATTACAGTGTCTGCTGTGACTGTGCAAGCCTATCCTGGATCGACAGGCTCTGTTGCAGTTGTCACAGATGTAGGTGCCTCTGTTGCAGCTCTCTGCTATCTGTGCGCTCTCCTCTCCCTCGATTGCTGGTCTCTCGTCTCCTCACTCCTCTAGGAGCATGCCTTCACAGCTCTTCTCTAGCGGCTATGGTCTTCAGCCACGGACTCCCAGCCTGTTGGGTCGATGCCATTTTCCCTCATGTCTCACTTGCAGACATCCTTGTAGCGTAGGACAGGTATTCCTGCTGGTCTGAAGCCGGTTTCATGCTCGCCATAAAGAATATCCTTTGGGATCCTCCTATCGTCCATTCGCCTGGCATGGCCAAGCCACCGGAGTCGTCTTTGGGTGAGCAGAGTGAACATGCTCGGGATGTCTGCCTGATCAAGGACGGCCTTCTTTGAGATGTGGTCCTGCCAGGTGATTCCTAGGTTGCGCAGGTGGAAAGTGTTAGGTCTGTTTACATTGGCAGGAGTAGAGGGCCCAAGATTCACTGCATCTTGGACCCTCTACTTTAGTATGTAAATAAACATGAATTCTGATAAATATGCACTTTTTCAACTATCTCGAGGGAGGGGGGGGGGAAACAGCATTAGGGGAAAGATATTAAAAAACATCTTAAAAAAAGAAACAGAACAAGAAGATAAATACAAACTTAAAGTGCATCTATGATTTAGCAAAAACGTTCATTATAGATCACTTCGATGGAAATAGTGTGTGAGGGTCTTTATTTACCTGCCTCCTCACGAGGGCAAAGTTAGATACACGGTCGAGTTTTAGTGTAGGGATACCTTTGTTGGAAGCAGCAGCAGTAGTGAATGTTGTTTTTATGTATCGACTCTCGATTGGACAAAATCTCAAATCAGCAGTTTCTTTCAAGCAATCACAGCACTAGAAATATTCACTCTTGAAATTTCGTGTTTAATATAAAAACCCAAACACAGCGTTTCCTTTCCTCTTTCCTGTTTTCTTTCAGAGACAACACACATGCGCACGACACAATCCTGCCTTTTGGTGTTGAAAGTTCTCAACAGACGCAATGAGAGACACACAAGGACTACTAAACATAGCGACAGCATATACACATTGCTAACCTAACTCATCTACACAGTTCATACACACACTCTCTCACTAACAACTCGAGGAGATGGAAGAGAGTTTCAGGATAATGAATGTATAAAATTCTATTATTTCTCCCCTAAAATGGGCATAAAATGCTATTGTTAAATACTGTAATTACTGGGGGAGGGGGAGCCATAAACCCTCAAGCATTTCATTTATAAAAATCAGACTTTTATAGTTATGGATACGCCCTCCCCCTAAAATTTGAGGCCCTAGGTTTCAGCCCGTCAAACCTATATGTAAATCCGATAGTGTATGATGATGTTCAGTCGATCACTCATGAGTCCCTATTTACTTGTTTCCCCACAAGGGCAAAGTTAGACACAGGGTCGGTTTTTAATATAAGCAAAATCCAGCACCCCAAGAAGGGGCACTTTTTTTAAAAATTTAAACCTCTCTTCTCTGAGAACAAAACAGACGCTACACTTTGAATTATTTATTTGCAAAAATGAAACAAGTAAAATTTTACAAATTAGGCACACACATTTTGATCCTGGGTCCGAGGGGCAATCACTTTCGAGTCAATGACAATTGCTCATATCTTGAGTTCGTTTATTTATCTGAATTTCAAGTCAGGTTACAATCATACGTGCTGTAGTGGTTATGGGCATGCACTGTGGGCTCGACAAACCGGGTTAAAATTCTGTCGAAGCCACTGCATCACTTTCACTAAGACCTTTGGAAAGTGTATGAATCCATATATGTGGATTAAATAGTAGGGCAGACTAGACTCTCACGCCTTGGTTGTGCAACTAATCTAGGAGAAAGAAAACTCCCAAATAACAGCAGTCGCTCCCCCCTCTCTCTCTCTCTCTCTCTGCTTATCCCGGCATTGTTTTCAATCGTCCTAGATTTCTCCTTGCCACTGAAATCAAGCAATGTCGGTCAAGAGAGGTGCGGTTGGGATGCGCAACTCTTGCTTCACTATAGATTCAACGCATCGACATTCTTACAGGGATATCTATTGTCTCTCAAGACTGAAAGGTTAACTCCTTACATTAAGTGACTTCACGCCTTGCCTGAAGCGATTTCCATATATATATATATATATATATATATATATATATATATATATATATATATATATATATATATATATATATATATATATATATATATAAGTGTGGGTCAGGGTTGTTTATTTATTTAACTTGTTAAGTAGTGCCAATACTGTATCGTGCCACTCCCAACCCTGTGTCCGTGGGTATCCGTAGTAAAAGATCGCGTGCTAGTTTTCCTCGCTGATTTCGTCTCTTCAACTAACAGGATTTCCGTTTCTTCTTCTCTTGAGGCTCTGACGACAACACATAAGTTGCGTGCTAAAAAATAAAAAAAGAGATAACTTCAGTAATGGTAAAAGAGTTTTGTGTTTTTTGTGTAAATAAAAACAAATAATTCCTTTTTTTTCTTCTATTCATTGATTGTGTTTGTGTGTGTAGAATGGCATTTATTTCTCTCCTGTAATCACTTTAAATGTATCGCAAATTGAACAAATAAAAACATCACAGACCGAGCCACAAAATAAAATTAAAAAATAAACAGATGAAAAAAGATAACGGGCTGATGGACACTAATCCTTCATCGGTCAAGCCGGTGGGTCAACTGACTTTACGCGTGGTGGTGTTTTTTCATAATTTTTAATGGTCAGAGTGCTCACCTCTCGGGCGCTGGCTTTTCAACCCCCACTTTCCGACTCGACCTTGGGTCACATCTGTAGCAGTTACCTCCTCCTTTCAAAACATAACTACACCGGTTTGCCGGTAGGTGTCGCTTTTTCACCGACAGGTGGCACTGTAAAGCGACACCAGAGTTATCTGCCCTTCGGACTATAAAACCCGGTGCAAAACGGAAATTCCCTCTCTTGTTCACTGACCAGCCTCGACAGCCTAACGCTGGCACCAGCGCTCCATCTCTCTTCTCTGCTCGGCAGAACGACGCTAATACACTAGCGTTTCGTCTCACGCTTTTCTCTTCACCTAGTCTCGGCAAAACAACAACCAACACACTTTTCTTCCGTCAACACGTGGGCAAACAACGGTAAGAGTTCTCAACTCGTTTTCTTTGTATACGGCTTTCAAAGACTTTCCTACGCCGGATTCATTTCTTCTTATACCTTTTCAAGAACTGTTTTTCCATCGACACACATGCATACATCACACACTTCACCATTCCACGTACACACACGTTCAATAAACGTTATTTGAACTACTTCATTTTTGTTTATTAATTATTACTCTGTCTTTTGCATGCAACAATTGCTTGATTTACTGAACACGTTTATAGTCCGGGAACATCACACGACCCTCGATACCTAACACATCTTACTTGTGGGAGTAGGATAAAACTGGCCTTGTGCCTAACTCCTGGAGAGGAGTAAATAATACTAAGTCGCGAGTGCCCACCTCTCGGGCGCTGACTTTTCAACCCCCACTTTCCGACCCGACCTTGGGTCACATCCTACTTGTGGGAGTAGGATAAAACTGGCCTTGTGCCTAACTCCTGGAGAGGAGTAAATAAAATACTAAGTCGCGAGTTTCTTGGCCTTTTGGCTAAGATCAAAGTGTAGTATCTGTTCCGATGGATACTGCACTTCATAGATCGGTATTGTCTTGCCCTTCGGGGCTTGATTTACGCCGGTCTATGGGTCTGTCCTGTGCAGTTCTAGGAGGTCCACCCTCCCAGGCTTTACCTCCCCTCTTTGGGGAGGAGTAAGTTAATTGCTTACTGTCTGAGGCGCCCCTACCGGGGAATGCCGACGGGGCTGCCCAGGCAATTTTTAATGGCCACAGTGCTCACCTTCTCGAGCACTGGCTTTTCAACTCCCACTTTCCGACCTTGTGTCACATATTCCTATTGTGGGTAGGGGTTAAATAACGCCTTTTGGCTAAGATCAAAGTGTAGTATCTGTTCCGATGGATACTACACCCCATGGACTGGTATTGTCTTGGCCTTCGGGGCTTGATTTACGCCGGTCTATGGGTCTGTCCTGTGCAGTTCTAGGAGGTCCACCCTCCCAGGCTTTACCTCCCCTCTTTGGGGAGGAGTAAGTTAATTGCTTACTGTCTGAGGCGCCCCTACCGGGGAATGCCGACGGGGCTGCCCAGGCAATTTTTAATGGCCACAGTGCTCACCTTCTCGAACACTGGCTTTTCAACTCCCACTTTCCGACCTTGTGTCACATATTCCTATTGTGGGTAGGGGTTAAATAACGCCTTTTGGCTAAGATCAAAGTGTAGTATCTGTTCCGATGGATACTACACCCCATGGACTGGTATTGTCTTGGCCTTCGGGGCTTGATTTACGCCGGTCTATGGGTCTGTCCTGTGCAGTTCTAGGAGGTCCACCCTCCCAGGTTTCGCCTCCCCTCTTTGGGGAGGAGTAAGTTTATTGCTTACTGCCTGAGGCGCCCCTACCGGGGAATGCCGACGGGACTGCCCAGGCAATTTTTAATGGTCAGAGTGCTCACCTCTCGGGCGCTGGCTTTTCAACCCCCACTTTCCGACCCGACCTTGGGTCACATCCTACTTGTGGGAGTAGGATAAAACTGGCCTTGTGCCTAACTCCTGGAGAGGAGTAAATAATACTAAGTCGCGAGTATGTCATCAGTCTGATAGAGTCTGGGCCTTATAACCTAGGAGGGGGGGGAGATTTCTCTCTGTTGGGCTAAGGTATAGTTCTGTGCAGTTCTAGGGGGTCCATACTTACAGGTTTTACCTTCTCGCGTGTTGAAAAGGGGTTAGTTTATTGCTAATCGCCTGCCCCCCCCCCCTACTGGATAATGCCGACGGAGATGCTCAGGCATTTTTTGTAGACCAGTGTGCTCTGCCTCTTGTGCTCTGCCTCTTGGGCACTGACTTTTCAATCCCCACCGTCTGACCTTGTGTCACATCTTCCAGTAGTGAGAGGGAGGTAAATACTAGCCGCCGATGACGGGGCAGAATGCAAGCACCTATTGCTACAGAAACCGCCGATACGGATGGCTAGTTAGCACATAATTATATAAGGATACAATTATGTGCTGATTAGCCATTCGTACCGGCAGTTTCTTAATTAAATCTGTTAAACCTAAGCTAAGAAAAGTTAGTTACAAAACTAAGATAAACTGGCGATATTGAATTTTCTCGTTCCGAATTCGTGGACCGACATCAGTGATCTGTTTCTCCTGTGCCAAACGGTCATAAGCAACGTTTTAAGTTTTACTTAGTCGGGTTCAATCCAATATAACTGATTGCACACTAAAAATAATTAAATTTTTAAACAAAATTAGTTTTTTTTTTAATTCGAATTATTTGATGGTTTTAAGTAATTACTGAATTTTCATTAAAAAAAAAAATGTTCCAGCAAATTTTAATAAATAAAACCTCGATACCTAACAATTGGTGACCCAACGTGCAAGCTTTGTTGTATGGGGCAGGGTAATTAATTTCGTACTAGAACAAAAAAAAAAATCATTTCTCGTTTTTTCTTTCGTGGTGAAACGAATTACGCACCCATCTTTTTCCTTTTTTTTTTCTACCCACGAGGTAGAAATATACAAACAAACAAAAGAAAAGAAGCCACCGTCTCCATTTTTCCTGGCCACGCGGAAATACCCAAACAAGAAAAACAAAAACATTTCTCGGCTTCTCCGAGTATAAAACAAATTACAATTTCATTTTTTCTTCTCTTTCTTTACCCAAGTGTCGGAAAATTATATACAAAGAAAAAGACAAACTTTTGCCAATCCTTTTTTTTCTTCTTTTTCGACGAACAAAAGGACCTTACAAGACGCCACTTCCTTTGTTTTGAACACGTGGAGATAAAAAGAAAACAAAAGAAAACAAACGCTCACGCTGCCCATCTTTTTCGTGACCACGTGTTGAAAAAAAAAAAAAATTAAAAAAAATGCCGCCACCCCTTGCCACGACCACGTGTTGATAAAAAAAAAAAAACGCCATTTTTATCTCTCGGACCATCGTGGAAATTAAAATTCAAACAAGAAAAAGAAAATACGAATTTTTTTTTTTTCTTTTCGACAACAAAAAAAAAAGGAAGCCGCCATTTTTTTTTTCACGACCACATGTTGATAAAACAAAAAAAAACAAAAAAAAAACAAAAGCAACTTCTTCCACCTTCAATCATCACTATGGCAAACTCGGCTGATCGAATTCTCGAGTCCAACAGTGGCCCACAAACGGTCAACGCACTCGCCACTCCTAGCAGTCAACACAGCGAGCTGCAGCAGTTAAAAGCTGAGATGGTCGAACTGAAGGCTATGCTAAAGGCCTTCCAAACCCAAAGCAGACCAAGGGGTCGTTCACAGTCCCAAGGCAGGTACCGTGGGAGCCGTAGCAGAGAGAGGTCCCCTTACAACCAACCCCAGGGTGGTATGTGCTGGTACCACTACACATTTGGCAACAAGGCCAGAAAATGCAACAGCCCCTGTAACTACAAGCCACAGGGAAACGCCAATCCCAGCCAGTAATAGCGACAACTGCGGCTGGAGGGAGAAGAAAAGGTCGCTTGTTTTATGTAAAGGACCGCAACAGCGGTCATTCCTTCTTGGTGGATACCGGTGCTGAGATAAGTGTTATCCCACCACAACCCGGACAAAAACCAACTCCTTCGACATTCAAGCTACAGGCAGCAAACGGTTCACAAATCCAGACATACGGCACTAAGGAACTCACCCTACACTTAGGACTCCGCCGTAACTTCGTCTGGAAATTTGTGCAAGCCAACGTCAGGATGGCCATCATAGGAGCTGATTTCCTTTCACACTACGGTCTGTCTGTCCACATGTACAACCAAACACTCTCGGACGATATGACAGACATTAGGGTGAAGGGAACATTAACACAGTTTGGTCCAACAGGAATTTGCTCAGCAACCCACCACACCAAAGAATATGTCAACGTCTTGGATCAGTACCCTGATATTACCAAACCATTCAACATCGACGATAAAATTAAACACTCTACACAACATCACATAAAGACAACCGGACCTCCAGTCTATTCGAACCCTCGACGTCTGTTGCCTGAAAAGTATAAATACGCCAAGCAGGAATTTAAACAGATGATCGAGGATGGAATTATTGAACCCTCCGAAAGCCCATATGCTTCACCTCTCCACCTTGTTCCTAAACCAGACCAGAACACCCATCGTGTATGTGTCGATTATCGGCGACTCAATGCGCAAACTGTCCCAGACCGCTATCCCGTACCGCACATACACGATTTCACATTAGGACTCCAGGGTGCAACAATCTTTTCCAAACTGGATCTGACTAAAGCCTTCTACCAGATCCCAGTAGCAGACGAAGATATCCCGAAAACGGCCGTGACCACACCTTTTGGACTCTTCCAGTTCAAACGCATGCCTTTTGGACTGAGAAACGCTGCCCAAACCTTCCAACGCCTCATTGATAACGTCCTAAGAGGACTACCCTGTGTATACGCCTACATAGATGACGTCCTCATAGCAAGCCCGGATGAAGCAACACATGAGCACCATTTACACCAAGTTCTGCAGAGACTATCACAAAATGGTCTGAAGATCAATGTAGACAAGTGTATATTTGGCGCCAAGCAACTTCAGTTTTTGGGACACCAGATTGATGAGGGCGGAATCACACCCCTTCCTGAAAAGGTAGAAGCGGTACAGCAATTTCAACCTCCAACCTCACTCCGTCAGCTGCGACGATTCATAGGAATCGTTAATTATTATCGTCGGTTTATCCCAGACTGTTCTAAGATCCTGTCTCCCTTAACAAATATCTTGCAGAACAAAGGGAGAAGACAGAAACAAGCCCTTACACTCACTGCAGAAGCACTTCATGCATTCAACGCAGCCAAATCCGCATTGACCAACTGCACCAAACTCACCTACCTCACTGACAATGTTCAGGCTACATTAACTCTAACAACAGATGCAAGCTCATCAGCCGTAGGCGTGGTACTACATCAGGAGATTGATAACACCAAGATACCCATATCTTTCTTCTCCTCCAAGCTCAGCCAAACACAGTCCAGATACGGCGCATTTTCTAGGGAACTCCTAGCAATCTACCTCGCAATTAAACATTATAAACATGTGCTAGAAGGTAGACAATTCATTATTTACACAGACCACAAGCCATTAACATATGCATTATCCTCACGTCCGGACAAATACTCACCCAGAGAATCTCGTCACCTGGACTATATATCACAGTTTTCCACTGAAATTAAATATATTAAAGGTGACCAGAACATTGTGGCTGATGCACTTTCTCGGCCAGACACAAACTCCATCACCCAGGATTTTCTTAGCCACGATTTGCTGGCACAGGAACAAGCATCAGACACCACCTTTCAACAAACTCTGCAAAACACTTCCTTGAAACTCACTCCTGTACCAACGCCTTTTAGCGACAAAGAGGTTTATTGCGACACAACAACACCTACACCCAGACCTTACGTCCCACCTTCACTGCGACGACGCATATTTGATCATTTTCATTCACTCTCTCACCCCAGCAAAAGAGCCACCCTGAAAATGATCAGTGACAGATTTGTATGGCCTGGGATGAACAAAGATGTCAGACTTTGGGCTGGCAACTGCATAAACTGCCAGCGTTGCAAGGTCTACCGACACACCAAGTCCCCAATAGGAACATTCAGTAATCCTGATGCCAGGTTCTCTCATCTGCATATAGACATCGTTGGACCCCTGCCACTTTGCCAGAACTACTGCTATCTACTAACGATTATTGATCGATTTTCCCGTTGGCCCACTGCAATCCCATTAAAGGACATCTCAGCAGATACAGTGGCCAAAGCAATCTTGAAGGAGTGGATAGCCACATACGGTGTACCCGCAGTCATTACGACTGACAGAGGCACACAGTTCCAGTCGAAACTTTTCGCCGAGTTCAACCTACTCCTGGGCACCAAGCATATACGGACGACGGCATATCATCCCTGTTCCAACGGCCTGGTCGAGCGATTCCACAGGCACCTAAAAGCATCTCTTGCAATGAGGCCAAACACAACCAACTGGGTTGATAACTTGCCTCTGGTCCTATTGTCAATTAGGAATGTCGTAAAGCAGGACTTGGGTTGCACACCGGCTGAAATAGTTTTTGGTACTACATTATCTTTGCCCGGACAATACTTTCATAACAAAGATAATGTACACCCTACAACTACATTTGTACAGGACATAAAGGCAAGGATGTCGAAACTACACTTCACCCCTACACGAGAAGTATCGAGACAAATCCACATACCCAAGACGCTATTTGACAGCGAATACGTATTCGTCCGCGACGATGCGGTGAAAAAGCCTTTATCACCACGCTACCAAGGTCCTTACAAAGTAGTTAGACGGGCAGAAAAATTTTTCACCATTACAAAAAACGGCAAGAATGACACTGTTTCCATTGACAGATTAAAACCTGCTCTAGTGGAAGAATCACAGTCAAGCCAACAGACACACAACTCTCACACAGATTCCGACACCACAGAGGAATCGAATGCCCCATGTGACTATGCCCCACCAGAACAAAAGACAAGATCTGGTCGGAAAGTAACATTCCCACACAACTTCAAAACTTACATATACTATTAGTAACATACAAACAGTTTCAAAACTTTCTCACAAATACACTCGAACACAAACAAAATAATCTCCGAACTTCTATTCGTTCAACAACAACAGTAATGAGAACATTTTCACCGCACACAAATTGAATCTTTTTCATCCAGCAAAAAAAAAAAAAAGAAGGTTATTTTCGTTAAGCTATATACACTCCCTCAACCTTAAAGAGATAGACAGCTCTATGAACGAAGCCTAACTCTGGATTTTAACTGCATTCATCAACAACTGCACAGACTCAATTGTGCTCATTCATCAACAACTGCACAGACTCACTTGTGCTCACTCATCAATACCGCACAGATTCACTTGTGCTCACTCATTAACAACCGCGCAGACCCAAGCACCAAACATTCCTGGATAACACTGACAATTCAACGTTTGTTCATCAGCTCCGCATCACGCAGACTAATCAACATGAACAACGCCACCAACAAGTGCAAATTACCTTGCACTCAACATTTTTCGACCGCAAACTCACTTGCACTCAAACTTGATGCAGACCCAAACAACACGCAGATCCACATGCGTTACAAACACTCAATTCCGCAGATGCACTTGCAATCAATCATTCAATACAGATGCACGAAACAGAAATAAGTAGCGTGCACACTACTTTTTTCTAATCTTCAACAGCAAAACAGACATACCCACAAAGAATGCTTCTCATCTACAACTGTACATATTGAATAATATCTTCAATATTTTTCAATCTGGGGGGGAGTCCTTGTAGCAGTTACCTCCTCCTTTCAAAACATAACTACACCGGTTTGCCGGTAGGTGTCGCTTTTTCACCGACAGGTGGCACTGTAAAGCGACACCAGAGTTATCTGCCCTTCGGACTATAAAACCCGGTGCAAAACGGAAATTCCCTCTCTTGTTCACTGACCAGCCTCGACAGCCTAACGCTGGCACCAGCGCTCCATCTCTCTTCTCTGCTCGGCAGAACGACGCTAATACACTAGCGTTTCGTCTCACGCTTTTCTCTTCACCTAGTCTCGGCAAAACAACAACCAACACACTTTTCTTCCGTCAACACGTGGGCAAACAACGGTAAGAGTTCTCAACTCGTTTTCTTTGTATACGGCTTTCAAAGACTTTCCTACGCCGGATTCATTTCTTCTTATACCTTTTCAAGAACTGTTTTTCCATCGACACACATGCATACATCACACACTTCACCATTCCACGTACACACACGTTCAATAAACGTTATTTGAACTACTTCATTTTTGTTTATTAATTATTACTCTGTCTTTTGCATGCAACAATTGCTTGATTTACTGAACACGTTTATAGTCCGGGAACATCACACGACCCTCGATACCTAACACATCTTACTTGTGGGAGTAGGATAAAACTGGCCTTGTGCCTAACTCCTGGAGAGGAGTAAATAATACTAAGTCGCGAGTGCCCACCTCTCGGGCGCTGACTTTTCAACCCCCACTTTCCGACCCGACCTTGGGTCACATCCTACTTGTGGGAGTAGGATAAAACTGGCCTTGTGCCTAACTCCTGGAGAGGAGTAAATAAAATACTAAGTCGCGAGTTTCTTGGCCTTTTGGCTAAGATCAAAGTGTAGTATCTGTTCCGATGGATACTGCACTTCATAGATCGGTATTGTCTTGCCCTTCGGGGCTTGATTTACGCCGGTCTATGGGTCTGTCCTGTGCAGTTCTAGGAGGTCCACCCTCCCAGGCTTTACCTCCCCTCTTTGGGGAGGAGTAAGTTAATTGCTTACTGTCTGAGGCGCCCCTACCGGGGAATGCCGACGGGGCTGCCCAGGCAATTTTTAATGGCCACAGTGCTCACCTTCTCGAGCACTGGCTTTTCAACTCCCACTTTCCGACCTTGTGTCACATATTCCTATTGTGGGTAGGGGTTAAATAACGCCTTTTGGCTAAGATCAAAGTGTAGTATCTGTTCCGATGGATACTACACCCCATGGACTGGTATTGTCTTGGCCTTCGGGGCTTGATTTACGCCGGTCTATGGGTCTGTCCTGTGCAGTTCTAGGAGGTCCACCCTCCCAGGCTTTACCTCCCCTCTTTGGGGAGGAGTAAGTTAATTGCTTACTGTCTGAGGCGCCCCTACCGGGGAATGCCGACGGGGCTGCCCAGGCAATTTTTAATGGCCACAGTGCTCACCTTCTCGAGCACTGGCTTTTCAACTCCCACTTTCCGACCTTGTGTCACATATTCCTATTGTGGGTAGGGGTTAAATAACGCCTTTTGGCTAAGATCAAAGTGTAGTATCTGTTCCGATGGATACTACACCCCATGGACTGGTATTGTCTTGGCCTTCGGGGCTTGATTTACGCCGGTCTATGGGTCTGTCCTGTGCAGTTCTAGGAGGTCCACCCTCCCAGGTTTCGCCTCCCCTCTTTGGGGAGGAGTAAGTTTATTGCTTACTGCCTGAGGCGCCCCTACCGGGGAATGCCGACGGGACTGCCCAGGCAATTTTTAATGGTCAGAGTGCTCACCTCTCGGGCGCTGGCTTTTCAACCCCCACTTTCCGACCCGACCTTGGGTCACATCCTACTTGTGGGAGTAGGATAAAACTGGCCTTGTGCCTAACTCCTGGAGAGGAGTAAATAATACTAAGTCGCGAGTATGTCATCAGTCTGATAGAGTCTGGGCCTTATAACCTAGGAGGGGGGGGAGATTTCTCTCTGTTGGGCTAAGGTATAGTTCTGTGCAGTTCTAGGGGGTCCATACTTACAGGTTTTACCTTCTCGCGTGTTGAAAAGGGGTTAGTTTATTGCTAATCGCCTGCCCCCCCCCCCCTACTGGATAATGCCGACGGAGATGCTCAGGCATTTTTTGTAGACCAGTGTGCTCTGCCTCTTGTGCTCTGCCTCTTGGGCACTGACTTTTCAATCCCCACCGTCTGACCTTGTGTCACATCTTCCAGTAGTGAGAGGGAGGTAAATACTAGCCGCCGATGACGGGGCAGAATGCAAGCACCTATTGCTACAGAAACCGCCGATACGGATGGCTAGTTAGCACATAATTATATAAGGATACAATTATGTGCTGATTAGCCATTCGTACCGGCAGTTTCTTAATTAAATCTGTTAAACCTAAGCTAAGAAAAGTTAGTTACAAAACTAAGATAAACTGGCGATATTGAATTTTCTCGTTCCGAATTCGTGGACCGACATCAGTGATCTGTTTCTCCTGTGCCAAACGGTCATAAGCAACGTTTTAAGTTTTACTTAGTCGGGTTCAATCCAATATAACTGATTGCACACTAAAAATAATTAAATTTTTAAACAAAATTAGTTTTTTTTTTAATTCGAATTATTTGATGGTTTTAAGTAATTACTGAATTTTCATTAAAAAAAAAAATGTTCCAGCAAATTTTAATAAATTTTAATGATAAAATTTCCCCATAAAAATGATTTTGTGTGACTTCTTTTGTTTTAATCGTGACCGTTTTGTGTCGGAAAGGCAGTTTATTGGTGGCGGCCCATGGCCACGAATTCGGAATAGGGGCGTCTGAGCGAGAAAATTCAATATTACCGATAAACTTTATCCAGCATTAAAAAAAAACTAGATTGTTCAATGTTCACACGTTGTTTCTTAAACTTGTTTCGTTGTTCTTTTATTGATTAACATGCTTTGTATTCTTTTCTGACGGATTCGATGTTTCAGGAGAATAAACAAGTCATATTATTCGTTGTAAGTTTGTTCTCTTTAGTAAAAAAAAAAAGGGGGGATGGTAGTGGAATTTCCAGTTACGAAGAAGAAGAGTCACTTTGTCATTGTAACATTAAAAAACATTTAAAGTCAGTCAGTCTACTCGTCTCCCCCTCTCTCTACATCGCTTCGTCAAAGTTATATATATATATATTTTTAATAATAATAAAAAACAACTTCCTTTTCATTTCTAACTTAATTGCTTTACTTATTTAACTTGATCATTTTATTTTGCTGTCTTGTAATTAAGCTAAACATTTGCTAGTCTGTCGCCCCGTTTCTTAGAAGACAAGTTTCCCCAAATGGGGTCGCGCGCGCGCGCAAAAAAAAACAAAACACAAAAAAACTCGTGAGAGGATGTCGCGTAAAATAAAGTCGGAGACGATTGATAACAAGTATTTGAGAAGTCCGTATTTTGACTTTTAAACGTGGCGTATATCTAGTGCCCTAAGAAGAGATTGCCCCATACGAGAAGGATTTCTGCTCCTCTGACTGAGGACAGAACGGACCCTGATCTTAGCCGCAAAGCCAGGAAGTATTTGAGAAGTCTTTGGAACCTAGGAATAATTATTTTCTGGTTTTGCAATGTTAGCAAAGTATCTTTTTTTAAACAGACCGTAACATTTTTTAATAATAAAAAAGGCATTATATATATATATATTTAATTTTTAATGAAAAATAAAATAAAATGTTTAGTTAGTTATTTTGGGGTTTTTTTTTCACATTAAATGCGTAACAAAACACCCTACATATCTACTTTTTAAAAACAAATAATTACATTAAACTACAAATAAATATTTTGTATGACATTTGAAACAGGGATAGTAGACGTTATATGGCGTGTAATGAGCTACGTTTGATTAATTTATATTAGGGGAACAAAGGGGGGAAGTATCCACTATCTTTTTGAAAAAAATTGTACTCATAAAGTTACTCCTTCATCCTGTTGCATGTGATGTTATCCCACCTTCCCCAACCCGGGTAACGCCTGGTAACCTTGCTAGCGTAAATATCTTCAATAACCTTCTCGCTTTTATAGTTATGTTATTTTTATTGTGACTAAAATTTACTGAGTATCACTTTCAGACCTCTCTCTCTCTCTCTCTCTCTCTCTCTCTCTCTAATATCGTCTGCCTACATCTAACTTTCCTTTACTTTCTCTGTCTCCTAATCCATGTCTTTAATTCCGTCTGTCTCGTAATATCCCCTTCCATCTCCCTCCTTTGTGACATCTCCCACTTCTGTACTGTGATCTCCTCCCCCTTTTTTTCCCCCTTTCTTTTCACCCCTCTCTCCGTTTTCACTACTATTCCCACTACCGCTTCTTAGTTTCATGTTAGCAGGAGCATTCGGGGCGGATTTCCCTGCTCTGTCTTCTTTTTTTTTTCGTCTTCTTTTCCATGTGCTCATCATTCTCAATGTGTGGATTACATGCAAGGATTTATTTCTGCGTTAGCTTGCAACAAATTGAGAAGAAGGATCTTTTTTTCTTTTTAATCTATCAATAACATAATCATTGAAGACATAACAAATAAAAAAAGATACTATGGAGGTAAGTTTGTTTTGTTTTCGAAAAAAAAAAGTTGTTTTTTTCTTTTTTAAGTAAAATAAAAATTATTAGGGTCTTCTGATTTGTTTATTATTAGTTATGTTTTTTCCCCACCACGAGTTTGTGCGTCTTGTTTGTCTCTGTTTGTCACTTCACCTTTTTCTGTCATCGGTCACTGAAGGGACATTCCTTCAAGACTGAGACAATTTTAATTTTTGTCCCAATCCAGAGTGACCCTTTTTGAGGAGCTGGATTTTCCCCACATTAAAAAAAACAAGTCTGTCCTCGTGGGGAAGCAAGTAAATAGGGACTTGCAAATTGCTCAACCCTCTCGTTCTGGCACAGAGTGGAGTATGCTTCTGTTCACTCCCCAAAAGAGAACACCCTTCCAGGCATTACCTTCTCTTTCTGAAGGGGGGGGGGGGCGATTGGTTTAATGCCGGTCGCCTGATCTGTCCCCATCGGGAATACCGATGGGTCCAATCACGGCAAATTTTGCATCCATCCAAATTGCACCCCCTCCCCTGGAGAGATGAGGGAACTGAAGCTGGATTCCCCACGTTAAGCCGACCTCGTGTCACATTGGTCTTTTCAGGGGATGACATGTCCTCTCTCTTAAAAAAAATTAAAAAATACAATTTTTTAGTGGCTAGCTAAATAATGGACAGATAATATCAGGGAATGTAAATAAGATACAACAATTTGGATACTTCGGACTGCTATTCTCATCTTGGTTGTTATATTCACAACGTTTCGACCGATGTACCCTCCGGTCTTCTTCAGGTGCATCTTTTCGAATTTGAGAACCTCCAAGTCGAACTCGTTTCAATACAAATATATATATATATATATATATATCCAACATTTAAGATTTAATTTTTAAATTCGATTTTCTAAACAATTTACGTAACTTATTTTTTTTTAGTTTTATGGAAAAAGTTTTTGACATTGATAATAACCTGATTGACATTAAACACTTGCCCTTTGGCTGGGGGCAAGGTGTGGTATCTGTTCTGATTACTATACGTTATCTTTTCTATCCTCGGCCAGTGATGAGAGGTCCTTCTAAACTGAGGCAATTTTTATTTTTGTCCCAATCCAGGATTCCCCTTTTTGGGGAGTTGGATTTTCATCACATTAAAAAACGACTTTGTGTCTAACTGCCCTCGTGGGGAGGCAGTGACACTTGATATAATGTAAACATAAAAAAGCGTTCACTTTTCTCTTTACGCCAAGTAATTAATTTCAAAATTGACACCTGTCGCTTGTGCTTTTATCTTTCGAGTATTTTGACCCCCGAAGAAAATTCGGTACTTCTACAGAATTTGAACCTAACTTTGTTTTTTTTTAACCCTTACCTAACCCTAAACTAAACCTGCTTCACAAAAAGGGGCATTCTGGATTGAGACAAAAATTTAAATTGCCTCCGTCTGACCGAGGACAGAAAAGATGACTTTTGTAGTATCAACAGATACTACACTTTGCTCCTAGCAAAACCTGTGAACTTAGTTATAGTATAGAAATATAAGTATTGCCATAAGTATATTTCGTTTAGATTAGACTGTATTTCTATAGGACTATATGTGTGTGTGTGACATGTTCATTATATTTCCCCTTTCCGGAATAAATATGAATTTAAAGCAACACACTGACTTTAAATAAAGCTACTCAAGCCATGTGTGTAATGTTGTGTAAACAAAACATTAACCAAACATTGCATTACAAGAATTCTTATTAATCTTAGGGGAATCAATACATGGGTTAACTTTAAATTCCTTAATTTGAAACGTGATTCTATTATCGTAGAGAATGATCAGCTGCTGTTTTTAATTATTTTCTCAGATGAAACCGAAAACTAATTGTGCCTGTCTATGCCTTCTTTTTTCTTTCCTTTCGTAGGGATTTAAGTTTTTAAATAAAATTCCTGAAATCGCTGTAAAGAAAAGGCAAAGCGATTGACGTCTTTGTGCCTGTAAAAAAAAGATCTACATTGCGTTTTTAAGTACGAATTCTAGTCAAAAACAATATAATGTCAAGAGTCATCGAATTCCAAAACGGATTTGAAGTGTTTTCACATTTTTTCTTACGCCTTTTTCCATGCATCATACAATTTTTATTCGATATATAATATACTTTTAATGGATTTACTTGGGACTATCGCATCATCAATAAAGTCCACTCCCACCCAACCGAACAACTGACACTTCATAACTCTGAAAACACGTGCATAAATGTCATCATCAAGGAAACACGTGCTGTGTTTCCTTTACTCGCGAGAGGTCACTGTTGAGTATTGATTTACTCCTCTCCAGGAGTTAGGCACAAGGCCAGTTTTTATCTTACTCCCACATGTAAGATGTGACCCAAGGTCGGGTTGGGAAAGTGGGGTTTGAAAAGCCAGCGCCCGAGAGGTGAGCACTCTGGCCATTAAAAATTGTCTGAGCAGCCCCGTCGGCATTCCCCGGTAGGGGCGCCTCAGTCAGTAAGCAGTAAACTTACTCCTCCCCAAAGAGGGGAGACGAAGCCTGGGAGGGTGGACCTCCTAGAACTGTACAGGACAGACCCATAGACAGGCGTAAATCAAGCCCCGAAGGCCAAGACAATACCAGTCTATGGGGTGCAGTATCCATCGGAACAGATACTACACTTTAGTAGACATTGGATCTTATGTTTTAACTCTTCGTTTCTTTTTGTCTTGTATTGTTAATCGTAAAAAGCGAAGGCGAAATCGATTCTTAACGGTCCCTTAAACTCACTGCGCGCACATTCTTCCCGTCTTATTTCGTTAAAGGAGGCGAACCAGAAGATTGATCGACCTAAAACAGGAAGTCGGGAATCTTTTACTACACTCAACAGAACGGAAAAAATGTGCAACAACAAATGTGCAACAAATAAATGTGCAAAAACAAATGTGCAACAAATAAATGTTAGCAAATGCAAGCTAGGTTACTCATCTACCTACCTGGATAATTTTATTTGTGCTTTAACTTATTTTAAAGGGTAGTTTTCTTGCTCAAAGCAGTCGGTGTTTACTGATCGAAAAGAAATTCAAAATGGAGGCTCGCCCATGGAGGAGGACTTGAAAATCGATAAATAAATCGAAAACTAAACAATATACTGATAGAAACGATGTACACTGTTAGAATATGGTGTCCAGGCCTCTGCTCCATATCTAATAGGTGATTTCCAGCATCTGAAGAGAGTTCAAAGACTGGTTACTCGAATGGTGCAGGGTTTATGGGATCTGCCTATGAAAGCCGACTCAAGAAACTTAACCGTTACTCCATTGAGCGCGATAATCTCATTTTGGCCTACAATCTCCTCAATGGTCATTACGATATACCTCAGGACCTATTATTCACTTCTGCACCAGAAAGAGGTCTACACGAACACCACAAGAAACTATTTCACCGTCGATTTCGATTGAACCAGAGGAGGGTCGCCTTCTCAATCAGGATGTCTGGACCTTGGAATAGTCTCTCAAGAGAGGTAATAAATGCACTAACAACGCAGCAATTCAAGGTGCTGGGCTACTGTATCCTTTTCTGTGTAAATTTCTTCCACCCTTTCCCTACATGGCAACTGAAACATGCTTGTTTTATTTTTTGCCAAATTGTTTGAATTGAATGTGACGAATATTTATTTGCTTTCTGTAGCAACGGCGTCTATTTACCTTCTGGCGAGGAGGTTAGACACAAGGTCACATGAGGTATTGAAAAGCCAGCGCACTAGGTGAAGTGCACTCTGGCCTACAAAAATGCCTTAGCAGCCCCGTCAGCATTGCCCGGTAGGTGTGAATCAGGCGATTAGCAATAAACTAATTCTTTCTCAAAGAGAGAAGGTAAAGCCTGGTAGAGTGGACCTCCTAGAACTGAACAGATCTTTACTTCAGCCGGACAGAAGCAATGCCACTGCCGAACTGATTGTTGAGGACGTATCCTTGACTGGTATATACAAAACAAATAGCTTTTGCATTTCAGTTTCTCAGCAAAAAAAACAAAACATCGGATATCTGTTAGATTTTTTAAAAACATTCGACATGCTCGTAATAGGTGTAAATATCTCTTTTATATGACTTCTTAACTTACATAGTTGTGCGTTAAGAAATAATTTAAAATCTTTTCAATTTAAATACATATTAAACTAGTAGAGGTACTCAGCATTTCCCGGGGGGGGGGGATATTTCATCATCATCATCATCATCATCATCATCATCATCATCATCATCATCATCATATTCGGCTTAACCTCTGTTTTACATGCTGGCATATGTTGGACGGCTTTGAGAAATTTACTTCCAAACTCACCTATTTCTGGCCAAATTTTTATTCATCCCTCTTTCTTTAAAATCCATCCTTATCACTTCCTCCAATGTTTTCCTTGAACAAACGAAATCTCCTGTTCTGCACGCATGTCTTTATACTGCCCAGATTTAATCTTCCTCTGAGGTCATCAGATCTAAGCCTGTCTTCAAGATTCGCATTACACATCCATCGTATCATTCACATATCATTTCTCTCCATGCAACACATGTCCTCACTGGCCAGTTTTCACTTCCATATATAATCACATTGCGAACACACTGATTGACTCTTCCCTTGGTCGACATTGGTAACACTCTGCTGGTTAGTAATGACAGAAGTTCCCTGAACTTATTCCATTCACTAAGTCTTGCAATCGCACTAGCATCAGCTTCTCTCTGTGCTCCAATGGTATCACCAAGGTAACAAAACTTCTGAACAATCTCAATAGACTCTCCATCCAAATATACTTTTTCCTCATCTGAGTTCTCATCATACATAAGGAAATAAAATATCAGTAAACAATCCGATTTTAAATAATTTATTTAAATGATTCAGTAGTAAAAATGTGTTATTATCATTCACCAAGTAAAAAAAAGCGGAAGAAATATAAATTAGCATACCACTCTCAGCCATGGTGTCAAAGAACTTGTTTTTAGTTAAAAGTTTTGATTTCATAATACCCTCTAACTAAAAAAAAGAACAGGTTTATCTTTAAATTTTATTAGAAAAAAATTGTAAATTATTTAAAACCAGACTTAAATGCCATTTGTTTTGCTCAAAGATGAACCATCAACAACTGATACGAGCAAAGTGTAGTATCTGTCAGGTACTACACTTCATTTTTGTTGTTTTTGGTCGGTAAAGGAGAAATCCTTCTAGACTGAGACAATTTTAATTTTTGTTCCAATCCAGAGTGCTCCTTTTTGAATAGCTGAATTTTCCTCGCATTAAAAACCGATCTTGTGTCTAACTCTGCCCTTGTGGGGAGGCAAGTAAATAGGAAAAACTGATAGATGGACAGACATACACATTTTGTTTCTAAGGGACAAAGGAGGCAATTTCCTTCTTCATTTTCCAGAAAGGCACCTAAACTTCCATTATTAAACCTGGAATAATTATAAAATTAGTTGCCTCTTGGATAATCGATTCTTCTTAAGTAATCTTCTGCTCATCTCACCCATAGTTTTCGATCCTCCCGTCGAGGCGATCGTCATCCAACGGATGAACTCTTTAACCCTTATTTTTGAATTGACTCAAGCCTGTGATAAGTCGTGACCCATTAGTAAAAAATTAAAAAAAAATTTTTTTAAGTAAAGATGACTGTGAGTAAATATGAAATATCATTTAAAGAAAAATTAAGCAGGTTCCTTTTGTCCTTGGATGAGTTCATTCTAAGGCAAATTATGTTCCGACTGTGGAAACTGAAAACACAAATAGCAAGCGAAACTCTTTGAAACGACCTCTCTGGTATCACCCGTCAAATGTGACACACTATACCCAACATTTTGCAAGGAGGATTCCGGCCACTGGTTAAAAAAGAAATCTGTCACTTGATGAGTACTTTTGGATCTTATGCGTGTAATGGATCCAGGATCTGTAGCCAAGGAGACGAGATTTCCTCTTGCCAACTTCAAGTAGTATCCCAAAAGAGGGATTTCCTCTCCTCAAAGTGAAGATGGGGTAATGCCATCTGCTGAATCAAAACCCACTGGTTCCAGCTTAATAGTAAACTAGTTGGCATTTTGTTCCAGGTACAAACAGAAGGCTGTGTTCAAACCCAAATAAAGTTCCTAATGTTGGCTAGTTCTGGGAATAGCACTAAATTGTCTCAGACACCTGTTGGCAATGTGTGCACCCACTCCTCCTACTCCACACACACTTTCTTGATATCTTCCTTTGCCAGCCCTTTCTACCCTTTTTATTTAAAACAAAGATCTTCTTCATCAGCCCACCTTACTTCCTAACCATATCAACCACTCAAACTGTCTACCCATACCATGACCTTAAACTACATCCGGTGGTGAACCCATATCTGAGAGTTTCAGGGGAGTGTGAAGTCACCTATTGGTTGCCATTACTCCCAGGTCCACTCTGACTTGGAGTAGTGGTAATACCTGTCAAGGTCACATCTATGGGTTAAATAGAATTTATCATTTTTGAACTATTTATTTACAAAATATGACGACAAGGAGAAATCTTTTTTAAAATTATTTTTGTCTCATTCAGAGTGCCCGTGTTGGAAAGTTGGATATCCCCCATATAAAAAACAGATCTTGTGTCTAACTTTGCTCTCGTGGGGAGGCAAGTAAATAGGGACTACAACATAAATTAATCTACAAATATTTGAAGATATTAATTACTTGACGCATAAATCCAACACATCAGATGAGAGGATTTGCTGAAAGTGCTACATTTTCCCAGCATAAAGATTATCCTAAGGATGAATCGATTACTCTGATATTGTCATGTGGGACGTTCATCCTCCTGGATAAACCGTTGCAGAAGCATGGATGTCTTAAATCGCAGGAAGGTTGGCCGGCCAAGGAAAACTTGGAAGCAAGTGATTGAACAAGACCGTACAGAGTGGAATTTGAAGACAGTTGACCCGCTGAACCGTGAGAACTAGCGAGTGAGCTTGCATGATATCATTAAATATCTGACTCCTGAACAAGGGAAAAGTGACGTTAAATGAATAGAAGAAGAAAATAAAAATAAAACTTTTATCAAAATGACTAATTTCAAATTTTTCTTATATTTTAATTACTGATGTTACAGACAGAATATAAATATATTATACATATATACTACACAAGAAATAATTGATAATGATTTTTTCAAAGCCTAATTTGATGATTTAAAGTACATGATTAAAGGTCAGAATATCAGAATTGTTTATCTAATTTAATTAAAAGGAATGGTAGAAATCTGTGAACTGATATTTTATCATTGGACTATATATTAAATATGTTAATGACAAAAAAAGTCATGTGAATGAGTTTCATTCAGGTGCTGTCATTCGTTTATCTGATTCTGTTTAAATTGGGTACTCACAACAGGGACCATGTGAAGGTTGTTAACATCCCATAGTGAAAGTGGAGAAATATCTCCAACTGAACACGTACATGGCACGTCAAGCCCACAGTTTGTGTTGCTAATCGCCACAACTTCCCCAAAATATGTTAATAATCCCCACATTAAAAACTGACCTTATGTCTAACTCGGACAGTTTTTCACGTTCGTAATTTTCTATTTTTTTCCCTTCCATTTTTGTTTTATTCTCTATATACCCTTCTTCCTGGCAGCCATGGAGACACTTTTTCACTTTTTTCTCTACGCAGGAATATAGACAACAATCCGACTGGATATTTAACTTTTTATATAAAGTCACATGGGATAATTGGATATTTTTCATTTGAATGCAATGAAATATAAAATTGATATTTTTAACTGATTACGAAGGTAAGAGATTGGTTGAATGGCAGATTTCCTAATTTGTTTGGAAGACGTGGTCTCCTTGTTCACCAGACCTTAATCCTCTTGATTTCTTTTTCTGAGACATGTTAAAGGAGAAAGCGTACTCCACAAAAATCACAGATGCGATACACTTGACTCAACAAACAAGGAGTGAATGTGCGAAAATTAAAGGCAATAAATACATATGTATTTATTGCATTGAGTTCCCAAAAGGTTTGCTAAACGCATCAATATTTGCATTTAATGAAGGACATCATATTGAAGATGTTATTCTAATAAAAACTTGTATTTTTACCTATGTGTCCAAACTTTATAAACACCCTGTATACATTGTGAAGACCCTTTGTTATCAGTGCATTATTATGTGAGACTTGAGAAGGTCTGATCTTCTGATCAGAGTTATGGAGTCAGAGTTGGCAATATTTGCAGGAGCTTAAGTTGTTTTTGTTTTGTTTTTTGTTTTCTAAACTAACTCTGGAATCAGAAGTTGGAAGTGGAATGTTTTTTCAGACGACTCCCCACCTCTAAAAAAAAATCCAACTCCTGACTCTACACTCAATCAACACTAAAAAAAAAAATTTTTTTTATTTTAAATCACCCTCCCTTGCTGCTGATTGATTCATTGTCTGTTCATTGCATGGCGACTTTTGACCTCATATTATACCTTACTGATCTTGATCTTCCCCTTGCCATTTTCACTTTTGACTCATCAATACTGTGCAACAAAAGGATCCTTAATAACAATAACGTAATCTGCCTTCGCATTGCAATGTTCAGCCTGATGAAGGTATTCTTCTTCTAAAAGATCACCAGATGCTCTAATCTTTCTACTTTTTATCTTATTCAATTGTCCCTTCCCATGGGTCAACGGAAATTCATTCACTCACACCTTCATAACGTTAACTTCGAGGCAACCTGGCATCTAAATTGACCTTAAAATTCTAAATGCATGATTCATGATTAGGCTTCTACTTTTTTTGATTTCTTGGCAAAAGAGTATCAGCATTTTTGCTTCTTGTTTCTTTCAATGACGAAAGGGTTAGGGTTCCAAGGCTTGGAATTCTTTTTAGGATCACCCGTTCAATTTCTTCTATCCAAGTTGAATATTGTTTAACCAATATTTCATCCAAAGAGAGAAGAGTTAAGAGGGTTTAATTGAGACCTTCAAAAAAATTGGATTTCTAAATATGGAACACAATTTTTTAATATCTTACCTCACACTGGAAATTTATTAGCAAGGCAAATTTAAAAAAGCTGAATCTATAACACAATTAGATTTTTTTTTTTTAAATTGGATAATTTATTATTGGAACAAATTGCCTAATCAAGTTAAAAATAGCATTAATGTAGACAATTTTAAGAATAAAGTAGATGAATAAAAAAAATAATGCTAAAAGAATGAATTTAAAAGAACATTTTTGCGCTCTATCTGATGAAATATTTGAGAGAATCTGATCTGTATATTCTGATATATATTCTACGAGTAGGGCCACCTGGCGTTATCCAGTGTCCTAATTTCCGTAAATTACATAGATTACAGAAAAAAATAAAAGTAAAACTAAACTATATGCTTAATATTGTAATTTGAAATGTTTAAGTTTATTTTGAGACAAAATCAGAGTAAAAATAATTATGCCCCGGCTGAGATTCGAACTCACAACCCCTGTAAGTATGGGGTGCTAACTGATTGAGCCTCGAGGCAATTAAGAAATAGCAGTGCTATTAAGTACATAAACCAGAATATGCGGCTATTGCTGTTCTGGCTAGAGTTCTTTCTTCTTTCTCTCTCTAGCTTTACTTTTTCTCTCCAGTCGAATGTAAGTCAGCCGGTGAATATCTCGAAAAAGAGTCTGTTATTAAATTTTCTCCCGGTGTTATGGGTGATATTGGAAGGACTTATCTTAACACGTTACTGCAGTTTCATGGTTCACCCAATGCTCAAAATTGTCTTAATTCTAAAATGTTTTTTATTTCAAATATGACACATTCTAACAAAATGCCTATTTAATATAATATTTAACGAAAATGTCTCAAATTGTAACTTGTTTCACATCTGCAGCGAGCCTGTTGGCAAGTGTGAGTAGGTATTAGTATGATGTTGCATCAGCACACCCACTAAATAGGTTATCAGTATCTTCGATGATTAGATTTTTTTAAACCAATATAAAAAATAAAGCATTTAAGTTTTAATAAAATCCTAAACGTTTTTCTTCACTCATACAAAAGTTTAAATTTGTATTCAAATGTATAAAAACGTTCAGGATTTTATTGAGACACTTCCAGGGATTGGACGAACAACATAAAAACTGCAGTAAAGTGTTAAGATAAGCCACATTTATTAATGTTTATTATATATATATATATATATAATTTAAATATATATATATATATAATTTAAATATATATATATATATATATAATTAAAATATATATATATATATATATAATTTAAATATATATATATATATATATAATTTAAATATATATATATATATATATAATTTAAATATATATATATATATAATTTAAATAGATATGTATATATATATATAATTTAAATAGATATGTATATATATATAATTTAAATAGATATGTATATATATATAATTTAAATAGATATATATATATACTTTAAATATATATATATAATTTAAATAGATATATATATATATATATAATTTAAATAGATATATATATATATATATAATTTAAATATATATAATTTAAATATATATATATATATATATAATTTACATATATATATATATATATATATAATTTAAATATATATATATATATATAATTTACATATATATATATATATATAATTTAAATATATATATATATATAATTTAAATATATATATATATATATATAATTTAAATATATATATATATATAATTTAAATATATATATATATATATATATATATATATATAATTTAAATATATATATATATATATATATATAATTTAAATATATATATATATATAATTTAAATATATATATATATATATATATACTTTAAATATATATATATAATTTAAATATATATATATATATATATATAATTTAAATATATATATATATATAATTTAAATATATATATATATATATATAATTTAAATATATATATATATATATATATAATTTAAATATATATATATATATATAATTTAAATATATATATATATATATATATATATAATTTAAATATATATATATATATATAAATTAGGAAAGTTCATTTATTCATTTATTACTCGCAGCGACCATGCGCATTCAAGTTCTATTCTATTTAAAACAAGACATTTTCAACAATAGTCCACAACACCGGACGTGACACTTCACCAACACCAGGAAGTAAATTATGGAAAAAAAAAAGGTTATACCTTTGTTTGTCTTGGCTCTGATGAAGCTTGTTTTTGTCAAGCGAAATATTAGCCAAAAAAAAAAATCAAGATGAAGAAAAAAAACAAAAAAAAAACGGAAGGTATTTCGAAATATTTTATTAAATGTTTCGAAATATTTTTATTTTTCTTTTGATTTAATTACTCGCATCTAATACATGGTTTTTGAAGGCTTGTTAGCCTCTATATTTATATATATATATATATATATATATAATTTAAATATATATATATATATATATAATTTAAATATATATATATATATATATAATTTAAATATATATATATATAATTTAAATATATATATATATATATATATAATTTAAATATATATATATATATATATAATTTAAATATATATATATATATATATAATTTAAATATATATATATATATATATAATTTAAATATATATATATATATATAATTTAAATATATATATATATATATATAATTTAAATATATATATATATATATATATATATATATATATATATAATAAAGTACACAAATGGTATTTGTTTCTGATAATGTTGTGTATAATGCTGCTTTTTGATTGATACTTATGTTTGCATAGGTAAATACTGTTATTAAATAAACGGTTATTTTCCTAATGGGTTGGGAACATATAAAATTTACAAAAGACAAATTCTGCCCTCATTCTACCGTAGTCTTATTGGCCAAGTTAATTAAAGCAATGTCCCTCTTTGTAGACACATGTTCAAATCCTGTACTAGTCTCATTTTTCTCTTTGTGAATTTTCTGTCTTCAGTCGTGTAGAATAATAAATAACTGTTTATTCAATAAGGGTTATTACCTAAGCAAACATGTGTGTCAACCAAAAAGCAGTATTATACACAACATACCTATATATATATATATATATATATATATATATATATATATATATATATAGGTAATTATTTAATAATAAATATTAAATTATCTACAGACGTATACGTTTCATCTTTTCGGAATCATCAGTGTAGAGATAATTATTCAAACCGGTCGCACGATTCGAACCCTGGAACATGAGTCACCTTTAACTCTAAATCTTGACGCCCTAACTAATAAGACCATTCTGAATAACTATACGAACTGGTAAGAAATAATTCCTATTATGTCGAGCAGGCAACGGTAGTCAGCTGTCTTAACAGTGTTCAACAAGGAGGAACATGCATTTATAGATATGATTTGACGGCTGTATTATTACGTCTCACTAGAGGGCACATCCTATATAGGGGCTACAAATATATATGTATATATATATATATATATATATATATATATATATAGCACGGAATGTTTTTGTTTTATTAGTCTTTTTTTTATCTATATATACATCGCATATTTCTATTAAATTGTTGTATGTAGGCTCCATAGGTGTTTTTTTATCCATTTTTTTTGCGAGTACTCAACTTAAAAGGCTATAAATTGCCGCACAGTTCAAAGTCAACAGACGTGAATAAGCAAGTCCAACCCTCTGCCTGAAGATGATTGAGAGAGTCAGTCGAAAGTAGTCGCAAAAAAATGGAACAAAAAAACACCTGCGAGGACTAAATACAACAATTCGCCAGAAATACGCAAAGGATCATCCGAAAGATCGAGAAGATAAAAAAAAAGACTAATTAAACAAAAACATTCTGTGCTATACGTGTGTCTAAATGATAATATGCTGCCTAAATACACACACACAATATATATATATATATATAAACATTGGTGGGACAGTCGACACTAATTAATTCATGTTTCAACGCATATGCGTCTTCTCAGGACTGTGTCAAAAAGTGAAGATCCGTTTCTCTTTTTGGCACAGTCTTGAGAAGACGCATATGTGTTGAAACACGAATTAATTAGTGTCGACTGTCACCAATGTTTATTTAATTTTATAAAAGCTCTACTCTGTATTGAACACTTGAAATAATATTGGTTTTGTGTTCATTATGTCAATATATTTGAACTTGAATAATTATTTATATATATATATATATATATATATATATATATCTTCCCCATTGAACTGTAAAATTTTTATAATTTTGATTTAAGATTTCTTGCCGAACATTATATGCCATATTAGATACGAATCGAGAGCTAGAGACTTGTAGTATGCGGTGACATGATTGGCCACTGATTCATGTGCGCTAAATTCGAAGTACAATCGTCAGAATGGGAGGTTTGTATGTGGTTACAATTCAGTGTATGTAGATTAAAGATAAAAAAACAACATCCTTCTATTTGAATTAAGTTTGTTCTAAGCAATGGAATCCTTCATTAACATTCCAATTTCCAGCCAAGTACGCATGACTAATTTCAGCTCATTAAATTGTCAAATATAACCTTTATTTCCTAATTTGCTGCCAACTCTTCTCTCGTATTGTTTAATCAAAATATGCAGCTCCCCCCCTCTCCCTCAAAAATAGGCTTTCCGAACTGCATCTCTTCATTTAAGATTTTGCTGATATTGTTCTTTTTTCACATTATTTACATGTTTTGAATTGTTCTCGTCGTTGTTGTTGTGGTTGTAATATTCACAACACTTCAGCCGTTATACTCTATGACCTTCTTCAAGTACCTTTTTTTCATAGTCATTTATCTTCCAGAAATTTTGAACTGAATGCTTTATTTAGTCTTCTGCAGTATTTCTTCCTGCTTTCCATGTTTTTTAAATATCTTATGTCGGATAATTTTTTATAGAGGTTCTTTCATCACAACAATTCACTCTAGAACAAGAATGACCAACCTTTCTATCCATCTAGTTGTATAAGGTTCCATTTCTAGTGTCCAAGTCAGAGGTTCATATCATAAAAGTAGTAAAAAAAATTGCAGTATTTTGTTTTTCCAATTTTTTAAATGTTTCCAAATTTTCTTTTATTTTTCTCCAAATTTTCTTTTTTTTTAAATTTTTGTTTCCAAATTTTCTTGTTTAAAATTAAATGTTATTATTTTAATATGTTATTAATGACTTTGGTCATTTTATTCTTTTATATAATTTTTTCCTTCATTTGTAATATATCTCAATTTCTGTTTAAAAAAAAAAATTAGAATTTATTCAAAGCTCTTTTACAGAGAGGAGAAAAAAGAATGACATCTTGTTGCTTTTTAAAAAAATTTAATTAAATTTTATTGTTTTTAATAAAAAACAATTGTATTGGACAAAAGTATCATATTAATGACAAAACGAATTTTTGTCCATCCCATTCCAGTCATAATAATGGTGAAATTAAGTTAGAAATGCTGTAACATCCACCCTGTTTCGCAAGGCTCATCGTCTAACAAGATGCAATCTTTTAGAAGAACGCAATTTGAACAAGGGCCAATAACTCTAAAAATCTCCATTTAGACTGGAGGAAATATAAATCCGTCTGCAAGAGAAGAAGATTCATCTATATTTTTTTAACCTCTGCGTCTCGAACAATTGGTCCCAGTTTAACTGCGGACGTGATCAAATTGCTTGGTGAAGTGTCGCCCTAGGTTGTATCCTAAATCAATAACTTTCTCCCCTATCCTTTAAAAGAGAAGATAATAATACCACACGGTCGTTTCCCATCACAACTGTCGAAGTCTACAATATTTAACTAATAGTTAACTATTAGATGTTCAGAAAATAATGACAGCTTTCAGAAACAAACATTTATTCATCGACTTCATGCAGAACTAATTCATCAAGCTTTTTCACCTTACTAAGTCAGACACCATTGAAATACTGACATCAAATATCTAAACATTTATTGGACAATTGCTCTCAAATATTCATTGTGAAGAATACATGGCCTTCCTCTAGACCTTCGTCTTCAAGACTTTCAGTACCATTACAAAATTTTTGAAACCATTTTCGTACTGTCCGATCACTTGTGGATTTTTCTCCTCATTCTCTGTCACTATTGGCGACTGTTTGGGAAGCATCATGACCGAGTCTGGACTATACACATTTTTTTTTTTATCTTCGTTATTAATAGCCAAAAGTTAAAAATTATGTTCTGAAATAAATTTTTGGGTGAGGATTTATAATTTTGATTATTCTGACTACTATTCTCACCTTGGTTGTTATTTTCACAACGTTTCGACCGATGTAACCTTCGACCTTCTTTAGGTGCATCTTTTCGAACTTGGGAATTTTTCTGTCAAACTCGGGAGGACCTACACAGAATTTCGAACTAAACCCATTATTTAATCCACGGGAGTAGATTGTTCTTGTCCCATCAGTCATGACTGGACAGAAGTGTTCATTAATTATTAAGTTATTCTTAACACTTCTACCCTGTCATTGCTGACAGAACGAGAACAGTCTACCCCGTGAATTAAAAATGGGTTTAGTTCGAAATTCTGTATAGATTTTCAAGTTCGAAAAGATGAATCTGAAGAAGGTCGGAGGTTATATCGGTCGAAACGTTGTGAAAATAACAACCAAGATGAGAATATTAGTCTGAATAATCCAAATAATACAAATTATCAATCCTCATCTGAAAAATTTTGAAATATAATTATTAGAGAGTACATAGCAATTATTATAGATCTAAAATTTTGTATAAAACATTTTCAAAATAGCAACCTAAATTAACTTTTTCAAAGAAAAATCGACCACTATTTTCGGAACAAACTAATATTTTCATAAGTTAATACCTGTTTATAGTGTGACATAGTTTTTTAGGGCAGATGCTTTTTGCCTTTTGAAATTCGTTGAAACTAGTTGAGCCTTTCTTGACTCTTATATTTAACTAACTGTGATATGACAAGATTATTTTCATTAAAAAAAAAACAGTCTTCATGGTTTCAGGTTTTATATCGTAGGACATCTTTGGCTGCAAAGATGGTAGCAGCATCGATTTTTCTACCATTCGACATAATGTCTATATTCGGTGGGGATGGCGATTTATTTAATGTATTTTTAAAAAGTTTCCTAATGTATGGTGTTATTGAATTTTGCATCAATGAGTTGATCTTTTAGTTTGAGCATATTACATTTTCTTTGTGGCCTAATGATGTTTGAGGACACACATCGGCAAGGCTAAGAGACAGGAAAGGAAATGTCAGGCAGAGCTGCTGCAGCCCCTGGGATACATACTCTGTCGTCTTTGTCTACTCCAGTCTTTGACACGAATTGGTCTTGAGAGCCACTTCAGGACTCAGACTTCTGATAACAGTGTGATAGAAGTAGGTAGTGATAACAGTATTAATATATAGGTCATGTCAGTCTGCAATCAAAATGGTATGGTCTCTCACATTTGGATGATAAAACTGTTTATTATTAACAGTTGTTTAAAAGAAAGAAAAAAAATGTTATGCAAATAATGTTTAGTTATGTAATTGACATTAAACAAGGGCAAAATGAAAAAAAATCACCAACTTCTGATAAATTAATTTATTGGAACCTTCATCAGAGAAGAATATGTCCAGTAATCAATTAAATCTGCGACAGAAGAGACATTGCTAGTCTTTCTCTTCTCTATCGTTATTTGCATAGAAAGTGCTCGACTGAGCTTCAATCTCTGGTTCCTCCTTGTAAAACTTTCACGGCAAAAACTCGTCATCTTACCACAACTGCAAATAACTTTCCTTTCTTCCCGCATGTCCCTAACATCAAATGGAATTTCCATGAACAGAGTTTCTTTTCAAGAACTTCCCATCTTTGAAACACGTTGTCACAATATTGCTTCCCTGAGGGCTAAAATATGGTCCTCTTCAAATCCAGTGTCAATAAACACTTATGAACCATTCGCTTAAGTCATCAAATTTTGTTAATTCCACTCATTATTTTCAATGCTCTCATAATATTCATCATCATTCAAGTGACAAACTATCCATCTCATTAACTTTTATTCTCGAGTTGCTTTTTTTTGAATTAGAAAGGGGCCAGTGAATAAGAAGAAAACAACAACGTTTAATGTATTCGATTTACGTGTTTCGGGATGTTTTCTTCCTCATCTTGCTATTTTTTCACACCGTTTCGGCCGTTGTACTCTCCAGCCTTCTTCAGGTGCCATTCTTTATAGTCGGTAAACTTCTGGGAAATTTGAAGATGGCAACAACCAAGATGAAGAAAACCGTCTAAAATGCATAAATAATGTAAAAACAATGTAAAATTAATGCGTGAAAAGACTTGACGCCATATTAATAACAGAATTTTGAAATTGTTTTTATGGATTTAACTGTTTATTAGACACATTCTTGTCCGATGAGAGTCCGTAAAAGAAATATCGCAGAAGTTTATAAATATTTTTAAAATATTGTCATTGTTTCGTCACTTTTAAAATGTTGTATCTGGAAACATTTAGTTATGAAATTCTTTATAGTTATTTCGAAACACAAAAATGATTACTGTAGTGATACTGGCACATTAATCTGCCTAACTAGCACAAGTGCAAAAAAAGAGCCTATATAAAACTGTCACTAAGAATTGTTAAGTAAGGAAGCTTGACTAGCAACTAATCAATGCTAATCTTTCACAATAATTACGAAAAAAGTATTATGTTTTATTTCGATTATTCGGACTACTATTCTCATCTTGCTTGTTTATATTCACAACGTTCTAGCCGATGTAACCTCCAACCTTCTTCAGCTGCATCTTTAGTAGTCTGAATGATTCAAATAATCCAAATTATTAATCCTCACCTAAAAAAAAAAATCCCCAAAATAAAAAACATTGTTTTCCAATAATGTCTTGCAGAATTTAGATAAGCGACAATGGCTCTTTGCAATATAGATTAAATGTCTCTATAATACAAGGAAATACCAAAATTTCTATACTTTTCCATTTTTATATACAGCGATAGAATTAGACTGCTTTTCTATACAAAATAAATAAACAAACTTCTATTCTATTAAGGAGAAATAATGGCTTCCCCCCTTTTATAAAGAATAGAGTTCTCTAGGTTACCGGTAGTGTTGAAATGTAAACAAAGAAAAGACATAAGCCCAATAATTTATCTTACTGTCGATGGCATGGTGCAGAGTTACCTCTGCACCATGCCATGACACTGCTGATCACAGTTAAAAATGATCTGACGTTTGGGCTTTGAATCTCAGTGTGGAAACACTTTGCCACAGATAGCCACACTGAAGGGCCGTGATACAGTGAAACAGCTGTCTTTTGATATATATATATATACACACTGTAATTCGCAGAGACTGTATCACAGCTTTTCAGTGTGACAAGATGGGTCGGTGCTTCAAGCTGAGATCAAAACTCAACCATTTTTTTCAACAATTGGAGCTTCTACACTTCTACTCGTGACGCCATCAACACAAGCCACGAGCTAGGGAAATCTTAATGTTTGTATAAGCAATATCAGCTGTCAACAGTACTCCATTCATTTACGAAAAACTTTGAATTATCGCCAATGGTAGTTGATAATTTTGCTTACTCAAAAGTTGCAGGGTATATGTAGTCATCCATACAATCTATTTGGCTGTATCACATTTCTTCAGTGTGGCTAGACAGGATATATATATATATATATAACTCCACGATATTATAAAACTTTGGTCACTTGTGTTGCATTGACAGGTTTATAACATACGTTCGTAATGCCGGAATCTCTGGTCGTTGTAGACTCCTCGTCTGTTGATCCTCCAGAACGAACGGCATCGCTACTAATGGGACGATATGTCGTTTCTCGATTCGCATTTCCCAACAGCCCGGGAACTATTCGTACTAACCTTGTCTCTCTCTTTCTCCATTGCCTCGCTGTTGTATGCAACTATTTGTACTAACCTTGCGTGCTTCGTTGTCGCCTGCAGCTTAATATCTCTGTAGGCTTTTGTGTCGCGGCTGCTATCGTTAACCTGCTGAGCCGTCGCCGTCATCACTCTTTGCAGACGCCTGTTGTTGTTACATTTTCTGCCGGCGGTTTCTTTCTGTAACTGAAACCAAATCTCCCCGTACACGATAAAATATAACAAGGCTTCTCCTTTTTTTTAAATTTAGAGCCATTTATTACTATACTGCTTGTCGATACTGTCTTACGCTAGTTATTTTTCTAACTACTTATCTACTTGTAAAGGAAGGAAGATGGGGACTTCGTCTGGCTCTACTTCGGGGGATCCGAAATCCCCTAGCTTGTACTCGCTACATGGCTAAAGCGTGTTGACTCATTGGCTTCCAAGTCCAAACTGATAATCTCACTCCAGTTTTCCCAGCGGGAAAACTGTGATGTCACGAAATCTTGTGATCGATGCACAGGTGTGACCTAACCTTTGAACTCAAGGTCTCATCACCCGTCACTGCGACCGTGAGAAACATCGTACCAAAGTTGCACGAGGTGACTCCGCTACAAATCGCGCAAGTCAACCCCGATCTCCAACAGACACGTCCATTCCCATAGGGCCATTATCTAACACTTGTAATTAATTCCCATTTTTTTTAGGGTTATTCTTCCTTTTAATTAGATACCCATGATAAATGGCATCTTTGGAATTATTCTTGACCAATCATGACATTCAGGGTTGACCTAGGTCAACTTTATATCGGCCATGACCCAGGAAATGACATAGGCCATAACCCAGGAAATGTATGTCAAATTAAGTTGAAGTTTAATCAGTAATTTCTGAATCTATTACAAAGTTGGCTAGGAGCAAAGTGAAGTATCTGTTCTGATACTACACTTCATCTTTTCTGTCCTCTGTCAGCAAAGGAGAAATCTTTCTCGACTGAGGCAATTTTTATTTTTGTCCCAATCCAGAGTGCCCTTTTTGGGGAGCTTGATTTTTCCCCCATTAAAAAAACGACCTTGTGTCTAACTCTTTCCTCGTGAGGAGGCAAGTAAATAGGAACTTTTTATTTTTCTTAGATGAGTATGCCTATATCTGTTACTTAAACTGGCTATAAAGTTTCTCGGTATTTCATCAGGTGCAAGTCTATTTTCTTTAAATATGAATTCAGTAAAATCTGAATAATTGAAAATAAGTGAAATGATAAAAAAACAAAACATTCTGGTATATTTGTTTTTACCTATGTTTTTCTTTTCTTTTTTAATATATACAACTTAATATGAATGTCTACAATAGAAACGAAGATAAATTATTTTCTTTGACCTTTATAAATGATTACTTTCACAATTTAATTAAACAGGATTTTTATTTCGTTTTTTTGTGGATGTTTTTGTTGTTGTTGTGTGTTTTTTAAGAATAGGCCGGAGTGCTGATCCATCATTTTTGACAACTAATGAATAGGGTTTATAAATAATCATTGATGAAATTTGACAATATTTAAATAAGTCCCAATAAATGTCACAGAAAGAAAAAGAAATCTCACAAAAATCTTATTTCCTTTAAATACCATAGACAATGATGACAGTAATTTATTGGCAGTACATGGGTACACATAGATAACAATGATTATAATGCATGGCGATCCCTATAACAGGCCTGGCGATCGTGCAACTGAGGTCTTTTACTGGAGGCGATGTAAATTTTCTAATAGTTAAAAAATTCTCCGTGTGATTAGTTTGATGTTTTTATGTGTTTTACATACCAAATAATAAGAACCCGAATGAGCTGATTGATAAATTTGACAATTATTAACAAATTTCTATAAATGAAGAGACTAACTTTGAATAAACAAAAGCAGATTCATATTTCAATGAGTGATTTTTATTTCAATGAGTGATTTTTATTTCAATATGGGATTTTTCTTTTTAGAGAACTTGTACTTTAATCATGGCCATAATTAGAATCCTTTCAGAATTAAATTTTCTAGGAGCAATTACAGTGAAAAAAAAAGAAAATATCTACTGACTGATTGTAAAACTTGCCTCCAGTCAGAGACTCCAAATGTTAAATCTCTCGGCCTCTTATAGGGATGGCCATTTTATAATGTTATTCCATTATATATATATATATATATATATATATATATATATATATATATATATATTCAAATTAACTCATTTTTATTAAATAACTTAAACAAAAGTGAAATTTTTAAAAATGTACCCCCCCCCCCCCAGTATTTTCTTTACACCAAGTCATTTAATAAATAATATTTTATTGTCCTATGCAGGAAATTCATTGTCAAATACAAATAGAAGTTCAGGGATGGATTTAGACTTCGCAAAATGCTCCGGTGTCCATGTTTATTGCTATAGTCCTTAACTCTTTCTCGAAACATGAGAAGGTAAAGCCTGCGACGATGGACTCCTAAAACTGCATAGAACCATACCTCAGCCGACAGAAGCAAGGCCACCAACTTCGAAATTGCTCTGACTCATTCTCAATTGCTATGACAGCTTCTGATGTTTCTAAGAAGTTGGGCCGTCGTGGAGTCTGGCTCATATAAAATTCATTGCTTTTAGATGTCAAACATTGTGTTAATTGGCCAAATCTGACTCAAGGGGGAAAAAGTTCAATTCGTAGAGGTTTGAAAATCATGCCAGTCTCTTTTAAAATGAAAGTGTTATAAATAATATATAGTATATATAAATTATTACTAGTGGAAGATTTCTTAAGCCGGAGTCGTTTAAAATTTCAGGAGTCTGGGCTTATCTTGCTACAAAGACTCATTTACAAGAAAACTAGAAGAATACCTGTCCCGGGATAGGTAAAATTAATAATCCCGACGGGTAAAATTAATTCCCCAAACAGAACAGTTTTGTACCACTTTTATGTCCCATTACAAAGATTAAAATCTGGACATAATACTACTAAACCATATATCTAGAATCCTTATTTCAGTTTTGATCAAAATCCATTACATGATTTTGATTCTAGAAAATGTTTAAAATTTAAGGCTTAAGGTGTCTAAAGAAATAAACTTGAAAGTCAGGGAATCTTGCTTAATTGCTGTCTGATGCCTATTGATCAAATTTAATGCGAATTTGACATATTTGAATGTTCAAATGGGAGGGTGTGCCCATATTATGCCCATTAAAAACCCTTTAAAATACTCCAAAGAAACTGAATTTTCACAAAGTGCTTCCACCCCTCTTTGCCCCTTATACATAAAATTAAATCAAACTAAATATAACCCACATTACAACCCCTTACGCATAGAATGAGTTCCAAAGTTCATAATGATCGGTTAATTAGTTTAGGAGTGAATCCTATACATAGAAATACGTAAACATATATACCTAACTAATATATATATATCTTAGGACAGTCTGCATTAATAGGGGATCATTTATACCAAAGTTCACGTTCCTAAATCCAGTAGTCTAAAAGTAGTTAGTGGGTGAACACATACCCACAGTTTCTCATATTCGGATATATTTTAATTTGGACATGGAAAACTCATTGTGAAAAACTGGGGCATATCTGAAGTGAAGAGTGCCCTTGATCGAGATGGCTTTGTGTGTTGTATCCTGCTTGACAAATGTAGTCATTTGACTGTTTCCTGTTTAAACTGATTCTGGGGCTTAGCTTGTAGTTTTTATTTAATAAGATTTGAGACTATCAAGTTACATGGCTGACAGATTGTTCAACAACAGTCCTAATAGATAAGTTCAGAAATGTTTTGTTCACATTTTACTTATGATAGATTCATCTGGGTGTACAATTTGACTCCACTTAACTTGAGATTCGGGTACTACTCAAAGACAAAATCTGTATAATTGTGAGGGGCTGTATAGCAAATTTTATGTGTCTGTGGAATATATATATATATATATATATATATATATATATATATATATATATATATATATGAAGCAATCCAACAAAAGATATAAGCGTCAACTAATATCTTATAATTAGTGAAACATCCGGATAAAAAACTGAAGCTCAATATACTGGATAGAGCATTAATATTATAATATAAAATGGACACATTTCGCGACTGGATATCTTTGCCGGCCCCTTCAATTTCACGTATTTGGACTGCTGTTTGTATCTTGGAGTAATGTCCTTCCTGATTATGCTTCTCAACTTGTATGACCTGGATGGACTGTATGGATTCAACAAAAGTATGTTTTTTGGATTGATATGTTTGATGTTATGTATTTTTATATATTTGTGTATATAATTTTTTATATATTTTCAAAGCGTAATTTTATTGCCTGTAGTAGTATAACTGCGGTAATGGTCCTCTGAAGAGAAGAATTATCTTTGAAAACTCATGAGCTAAGGACTTAAGGATGCTTTGCATGAACTTTGAATTCTAATAAAATTTGATTGACACCTTATTTTATTACTTCATTTTATATTATAATATATATATATATATATATATATATATATATATATATATATATATATATATATGTATAGTTCGGCAGCAAGTCATTTTTTATGCAAGCGTCATTAAAGATCACAGTTCTCTCTCTTCACGATCTTTCTTGACAATTCCTCGACACGTATGTGGGCACAATGGAGTATGGCACCTAGCTTTGTGTCGTAGGCCATTCCTCTATCACTTTATCTCTCTCTCTCTCTCTCTCTCTATATATTATATATATATATATATATCTATACATATATATACATACATATATCCATATATCTATATATATCAACATATATCTATATATATACAGGGTGTCTCAAAAAAATATACTCACTCGTAGAATGACGAGAAAACTTTTATTTATGAACATAGAGTGAAATGAAATAGCATCGAATACATGAGACAGATGTAATTGAAGAATCATGTTCGCAAATGTTCAAACTGATGACCATTATTGTTCAAACAAAGCTGATAACGCGCACCAAGGGATTCGCAAACGTCGCGAAACATGTCATTAGGAATATTCTTTTGAGACACCCTGTATATATATATATATATATATAGAGAGAGAGAGAGAGATATATATGTATATATCTATATATATATATATAGATATATATATATCTAGATATATTTATCTATATATATATATCGAGAGATATATTTATATATATGTATATATCTATATATATATATGTATATATCTATATATATATATGTATATATCTATATCTATATCTATATATATATATATATATATATATATATACCAAAAGTAAACTTTTAGTAGATAGAACCTATAGTGAAAAGGTTAAGCTCAATATACGAGATAGAGCAATTATAAAGATAGAAGAAATAAGAGTGATAGACATGTACGAATGTCCAAATTTATTACCATTTAAGTGCGCTCCATCTACGATTTGATTTCAACCTTTTACCTTTGGATTTACTTCATTTTGCACACTTTCTCCATACTGCCCCTACGAAAAACTTTTTTTCGTCTTCTCCAAAATCTCTTGTTAATTGGACACCTTTTCAACGGACAATTACCATCTGGACAAACCACATATCTTTTTTACACATACTTTTTTTTTTACTCCATTGTTAATAATATTTTTCAAATGTTTGAACTTTGGCTTTTCCACAGCCAACTTATCTATCTGTATTTCTCCTCTGATGATAAGTTTTCGATCTTTGAAAAGCCTTGGCTTAAGGAAAGAATAATAAACATTAGTTTATTACAGAATACACCTTGTATTGAACAATCGAAATTTGAAATAAATTTGGACATTCGTACATGTTTATCACTCTTATTTCTTCTATCTTTATATATATATATATATATATATATATATATATATATATATATATATATATATATATATATAGAGAGAGAGAGAGAGAGAGAGAGAGAGATAGAATGTGTGTGTTGTTGTAGTCACATGCACAGACTGTGGACTCGGCGTGCCAGTTTAAAGGTCTGTCAGGGCTACTGCATCATTTTCACTAATACCGCTAGGAAAGGTATGATTCTATATATCCTATATAGTAAATAGTTGGGTAGAGTAGACATTCAAGCCTTGGTTGTGCAACTAGTCTAAAAAGAAAACTATCAAATAACACTGGTCTGCTGTGCTTATTCAGTTGTCCTAGACTTCCTCTTGACATTAGACTCAAACAATGCCGGTTCACCAGAGAGATGGTTTTGATTATACAACTCTTGCTTCACTATAGACACCCATGTGGACAATCTTATGTAGGGTATCCATTGTCTCTCGAGACTGAAAGGAGGCCAAAATAGGATTGATGTCAGGCAGATCATTAGTGTATTTATAAAAATATGTCAGCCTAATGATATAAATATATGTAGCTGTGTTATGCTTGTTATGCATTTAATTGGGCTGATGGCAAGGGAAGAGGTCAATTGCTGGGAAGTCAACTTATTGGCCTTTTCTGGCCCCTTTTTTGTTTTCTCTCAGTTAACTAAGCTGGATGTCTTCATTGTTTGTATATGTTCGGTTGTTTGCAAAGTAATAACCGACTTCAGAAACTAATATTTACCAATTTGCTTTTGATTGTCGGGCACACACACACACACACACATACATATATATATATATATATATAATTTAATCACACAAAATACATGTTAAAATATTCCTCGGTTTTGAGATTGAGTTATGTTTGAAAAAAACTTCCATTTTAATTGTTTTAATTAGCCATAATGTGCAATTTACTTACCAAGGCACCCATCTCTTACTAAGATGCTGCATATTATTCTCACTGTATGTTTGACCCACTCCCTCACTGTTATTTTATACAGTTTCTATCATTCTCACCTCCATCTCTTTGTCTCTATTAACAGTCAAAGTTAATAAAACCAACTATAAAACAGAATATTGGAATAGTCCATTATAAACAATAGGGAAAATCACTAAAAGTTAATAATATTTAGCCCATAGCTAGAGAAAATAGATATAGAGAGTGAGAGATAGTGAACAGAAGGAAATTAATTTTGGAATTTATCCTTCTGTTTTTGTAAATTTAACTGACTTTGCAAACTCACTTCCTGATTCAAACAGTTTTACCCAAGCTCATTGTGTGACCTAACAAGTCATTTTTGTTTCTAGTATTCACTATATGTAACGGGTCACATGGGAATACGAGTCTGAAACATGTAAATAATGTTAATGTGTGTCTACTTCTACATACAAGGAAGTTGTTTAGCAAACAGTCAGACTGACTGCTGGTCCAGTTTATTTATTTAGATTTGCATATCTAAATAGATGGGATGAAGTCATCAGTATGGATTTTGTACCAATCTGCTCGATTCATTTCCTCCTGACATTGAAACTTTTTTTTTATCATCTACTTGCTGGAGTACCCATCCTCCAACAGGTTCATAGTAATGAGACACATTCACTTGGAAATGTTGATAAGTGTAAAATTCCGTTCTTTACAACCCCTTTCCCACAAAAGAGACGTTGCTAGTCTTTCTCTTTACTCTATCATTATTTCCACGGAAGGTGCTCGACTGAGCTCAAATCTCTGGTTCCTCCTTATAAGACATTCACAGCATGATCTCGTCTTTTACCACAATGAAGAAAAACTTTCCTTTCTTCCTCAGTGTACCTATCATCAGGTGAAATTTCCACAACAGAACTTCTTCGCAGTAGCTTCCCTTCAGATTACAACTTGGCGGTCTTCAAAGCCAACATCAACAAATTCCTATCTAGAACCGTCCCCGCAAGTATTCGAACTCGTTCCTGACAATCATTCCATCTCATTAACCTTTATCCTTGAGCAGAATTTGGCCTTGATAAGTGGTGACCATAAAATACTTCAATGCATTTTTTTATAATCAAGTTAAAGCTAACGGTAGAATCAAATTTATACTTACCAGCATAAAGGCTCCAATAGTTGATAGGAAAATTCTTGCTTCAATTAAGAAATATTTACATAATAGATAATCGACTCATGGATTAGTAGCAGTCAACCAGAACTCAGAAAATGGACTTTGCCATTTGAGCGTAATGGAACATTCCAGCCGTCTTATAAACTGTCTTTCTAGTGTTCTTTTCAATATATTTGTTTGTAGCTCAACCGGTCTGACAGTGCCTACTAAATTCAATACTAACAATCATGTTTTGTCTTATTGTATCAATGTTATATTATCCTCGTTTCCAGAGGGGAGAGGGTTCTGATACTCAACATGTTATAATCAATAAAACTTTAAAAAAATCATACCTGGCTCTTTCTCTCCGTCTCAATGTTCATGGTTCTTGTAGTGATCCTCCAGACTGTGGACATTCTCAATCTGGAATTAAAACCCGGCTCAATAACCACAAAGACATGTCAGTCAAAATTAATCATGGAACACATGCTTAATGGAAGAAGACATTGTTTATTCAGCTGTTTTTTTGTTTGTTTTATAACAACTGGGTGACAAGTAGAAGAGGCTTTGTGTTAGAAGCTCAGTGCTTCGTTCAAACTGATTTTAAGCTATTGTAACCATGTCCGTTCACTGTGCCATCCCATGCCAGACTCTTCTTTTCGCATTCTCCCTGTCCGTTGTCTGATGTCACTTTCCCTAACTTATAGTTCCAAAGCGAACGATGACCCCAATGGTTAACCATCTGCCCCTCCATCCTGTTTACATGATAAAATCTATCTGCGAACATAATTCCCTAATGATTATTAGTTGACTTACTCCAATATTTAACAAATGAAATGATTTGGTTGGATGATTAGAAATATTATTTAAATATTGTTTTAAATATGACGATAGAGATGAACACTTAGCAGGTTCGAAGCGTCCACAATATCTTGCTTGTCGAGCGTCTATTTGCAAGAAGAAAAAAGTGCATGCTCAGAATTGTGGATTATTGTAGGTGTTGGTAATTTGGAGATCTCATATAGAATATAGTACTTGGGTCTGGCTCCAGTGTCCAAACATGGAAATTGAAATGTAATATTGAGATTGGAAGCCATACAAAAAAGAGTGACAAAACTAATAAATATATGCACTTTTTAATATTTGGAATTGAGAAGAAATTGCTCAATGATTTTATGATTCTTAAAACAATTCTGTAAATTTGAAGAAGATTTAAATTTGAGACATTTACTAGAATCCAAATCATTTATTGGAATAAGGATTCTATACATATAAGGGATCAAGACTACAATAAGGACCCCAGTTCATTAACACAAGACGCGGAACATGTTCCAGAAGTCACCGGCGTCTTCCGGTTAACCTCGCAATACACGTGGTCGCTATTTACGAAACACTTGTAAATAAACCTTTTATTTATTTTAATAAATGCAGTATATTTCAGAATTTTTTTTTCTTTTAACATGTTAATATTTATTTTAAGGCAGAGGGTCCATAAATAAAACAAAAAAAATATTAACATGTTTTCTTTTAAAACATGTTTTTGTGTCATTATTTACTTGCCTCCCCACGAGGGCAGAAATGGGGAGGTTATGAAATATTGATCGCCGTACTTAAGTAATCTTCCGTTTTATAGGGAAAAATCAAGCTTCCCAAAAAGGGGCACTCTGGATCTTACCTCAGTTTAGAAGGATTTTTCCATACTACACTTTGCTCCTAGCACGAGGAGGCAAAACGGAAGATTACGCAAGTTATTTTAATAAATAAACGAAATATATACGCTTTTTTAAAAATCGGCTGACTTTCGTTTTGCCTCCCTACGAGGGAGGAGTTAGACTTCAAAAATCAGTTTCTAAAAGGAAGCAATTTAAAGTTTATGAAGTTTTTGTCCTTTTATTTTCTGTAAGCAACAAATGAAATACGATTTAACAAATGCATAATTTTATTTACAAATCTTTTTATAACTTATTTCTTATAAAAAAAAAAAACTTCGCTATTTACTCGCCTCCCTACAATGGCAAAGGTAGACACAAGGTAGGTTAAAATTACCTCGGAATGAAAATTAAAGTTACCTCAGTTTAGAAGGATTTCTCTATCACTGACCACAGATAGGAATGATGAGGTGTAGTATCAAAAAAATAGATACTACACTTTTGCCTCCCCATGAGGGCGGAGTTAGACTTCAAAAATCAGTTTCCAAACGGAAGCAATTAAAAGTTTATGAAGTGTTTTCCTTTTTTTTCTGTAAGCAACAATTATAAACAAATAAATAAAACTTCGTATTTGTTAAATCTTATTTTATTTGTTGCTTACAGAAAAAAAAGGACAAAAACTTCATAAACTTTAAATTGCTTCCGTTTAGAAACTGATTTTTGAAGTCTAACTCTGCCCTCGTGGGGAGGCAAAACGAAAGATTACAAGTCAGCCGATTTTTAAAAAAGCGTATATATTTCGTTTATTTATTAAAATAACTTGCATAATCTTCCGTTTTGCCTCCTCGGGCTAGGAGCAAAGTGTAGTATGGAAAAATCCTTCTAAACTGAGGTAAGATCCAGAGTGCCCCTTTTTGGGAAGCTTGATTTTTCCCTATAAAACGGAAGATTACTTAAGTACGGCGATCAATATTTCATACCCCCCATTTCTGCCCTCGTTGGGAGGCAAGTAAATAGTGACACAAAAACATGTTTTAAAAGAAAACATGTTAATATTTTTTTTGTTTTATTTATGGACCCTCTGCCTTAAAATAAATATTAACATGTTAAAAGAAAAAAAAATTCTGAAATATACTGCATTTATTAAAATAAATAAAAGGTTTATTTACAAGTGTTTTGTAAATAGCGACCACGTGTATTGCGAGGTCAACTGGAAGACGTTGGTGACTTCTGGAACATGTTCCGCGTCTTATGTTAATGAACTGGGGTTCTTATTGTAGTCTTGATCCCATATAAGGTAGTAGAGAACGAAATTGTTGTTGAGTTTAAAGAAGACAGACTTAGATCTAATGACCTCAGAGAAAGATTAAACCTGGACAGTAGAGGGAGATGTGTGCAGAACAGGAGACTTGGATGGTATGGCGACGTTGCAAGAATGGATGAGAGTGCTTGGGTTAGTAGATGTAGAACAGTTGAGGTAACAGGTTCAGTTCACAAGAAAACATGGTAGGAAGTGATAAAAATGGACTTGCAGGTAAGAGGGATAAATAAAGACCTGGTTAGAGATAGGTTACTTTGGAAGTCTATTTCTTAAAGCCGCTAAACACATGCTAGCATGTAAAACTGACGTTAAACTGAATTTGATGATGATTATGATTATGATAAGCATCATCATCATTATATCTTGATTTTAATCTTCATACAGGGACATAAAAGTGGTGCAAAACTGTTCTATTCAGGAAATTAATTTATATGTATATAATGTATGTAATCTAGTGGTTACATGCGCAAACTATGGACTCGGCATACTGGGTTCAAGTTCTGTTAGAGCTACAGCATCACTTTCACTAATACTCTTGGAAAAATTGAAAATTCATATATTTTCCCTTCATCTATGGATTAGATAGAAGGGTTGATTAGACACTCACACCTTGGTTGCTAACTAGCCTAGGACATGGAAAACTCTGAAATAACACCAGTCTTTCTCTGCTTATCGCGTCATTGTTTCAAGTCGTCTGGGACTCAACTCAAGCAATGCCGGTTTAGAAGAAGTACATTTGGAATTTGTGGAACTCTTGCTTGACTATAGACATTGAATCTGATCTAATTAGACACGTTTCTAATGTATAAAGAGCATGACTTTGCTTTGATAACACCTCATGTATCCTATCAAATAATCTAGTGTTAATGTCTCCCTTTGAAGAAAACAAAAACCTAGAGAAACAGGAAGACTAAAGTTTAATTGTTTTCATGACACACGTTATAGCCTGTGATCCAGTAGTGCTATATGATAAAGGATCAAGGTCACTTTATGTACCCAGTGGCAAGTTTGAATACCAAAGAGAATTAACTTGTTATATTTTTCTATTTGTCTTTTCTTCTTTGTTTTCGTTTTCTTTTCTTTTCATTTTTCTTGTTTTTTGTCCACTTTTTTCTTTTTTATCTAATCTTTTTCTTTTTATCCAATTTTTTTCTTTTTATCCAATTTTTTCCTCCTCTTTTCTCCTTTCCTTCCTTTTCTTTTTAAAAAGTTAAGCATTTTCTTTAAACCAGAAATATGTAATGGGAGGAGGAATGGGCTGAGATTATATATGCAACGATTTACTGCATTATTTTAAGATTATTTCCCTACACAAGCCATTAAAATAGAATTAATTTGTTAAATCATATTTTCTTAATTGAAAATTTGGTGTCTGAAACTGTTACATTTCTCAATGATGTTATATATTCACAAATATTTTTTTAAATCTCAAATTTTAGAAATCATTGTTTATTTTAATATTAAACTGCTTACATTATTTACATGTTTGAAACTGCTATTTTCCATGTAAATAACAATATCTCATCTCTAAAATATTGTCAAATATTCATACAACATTCAAAATTATCTACATTCAAAGTAATTAGTACATATGCAATGCAATGTCTGTAATTGATATTTCTTTCTATATAGAAAGAAATATCAATTACCAGCAGGGTTATAGAATCTTAGTCCAACACTTTGGTTTCGGAGTCGGGGCCAACACCTTGCTTTAGGAGTCAGTGAGGCAGGCCTTAAGTGATACTCGATGAAAAATATCCCAAACAAAAAATTATCAAAAATCTGTAGGGAGTTAGATACTTGGACAATTTGGTCACATTTGTATGTGATCGGCTGTTCAGGTTTCAAATCTTAGCATGAATACACTCACTACGTCTAACCGTACCAATGAGTCGTAAACACCGAAACAGCTGTCTATGGATGACTATATATATATATATATATAATAAAATGTAGTAACACGAAATTACATTGAGCTCTCATACCCGGATTTCCTCCTGGAATTATTTCATTATAACACAAAAATATATATATATATATATATATATATATATATATATATATATATATATATATATATATAAAGACCTCCTTTCAGTCTAGAAACAAGACAATGGATACCGCCTGTAAGGATGCCTGTGTGGGAGGCTATAGTGAAGCAAGGGTTGCACAATCTTTAACTGAACCAGCATTCTTAAGTCTAGAGTGACTGGAAACAATGCAGGGACAAGCAAAGAAAGACTGTTATTTCAGAATGTTTGCAACACAAAGGCTTGAGAGTCTAGCCTACTCCACTATTATAATCCATAGCTGGAAGGAAGTTATATCAATTCATACCTTTGCTAAAGATATTAGTGAAATCAATGCAGTAGCCCTGATAGACCTCTAACCCGACAATGCTGAGCCTACAATCCACGCCCGAAACTTCCACTCATTAAAAAATATAAAAAATAACGGTGCTTCTATAATAAAAAGCCGAAAAAAAGTTTTTCTTATCTTTTAGTGTTGGAGAGGTAAATAAGGGGCAGGTAACTCTTACAACGAATTTTAAACACGATTTTCCAGTAATCAAAACTGATGGCTTTAATTGGCGTTGCACATGTGGCTACTGTGCAAGGAGAACGTCGATTAGACATAAAAGGGTTAGGGTTAGGGTTAGAAAAATATTGTTCGAAAGCTAGAGCTGTTGTGAAGAGTTACCTGCTCCTTATTTACCTCTCCAACACTAAAAGACAAGAAAAACTTTTTTTTCGGCTTTTTATTATAGAAGCACCAAAATAACTGATTTATCGAATAATAATTATATATATATATATATATATATATATATATATATATATATATATATATATAGTCATCCACAGACGTACTGTTTTGCTGTATCACTGCTCTTCAATGCAGCTAGACTAACACCACTCCCTAACTAGGGATCGAACCTTCAACCATCTAGTTGAGTCGGAAGCTCTTACCATTAGGCCATGGGAGAAGCGCTCGTAAATGATATCTATAATGTTGATTTATATAAACACCGACCGCCGCTTCCACCCTGCTCAATTTGTTTATTTATAAAGAGCTTTGCATTGTGTTAAGAAGCAGCAGGAGACATCAACCAACAACAGTGCTCGACCTGAGAAGGGGGGCTTATATAATCATCCACAGACAGACTGTTTCGCTGTATCACAGCTCTTCAGTGCAGCTAGACTAGCACCGCTGTATGTACCTTTTTAATCAACATCTTGACTAATTTAAATTTTTCGAATTTTCTTGTTCTGGTGCAGCACTCACTCTGGGCAGGTTAAGCCGGCTTTCTCAGAAGGAGAAAGTTTCCAGGGAATGCCAAATTCACAGGCAGTCCTTAGTCGCGTGTAGACACATACTGTTTTTAATGGTAATTTTTTTTTTAATTGCCTTTATATGCTTATGCGGCATAAAAGTTAAACAATATATATATTTTTTCAACAAAAATATTTTAGATTTTAAAATAAAAATAAAAACTATTGCTTAAAAGGTAAAATTCGAAATCTTAATATATATGTAATTGGTTTACTCTTATGATGTATTCACAATCTATTACTAGGCGAGATTTGGTATCTGTTTATCTGAAGCCGAAACTTTACTAATACTATCTTTTAATCCTCAATTCAGTTTACTATTATATACTATTTTAGACATTTTTTTTAACTTATTACTGCACTGTCTTTCATATTGGGGGGGGGGGAGATAATGTAGTATCTGTTTTGTTGTCATGATACCAGCCTACCAGGCATTATCTTCTTGGGGGGTAGTATCTGTTCTGGGTCTTATGCCATGCTCCCAGGCATTACCCCCTCCTTCGGGAGGGGATAGTGTAGTAATTGTTCTGTTGTCATGAGATCACCCTCCCATACATTACCTCTTTTATTTTTTAGGGTAGTATTTATTAGTCATATATATATACTAGCAAAAATATGCGACTGGAGGATGCATATTATTGCTAGTAAAGACAATTTAAAAATAAGTAAATGTTTTTCCATAGTAGATTTATCATTATTTGCTTTGTTTTTATTCGGAATATTCCCCTCACTATTTCTAGCTATTTTCGACGAGGTTTTGACTAATATCCACACCTGTCTTCTTCAGGTGTATCATTCATTCATGGTGTTGTTTTTGCCATATTCAATGCTGTTGATTAATTGTGTATTGTCTTATGTTTCCTGCATACTTAAATCCAATGAATTGTACACATAATCATAATCATCATATTCAGTTTAACGTTTTACATGCATTGCATATCTGGTTTAAAGTCGGTTTTACATGCTGGCATATATTGGATGGCTTTTAGAAATTGACTTCCAAACTAACCAATCTCTGTCTAGGTCTTTATTCATTCCTCTTTCTATCAAGTCCATCCTTATCACTTCCTTCCATGTTTTCCTTGGTCTTCTCCTGCACTTTGACCCTGCGACCTCAATTGTTCTATATTTCCTAACCCAAGGACTCTCATCCATTCTTTCAATGTGACAAAACCAACTAAGTCTCATGTTCTGCACACATCTTCCTATACTGTCCAGATTTAATCTCCATCTGAGGTCATTAGATCTCAGCCTGTCTTTAAAACTCACATTACTCATCCATTTATCATTCTCATATCATTTCTCTCCATGCAACACATATCCTCAATAGCTAAGTTTCACTTCCATACATCATCACACTGCATACACATGCCTGATAGACTCTTCCCTTGGTCGATAGTAGTAACACGTGCTGGTTAGTAATGGCAAAAGTTCCCTAAACTTACTCCATCCACTCTTGCAATTACACCAACACCAGCTCCTCCCTGTGCTCAAGTACACAAACAAATCGACAACAAAAGTTGTCAAAAAATAAAATATCAACGGTAGGGTCAATAATGCGAATGAAAACTATGCAAATAAACTCCTTATGTTAAGAATTCAGACACAAATTAGATTTAATGTTGCTAAAGAATTAATGATATTCCAATTTGAATCATTATCAGTTAGAAAATGAAAAATTTACACATATTTTTTGTCTTTCCTTTTTCAAATTCCTGTGGGATTGGACACTGGATAATGGTAGGAGGTATTCCTGTAGGATTGGATAGTGGTATGCAGTGTTCCTTACAGGAATTAAAAAAAAATGAATAAATACTTTTTTCTTTTCTTTTTTTATAACAACGAAAAAAAAATAGATATAGAAAAAATCTAAATGACTTTTTTTTGTGACGGATCATTGTAAGTATCTGGTATTGCCAGGAAGCCATAAGTTAAGACTTGAAAGTTTTGGGGCAGTTTTTTTTTAATCGCCATTTCCTACGTTCTTTAGCCTCTTTATTTATCTACCTCCCACAGCAGTAAGATGTGACACAAGGTCGGAAAGTGGGATTTGATAAGTCAGCACCCTAGAGGAAGAGCACTTTGACCTTTAAAAATTCCCCGGTAGGGGCGCATCAGGCGATTAGCAATAAACTAACCCTTTCTCAAAGGGTGAGAAGGCAAAGACCTCCTAGAACTTCACAGGACAGACCCATAGACCGGCGTAAATCAAGCCCCAAAGGCCAAGACAATACCGGTCTATGGTGTGTAGTATCCATCGGAACAGATACTACACTTTGATTTAGTCTCTTTTTACATTGTATTCTTTAATGGCTTCAGCGTCCTATTATGAAGTTATCTATAAATTTCTAACTCCAAGTATTTGCTTTCCTTGGCCTTCTCCTGTCAATTGAATAAATTAACAAACTTTCTCTTTTTTTTCATTTTACTTCACTTAATTCTTCACTTGATTTCTATATGAGATACATACATATCTGAGTATTCAACTAAGATTCTCCTTTTACCTCTTAAACGTTGAGTTAGTAAAGCAGTGAAGAACACTGATTTACCACTGATTTACCACTGATTTACCACTGATTTACCACTCCTCAATTGACAACTTAACTATATTATAGTTTATCTTTATTGTGATATTTTCTTGGTCTTGCCGGATTCCAGAACAAGAATTCATCTGGTCTGGTGGAGTATCCAGCTAAGTGCTGTTACTTGAGGTAACATCACTAGGAGAAAGTGTACCATTCCTCGTATGAAACATCATGTAGTTGTTTTGAGGGGATCTTATTTAGGCTTCGAATATTATGTTATTTTGAATATTTGGTTAGGGTTTACTTGTAGAGTGAAGTATCCTCATGTCAGGTTGTCTTTACAAACCCCTGTACAGAGAGACCGAATACACTAAACGATACTGTCTAGTAGGCATTCAAATTCTCTCCAGTAAGCATTTTAAATGTGTGTATGTGTATTAAGGCAGCATGTTTTCATTACGGAAAATGTAATTAAATATTAAATCATTTTTTTTTTTCTTTGATGAAACATCTTTTTATTTTTAAAATTTTTAAAATAGTCCATTTAGTAGTTCGATCAAATTTCTGTATCTAAGTTCTGTGCGTTTCTTGTTCCATTTTTTTAATATTGTAATTTGAAATGTTTAAATTCATTTTGTGACAAAATCAAAGTAAAAATACTTATACCCCGGGTGAGGTTCGAACTCATACCTCTGGTTTTAAATACTGGACAGATCAATATTTGCCCTATCTAATAAAGTGAAAAGAGGTGCCAGACAAAGTGACAACAGTTCACCAAACCGCTTTACATCCTGCCTGCAAGATTCGGTGATCAATAAAATTGACTGGTAAGGCAGAGGTATCAATATAAATGGAGAATACCTTGCTCATCTAGAATTTGCCAACAATATCATTGTCACAAGTCACACACCTCAAGAATTAGAAAGGAATTGTAACGACATTCACAATGCTAGGCATATAGTTGGTCTTAAAATGCACACTGGAAAAACCAAAGTCATGTTCAACAAATATGCCATGAAAGCCCCAGTCACAGTGAAAGGGGAAAATGTCGAGGAAGTTGACAACTACATCTACCGAGGGAATACGATGAGAAGCGACGCTAATATCGTGCCTGAAATCAAACGGCGAATTGAGCTTGGATGGACAGCCTTTTCCAAAGTAGGCAACATCATGAAGAGTAGAAAGTCCACATTAAGCAGAAAGTGTTCAATGAATACATCATGCCTGTTATGACATATGGTAACGAAACATGGGCACTTAATAATGTAGCGATAAAAAAGCTAAGAGTGGCATAATGCAAAATGGAACGCATTATGCTCGGCATCAATTTACGTGATAGAAAAAGAAACACCTGGATCAGTCATCATCATCACTACAATACGAACGGCAAAACATAGATGGGCAGGTCTCCTTTCAAGATATACAGACAACAGGTGGACATATAGAGCGACAGAATGGACCTGAAGCAATGGAAAAGACCTAGAGGAAGGCCAAAAACCCGGTGGAGAGACGACCTCGACAGCTAACTTGGTCCTACTTGGCCACGCCTAGCCAGAGATAAAACAAGGTTGAAAGAAGCCAGGGAAGGGTTCCTCCTCCAGGAGTGATAAAAAAAAAAACTCTGATGATGATGACTAACTTTTAATATATGGTAAACAAAAGAAGGCTAAAACATTCAGACAAATATAAATATAAAAACACAATGATATGAATAGGCAACTAAAGCATAAATGTGCCGATAGCAGATTAATCACATTATAGTGTCACAAGTACAAGTTATACGTGACAGACAAAAAAGCATTACATAATTTAATTGCTACATATGTGCTGGGTTTGTGTAGACATATACATACGTGTTTGTGATGCGTACAACCACATATGTAAATTAGATGATGACTCTAAAAAAAAAGTCACTCTTTCTCTAAATGCTCACAGGGACATTAAAGAATTATCAGAGAGTGATTGAATCAACCGTGAGACGGGTTGAGAGAAATAGAGAGAGAGGGAGCTCAGAAAGAGAAATGGGTGACTTGTTAAATTAATTATAATTATTATACAGCTGATTAAAATAATTAAAACAGAATTTTTTTTTAACCATAACTCAATCCTTGAACTAAGGTATATTTTGGCATGTAGTTTGTGTAATTAAAGTATATTGGAAAAAGTCTTAGAGAAACAAACTTTATGGATTCATCATCATCATATTCGGTTTAACATCCGTTGTACATGCTGGCATGTGTTGGACGGCTTTTAGAAATTGACTTCCAAACTAACCTATCTATGGGCAGGTCTTTATTTATTCCTTTTTTTCTCAAGTCCATCGTTATCACTTCCTCTCATGTTTTTCTTAACCTTCCCCTGTGAACTGGACTTGCTACTGTTTTGCATCTACTAGACCAAGAACTCTCATCCATTCTTTCAACGTGACCATGCCATTGCAGTCTCCTGTTCTGCACCCATCTCCCTATACTGTCTAGATTTAATCTTCCTCTGAGGTCATCAGAACTAAGCCTTTCTTTAAGACTCACATTACACATCCATCATATCATTCTCATATCCTTTATATTCATGCAACGCATGTCCTCAACCCTCACTGGCCAGGTTTCACTTCCATACATCATTATACTGCATACACATGTCTGGGAGACTCTCACATTTACTGTATTAATAGATGAATCTCCATTCATACCAAACACTAGGACTCAACAAAGATAACATTTAATAGGCACGCACACAGTTATGTATATAGATATAACAAGCAAGGAATACAAACAAGGAATACAAATACAAATTATCTTTCAAAAGCCGTGGCTTAAAGGTGTATTTGTACTTTTATTTCTTGTTTGAACACTTAATGAGTTAATAAACTTGTAAACTATGTAAATTTCATCACTTCATTATCCGCATATAAATGCTCTATTTACTATATAGAGCTTCACCGTATCTCGATAGGATCTTATATAATTTTTGATTTTTTATCCATTTATATATATATATATATATATATATATATATATATATATATATATATATGTTTATTTGCAATCGGAAAACAAATGCTTCCAGTTAAGCATTTTAAAATAACATCATAATAAGTCTTAATACATTGTAAGCTTCATAAATTCAAATATTCACTTAAAGATTTTCCTGCTAAAAGTTTTGCACAACAATGAGGAATCCGGGTCAAAGAATTTACACTCCCTTTTATTTGTTACTTGAACCCAATGTTAACTACTAACCTACATTCTTTTCTTTTTCAGTTCTTTAGTGTGGTTAAAAAAAAATAAATATATATATATATATATATATATATATATACAAATATCTGCTTAGTGACTCCCTTGTGAATATTGTCTTTCATCAGACATTATTGGGTTCCAGATGTCACCACCACCCCTTCTGCTCCGGCTTATAACAAATAAAGCCAGCATAAGGAAAAAGATGTACAGATGTTTATATTTTTACACAAAACAACCATTTTCTCTTTATTGGATATTTTCACTTCATTCTTGTACTGTCAAACATGCAGCTCGGGTATCATCTATCAGATATCATCTAACTTTGGTTCTTATTTTCTTAAACCCATTTAAAAAAAAAAAAAAAAGAAGATATACCCAAACATGTTTATGTCTGTCATTTAATCTGAATTTAGAGCATGTCTCATCCAGAATTCCAAAGAAAAAAGAAAAACGAATGTTTCTTTAGCATAATACTTTATTTAGAGCATAACAAATTGCATACGCCGAGTACTCAATAAATATTGAACTAACAAAGGCCTACTCCTGCAAGCCATTGTTTACATGTGACTTATGATACAATTCATTCAATAATTTTTGCTGTTTGTTACAATGTCCACGAAAATGATTTTTTTTTTTTCAAAATAGAATAAGGAAAAACTTTACATAATGTCAGAATTATGGTGTGTGCAGGTGGAGGGTGAGATGTTTTGTGTTTTTTCACTAATAAGTCACTACTTACCAAAGTCAAACGCCACTCAAGTTAATGAGATGGATTGACAGTTGAATGATGATGAATACTATGAGAATTGGATATCTCAACATACCATCCACTCAAAACAACAGTCGACTCAGAAAAACAGCAATTTTTCCCCTTTGTCAGAAATATTGCTCATGGAATGTGAGAACTAAAGAACAAAATAGGGGGAGGGCAAGAGTTATGAGGCTGCTGAAAGTAAACCCAAGGTCCACTTTCTATTCTCCATGGATGGCCATTGGCTCCTATGGAGCTCATCCGCCTTTTGATAACTCTTATTTTTAGTGTTGCTGGGTGTCCATACACCCACCTTATCAGATAAGCTAAAGCTTGCCTGATGGGGCTGCCAGTTTAGTCGCCGACAGCCCGACCATGAAACATGTAATACTAGTTTACATGGTACTAATAGCAGATCCCCCCCCCCCCCGCATTAAAAATCGACCTCAAGTCTAACTTTGACCTCGTTGGGAGGCAACTAAATAGAGACTAGTAAAGAGTATTGAAACGCTAAAACGTCATTGTTTAACTTTCACTTAATAATAATATCGAACTGTTCATCCCCCCCCCCCACCCCCACATACAGGTTTTAAAGAAGAAACCCAAAAGACTAGATAATTGTGTAAAACTGGATGTTACGTGGTGGAAAAAAAATCAAACCTGAAATTCCATTACTTTTGTTTGTTGAAAATGTATAGAGAACAAAATGGTGTATTGTTCATTCAAAACTGACTCAATCATTCCAGAAAAACAAATTATTTTTCTTTCCAATCAGTGGATTCTTTCGTTACTATTTATTACATCAGACAAAACCTTTTTTTATACCCCATAATATGAAATGAATTAAAAATAAGGAAAATAAAGCTGAAATTCAATGGTGATTCAGTGAAAACAAATAACAATGTACGTCTGGATATCACTCAAGATTCATATATGAGAAAAATGAGGGGGGAGGATTCAATTGAGACATCTAACATACACATCTATCTTGTCGGATTTTCCGTGTTAGATCTAAATAACTTTCGTGCTAAAATATCAATATTTAATTCTGAATAAACATTTCCTTTTCTTTAGCGTTGGTACATGTTGTTAAGAAGGAAAAATTGTGATTCGCTTTAAATTCAATCGTCACTTGCCAAAATGAAAGATGCCAAAGAGGCATAATAAAATGTGAACGTCAAGATTGGAATAACCCAACATATAAGAAAAATATTCACATACCAATGCACCCATTTTGACATCAATAAACCATACATCGCCTAGGGATATGCATTAAAGAAGCCAGCTCCCAAATAGATAATAAACCTGATAACATATTGTGGTGGGTATACTCTAATACACCACCATGGATGTTAACCAAACTAAAAATAGATCTCACACTGAGACAGGAAAACAAAAAAAGACTTAACACCTGAAAACGAATACCAATACAAATTTGGAGAACTTAAAGAGAAATACATAGGGCATAGAGTAATCTATATACTATACAGATGGGTTTGAAGCTAAGAATAAAGTCGGAGCAGCAGCCACCAGCATTTATAGATAAAAAAAAAACTATAAGGCTATCCAACAACGCTTTTATCTTTACTGCTGAAATGCAAGCACTAAATATGGCAATTGATCTTGTAAAGGAATTACTAGAAAATAGTTTGTAATATTTACAGATTCATTATCTTTCATCATTGCCATTGTGAAAAGAGTCCTTTGTGGAAACGATGGTTCTGTGTGTGTTTCATTGACGGTGTATCATTTATGGTAAAATACAAAACAAAAACAAGACATTTTTTTTATACAGAAGGTTTTAGCCGACCCTAATTAATCCCAGATAGAACACTGGACGTGTTTGTCAAAGGCTTTGAATAAATACTTACTGGTTCAAAATATAATAATTTGTTTTTACATATTTCTTTTAGCAGCCAAAAACACCGGAATAATGATTCATTTAATTATTAAAATATGTCCATCAACATTGTAACTTTTAATTATCCTTAATTTGTACATTTTTTCTTTAAAATTTATTTCCTTTCTCTTTTTTCTTCTTTTTTAGGTAAGTAAATGGTTTGTGAAGATCAAACAGTCTTTTAAAAGTACATGGTTGCGTTTCGTTACTTATTTCAAAAGAAGGTAAGCTGATCAGAAAACATAATATCCATAACCTAACACAGCTTTAGTAGGTGTTTATACCAGTCAAGGATACGTCCTCGACAATCAGTCCGACAATGACCGTGTTGTTGTCAGGCTGTTCAGTCCTAGGAGGTCCAGCCTCCCAAGCTTTATCTTTTCCCTTTCAGAACGGGTTAGTTTAATGCTGATTGCCTGAGGCGCCTCTACCATGGAATGTCGACGGGGCTGTTCAGGCATTTTTTGTAGGCCAGAGTGCACTTCACCTCGTGTGCTGGTTTTTCAAAACCTCGCCTGACCTTGTATCTAACCTCCTCGTCAGGAGGTAAATAAACAACATAATGTTCGTGACTGGATTACAAGGCGTTTTTGGTTGAATTTTTTTGTTGTTATTTTGTTTTCATGTAAAAAAAAATTGTGTTAAGTTTCCAGATACAAAATCATTCAAAATCGTTTTACAAAACCTTCTTGATTCTTATAATAAACGAGAGTAATCTTGACTCATCGGATCAACGTCGGTACATTAGTGTATATATTACATAGTCATAAATAAATAATATTTTTCTTTTCTTCTTTATTTACGTCATTTATTTTACACCATCCTCTTACTCTCCTATTGCTGCTACTACTATATCTATTCTCTCCTATCTCCCTTCTTTCACCACTTCTTCTCATTCGCCCTTCCTCCCATCAATTCCAACATTCAATGTGCAAACAATCAAGCAAGTATATAAGATTATCAGGGTTTTAGTATTATATAGATGTATATCATATTTAAATAAAAAAGCACATTTATTAGCTTCTAGTGAGACTCCATGGAAATTCCATGGTGCTTTCTATATCAATCTGTATAATTTACTGTTAATAATATTCTTTTTGAAATAATATATGTCTGTCAGGATCAATACTATTAAGAAAAAAAATTACTCTTTCTTTGTCCGTAAATATAATTGTCATTGTCGGTTAAATATTCTTTAAATAAATAAAACGAATATGTTTCTTCTTTATTTATTTAAAATTGTAGCAATTTAATTCTTTTTTTTAAACAATAAATATTCTGTCTTCTTACCGTAAAATAATTGTCAGCTAAATATTCTTCAAATCAATAAAACAAATGTCACTTTTTGAAATGTATTTATTTAAAATTCTATTGTTTTAGTCATGGGATAACATAATTTGATTTTGGAACCATTCATTTTAAAATGGTGAAAGTCAGAATTTTTTTTATCAGATTAATTAGCAATCACCATCTTTGCTAATCGAACGATCTCATTTTTTTTCAAATGTGTGTGTAAGGTGATACCGTACATACGAACATGAAGTGTTTTATTTACACTAGTGGGACCCATGAAAACTCCACAGTTGCTTTCTTGATCTATCTATACAATAATTGTGCTTGTCTCTCCCTTAGTTAGCATGACTGTAATGTTTCTAATGTAATTCATCCAAACTCGATGCAGTAACAATATAACAGCTTTCTTTGTACCGGGTGACCTCTCGAAAATGCTAACTATGGAATCGTTAATAAAATTAACAATCCTTTCTGCAATTCAATTATATTTGAGATAAATAAACTTTAGTCTATGACTGACTTGCCCACCAAGTTTCAATTATGAATGTCTAACACTAAACAAGAAGCAGACGATACCTGTTTTCTTTTTTTTTTTTTAAGTTAATTTAATTACATTTTTATGCTAAGGAAGTTATTAACCAAAATCTTTCTAAAATGAGGAAAGTTCATCTCAAAAAGGCGGCTTTGGATTAGGACAAAAATAAAAATTGTTTCAGTCTAGGATTTCTCATCCTTCAACTGAGAACAGAACAGATACTATATTTTGATCCTGGTCCAAAGGTTAGAGGCGTTGTTCTGAATATACTCCATTACCAATATTGACCACTCTTTCCTAATAAATAGGCAACTAATACATGTATACAATAAATACCTTATTATGATAGTGTAGTATCTGTTCTGATACTACACTTCATTTTTTCTATCCTCGGTCAGTTAAGGAGAAATCATTCTAGACTGAGGCAGTTTAAATTTTTGTTCCAATCCAGAGTACCTCTTTTTGGGGAGCTGAATTTCTCCCCACATTAAAAACCGACTTTGTATCTAAGTCTGCCCTCGTGCGGAGGCAAGTAAATAGGTACTACACTTCATCTGTTCTGTCCTCGGTTAGCAAAGGAGAAATCCTTCTAGACTGAGGCAAGTTTTATTTTTGTTCTAATCCAGAATGCCCCTTTTAGGGGGAGCTGGATTTTCTCTACATTAAAAACCAATCTTGTGTCTAACTCTACGCTCGTGGGGAGGCAAGTAAATGACAATATTTGTATCTTTCTCTGAATGTGTATTCCCTCGTGGGTTCCGGTACACATCTCATGCTTCCCTAAAAAAATGCCAATAAATGAACGGAAACAAAATGCAGTTTTTAAAATGTCTTTATTTAACACTGTCAGAAGAAATGATGTTTCAATAGAATTCTATTTGCTCATACATTGGAGAGGGTGTGTGTGTGGGGGGGTAGAAAACAGAAAAGACGTCTAACTGCAAGAATCTTTGTGTCTGCCAAAGCTAAGAAAGCTAGACATGGGTTGGAGAGACACTATTAATCACGGTACAGACCGATAGGCATTGGTGGGGGATTGTTTAGGAATTATAAAGAGTCTATGAGAACAGTCACACTCCTTCTTCCAAATTGTTTCACTCACTTCATCTCTCTTTCTAACTTGCCCGTTGTGGTATTGATCTAAACCCACCCCCACCCTCCACCCACCTTCACTGTCTTTGCCAGTAGTTTCCCAGATTCAGCCAGACTACAGAAATGTTGATGGACCCCAACAAAATATTTTGGTTCATTCAGGACTTTGGACAGAGGCTAAGATTTTTCCCCAACTTTTTTTCCTATTCTTCTTTTGGTAATAAAATTGTAAATTTATCCCTGTAATGTTGTTTAATATATAATACTTAATAAATAAATAAATTTTTAAATAATAAAGCGTCTTATTTTTACAAAACTCATGAAAATGATTTCTGATAAAAACAAAAAGAAAACGTTTTAAAAATGCACTTTTAGAGAGAGAGAAAGAGAGAGAGAGAGAGAGAGAGAGAGAGAGAGAGAGAGAGAGAGAGAGAGATGTAAATGATGTATAAGGTTATTTGACATCTATTCAACAAAATATTTTAACATTCTTTCCACACACGCGTACACAAACACACACACACACGCACACGCACATGTGTATTTATTATTTCTATAGATAAATCTGTTTGTGTATCTACCTAGTGTTGCCTGGGAGTCTTTTTACTTTCATTTTTGTTTTACCTTTTCTTTTTTCCTATTGCAGTTGCTCAATCTAAGCAGAGTTCAAATTCTATTAGATCTCTTATATGTACTAGCCTGGGAGGATGGTATCATGATAAACGAACATTTATTACACTGCCCCCCTCCCCTCCTCAAGGAAGGGATTGTATCATGACAACAGAACAGATACTACACTACCCCCCCCCCCCAAAAGGTAGGTAAAGCCTTAAAGGATAGTCTCATGATGAACAAACATGTATTACACTATCCCCCTCCCAAAGGAGAAGGTAATGCCTGGCAGGATGGTCTCATGACCGAAATATAGTACAATAGTACATGAATAGAAGTAATAGTATAGTTCGGCTTCAGACAGACAGATACCAAATCTCCATTAGTAATAGATTTACACACTATTATTGTTGTGAATCATACACCTATTCCATCCTGCCACGCTATGTGTAAGATGGCGGTAAATGATGAGATCGCTGTCCTAAACAAAATGCGATAAAAAAATTGTGTATAGGCGATAAAAATGGTTTTATGTTGTTTTTGTTTTTTTGTTTTTTTAAGATTATTACAGGATTAACTATTTTGAGTTCAAATCTATTTAGTATTACACATGAAATCTGAGGAAAAACACGTTTAAAATGAGTAAATATTCTAGCATAATCAAAGTTTTTACAAGATGGCGTCATACTGCTCATGAAGCCATGATTGTTTTTTGTATCGCTCAAGCCGAAAAAAATGTTAAAATGTGTTTTTGTTTTCTTATTACTGCGTAAAACTAAATTGATTTTAAATCCAAAACGTTCATGTTATAATTTAAAAAAAAAAAAAATTATCTCCTATACAGTATTTTTATTCAAATTTTTTAGGAAACTGTTTAGGGCGGTGATCTCATCATTTACCAAGATGACAATTTATATCAATGAATCTTTTACAATAGATGTTGGTTTTTGCCGCCAAGGAACTGACAAAAAGTTTTATATTCTGTAAAAACAGAAACGAACCGGTAATATCTGGTGTGGTATTTAGCCCTGGTCGGGTTATGCCGGCTTCCTGCAAAGGAGGGAGTTTACAAGGAATATCAAATTCACAAGCGATCCCCAGCCGCATGTATATCCTGATCATGGGAAAATGACATACAACGCCTTCCCAAATGGTCACCCATCTGGTACTGGCCAGGCTCCACATAGCTTAACTTCGGTTATTTAACGAGAACCGGTGTGTCAAACAGAAACATATTAGAAAAGCCGCTTCCATAATTTAGGAATCGAAGAGCTAATTGTTTTATAGAGAGGGGTGGGGAGTGAGATGCTCCGATGTCCATCCTGTCTTTTCCGGAAATTTGTCCGTTTCTGGATTTCTTCTTGTCCAATGTATTTTTGTCATTTACATTCGTCGATTAAGATAATCAACAACATTATCATACAGCTATTCTAGTCATTTACCCGAAGCGAAAAGACGCTGCCGTCTTGCATGCTTTGGCCGTCCACCATTATAAATTTGGAAAAGACTCTTACATCATCATCATCATCATCATCATCGTCATCGTCATCATCATCATCATGATGATGATGATGATGATGATGATGATGATGATGGCATGAATTGGACGGCTGTAAGAAATTGACTTCCAAACTCCCTATCTCTGGCCAGATCTTTATTTATCCCTCAGATCCATTTTTAGTACTTCCTCCCATGTTTTCCTTGGCCTTCTCCTGTGAACTCAACCTCCTACCTCAACTGTTCTACATCTACTAACCCAAGAACTCTCATTCTTTCAATGTACACATACCACCAAAGTCTACTCTTCTGCACATATCTCCCTATACTGTCCAGATTTAATCTTCCTCTGAGCTCATCAAATCTAAGCCTGTGTTTAAGATTTACATTACACATCCATCGTATCATTTATCTCCATGCAACGCATATCCTCAACCCTCACTGGCCAGGTTTCACTTCCATACATCATCACACGTCACGCTGTGTACACATGCGCAGGCTGCTTAACCTTATAGCTAAAAATGAAAATAGTTTATACAAGGCTACCAATTTGTCAGTGGGTCAGTGTGACTTTAACTGAAATCAAAGTAACAATAAAGAAGGAAGCGTGTGAGGAGGAAGAGAAAGGGCTGACTTTCACTCAAAATCAAAAATGGAAGACTTACATCAAATCTGCTGCTAAGGTTGCTAGAAAAATGATTGGTTCATTCTACCGCTCCAGAAAATACCTGCTGCCTGATGCAATCCTCTACCTATATAAGAGACAGATACGTCCTAAGATGGAGTTCTGCTGCCACATCTGGGGAGGTGCCACTCAGAGCACTCTTTCTTGCCTTGACAGAGTGCAAAATCGATTTTACAATCTAGTGGGAATGATCTCTATTGTTCTCTACAGCCCCTTTTTCCACAGAAGAAACGTTGCTAGTCTTTCTCTACTCTATCATTATTTTCATGGTAGCTACTCGACTGAGCTCCAATCTCTGGTTCCCCCTGAAAACCGTTAATAGCAAGACTCATCTAGCTACCCTCACTGCAAAGAACTTTCCTTTCGTTCTTTGTGTATCTAAAACCAAACGGAATTTCCATGAGCAGAACATCTTTGAAACACAATACCAAGGGACTACTTCCCCGTTGACTGCAACAAGTCATCTTCAAGTCCATTGTCAACAAATACTTGTCGAGCTGTACTCTTAAATAATCAAATTCCACCCATCGTTTCCAATCGTATCCATAGTATTGTTCATCATCCAACTGACAATCTCATTAACGCTCATCCTAAAATCGCTTTTGGCCTTGGTAAGTGGTGATTTATTAGTATAAAAAAGTGATGAAAGGTATTTGGTGAAAGAGAGGCTCATTATAGCATATCCCTCTGAACTGACGTGAACATTATCGTATTTTATGTTTCATTACTTGTTCGCAATTGTTTGTTCGTTTCCACAGGAAGTCACATTTTTTATTTTTAACTTACCCTAAAGCAACCGATATTTGAACTCGCCTGTCTTACATATAATATCCCTGTTTTTCCTATGCTATCTAATACAGTAATTTGATGTTGGTAATTACCTAACTGCACCTTAAACCTACGTCCTGATTTTTTCTTATCAGATGGCCAATTGAAAGAAACGATTATCCTTCTAGAAGCCACGAAATTGCTCTGCTGGTCAAGCTAATCATACATTCTCCATGGGTTGTCTCTTTTTTAAAGGAGTCTGTATTCAAGCAATTACAGGGCTAATCGAAATGAACGGCTACCGCTTAGCTTGAAATCTTTAAAAACTGTTTTTTTATCTGCTGGTTTCCATATAATTATGGGCTTACAGAAACAGTAATGTTCAAGCTATAGTTTATTTCTATTGCGAAGATGCAATAAAATTCTTAAGGCACCTCTGTGTGGGGGGAGGGTGGATGCAACTTGAGATAACTAATGATATTTTGCCAAACGGAGACGATATATATATTAAAGTGGTGTTGTATTGTGGTTATAGGCGTGCACTGTGGGTTTAGCATGCCGGGATTACTGTATCACTTTCACTAATACCCTTGGAAAAGGTATGAATCCATATATCCTCCCTCTAGCGATGGATTAAATAGTAGGGTAGACTGAACTCTCAAGCCTTGGTTGCACAACTAGTCTAGGAGAAGAAAAACTCTGAAGTAACACTTGTCTTTCTCTGCTTATCCTGACATTGTTTTCAATAGTCCTGGATTTCTCTTTGCCACTGGACTCTACCAATGCCAGTTCAAGAGAAGTGTGGTTGGGATTGTACAATTCTTGCGTCATTATACACTCCCTGCACAGGCACCATCACGTTATGTCTATAAATTTGAAAAAGATCTGTCGGTTATGGTTTGATCTTAGATCCTAGTTCATTTTATATGGAATGACTGCCAGATTTTTTTCAAATTTGGTATATTTATTGACTCTCATGATAAAATTTGAATGTATCCTATATTACATCTTCAGGTCAAAGGTTTACGAAAGTATGAGCCTCTGACCTTTGCCAAAAATGTAAAGTTTAGAATGTGTCTGTGTACACACTTTAAAATTTATTTTTTTTTAGTTCAGGTGTTTGCAATGCTAATCCCATATCATAAGACCACTTAGCACAACAGAAATGACACCATTAATTTCTTTGTAAAATAAAACTGATTATTATGGTGTGTTTGTTTCGATTTTTGTTTTTTTAATTTTTACTTCAAGCATTTCCATAGAGAACAAACATCCAGGCTTCCTCATTTATTCATTTATCTCTATAATAATGGGATCCAAGAAAATTGAGGAAACAAACAATCGCAATGCCCAGAAGTAAATTAAGTAAGACTGGAAAACCTCATTTCACGCCAAAGTGCTAAGCATTTATCCACGATAAATCAGCTATGACCGGGTAGAAGGATAAAGTACTAAGTAAAATTCAGTTCAAAGTGACACTCGTCTTCTGGATGTTAAAGGTTCAATTCTCAGTGCGGGCGATACTAAGAAAACCATTGCAAATTATTTAAGACTTTTACCCGGCTATGGCTGACAGAACGAGATCATGCTACCCCCGTGGATTAAATAAAGGGTGTTGTTCGAAATTCTGTACAGATTCCCGAATTTGACAGAAAGATTCACCTGAAGAAGGTCAGAGGTTACAAAACATTGTGAGAATAACACTCAAGATGAGAACAGTCGTCCGAATAGTTCAAATAATACAAATAACTGACAGGTTATCACCCAAGTGATGCTAATATCTCAATCATACAAACTGCTAGCCAAGTGAGAGTTCACTGCCTACTCTAATTTTACTTTGCTCTTGTCTGATGACAAGTGTGATGATGATGGTTCCTGATCATCTAGTAGTACTCTGATTCTTCCTGTCTGCCATCTTGAATTGTGTAATAAAGTGATGAATGTTACTGATCTACCTGGAGTTAAAGGGTCACACTGGCTCACCTTGGAAAAGACACATGTGCAAGCTGAATGAGCTTGTATACACTGCCAATATGCGTTTGGGTAATTCGTCAGTGGGTGCAGTACAACTTTGACTGAGGTGGAAAGAGTGTAGTGGGAATAAAACGGTTAAAAAGAAGAAAGTGTACCCTCTGATGAATCTTAGTTCTTTATTTTGACACTTTAAAATCACACCCACCTCAAAAAGTCGTTTTATTTTGATTTACCTCTCACCTTTCTAAAAGTGTTTGTCCAAATATTTATATTTAAAAAAAATTTTCTTGGGGAGGAGGGGGTGGGTCATTTTTTTCTTTTTTTTTTCAGTATCTTTCAGTGTTGTTCCTTTCCAAAACCCTTCCTTCAGTCTCATTTACCCATCCCCCATTCCTGGTGCCATCAGATCAGGCTGTCTGAAAATACTGGCTTCCTGACCTAAAATGCATCAAACATTGATGTTATTGTTTTTCCTTTCACTTTGCAAAATTCAATCATGTTCTGCAAAGTCAAAAAACAACAATTCTCCTCTACAAAACAACCAAACCAAACACCATGAATAAATATTTGAAGAAATAAAGAACTTAAAGCATAACAACTTTTACCAAAATGACCAGATTTTGGCATTAAACAACCCGAAAAGGGTTGATATGCTGTAAAACAAAGCAACCAACCCCATCCCCCTTCAGTCCTTGTAAGAAAACTATTATTTTGGTATGTTTCAAAATTTCAAAACCATTTATTATATATTCCCCTACCTCATTTCTCTTCTTTTTTTTTCATTTTGAATCTGAACATGTCTCAAGTTGCCTGCATGAATAATTTCAAAGTATTACAGAAAAATCGAATAAATACCTTTTGTTCAATCAAGCTCTAAAGTCAGCGAAATATATTTAGTTAACAATACAGCTTTTTTCTGGGTTTTTTCTTTTTGTTATTTCACTTTGTTTAATTGTTATAGGTTGTTACATATGAAATGTCACTTTAAATTAAAAAAATGTAGGAATAAATAAAACAAGCAGTTATTTAATGAAAATTTTATTCACTTAAATCAAATAACCTTTTTCCAACGTTAAAATAATGACAAACTCCCAGATCGATATAAATCTTTAGACTTTGTGGTCAGAAATTCAGCAAATAAATGGATGTCTTTATAAACCTTTTGTTGTGAATGTAAAGTTTATAAATCGAAATATATATCTATATATATATATATATATATATATATATATATATATATATATATATAATAAATCAATGTATGTCTGTGCGTGCGTGATGTTTTAGAGAATATACATAAAATCTGAAAGGGTATTCTTATGTAAAATTTACCATAGAAGACAACGGAAGTGTGTCCGAATGAAATTTAAATCCTATGTATAAAATTTTTTAGGGAAGGCAATGTAAGTGGTTCTAAATCTTTACGTGACCCATTGGGACAGAAACCCCTTAAAAATTCTTCTGAGTGTTATTTTAAAAGTTGACTTAACAACTGTCTGAATTGTTTTGCTGGGAAAGTATCAGACTGAAAACATCGAGTGTGCGGTTTCGATTCTACCTCTCACCCCCACCCTGATTAAAAAAAAAATAGAATAATATGAAATCAAAGAACAATATTCTTTTTTTAATATAATAAAATGTAAGTAAAGAATTTAGGTATATATTCTGTAAACATTTTGTTGTTCTTTTGCATACAATATTGACATTCTACTCTTAATAAGTCATTCCTTAATATTGATCATGCTGTAATTGCTTCAAGCTTGAAATTTTTCCTCTTTTTGTAATGATGCTTGACTTTTTTGACCTGTAAGAGATTAAATATTTGAACCCTTGTGCCTATTGATCTCTCAACCTTCCACACTAAAGTACTCTCTACTGCATAAAGGCTTCTATACAAAACAAAAAATACAAAAACCGAAAAAGAACTTTCTTTCTAAAGGGATGATATTGACTGGTTCTTTGCTATGCTGGATAACCCAGGGCTTTGATAACCTCGGCCACCTTTCAACAAAACGAAAACCAACTGCATCAATATTGATCAGGATTGTCCTTTAAGGGCAGCATTTGTTTTCACTTTATTTTTTAATACAACATTTTGACTTTGTTTTGTTTTATAGAATGCTTGATTGTTTTGGATGCGCATCCTTCACAGATGTTTATATACTTTATTGCAATTGTAAACTATTTTTATATAAATAGATATTAGAATATCATCGAGTATTGAAGTGCATAGAAGCATTTTAAAAGCAGATTTTCCTCCATAGAAAGGTTTCTTTTCCCTTATATGGGGCCATTTTCATCTTTAAAAATCAAATCTATTTTTATAGATTGAATTTAACTCTGTATCTATCAGCTTAGTATATAATAAGAAATTTATTTTATTAATATTTTTAAATCTATTACAAACGTTATTTGTCAAATTTAAAATGTAAGCATGTTTCAACGAAAAGTTTATTATATATATATATATATATATATATATATATATATATATATATATATATATATATATATAAGTTCAAATATATTAATAAGATGAACTTAAAACCAATATTTTTTCAAAAGGCGCTCAATACAAAGTAGAGTTTTATAAATAAACTTATATAAACGTTAGAACAGCCTACGCGAGTTAACCAGGGTTTCGATGTTAGTACATCTGTATGAGGCTCTAAGACCAACTAAATATTAATTTTTTTTATATTTAGTTTTTATAGCTCCGTACAGATGTACTAACATCGAAACACTGGTTAACTCGCATAGGCTGTTCTAATGTTTATATCATTTTATTTATATATATATATATATATATATATATATAACTTTTCATTGAAACATACTTAAATTAAACATACTAAAATTTTAAATTTGACAAATAATGTTTGTAATAATACACGCACACATTATATATATATATATATATATATATATATATATATATATATATATATATATATATATATATATATATATATATATATATATATAATGTGTGTGTGTTGAGAATTATGTGAATTATTAAACAAATTAATTCCGGGTCACAGAAAGAAAACCACTGTTCTTTATCGTGCAAACTGTCTAATTCTGAAGATAATATGAGCTCAATGGCTCGTCTTTTAGTTAGAGCTTTTCTATAATTTATTATATACTAGCGGGGCTACCCGGCGTTGCTCGGGGTGATAAAAACATTTAATTGAAAAAAAATCGTGTGTGTAACATCTTTATATTGAAACTTCTATTTCTCTCCATCTCTCTATAGCTGTATCTTTATCTTTCTACTTTTCTCTTCCCTGGTCACCCCATTTCACCGCTACTTTCTCATTTTGTCTTTTGCGAAAGCTGTTTCTTCCCCACTATTTCATCCTACGTTTCCCAGGGCAATAGTATGACATATTTATATAAAAAGTACCACCTCTGTCTGCGCCTTCTATATAGGTACTTATCTCCGCCCCGGTGTTCATACTATATACGAATCTATCGCCACCCCGGTGCACATACAATATACGTACCTATCGCCGCCCCAGTGCACATAATATATACATACCTATCGCAACCCCGGTGCAGATACTATATAAGTACCTATCGCTGCCCCGGTGTGAATGCTAAATACGTACCTTTTGTCGCCTCGGTGCCCGTTCTATATATGTACCTCTCGCCGCCCCGGTGCGCGTTCTATATACGTACCGATCGCCGCCCTGGAGCACATGCTAAATACATATCTATCACCGCCCCGGTGCTATATACGTACTTACTGCCGCCCATGTGCACATGCTATATACGTACCTATTGCCGACCTGGTGTGCATACTACATATGTACCTATTGCTGCCCCAGTGCAAATACTAAATATGTACATATCGCCGACCCGGTGCGAATGCTAAATACATACCTATCGCCACCCCGGTGTGAATGTTAAATACGTACCTATAGCCACTGCTATGCACTACTATATACGTACCTATTGCCACCCCAGTGCACATACTATATATATACCATATCGCCGGTCCGGTGCACATACTATATTAGTACCTATCGCCGCCCTCGTGCGCATACTATATACTTACCTATCTCTGCAAGGGTACACATACTGTATATGTACCTATCTCCAGCCCAGTTCACATACCTAAGAACTCATATTAAATCGCCCCTGTCGTGTCAGAAAAACAAAATAGTGTTCATTCATGTATTGTCACTATCATAAATATAAATATTTTTAGTTAAGAAAAGAAAAAAAGAAATTTTTTTTCATCCTCCCCCATACTTAGAAATATTTTTAATTTAAAAGAAAAAAAAAAGAAAAATTGTTGACCCCTCCCCACCATACATAGAAATATTTTTAGTTCAAATGAAGAAAAAAAAAAATCCCCCCCCCCCCCCCCCCGCCCGGAAAAAAATATTTTTCATCCTCCCCATACATATAAATATTTTTAACGAAAAAGAAAAAAAAAACATTTTGACCCCCCTCCCCCTCAAATTTTTTTTTACCCTCCCCATACATATACTTTTAGTTTAAAAAAGAAAAAGGAAAAAAAAAAAATTTTGACGCCCCCCTAAAAAATTTTTTTCATCCTAACCCATACATATGAATATTTTTTATGGAAAAAAAAAAATCCTCTCCCCCCCAATTTTTTTTACCCTTCCCCATACATAGAAATATTTTCAGTTAAAGAAAGAAAAAAAAATTTCCGAGGTGCCTTGGTCATATCTAAGAACCATACTGCAGAGGTCTCCGGGTCGTATATTGTAGAAGCACCCCCGGTGCTGGGTCTTATACTGTAGAAGCGCCGCTGGCCCCTATACTGCAGAAGCACCCATGGTCCCTATTCTACATAAGCCTCCGGGTCCTATATTGTAGAAGCACCCTCGGTGCTGGGTCCTATATTGTAGAAGCACATCTGGTCCCTATACTGGAGAAGCACCCATTGCCCCTATTCTGTAGAAACCCAAATTGTGTTTTTAAACGTGAGTTATCGTTCTTCCTTAGCTATTCTCTAACAAATAAATTTCATTAAAAATGATGAATTGTTTTATGAACTTAAGGTATTACATAATTAAATTACAATATGACTCAGCAATTTTAAATTACTATAAAATATGATGAAAAATAACTGAAAAGCCCCCCCCCCTGATGAAATATGTCCCATGGACCCCTAAGGGGTGGCTTTATAGATTCGGGAATACTCTCATCATCTTACTCTGTGAATTTTACATAAGAATACACTTTTATATGTTATGTATATTCTTTAACCTTGTTTTAAAAACCTAAATGTGTTTTTAAACGTGAGTTATCGCTCTTCCTTAGCTATCCTCTAATAAAGCCAGCGACCGAGAAGGTGAGCACTCTGACCATTAAAAATTGCCTGGGCAGCCCCGTCTGGATTCCCCGGTAGGGGCGTCTCAGGCAGTAAGCAATAAACTTACTCCTCCCCAAAGAGGGGAGGAAAAGCCTGGGAGTGAGGAATTCCTAGAACTGCACAGGACAAACCCATAGACCGATGGAATGAAGCCCCGAAGGCCAAGACGATACCAGTCTATGGGGTACAGTATCCATCGTAAATCGAAACAGATACTACACTAATACTAAACAGATACTACATTAATGTCATTCGGTTTTAAAAATGGCGTATAAAAGCTATGTTGAATTAGATAAAAACGGCCTAGGGAGTCTAAAATTGTTTGTTTATCATCAAAAGTCATGTAAGAATTTGTTAAATAGTATTATACAATGTTTGTTCAAAGAAAATCATAGTTATTATTACTTGTGAATTTATTAATGTAATTTGAACAGTGTCTAGTGGATAGACCGCTGTACGGTCGTAGATTCGTTATAAATACTCCATTAAATCACATAAAATCTTTGAATTTCTTCCGCGTTGTTGGCCTTTTGGCTAAGATCAAAGTGTAGTATCTGTTCTCGGCATTATTGCCTTGAGATCAAGTGTATTATCTAGTCCTATCCTATAGGTGTCGATCTTACACTGTCGAATCAAAAATCAGATTATCATTTTATTTTTAATCCCTTTTCCTTTGGCGCACTTCCTCTCCCCTAAAGTACGGGCTGATACACGCCCAAGGCCGGGATCTGTTTTACCGACGAATACTAATACTTACCCTCCCCCGTCCCCAAATTTCGACTGAGGCACCATCGAATGCCGACACTCCCCTCCCCCTAAATTTGGCCTGAGGCCACAGCAGCGAATACCGATACTCCTCCCCCAGATTTGGCCTGAGGCGCCCCACCGGCGAATGCCGACATTCCCCCTCTTCCAAATGTCGCCTGGAAGGATTATATCATGATAACAGAACGACCATAGTGAGGAAGGGAGGGGGAAGGAATATTAGCGTCTATTTATAATTAAGAAAGAAAGGTAGAAAGGGTGGGAGTGAGAGGGAAAGAAGGAAGAAAGGAAAACATGTTTGTAGTGTGAGTGAATTTCTTCCTGTCACTCTCTGACGTCATTTCTGGTTTATCGTCACTTTGCATGTTTTTTCAAATTATACATGATAGCATTGATTTATTCTTAAATTAGTACTAAACAACGTTGAAAAATGGAGTTAAAAGCCACCCCCCATTGGAGAAAAGTGCTCAGTCGACCCCGGAAGAGTCAATTTTTTTTTCCGGTTTTGAGATATTACACGCGCCTGGGCTGGCCGGTCGGAATGATATCACCCGTGTGACCGTTTGTTGGGTACTCTCGAAGGAGAAGCTTTACATACATACATACATACATACATACAGACAACTGGGATTTATATAATAGACTAGCGGGGCTACCCGGCGTTGCTCGGGGTCAAAAAACACATAATTGTAGAAAAATCGCTTGTGTAAGATCTTTATATTCAAACTTCTATTTCTCTCCCTCTCTCTATAGCCGTCTCTTTATCTTTCTATCTTTCTCTTCCTTGGTCGCCCCATTTCACAGCTACTTTCTCCCTTTGCCTTTTGCGAAAGCTGTCACTTCCCCACCATTCCTCCTCTGTAGACCAGGGCAAAAGTATGACATATTTCTATAAAAAGTACTGCCTCTATATGCGCCTTCTATAGAGGTACATATTCCGCTCTGGTGCGCATACTATATATGTACCTATCGCCACCCCATTGTGCATACTATATACGTATCTATCGCCGCCCCAGTGCGCATACTATATACGTACCTATCGCCGCTCTGGTGCGCATGCTATATTCGTAGCTATCGCCGCCCCGGTTCGCATAATATATATGTACCACTTGCCGCCCCCGTGTGCATACTATATACGTACCTATTTCCGCCCCGGGTTGCGTTCTATATATGTACCTATCACTGCCCCGGTGCACATACTATATACATACCTATCGGTGTTGCACGGGGATCACTCTTCTCCAGTCGCCCTCCTTCACCCCATTGGACACTACACCCGTTGCTCTCAGCCAAAGCCGTCTCGTCTGTGTTGCCCTCGTCAGGTTCACCTCTTTCTACATTTGCCAGGGTCAAAAGATGTCACGTACCTGGTTGCCAATTCACCCTGGCTACACTATATCCGGCCTCCCCTAAACTCTGCACAACTTCTCCATTCCCTGGAGAAAAAATGTAACATTTCTATTTAAAGTCCCATATTTGTCTTCATTATTAATGTTAATAAGGGTGTTTATTTACTTCTTCATGTCTGTGTATGTTAGATAAAATAACCTAGGTCGATCAGGACCCTCTGACAGCAGACTTCATTGTTAATGGTGATAATGGGGTCTATTTACTTCTTTCATGTTTGTGTATATTAGATGAAATGACATAGGCCGATCACCGATTAAATATTTTATATGAATATAATAAATGTTAATGCTATCAATGGGGAAGAATAATTTTTTCTTTAAATTCACCGATCGAGATGTTATTTTATATGAATATAAATATTAGTGCTAAGAATGGGGACCCTTCCCTTACCATTCTACTCAGATTCCGTAATATACCATTAGCGTTGAACTTCAGGCCCTGACTTCTTCCTGAACATCAGGCTCTGAATCCTTCCCAGAACCTCCGGCTCTGACTCCTACCCGAACCATTAGAACCTGACTACTTCCTGAAGAGTCGACTCTGACTCCTTCTTGAACCTCAGACTGACTCTTTCACGTACTGCAAGCTCTGACTCTTTCCGGAACATCCAGCTTTGACTGTTTTTCCCCCAAACTCTGACTCCTTCCCCAACATCGTTTTTTTTTTATCCCGGGCAATGCTGCAGCTAAAAACACCTGCTCTCTCTAGGATATTGAGCTTGAGGTTCTGCTCCATACCTTAACCTCAAGACCTGACGCCTACCTGAACTGTCTACCCTGACTCCTTCTCAGAACCTCAGGATGATTCTTCCCAAACTTCAGGCTCTGATTGTTTACCAAACATCCAGCTTTGACTGTTTCCCAAACGTTTGACTATAACTGCACCACGAACATCAGTTTTTTTATCCTGTGCAATGGTGCATATAAACACACCTGCTCTATCTAGGATATTGAACACTATTTGAGTAAACACCCGCTCTATGTAGGATAATGAGCACTTTTAAAATTAAGGAGGCCTAGAGAGCACTATCACAATCAAGCCCCTAGAACTTGTTAAATTTCAATGTAAAAAAATGCTGACTGATTTGTTAGTCTCTTTTACTGGATAAAATTAAAAGCAGTGTTTAATTATTGATAAAATTAAAGAGAAAATGCCAATTTTACCTTACTCGTAAAGAAATTACTTTTTTATGTTAACCTTCCACTAACCTTGCTCAGCAACAAATGTCTAAGCTGGGTTAGTTAACATATATATTAATTTTTTTTCATACTTTAGAACAATGATGACAGACGACACCCATTCCTCACACATTTGATGGACTTGTGCATAATTTGTGTTGTGATAAATGTGGTATTGTGGTGACTGTCATTCTAGTTAAAAGTAGGATAGACATTTGTATTACTTTAGAAAACTTTTGAAAAACTTGTGTCTATTTTTTTTGTAATGTAACCTTTCATATTTTCTGCAAGTAAATAATTCAAAGTTTAGTATTTTTTTTGATGGATGCTAAAACCCTTAAACTGGTACCGACTTTATTTACCAATTAAGTGTTTGGTTAACCTGCATGAAAACTGAAAAAGATGGAAGTTTACAACCTATTCAATAAAGCAAAAACAAATATATTGTTATGAGTAAATGTGGTATTGTGGTGACTGTGATCATTCTACTTAATAGTAGGATAGACATTTTTATTACTGTAAGGCGGCGACACCCATGTATTCACACTTTTGAAGGGATTGTGTCTAATTTGTTTTGAATGTAATTTTTTCATATTTTCTGCAAGTAAATAATTCAAAGTTTAGTATTCGTTCTGATGGATGCTACAACCCTTAGACTGGTACTGACTTTAGTTACCAATTAAGTGTTTGGTTAACGTCCGTAAAAAGTAAAAAGAATGAAAGTTTACAACCTGTCCAATAAAGCAAAAAGCAAATATATGGTTATGAGTAAATGTGGTATTGTGGTGACTGATCATTCCAGTTAAAAGTAGGCTAGACAGAATTTACACAAACCTGCTGTATTTAGGGTAAAGAACACCGACAGATAAAGCAGGTACAACTTATCAAGTGTTACACTGTTCTATCTAAACTATTTAACAGTTGCTGATTTAGTATATATCCATTAGTAAATTACACACATGCTATCTCTATGATATTGTGCACTGTTAGATTCACCATAAGACATAGTATGAGCCACACTATATTATAACACATACTTGCTCTATCTAGAGTATTAAATACATCCGCATTCAGCATTTACTCTGTTTTGAGTGTCCTACTGCATTATTGCACACATCTGTTGCATCTAGGAAATTGAGCAGTGTTTTCTACAACATGTATAACATTTAGCAAGTGTCCTAGTGCAGTAATAAATTATTGCTCCTAAGTTTGTTTCAGATTATAAACCTAGGCATGAATAACAAAACAATAGTTAAAAAGTGTGCTTAACATATTTCTGTGAAAAATTATCACTTTATTGCTCAATATATTGGAACACATTTGTTTTAAGTTTGTTTACCACTTTCAAGCAATAATATAATGAACAAAACAAAAACAATTTTATATTTAAATGGGTGATTTTTATTTTAATGTGTCTTTTGAGAATGTGTAATTGCGTCAAAAGATAAAAATTCGAAATTTGAAAAAGGAACTGCAGCACTTAATGATATCAATCATAGAAACACATTGTTCAAAAGTGATGTTTTAGTAAAAAAATTGTTTTTTTAACCGTCCTCATTTTCATTGAAGGGTACCAAACATGGTGCGTCAGCTATAAAGGTACCAACACATGGTGCATCAGGTAGAAGAGAACTCACACATGGTGCGTCTGCTCAAAAGGTTTCAGCACATGGTGCGTCAAAGCTAAGGGTACCAACACATGGTGCGTCAAGGCTAAAGGTACCCACACATGTTGCGTCAGGTCTAAAGATACCCAATCATGGTGCGTCAGGTCTAAAGGTACCCACACATGGTGCGTCAGCTCGAAGGGTACTCACACATACTTCGTCAGCTCAAATGGTACCCATACATACTTCGTCAGCTCGAAAGGTACCCACACTTAGGGCGTAAGCTCAAAGGGTACCCACACTTGGTGCGTCAACTCCAAGAGTATCAACACATACTTCATCAGCTCGAATGGTACCCACACATACTTCGTCACGTCGAAGAGTACCCACACATACTTCGTCAGGTCGAAGAGTACCCACACATACTTCGTCAGGTCGAAGAGTACCCACACATACTTCGTCAGGTCGAAGAGTACCCACACATACTTCGTCAGGTCAAAGAGTACCCACACATACTTCGTACGGTCGCAGGGTACCCACACATACTTCGTCCAGTCGCAGGGTACCCACACATACTTCGTCAGGTCGAAGAGTACCCACACATATTTCGTCAGGTCAAAGGGTACCAACACATATTTCGTCAGGTCGAAGGGTACCCACACATAATTCGTGCAGTTGAAGGGTACCCATACATAATTCGTGCAGTTGAAGGGTACCCACACATACTTCGTCAGGTCGAACAGTACCCACACATACTTCGTCAGGTCGAAAGGTACCCACACATACTTCGTCAGGTCGAAGAGTACCCACACATACTTCGTACGGTCGAAGAGTACCCACACATACTTCGTACAGTCGCAGGGTACCCACACATACTTCGTCCGGTCGCAGGGTACCCACACATATTTCGTCAGGTCGAAGGGTACCCACACATATTTCGTCAGGTCAAAGGGTACCCACACATATTTCGTCAGGTCGAAGGGTACCCAAATATAATTCGTGCAGTTGAAGGGTACCCACACATACTTCGTCAGGTTGAACGGTACCCACACATACTTCGTCAGGTACAAGGTTACCCATACATACTTCGTCAGGTCGAGGGGTACCCACACATAATTTGTCAGGTCAAGGTGTACCCACACATAATTCGTGCTTTCGCAGAGTACCCACACATACTTTGTCCGGTCGCAGGGTACCCACACATACTTCGTTAGGTCGAAGGGTACCCACACATACTTCGTCAGGTCGAAGGGTACCCACACATACTTCGTCAGGTCGAAGGGTACCCACACATACTTCGTCTGGTCGAAGGGTATCCACACATACTTCGTCTGGTCAAAAGGTACCCACACATACTCCATCCGGTCGCAGGGTACCCACACACACTCCGTCCGGTCGCAAGGTACTCGCACACACTCCGTCCGGTCGCAGGGTTCCCACACATACTTCGTCAGCTCAAAGGGTATCCACAATTGGTGCGTCAGCTCCAAGGGTATCAACACCATACTTCGTCAGCTCGAAGGGTACACACACATACTTCGTTAGGTGAAAGGGTACCCACACATACTTCGTCAGGTCAAAGGTTACCATCACATACTTCGTCAGGTCAAATGGTACCATCACATACTTCGTCAGGTCAAAGGGTACCATCACATACTTTGTCAGGCAAAAGGGTACCCACACATACTTCTTCAGGTCAAAGGGTAGCCACACATACTTCGTCAGGTCAAAGGGTACCAACACATACTTCGTCAGGTCGAAGGGTACCCACACATACTTCGTCCGGTCAAAGAGTACCCACACATACTTCGTCTGGTCAAAAGGTACCCACACATACTTCGTCTGGTCGTAGGGTCCCCACACATACTTCGTCTGGTCAAAAGGTACCCACACATACTTCGTCCGGTCGCAGGGTACCCACACACACTATGTCCGGTCGCAGGGTACCCACACACACTTCGTACGGTCGTAGGGTACCCACACATACTTCGTCCGGTCAAAGGGTACCCACACATACTTCGTCAGGTCGAAGGGTACCCACACATATTTCGTCAGGTCAAAGGGTACCCACACATATTTCGTCAGGTCGAAGGGTACCCACACATAATTCGTGCAGTTGAAGGGTACCCATACATAATTCGTGCAGTTGAAGGGTACCCACACATACTTCGTCAGGTCAAAGGGTACCCACACATACTCTGTCAGGTACAAGGTTACCCATACATATTTCGTCAGGTCGAGGGGTACCCACACATAATTCGTCAGGTCAAGGGGTACCCACACATAATTTGTGCGGTCGTAGAGTACCCACACATACTTTGTCCGGTCGCAGGGTACCCACACATACTTCGTCCGGTCGAATGGTACCCACACATACTTCGTTAGGTCGAAGGGTACCCACACATACTTCGTCAGGTCGAAGGGTACCCACACATACTTCGTCTGGTCGAAGGGTATCCACACATACTTCGTCTGGTCAAAAGGTACCCACACATACTCCGTCCGGTCGCAGGGTATCCACACACACTCCGTCCGGCTGCAGGGTTCCCACACATACTTCGTCAGCTCGAAGGGTACCCACATTTGTGGCGTGAGTTCGAAAGGTATCCACAATTGGTGCGTCAGCTCCAAAGGTATCATCACATACTTCGTCAGCTCCAAGGGTATCAACACCATACTTCGTCAGCTCGAAGGGTACCCACACATACTTCGTCAGGTCGAAGGGTACCCACACATACTTCGTCAAAGGGTACCATCACATACTTCGTCAGGTCAAAGGGTACCCACACATACTCTGTCCGATCAAAGGGTACCACCACATACTTCGTCTGGTCGAAGGGTACCCACACATACTTCGTCTGGTCGAAGGGTACCCACACATACTTCGTCTGGTCAAAAGGTACCAACACATACTTCGTCCGGTCGCAGGGTACCCACAGATACTTCGTCCGGTCGCAGGGTACCCACACACACTCCGTCCGGTCGCAGGGTACCCACACACACTTCGTCTGGTCAAAAGGTACCAACACATACTTCGTCCGGTCGCAGGGTACCCACAGATACTTCGTCCGGTCGCAGGGTACCCACACACACTCCGTCCGGTCGCAGGGTACCCACACATACTTCGTCAGCTCAAAGGGTACCCACACTTGTGGCGTAAGCCTGAAGGGTATACACAATTGGTGCGTCAGCTCCAAGGGTATCAACACATACTTCGTCAGCTCCAAGGGTATCAACACATACTTCGACAGGTGAAAGGGTACCCACACATACTTCGTCAGGTGTAAGGGTACCCACACATACTTTGTCAGGCAAAAAAAGGGTACCCACACATATTTCGTCAGGTCGAAGGGTACCCACACATAATTCGTGCAGTTGAAGGGTACCCATACATAATTCGTGCAGTTGAAGGGTACCCACACATACTTCGTCAGGTCAAAGGGTACCCACACATACTCTGTCAGGTACAAGGTTACCCATACATATTTCGTCAGGTCGAGGGGTACCCACACATAATTCGTCAGGTCAAGGGGTACCCACACATAATTTGTGCGGTCGCAGAGTACCCACACATACTTTGTCCGGTCGCAGGGTACCCACACATACTTCGTCCGGTCGAATGGTACCCACACATACTTCGTTAGGTCGAAGGGTACCCACACATACTTCGTCAGGTCGAAGGGTACCCACACATACTTCGTCTGGTCGAAGGGTATCCACACATACTTCGTCTGGTCAAAAGGTACCCACACATACTCCGTCCGGTCGCAGGGTACCCACACACACTCCGTCCGGTCGCAGGGTATCCACACACACTCCGTCCGGCTGCAGGGTTCCCACACATACTTCGTCAGCTCGAAGGGTACCCACATTTGTGGCGTGAGTTCGAAAGGTATCCACAATTGGTGCGTCAGCTCCAAAGGTATCATCACATACTTCGTCAGCTCCAAGGGTATCAACACCATACTTCGTCAGCTCGAAGGGTACCCACACATACTTCGTCAGGTCGAAGGGTACCCACACATACTTCGTCAAAGGGTACCATCACATACTTCGTCAGGTCAAAGGGTACCCACACATACTTCGTCAGATCAAAGGGTACCCACACATACTTCGTCCGATCAAAGGGTACCCACACATACTTCGACCGGTCGCAGGGGACCCACACATACATTGTCCAGTCGCAGGGTACCCACACATACATCGTCCGGTCGCAGGGTACCCACACATACTTCGTCCGGTCGCAGGGTACCCGCACATACTTCGTCCAGTCGCAGGGTACCCACACATACTTCGTGCGGACGCAGGCTACCTACCCATACTTCGTGCGGTCATAGGGTACCCACCCATACTTCGTGCGGTCGCAGGGTACCCACACATACTTTGTCAGGTCAAAAGGTACCCACACATACTTCGTCCGGTCGCAGGGTACCCACACATACTTTGTGCGGTCGCAGGGTACCCCCCAATACTTAGTGAGGTCGCAGGGTAACCACACATACTTCGTCAGGTCAAAAGGTACCCACACATACTTCGTTCAGTCGCAGGGTACCCACACATACTTCGTCCGGTCGCACGGTACCCACACATACTTCGTCCGGTCGCAGGGTACCCACACATACTACGTCTGGTCGCAGGGTACCCACACATACTTTGTCCGGTCGCAGGGTACCCACACATACTTCTCAGAAAAAGTAGGAGGTAATGCATGGGATGAGTGCACCATGACAACGGGTACCCACACATTCCTCGTCAGGTCGAAGGGTACCCACACATTCCTCGTCAGGTCGAAGGGTACCCACACATACCTCGTCAGGTCGAAAGGTACCCACACATACTTCTCAGAAAAGGAGGAGGTAATGCATGGGATGAGTGCATCATGACAACGGAACCGATACTACCCTACCTCTACACTCATATTTCGTCAGGTCAAAGGGTACCCACACATATTTCGTCAGGTCGAAGGGTACCCACACATAATTCGTGCAGTTGAAGGGTACCCATACATAATTCGTGCAGTTGAAGGGTACCCACACATACTTCGTCAGGTCGAACAGTACCCACACATACTTTGTCAGGTCGAAAGGTACCCACACATACTTCGTCAGGTCGAAGAGTACCCACACATACTTCGTACGGTCGAAGAGTACCCACACATACTTCGTACAGTCGCAGGGTACCCACACATACTTCGTCCGGTCGCAGGGTACCCACACATATTTCGTCAGGTCGAAGGGTACCCACACATATTTCGTCAGGTCAAAGGGTACCCACACATATTTCGTCAGGTCGAAGGGTACCCAAATATAATTCGTGCAGTTGAAGGGTACCCACACATACTTCGTCAGGTTGAACGGTACCCACACATACTTCGTCAGGTACAAGGTTACCCATACATACTTCGTCAGGTCGAGGGGTACCCACACATAATTCGTCAGGTCAAGGTGTACCCACACATAATTCGTGCTTTCGCAGAGTACCCACACATACTTTGTCCGGTCGCAGGGTACCCACACATACTTCGTTAGGTCGAAGGGTACCCACACATACTTCGTCAGGTCGAAGGGTACCCACACATACTTCGTCAGGTCGAAGGGTACCCACACATACTTCGTCTGGTCGAAGGGTATCCACACATACTTCGTCTGGTCAAAAGGTACCCACACATACTCCATCCGGTCGCAGGGTACCCACACACACTCCGTCCGGTCGCAAGGTACTCGCACACACTCCGTCCGGTCGCAGGGTTCCCACACATACTTCGTCAGCTCAAAGGGTATCCACAATTGGTGCGTCAGCTCCAAGGGTATCAACACCATACTTCGTCAGCTCGAAGGGTACACACACATACTTCGTTAGGTGAAAGGGTACCCACACATACTTCGTCAGGTCAAAGGTTACCATCACATACTTCGTCAGGTCAAATGGTACCATCACATACTTCGTCAGGTCAAAGGGTACCATCACATACTTTGTCAGGCAAAAGGGTACCCACACATACTTCTTCAGGTCAAAGGGTAGCCACACATACTTCGTCAGGTCAAAGGGTACCAACACATACTTCGTCAGGTCGAAGGGTACCCACACATACTTCGTCCGGTCAAAGAGTACCCACACATACTTCGTCTGGTCAAAAGGTACCCACACATACTTCGTCTGGTCGTAGGGTCCCCACACATACTTCGTCTGGTCAAAAGGTACCCACACATACTTCGTCCGGTCGCAGGGTACCCACACACACTATGTCCGGTCGCAGGGTACCCACACACACTTCGTACGGTCGTAGGGTACCCACACATACTTCGTCCGGTCAAAGGGTACCCACACATACTTCGTCAGGTCGAAGGGTACCCACACATATTTCGTCAGGTCAAAGGGTACCCACACATATTTCGTCAGGTCGAAGGGTACCCACACATAATTCGTGCAGTTGAAGGGTACCCATACATAATTCGTGCAGTTGAAGGGTACCCACACATACTTCGTCAGGTCAAAGGGTACCCACACATACTCTGTCAGGTACAAGGTTACCCATACATATTTCGTCAGGTCGAGGGGTACCCACACATAATTCGTCAGGTCAAGGGGTACCCACACATAATTTGTGCGGTCGTAGAGTACCCACACATACTTTGTCCGGTCGCAGGGTACCCACACATACTTCGTCCGGTCGAATGGTACCCACACATACTTCGTTAGGTCGAAGGGTACCCACACATACTTCGTCAGGTCGAAGGGTACCCACACATACTTCGTCTGGTCGAAGGGTATCCACACATACTTCGTCTGGTCAAAAGGTACCCACACATACTCCGTCCGGTCGCAGGGTATCCACACACACTCCGTCCGGCTGCAGGGTTCCCACACATACTTCGTCAGCTCGAAGGGTACCCACATTTGTGGCGTGAGTTCGAAAGGTATCCACAATTGGTGCGTCAGCTCCAAAGGTATCATCACATACTTCGTCAGCTCCAAGGGTATCAACACCATACTTCGTCAGCTCGAAGGGTACCCACACATACTTCGTCAGGTCGAAGGGTACCCACACATACTTCGTCAAAGGGTACCATCACATACTTCGTCAGGTCAAAGGGTACCCACACATACTCTGTCCGATCAAAGGGTACCCACACATACTTCGTCTGGTCGAAGGGTACCCACACATACTTCGTCTGGTCGAAGGGTACCCACACATACTTCGTCTGGTCAAAAGGTACCAACACATACTTCGTCCGGTCGCAGGGTACCCACAGATACTTCGTCCGGTCGCAGGGTACCCACACACACTCCGTCCGGTCGCAGGGTACCCACACACACTTCGTCTGGTCAAAAGGTACCAACACATACTTCGTCCGGTCGCAGGGTACCCACAGATACTTCGTCCGGTCGCAGGGTACCCACACACACTCCGTCCGGTCGCAGGGTACCCACACATACTTCGTCAGCTCAAAGGGTACCCACACTTGTGGCGTAAGCCTGAAGGGTATACACAATTGGTGCGTCAGCTCCAAGGGTATCAACACATACTTCGTCAGCTCCAAGGGTATCAACACATACTTCGACAGGTGAAAGGGTACCCACACATACTTCGTCAGGTGTAAGGGTACCCACACATACTTTGTCAGGCAAAAAAAGGGTACCCACACATATTTCGTCAGGTCGAAGGGTACCCACACATAATTCGTGCAGTTGAAGGGTACCCATACATAATTCGTGCAGTTGAAGGGTACCCACACATACTTCGTCAGGTCAAAGGGTACCCACACATACTCTGTCAGGTACAAGGTTACCCATACATATTTCGTCAGGTCGAGGGGTACCCACACATAATTCGTCAGGTCAAGGGGTACCCACACATAATTTGTGCGGTCGCAGAGTACCCACACATACTTTGTCCGGTCGCAGGGTACCCACACATACTTCGTCCGGTCGAATGGTACCCACACATACTTCGTTAGGTCGAAGGGTACCCACACATACTTCGTCAGGTCGAAGGGTACCCACACATACTTCGTCTGGTCGAAGGGTATCCACACATACTTCGTCTGGTCAAAAGGTACCCACACATACTCCGTCCGGTCGCAGGGTACCCACACACACTCCGTCCGGTCGCAGGGTATCCACACACACTCCGTCCGGCTGCAGGGTTCCCACACATACTTCGTCAGCTCGAAGGGTACCCACATTTGTGGCGTGAGTTCGAAAGGTATCCACAATTGGTGCGTCAGCTCCAAAGGTATCATCACATACTTCGTCAGCTCCAAGGGTATCAACACCATACTTCGTCAGCTCGAAGGGTACCCACACATACTTCGTCAGGTCGAAGGGTACCCACACATACTTCGTCAAAGGGTACCATCACATACTTCGTCAGGTCAAAGGGTACCCACACATACTTCGTCAGATCAAAGGGTACCCACACATACTTCGTCCGATCAAAGGGTACCCACACATACTTCGACCGGTCGCAGGGGACCCACACATACATTGTCCAGTCGCAGGGTACCCACACATACATCGTCCGGTCGCAGGGTACCCACACATACTTCGTCCGGTCGCAGGGTACCCGCACATACTTCGTCCAGTCGCAGGGTACCCACACATACTTCGTGCGGACGCAGGCTACCTACCCATACTTCGTGCGGTCATAGGGTACCCACCCATACTTCGTGCGGTCGCAGGGTACCCACACATACTTCGTCAGGTCAAAAGGTACCCACACATACTTCGTCCGGTCGCAGGGTACCCACACATACTTTGTGCGGTCGCAGGGTACCCCCCAATACTTAGTGAGGTCGCAGGGTAACCACACATACTTCGTCAGGTCAAAAGGTACCCACACATACTTCGTTCAGTCGCAGGGTACCCACACATACTTCGTCCGGTCGCACGGTACCCACACATACTTCGTCCGGTCGCAGGGTACCCACACATACTACGTCTGGTCGCAGGGTACCCACACATACTTTGTCCGGTCGCAGGGTACCCACACATACTTCTCAGAAAAAGTAGGAGGTAATGCATGGGATGAGTGCACCATGACAACGGGTACCCACACATTCCTCGTCAGGTCGAAGGGTACCCACACATTCCTCGTCAGGTCGAAGGGTACCCACACATACCTCGTCAGGTCGAAAGGTACCCACACATACTTCTCAGAAAAGGAGGAGGTAATGCATGGGATGAGTGCATCATGACAACGGAACCGATACTACCCTACCTCTACACTCCTCAAAAAAGGAGGAGGTAATGCATCGGATGAGTGCATCATGACAACGGAACCGATACTACCCTACCTCTACACTTCTCAAAAAAGGAGGAGGTAATGCATCGGATGAGTGTATCATGACAACGGAACCGATACTACCCTACATCTACACTTCTCAAAAAAGGAGGAAGTAATGCATGGGATAAGTGTATTATGATAACAGATGGTCATAAGGAGGAAGGTAGGGGGAAGGAACATTAGCGGCTATTAATTAAGAAAGAATGGTAGAAAGTGAGAGAGGAAGAAGAAAGAAAGGAAAAAAAGGTTGTAGTGTGAGTGAATGTCTTCCCGGCACTCCCCTCATTTCCGGTTTATCGTGACTTGCATTATTTCTCGATTTATACATGATAGCATTGTTTTTTTTTCAAATTAGTACTAAACAACGTTGAAAATCGAGGAAAAATGCACCCCCCATTGGAGGAAAGTGCTCAGTCGACGCCCGAAGAGTCAATTTTTTTTTTCGGTTCTGAGATATTACACGTCCCAGGGCTGGCCGGTCATAATGATGTCAACCGTGTGACTGTTTGTTGGGTACTCTCGGAGGAGAAACTTCACATACATACATACATACATACATACATACATACATATAGACAACTGCCCTTTATATAAGAGACTAGCGGGGCTACCCGGCGTTATAAAAACATATAATTGAAGAAAAATTGCGTGTGTAACATCTTTATATTCAAACTTCTATTTCTCCCCCTCCTCTATAGCCGTCTCTTTATCTTTCTACCTTTCTCTTTCCTGGTCGCACCATTTCACCGCTACTTTCTAATTTTGCCTTTTGCGAAAGCTGCTTCTTCCCGACCATTTCTTCTACGTTGCCCAGGGCAATAGTATGACATATTTCTATAAAAAGTACCAGATTTATCTGCGCTTCTATATAGGTACTTATCTCCGCCCCGGTGTTTATACTATATACATATCTATCGCCACTCCGGTACACATACAATATACGTACCTATCGCCGCCCCAAGGCAGATACTATATAAGTACCTATTGCCGCCCCAGTATGCATACTACATAAGTACCTATCGCTGCCCCGGTGCAAATGCTGCATACGTACCTATCGCCGCCCCATCGCGAATGCTACATACGTCCCTATCGCCGGCCTGGAGCGAATGCTAAATATGTTCCTATCGCCGCCCCGGTGCGCGTGCTAAATACGTACCTATCGCCGCCCAGGTGTGCGTGCTATATACGTACTGACTGCTGCTCCGGAGCGCATGCTAAATATATACTTACCACCGCCCTGGTGTGCATTCTATATACATACTTACTGCCATCCCTGTGCACATGCTATATAGTACCTATCGCCATCTCTATGCACTACTATAACGTACCTATTGCCACCCTGGTGCACATACTATATATATATACCTATCGCTGCTCCGATGCGCATACTATATTCGTATCTATCGCCACCCCGGTGTGCATACTATATACTTACCTACGAAATATTTTAAGTTCTAAAGAACAAAAAAATTTGGCCTGACCCCTACAAAGTTCGGCCTGACCACATGAATTTTCCCCGACCCTTCAATCTCTCCAGCCCCCCATCCCAACTAATTTTTCACTCTTCCCCAACCCTGAGAAATATTTTGAGTTCAAAACAAAAAAAAAAAATTTGGCCTGACCCCTAAAAAGTTTGGCCTGACCCCTAAAATTTTCCCCGACCCCGCAATCTCTCCAGCCCATCATCCCAACTAATTTTTCACTCTCCCCAACCCTGAGAAATATTTTGAGTTCAAAACAAAAAAAAAAACAAAAAAATTTGGCCTGACCCCTAAAAAGTCCGGCCTGACCCCTAAAATTTTCCCCGACATCTCAATCTCACCAGCCCCCCATCCCAACTAATTTTTCACTCTTCCCCAACCCTGAGAAATATTTTGAGTTAAAAAATAAAAAAATAAAAATTGGGCCCGACCCCTAAAAAGTTCCGCCTGACCCTTAAAATTTGCCCCGACCCCTCAATCGCTCCAGCTCCCCCTCCCAACTAATTTTTCACTCTCCCCAACCCTGAGAAATATTTTGAGTTCAAAACAAAAAAAAAACAAAAAAATTTGGCCTGACCCCTAAAATGTTCGGCCTGACCACATGAATTTTCCCCGACCCTTCAATCTCTCCAGCCCCCTATCCCAACTAATTTTTCACTCTTCCCCAACCCTGAGAAATATTTAGAGTTAAAAAAAAAAAAATTTTGCCTGACCCCTAAAAAGTTCCACCTGACCCCTAAAATTTTCCCCGACCCCGCAATCTATCCAGACACCCCCTCCCAAGCAATTTTTCACTCTCCCCAACCCTGAGAAATATTTTGAGATCAAAACAAAAAAAAGAAAAAAATTTGGCCTGACCCCTAAAAAGTTCGGCCTGACCCCTAAAATTTTCCCCGACCCCTCAATCTTTCCAGCCCCCATGACAACTTGTTTTTCACTCTCCCGCAACCCTGAGAAATATTTTGAGTTCAAAACAAAAAAAAACAAAAAAATTTGGCCTGACCCCTAAAAAGTCCGGCCTGACACCTAAAATTTTCCCCGACATCTCAATTTCACCAGCCCCCCATCCCAACTAATTTTTCACTCTCCCACAACGCTGAGAAATATTTTAAGTTCAAAAAAAAAAAAAAAAAACTTGGCCTGACCCCTAAAAAATTTGGCATGACCCCTAAAATTTTCCCTGACCCCCTAATCTCTTTAGCTCCCCCCCCCCTCAACTATTTTTTCACTCTCCCACAACCCTGAGAAATATTTTGAGTTACATGTTGACGTTATTTAATATGTATACAAATATTAGTGAAAACAATGGCAGAGCATAATTATCTCTTTTCTTACTTTACTTATTGAGACATTATTTAACATGTATACAAATATTAGTGAAAACAATAGCGGAGTTTAATTATTTCTCTTCTTACTTTACTTATTGAGACGTTATTTAATATGTATACAAATATTAGGAGAAACAGTGGTGGAGCATAATTATTTCTCTCCTTACTTTACTTATTGAGACATTATTTAACATCTATACAAATATTAGTGAAAACAATGGCGGAGCATAATTAGTTCTTTATTTACTTTACTTATTGAGACGTTATTTAACATGTATGCAAATATTAGTGAAAACAATGGCGGAGCATAATTATCTCTTTTCTTACTTTACTTATTGAGACATTATTTAACATGTATACAAATATTAGTGAAAACAATGGCAGAGCATAATCATTTCTCTTCTTACTTTACTTATTGAGAAGTTATTTTATATGTATAAAAATATTAGTGAAAACAATGGTGGAGCATGATTATTTCTCTTCTTACTTTAGTTATTGAGACGTTATTTAACATGTATACAAATATTAGTGAAAACAATGGCGGAGTATAATTATTTCTCTTCTTACTATTCCGGGTGAGACGTTATTTAATATGTATACAAATATAAGTGAAAACAGTGGTGGAGCATAATTATTTCTCTTCTTACTATTCTTATTGAGACGTTATTTAACATGTATACAAATATTAGTGAAAACAATGGCGGAGCATAATTATTTCTCTTCTTACTTTACTTATTGAGAAGTTATTTTATATGTATAAAAATATTAGTGAAAACAGTGGTGGAGCATAATTATTTCTCTTCTTACTTTACTTATTGAGACGTTATTTAACATGTATACAAATATTAGTTAAAACAATGGCGGAGCATAATTATTTCTCTTTTTACTTTACTTATTGAGAAGTTATTTTATATGTATAAAAATATTAGTGAAAACAGTGGTGGAGCATAATTATTTCTCTTCTTACTTTACTTATTGAGACGTTATTTAATATGTATACAAATATTAGTGAAAACAATGGCGGAGCATAATTATTTCTCTTCTTACTTTACTTATTGGGACGTTATTTAACATGTATACAAATATTAGTGAAAACAATGGCGGAGCATAATTATTTCTCTTCTTACTTTACTTATTGAGACGTTATTTAACATCTATACAAATATTAGTGAAAACAATGGTGGAGCATAATTATTTCCTTTCTTACTCTACTTATTGAGACGTTATTTAATATGTATACAGATATTGGTGAAAACAATGGCGGAGCATAATTATTTCTCTTCTTACTTTACTTATTGAGAAGTTATTTTATATGTATAAAAATATTAGTGAAAACAGTGGTGGAGAATAATTATTTCTCTTCTTACTTTACTTATTGAGACGTTATTTAACATGTATACAAATATTAGTTAAAACAATGGCGGAGTTTAATTATTTCTCTTCTTACTTTACTTATTGAGACGTTATTTAATATGTATACAAATATTAGGAGAAACAGTGGTGGAGCATAATTATTTCTCTCCTTACTTTACTTATTGAGACATTATTTAACATCTATACAAATATTAGTGAAAACAATGGCGGAGCATAATTAGTTCTTTATTTACTTTACTTATTGAGACGTTATTTAACATGTATGCAAATATTAGTGAAAACAATGGCGGAGCATAATTATCTCTTTTCTTACTTTACTTATTGAGACATTATTTAACATGTATACAAATATTAGTGAAAACAATGGCAGAGCATAATCATTTCTCTTCTTACTTTACTTATTGAGAAGTTATTTTATATGTATAAAAATATTAGTGAAAACAATGGTGGAGCATGATTATTTCTCTTCTTACTTTAGTTATTGAGACGTTATTTAACATGTATACAAATATTAGTGAAAACAATGGCGGAGTATAATTATTTCTCTTCTTACTATTCCGGGTGAGACGTTATTTAATATGTATACAAATATAAGTGAAAACAGTGGTGGAGCATAATTATTTCTCTTCTTACTATTCTTATTGAGACGTTATTTAACATGTATACAAATATTAGTGAAAACAATGGCGGAGCATAATTATTTCTCTTCTTACTTTACTTATTGAGAAGTTATTTTATATGTATAAAAATATTAGTGAAAACAGTGGTGGAGCATAATTATTTCTCTTCTTACTTTACTTATTGAGACGTTATTTAACATGTATACAAATATTAGTTAAAACAATGGCGGAGCATAATTATTTCTCTTTTTACTTTACTTATTGAGAAGTTATTTTATATGTATAAAAATATTAGTGAAAACAGTGGTGGAGCATAATTATTTCTCTTCTTACTTTACTTATTGAGACGTTATTTAATATGTATACAAATATTAGTGAAAACAATGGCGGAGCATAATTATTTCTCTTCTTACTTTACTTATTGGGACGTTATTTAACATGTATACAAATATTAGTGAAAACAATGGCGGAGCATAATTATTTCTCTTCTTACTTTACTTATTGAGACGTTATTTAACATCTATACAAATATTAGTGAAAACAATGGTGGAGCATAATTATTTCCTTTCTTACTCTACTTATTGAGACGTTATTTAATATGTATACAGATATTGGTGAAAACAATGGCGGAGCATAATTATTTCTCTTCTTACTTTACTTATTGAGAAGTTATTTTATATGTATAAAAATATTAGTGAAAACAGTGGTGGAGAATAATTATTTCTCTTCTTACTTTACTTATTGAGACGTTATTTAACATGTATACAAATATTAGTTAAAACAATGGCGGAGTTTAATTATTTCTCTTCTTACTTTACTTATTGAGACGTTATTTAATATGTATACAAATATTAGGAGAAACAGTGGTGGAGCATAATTATTTCTCTCCTTACTTTACTTATTGAGACATTATTTAACATCTATACAAATATTAGTGAAAACAATGGCGGAGCATAATTAGTTCTTTATTTACTTTACTTATTGAGACGTTATTTAACATGTATGCAAATATTAGTGAAAACAATGGCAAAGCATAATTATCTCTTTTCTTACTTTACTTATTGAGACATTATTTAACATGTATACAAATATTAGTGAAAACAATGGTGGAGCATGATTATTTCTCTTCTTACTTTAGTTATTGAGACGTTATTTAACATGTATACAAATATTAGTGAAAACAATGGCGGAGTATAATTATTTCTCTTCTTACTATTCCGGTTGAGACGTTATTTAATATGTATACAAATATAAGTGAAAACAGTGGTGGAGCATAATTATTTCTCTTCTTACTATTCTTATTGAGACGTTATTTAACATGTATACAAATATTAGTGAAAACAATGGCGGAGCATAATTATTTCTCTTCTTACTTTACTTATTGAGAAGTTATTTTATATGTATAAAAATATTAGTGAAAACAGTGGTGGAGCATAATTATTTCTCTTCTTACTTTACTTATTGAGACGTTATTTAACATGTATACAAATATTAGTTAAAACAATGGCGGAGCATAATTATTTCTCTTCTTACTTTACTTATTGAGAAGTTATTTTATATGTATAAAAATATTAGTGAAAACAGTGGTGGAGCATAATTATTTCTCTTCTTACTTTACTTATTGAGACGTTATTTAATATGTATAAAAATATTAGTGAAAACAATGGCGGAGCATAATTATTTCTCTTCTTACTTTACTTATTGGGACGTTATTTAACATGTATACAAATATTAGTGAAAACAATGGCGGAGCATAATTATTTCTCTTCTTACTTTACTTATTGAGACGTTATTTAACATCTATACAAATATTAGTGAAAACAATGGTGGAGCATAATTATTTCCTTTCTTACTCTACTTATTGAGACGTTATTTAATATGTATACAGATATTGGTGAAAACAATGGCGGAGCATAATTATTTCTCTTCTTACTTTACTTATTGAGAAGTTATTTTATATGTATAAAAATATTAGTGAAAACAGTGGTGGAGAATAATTATTTCTCTTCTTACTTTACTTATTGAGACGTTATTTAACATGTATACAAATATTAGTTAAAACAATGGCGGAGCATAATTATTTCTCTTCTTACTTTACTTATTGAGAAGTTATTTTATATGTATACAAATATAAGTGAAAACAATGGCGGAGCATAATTAGTTCTTTTCTTACTTTCCTTATTGAGACGTTATTTAACATGTATGCAAATATTAGTGAAAACAATGGCGGAGCATAATTTTTCTCTTCCTACTTTACTTATTTAGACGTTATTTAATATGTATACAAATATTAGTGAAAACAATGGTGTAGCATAATTATTTATTACTGTAATTTTACTGATACTACACTAACTTCACACCTCTTCAAAAGGAGGAGGTAATACCTGGGAAGATGGTATCATGTCAACAGAAGAAATGCGGTTGAGATTAAGCAACCATTGCTTCACTATAAACTCATGTTCAAAAAAGTGCCGTTATTGATTAAGCAACCCTTGCTTCACTATAAACTCATGTTCAAAAATGTGCCGTTATTGATTAAGCAACCCTTGCTTCACTATAAACTCATGTTCAAAAATGTGCCGTTAGGGATTAAGCAACTCTTGCTTCACTATAAACTCGTGTTTAAAAATTTGCAGGTATTGATTAAGCAACCCTTGCTTCACTATAAACTCATGTTCAAAAAAGTGCAGGTATGGATTAAGCAACCTTTGCTTCACTATAAACTCATGTTCAAAAAAGTGCCTCTGACGTCATTTCCTGTTAAAAGCGTGACTTTGCATATTTATCAAATTATACATGATAGCATTGTTTTTTTCTCAAATTAGTACTAAACAACGTTGAAAATCGAGGAAAAAGGCACTCCCATTGGAGAAAAGTGCTCAGTCGACTCCTGAAGAGTCAATTTTTTTTTACCGGTTCTGAGATATTAAACATCCCAGGGCTGGCCGATCATAATGATGTCAACCGTGTGACTGTTTGTTGGGTACTCTCGGAGGAGTATCTGCACATACAAACAAACAAACAAACAGACAAACATACAGACAACTGCCCTTTATATAATAGATTTACCCATCTTTAAAAAAATATTTAAATGTGGCTTTTTCCTTCTACGTATCCATTCTCTACCCAAACACATTTCTCGCACTTCTTAACAAACAATGAAATGCATGAACAGACTCTCACCCGTCTGTACACATATACACCATCTCTTTCGCACCTCACATAAAATAAATATTATTTTGCTAATATTAACCATGCTTCATCGTTTCCTTTCACCATATATTGTAATTCTCTTTTGTCTACAGAAGATTATTTCCTTTTTCAGTTTCTCTCTCTCTCCTCAAACCTTTAACACACCGTTCGCATTGGCTTAAAATGGAAAGATGGCCGTCTTTCTCTCCACACATTGTGGACAGATATACGACCATCTTATAGTCCAATACATTTTCTCATTTTAGTGACCTCTTCTTACACAATTCAAATTCGTTAATCAAAATGGTGAAAACCTGTTTTTTTTTATAGAGACCTTTCAAGAAAATAATGAACTAGCTTTGTGTTGTGAAATCGTGTTATTGGTTTTCAGGAACTCTTTGTCTGGTCGGAATGAACTACTGGAACCATTACTTTAAGAGAGAGGGAGAGAGAGAGAGAGAGAGAGAGAGAGGAGGTGAATTTTGTGAAATTCACTGGCACAATTTCACATTTTGATTTATTACTAGATAATTCTAGATGATCTCATTAATCTTACTTACTCAGCATCTCTCTCCGAAAATGGCCACCATCTTAGTTCTCAATTGCTTATCAAGGAACTATGTGAAGTCTGAGTGAATACATTCATTTGCTCCTGAACTGACAATCTTGTAAATTATACAACACTGTGATAAGCCACTGACGGGTGTTATCTAATGATTTACTGATTTGCACAACATCTGAGTTCAGCCATTGCCAGTTTCTGCGTCCTGGGTTGGGACGACTCTTCTGGAGTTTAAATTTAGTGGAACACTAGACGTACCCGTTAGCCGCTGGGTGACAACCACTACAGCTATTTATTCCGCTTTGATTTCATTTCAAAAATTCATCATAAACTGTGACGTTATATCTTTTGAGACGTTCTTCTTGCATAACTAAAAATAATAAGTCTATTTACTTCTATATTATCCTTATGGATTATCATTTTGCCAGCTAATTTAGATACGTGTTTGTGGTGTGTACATACACTATGTTAATTAGACAGTAACACTGAAAAAAGGAGTCGCTCTTTCTCTAAATGCTGATAGAGACATTAAGAAATATTAGAGAATGGTTGAATCAATGTAGTGAGAGGAGAGGATAGAAATACATAGATAGCTAAGTGAGTATTCAGTTAATAACAAATTACGGTTAATTAGAACAATTAAAACATAATTTCTCTTTTAAGACATAACTCAATCACAAAACTGAGGTATATTTTAGCATGTATTTTCTGTGATTAAAGTATATAGGAAAATAGCTTTAGTATAGTATAATAGTTGCTATTGCTTGCTACAAAAATATGTTATATATTAAGCTGCTCTTTTTATATACTATTGTTTGTGTGGATAATATTACTGAACAATCGATTATTTCTTCCTGATGCTGGAAATAAGCAAAGAATATCACAAAGTGAAAAATGAGACACTTAAGAGGGGCTGCCTAACATGGGCGTCGTCTTGAACCACTTGACTAACAAGCCACACGTCCAGAGAAAGCCGAAATTGGAAGATGAATTATTTGTACAATTTCGTCTTTCTCTGGATGTATGGCTCGTTAGTCAAGTGGTCCTAGGCAACGTTCATGTTCTTCTGAGGAACGTGTTCGAATCTTGCAAGAGTCTCATTTTTCACTTTGTGGTATTCTTTTTTAATATTCAGCTCCCACAGACTAAATTAATTGTTTAATATTACCCATGCAAACAAAAATATCAATAACAAAGCAGCCTCATCATAACATACTGTCAGAAATAAATTTCCAATATATAAAAAAAAAACATATATATATATATATATATATATATATATATATATATATATATATATATATATATATATACTAGAATATCCTTCCTAGAACGGGTAAAATTAATTTCCATAACAGAACAGTTTTGCACCACTTTTATGTCTCCTTTACGAAGATAAAAATCAAGATATAATACAACTAAACCTTATATCTAAAATCTTTATTCTAATTTTAATCAAAATCTATTATATGATTTTTATTCTAGAAAACCTCTGAAATTTAAATAAAAACGTAAACAAATATTTGCTGCAAAGATGAGTTTATTTGTACAATTTCGGATTTCTTTAAACGTATCGCTCGGTAGTCACGTGATCCAAGACGACGCCCATGCTAGGAAGTCCCTCTTCTGAGACACAGGTTTGAATCATGTACTAGTCTCATTTTTGTCTTTGTAGTATTCTTTGCTTATTTCCAAGCCCCGCAGACTAAATAATCGCTTATTAAGTAATATTACTCATGCAAAGAATAGCATCAACACCAAAAGGCAGATTAATACATAACATACTGTATACTGTCGGAAATGAATTTCCAATATTAAAAACATATAACAAGAGAAATAATAACATCATCCTGAAAACCATTATTGGAAAAAATTGCAGTGATTACTCACATAATCTATTATCGTTTCTTCAGGGTTTTTTTTTGGGGGGGGGGCGTTTTTGTCTACTTCTCTGATATACATTGTTCCTTTTCTTCTTCATAAAAAAACTAGACTTGATAAACTTTGTGGACCATAGGTAAGTTCGACATCCCACATATCAGGGTGGGTGAAAGGAATGGGTTTAGTATGACACTGTATCAAGCACACTTAAATCTTCCCACACGTTCCCAAATGTAAACCAAACACATATTTTCAATTTGACTTGCTTTTAGAATGACATTTTTCCCATTAAAAAATTCCAAGCAATTTTATATTTACTTATGAGAAAATAAATATGTAATTTCAATTTGAAAAGGTTCATTTAATAAAATAAAAAAATAAAAATACCTGTTCCATGGTCAGGCTGTCGTTGACTAAAACTGGCACCGCCATCATGGAGGTCTTGGTTTGTCTGATGAGATGAGTGTGTGGAAACTCAGCAACGCTCAAAACAAGAGCTGTCAAAAGATGGATGAGTTCCATGAGAGCCAACGGCCATCCATATTGATGGAGAGTTTTGTCAGCCTCATAACCCTTGCTCCCCCCCCCATTTTGTTCTTGAGTTCTCACATTCCATAAGTGATATTTCTGACAAAGGGGGGAGAATTACAGTTTTCTGGATGGGTGGTTGTTTTGAGTGGGTGGTATCTGGAGATTTTCAGTCCTCTCATAATATTCATCATCATTCAACTGTCAATCAATCCATCTCACTAATTTTTATCCTCGGGTGTTTTTTTCTTTTTTTTTAGCCTTGATAAGTGGTGCTTTATTTGTTAAAAAAACACAAACAAACATGAATAACTATTTTGAAACAATATTAATAAAAAAAAGAGAAATGCAGAGAAATGTCTCAGAATAGCATGAAAAAATTATTTTTTTCAAAAGTAAATTTTTAAAACCTAATCCAACCTGTAGTTTTTGTATATTTCCCCAAAAGCGTAGTTCATTCAAAACCAGTAAAAAAAATTATCTTTAGAATATCAGAAAACTGATTTTCTGTGGAAGTGTTTTTCCTTTTTTTTTTTCTTTATATTTCGAAGAAACAATACATTTTTTAGTAAAAATACTTTTTTAAATATATTCAATCCCAAGAAGGCGCTAAATTGTTGATAAATCAATTTAAATTTGCATATTAACACGGGATGAAAAGTCATTTTTGTGCTTTTAATTTTTTAAATCAGAAAAGTTACAAGTATTTATTTTTTGTGATGAGTAAAAATAGTTTTGGATATTTTGATGGGGAAAATGTTATTCTAAGACCAAGTTAATAAATTTGTATTATTTGAATTATTCAAACTACTATTCTCATCTTTTGGCTGATATAAACTTTGACCTTCTTCAGGTGCATCTTCTCGAATTTATGAATCTATATGAAATTTCAAATTAAACCTTTTATCTAATCCACAATTCACGGGGGTAGATTGTTCTCGTTCCATCATCCATGACCAGGTAGAAGTTTTAACTAAGTTATTTTAATTTTATTCTTAGTTATTAATGAGGATTGGACCTTTAACCTCCAGAAGACTGTCACTTAAAACTGATAATAACTTAACACCTTTATCCGTTGTGCCGCATGTCTTTGTTAAGACTTCTACTAGGTCATGACTGATGGAATGAGAACAATCTACCCATGTGGATTAAATAAAGGTTCAGTTCAAAATTCCGTATAGATTCCCGAGTTTGATAAGACACACCTGAAAGAGGTCAGAGGTTATATCAGACAACATCATGAAAATAACATCCAAGATGAGAAAAATAGTCCAAATAATATAAATTATCAATACTCATCTAAAAAAATTGCGGAACCAGTTAATAAGTGTCTGTTTTATTTACATTTACATATGCGAAGGCGTGACACATTAGTGGGATATCAAATTCGGTGTCATGCTAAATCCATTCCTTTCACATTCCTTCATAAGTGGCGTTCAGAATTAACACTTGATTCTTGACATAAAATCTGGCCTTGTTTGTATAGCAATCCGATTTAAATTTGCCATTGACTTGCCTCACTAGCTTCGTCTTCACAATTTTGTATCTTTTTTTCTCTCCAGTTTTTGAAACTGGGACAGGAATACACGTTAGGTAATATTTTCACAAACTTTTCCTGACTGACAAATAATGATGTTGTATTTTCGCTCAGTTCATAAGCAATGCATTTGTGTAAATAAGATGAGGGACACATCCTTTTTATACTTTCAAAGAAATTAACAAACTTGCTTGGTTCAAGGCAGACGTGTCAATTTAGATGTTGCTCTCTTTTGTTTTTTATTTATTTTTAATTTGTGAGTTTAGTATTCATTGTTTAAAATATTTAATTGAAAACCAAAATTATTTTTAAAGTCCAGAATTGCCAATTAGAAAGTTATTTTTTTTTAAGTTGCAAGTAATTTCCAGTCACAAAAAAATAACAAGAACATAAGTCAGCAGTGAGACTCTATACCTCCATCTGGCAACGTAAGGATGAGCTAAAGTTTTATCTGAGTCTTACTTCTCCATATTGTACGAAGTATTCCCGAAGTTATGCCATGGAAACATTGATACCTCAAAAGCTATTTAACTAATCAGGCTGAAATTTTGCATGTTATCAAAAAGCATCAGATTTTGGAAATTCTGAAGTTGAAATTCTGTCATATTTTCGACCTTATCTGAACTTTCAAGGTCAAAGGTCATATAAGAAGCAGGGTTTCATTCGCTACAATATAGGGCCAAGTAGCGAGTTTCTATGATGAACAGAACCAAAGTTATTGCCAAAAGTGTTACTTTTAACTGTTTTATGACCTTGACATTTGACTTAGATATCCAAAGATTATATCAGTTCTAACTGACCAAGTTTGGTGACGATTGGTCAAGTGATGTGGATGTTAGGCTGTACACAAACAAACATAGTGAGAAACCAACAAACTCGACCGAAAATATAACCTTCTTGACAGAGGTAAAAATTACATCGAAATTAGCAATTCTGATTCAAGAATGCAAACTTATAACTGATAAAGAAAAAAATGAAAGGTGGCAATTGAAGAATCCCTAAAATCATTTGTTGTTAATGATTAAAAAAAATTTTTTTTTTAAGATGGCTACACAGTTGTTACAGGGCTGAAGGGGTTACTATCTTGTTTGTTATTTGTGTGAATCTTTTTCTTTATACTATTTCAGTATAAAGAAAAAGATTCCATTTTGATTCACTAATGAGTAGCATAGACGTACAACATAAATTCAACTAACATAAACACTTGTATTGAAATGAATAAATGTGCATTTGGGTAATTCCATGTCAAATCATCCAAAAATTTTGGATTTTGAAACCCATATCCTCAGATTTTGTTGTAACTTGCACCACAGATGGACATCATAAAAACTAAGAAATCCTGAAAATTTGAGGATGCAACTCCAAGCGGTTTCCGATTTAGAGCATTTTCCGTGTCGCGTAAATCGTGCAAGATGTCGCCCGGGCGACATTTTAATAATTACATTTTCTTTAATATTTTCAGTTTGGAACATATGACGCTGAAAATTCACACAGGTATGTTTTTCAACACAAGGAACCCAAAAATGGCATCAGCTTTGCTCAGAAATGAAGCCTTCTAGGAGATTTTATCAAATTTTGAAATTTTTTACATGTGCATCAATATGGGGCAAAAAAATGATGTAGCTGATATGGTAACGGGTTTTCTTCTTTTCGGCATTCATTTAGACACTATGAAGTACCTCTGGACCAAAAATGGTAAATAATACTTTTTTGTTCACTCACAGTGTCTATTCAAAGTTAGGCCTTTTTCCGAGGGTTCAGAAATACCCTATTGGGGGAAGCAACTAGTTTGGATATGCAAGATCAAAATTTATATAAAATTCACATTAAAATAAGTTTTAGAAAGTAAAAGTAATACAGTCTCACAGTGATCAGATATTTACCATAAAAGCTGACTTCACAACAAAAACCAGCACACGACAACATTATCTACATGGGTTATTCTCATCAATTTTAACTGAGAATAAATGTTGAATGGTTTTACTTATGACTTAGATGAAGTTAGCACTGTTTGTGTTTATTTAATAACTGCATAGCAGTTTTTACTAAGGTAAAAAGTTTCGGGTTGTTAACACCATCCATTGTAAAATGACTGAGCGAAACATCGTCAAAATGTCCCATGCGCAACGGCGCTTTGGTCCAATGTCACTAGAATCCAATGATTATGCCAATTTTGGCTACTGAACCACAATAGCTGCTTAAATATTGATTATTGATTATATTTCTTGTATAAGAAAATTTTTCTTTGCCTATTATGCCTGCATTAGTTGGTGGTTAATTTTTTCAGTAAAACGTGTCCCATATGCAACGGAGCTGGATTAGTTCACCATAATGTAATGCAACAATCCTAAAATAATTTTAAATGAAAAACATTATCTATACCTAATTAAAATATATAATAGAGGTTGGTGCAATTGGTTTGTTCCATTATGCAGGCAAGAAAGTTAGGCAGCACTTGATTCTTATACCAAGAAATTAGCTGTAGAAAATATAGAAGAATTTGAGGTAGGCACAAATTTATGAATATTTTAAATGTTGATTTTCCTTTCAATTCACTGGAAAAATGTATTTAAATCTCTTCACTAACTGCTTACTCATCCCCTGCTACCAAACTTAAGTTACCTGATTATCTCTATATATTCTATTTTATTGTTTTGTCTTCAATTCCACAGTAAACAAAAGAAAACAAAATGACTGATGTCGAACTCAATTTGGAATGTCATAAATTAGATTATGATCATTCCAAAGGAATTGAGAATCTGTCAGACTTGAACAAAGACGTTGTTGTGGAGAGCTGGGCTCAAGGAACATAAAGACGAGTTATCAACCATCTGCTTTCATCACAAAAAGTATTTTGGAAATGTGTTTGAACATAGAGCAAAGGCCTCAAAGGTCGTGGTGGATTGTTACAACATAAAAGTAAAGTCAAAGATGTACAGCTGATATCGTTGGTGATGGCAAAAGAGCTGGAGGTGAGAGGGTACAATGTAACACCAGGACACATTCTTTGTCCTCAGTGTATGATGAAATATGTGAGACTGATCGATGATACAGACAGGATAGATGCAGACTACACCTGTGAACTTTTGAAAACCCCACAAAAAAACTTGAATATTAGTCTGAAATACATGGACATTTCTCCTGTCGCTTTACATGGTGTTGCTGTTCATAGTGCCAAAAGGAAATTAGAACAAGTGATTGGAACACTCAAAAGCGACCTGTCGACTGTATACAAAGTCGATGCTGAAGAATTGACTGTGTCAGAATCAGTGCATATTGAAAAAGAAATCAAAGAGAAAGCATTAGAATTGGATAGATTACATGATCTGATGAAGGAGAAATTTAAGAAAGCCTCGACTCCAAATCATGACAGTTGCTCCTGATTTGTGGTCTCGTGAATACTGTTCCAAATTCTTCAAGGTGTCAGAGTACGTTGTTCGAACTGCCAGGGAACTAAAGAATGTGAGTGGTATTCTCTCAAAGTCTGCCCCTATAAAAGGGAAAACACTCTCCCCAGAGACAGCAGAACTGGTAGTACACATGTATGAAAATGATGAATACAGCCGTCAAATGCCAGGCAAAAAGGACTATGTTAGTATTGCAAAGGGTGTTCACAGACAAAATCATTTAATACTATGTAACCTGCATGAATTGTATGCTGCTTTTAAACAGAAGTATCCCAATGTCAAGGTGGGGTTTTCCAAATTTTCTCAGTTGCGTCCAAAGTGGTGTGTATTAGCTGGATCTAAAGGTACCCATTCTGTTTGTGTGTAGCATACATCAGAATGCGAAACTTCTTGTAGACGCCATTGGTTGGGACGTCACTTACAAGGATTTGATCTCAAAACTAGTTTGTGATTCTTCCAACAAGGAATGCATGATGCACCGTTGTGAGGCATGTCCTGGCAGAGAAGCATTGCAGAAGTTCTTGAATGAAAAGTTGGTTGATGTGGATCCAGATGATGAATTTTATTTTAGTCAATGGGACACAACTGACCGTGCCACATTAAGTACTCGTACAACAATGTATGAAGAATACAAAAATTTCTTGATTGATAAAATCGTCACTCATATATAACAAAATGTCAAACTAGATACTTGACTTAAAAGAAAGAGAATCTTTGTTCGAATGAGGTTCTTGTCCTTGTAGACTTTGCAGAAAATTATCAATTTCTCATACAAGTCGAAATCCAAAGTTTTCATTGGAGCAAGGAATATTGCACCCTGCACCCTGTAGTGCTTTACTACTGAGATTTCGATGGAACACTGAAGCATCTTTCATTGTGTTTTATTTCAACATCCACGACACTGCATTCGTGTATCAAACCCAGACAATGACAGTTCACTACATTCGTGCATTATTGCCCCATGTTAACAAAATGACTTACTTCAGTGATGGCTGTGGGGGTCAATATAAAAATTATAAAAACTTCATAAATTTATGTCTGCATAAACAGGACTTGGGATTGATGTAGAGTGGGTTTTCTTTGCTACAAGCCATGGAAAATCCCTTTGTGATGGAATCGGTGGTTCAGTAAAACGGCATGTGGCTAAACGGTCGCTTCAACATCCTCTGAATAATCAAATCCTGGATTATAAAGCCATGCTAGAAGTCTGCCTGGAGATGTCTGCAATCAAGTTCTTTGATATTAGTATGGAAACTATGGAGGAGGTGAGAAAGTTTCTTGAGGCCAGATTTGCCAAGGGAAACACAGTACCAGGAAGCAGAAGCAGCCACCATTTTGCCCCGTTTTCAACATCAAACATTGGTCATAAGCTAACTAGCGAGGATGAATCATATACAGACAACCATGATTTTAACTTGCCATCAATTCTTGAAATCTCTAACATTTCACCAATGCAATATTACCTGTGTTTATAATTCTTTCTGGTGGATTGGCATTGTGAATGAAATTAATGCAGAGGAAGTTTATGCACACTCATGGACCACGCAAGACATTCAATTGGTCGCAAATTGATGATACATGGTTTGTTCCAATCAAGAAAATTCTTTGTGTTGTCTCCCCAACAACATATACAGGAAGAACATACAAGATAACTGATGAGGAGTATGAAAAAACGATTTCTGTATTTCAGTGGCATAAAGAAAATAACAGTATGTAGATAATGTTGTCGTATGTTGGTTTTTGTTGTGAAGTCCGCTTTTATGGTAAATATCTGATCACTGTGAGACTGTATTACCTTTTATTATTTAACTTTTACTTTCTAAAACTTATTTCAATGTGAATTTTATAACAATTTAGATGAACGGTCCCTCTCACTTCATCTCACATATCCAAACTAGTTGCTTCCCTCAAGAGGGTATTTCTGAACCTTCGGAAAAAGGCCTAACTTTGAATAGACACTGTGAGTGAACAAAAAAAGTATTATTTACCATTTTTGGTCCAGAGGTACTTTATAGTGTCTAAATGAATGTCCAAAAGAAGAAAACCCGTTACCATATCAGCTACATCATTTTTTTGCCCCATATTGGTGCACATGTAAAATATTTCAAAATTTGATAAAATCTCCTAGAAGGCTTCATTTCTGAGCAAAGCTGATGCCATTTTTGGGTTCCTTGTGTTGAAAAACATACCTGTGTGAATTTTCAGCGTCATATGTTCCAAACTGAAAATATTAAAGAAAATGTAATTATTAAAATGTCGCCCGGGCGACATCTTGCACAATTTACGCGACACGGAAAATGCTCTAAATCGGAAACCGCTTGGAGTTGCATCCTCAAATTTTCAGGATTTCTTAGTTTTTATGATGTCCATCTGTGGTGCAAGTTACAACAAAATCTGAGGACACGGGTTTCAAGCCCTGGATGATGTGACATGGAATAACCCATTTTGGTGTTGCAGGAATGCTGGGTTTTTGTGTGTGTTTTAATATTTTACTTGTAATTTAGTTTTGAGAAGTTTCTGCCTTCAGAAAACATTTCGTTTTGTCACTCTGTGAATCCTTTTGGGGAACAAAAATGATCATGTCTCTTCTTATCAATTATCAGGTTATTACTGACTTGGTTGGTCTCGTTTGGAGAGAGAGAGAGAGAGGAAAGGAAGATAACCTCCCCTTACCATACTAGACAAAGAGGAGAGAGATTTGGCAAAAAAAATTTATTATTAGAATGATGACTTCTTCCTTCGTCTTTACCACTACAGAAATTACAGTTCAAGTTGCTACTGGCTTGGTTGGTTTCGTTTGAGGAAAGGGGAAAGGAAGATAACCTCCCTTTACAATATTAGACAAAGAGATTTGACATCAAAAATTTATTATTAGAATGATGGCATATTCTTTCGTCTTCACCACTACAGAAAGATAGCCTCTCTTAACCATACTAGACAAAAGGAAGAGGGGAAATTGGCGCCAAACAAGAAGAATATTTCAGCATTTTAAAAAAATGCTGAAATATTCTTTCGGCTTCACCGCTACAGGAATTTCAGTTTGAGTTTTGTTTAATGGCATATCAACCCCTCACCACAACACAGTCATTGTTGATCCTAAAAACTAGACCATTATATCCTGTATTTCCTGGAATTAATTCTTGTTTATAAATTAAATACGATTCAAAATTTATTCAAAATGAATTCTATCTGAACAAACTGTCGTTTCTTTCCTTTTGCAATTCCTTTTTAAAAGGAAATAGTTGACAAATGTCAAAATGTGTTTACTTACCTTGGAAAACTAATTTTAGAAACCAGTATTCAGTTGCTAGTGTGATTGCAAGAATTACGAGTGGATGGGGTAAGTTCAAGGAACTTCGACTATTACTAACCAGCAGAGCGTTATCACTGTCAACCAAAGAAAGAGTCTATCAGGCATGTGTATATAGTGTTATGATGTATCAAAGTGAAGCCTGACCAGTGAGGTTTGAGGACATACGTTGCATGGAGAGAAATGATATGAGAATGATATGATGGATGTGTAATGTGAATCTTAAAGACAGGCTTAGTTCTGATGACCTCAGAGGAAGATTAAATCTGGACAGTATAAGGAGATATGTGTGCAGAACAGTAGACTTCGATGATATGGGTACATTGAAAGAATGGATGAGAATTCTTGGGTTAGTAGATGTTGAGGTAGCAGGTTCAGTTCAATGGGAAAGTTCAAGAAAAACGTGGAAGGAAGTGATAAAAATGAACTTTGAACTTGAGAAAGAGGGATAAATAAAGACCTAGCTAGAGATAGGTTAGTTTGGAAGTCAATTTCTTAAATCATGTCAGATGTTAAACCGAATATGATGATGATGATGATGATGATGATGATGATGATGATGATGATGATGATGATGATGATGTCTACATTTATTGTTTTTCTGATGTTATTTAACAGGAATGTGTACATAATTAGTGAAAATTATGTTGACCTATCATATTAGTAATTTGCTCCGGTTGGATCATGTTTAAAGGTCTTGAATATTCAATTATTTTATAATACATCTCAGCTTTGAACAACTCATCATCCCCTCTCTATCTCTCTCTCTCTCTCTTTCTCTGAGAGCTATTTTATCATCTGTGGACCCCATATATACATATATCATATACATATACATACATATATTCATATTTACCTTTATTTTAATCAAACATTTGTTTCTAGGTTTGTAAAAACTCACAATTAATCAATTTTGTGATATTCATAAAATAAAATACAAATAAAAATCTTGAAAATTTCAATAAACACGCGTACATGTCCTAGTAAACAAAACAACATAAATAGAAACTAGATTAAAAAGGATTTTTCGTGGGTCACCTTAAAGCTTTTGTATCCAGAGCCAAACTTGCAAATCATTTAAGATCACATGATCGAAAACAATCTCAAATGACTATAACTCGAATATTCAATTATTTTATAATACCTCCCAGCATTGAATAGTTCATCATCCAAAATCAAATGAGATGAGCTGGATATTTACTTAGAGTGGATGAAAACTGTTCTAGACCTTATTTTGCTGATGAACCCCCTGAGAGCTATTTTATTATCTGTGGACCTCATATATACACATATAATTTTTTTAATCAAATATTTGTTTCCAGGTTAGTAAAAACGAACAATGAATCAATTTCCTTATATTCATAACATAAAATACGAATCTTGAAAATTTTAATAAAAACAGATGCATCTCCTAATAAACAAAGCAAAATATATAGAAACTTTTGTTTCGTGGGCTCTCTTAAAGCTTCTGTAGATCCCCAAGTTGAGAATCCCTGCTCCAGACATAAACAGCAGAAGAGACGTTTTAAACATGTTGTAAAAGATGATCTTAAGACTCTTGTTATTGATGTGGTGGTGTGCTGAGAGATCAGTTGACAGAAAATCAATTGGGATGGAGAAAGCTGTATTTTTGTTCTGTTGCTGGAATCCATTTGAACAGCAAGGAGTTAAATATTCTTCTATTCTGAAACTGCACGCTAACTCGATCCCAGACTTCTTTAATCTGGGGCATGTTTAGAACATCAGTGAGAGAATTCTTGTTATTCAGAGCCAGACTTGCAAATCATTCAAGTTCACATGAGCGAAAACAATCTCACGTCAGTGTCCCTAATGATTCTGGCTTAAACAGAGCTGAGACAGAGAGGATAACAAAATAGCATGGTCTTATGTACGACATGAAAAGCAACTGAAATCTTAGGATGATCTCCATCATTCCAGTAATTATAGGAGCAACCGGGCTCATGAAAAAGAATTTCAAAAACTACCTGGCGAATATACCCGGTGAACCAAGTGCAAGAGATATACAAACAATTGTGCCTAAAGGGACGGTTTGGATCTTTAAAAGATCTCTCGGTCAGAGTTTCTGAAATAGCGGGTGAATGTCTGATATCCGGTAGGATGCAAAAAAAATAAGAAAATTGAAAAAGATAAACTGACTATAACTTTCTCTCTTGAATATATGCAGGCGATTTATGTCATGAGTTTCCACAAGAACCAAGTAACTTTTAAGGTCATTGGGGAGCCTTTTGTGTGCCATATTTACATTAAGGTCTGCAGGACAAAATTGATGAGATAACCTTCTGATTAAAAGTGCTGTGAACATGTGTCTGTGTGTGTCCACTGCACAGGCTTGACCACCCACTTGTTGCCTTCATCTGAAGTCGGTTCTCAATTCTGACATTGGTTACACTGTCAATCATGTGGTCTCTGTCACTGTTGTAACAAAAAGAGTTTCCCCCCAAATAAATCACAACTCCAGTTTTAGAACAAGTAATAATGTTTTATTTTAAGAAATATTACAATGATACTCGTTTTCTTCTACTGAATGACAAGCTTACCATCAGAACTTTAAGCCTGACCAAATAAAAAAATAAGTCCAACCGAACACGAACAGCCCATCAGCTTAGGATCTGGAGGGAAATCTGTTTCTGAGACCCACAAAAAGGTGACTGACTCTCTCTGCCCACTGTTGGAATATATATAGATATCACTTGGACCACATACCAAGACCACTCGAGATTACCAGCTGTATACATTTGTTTGATCTTCCATCGATACCTGCGGTTTCACAGAAACACTGGAAACTCAGCCGTAACGTCAAAGATACCAAATGTGACCGATGAATTATACTTCTCTCTCCACTTTTGATAGTGTGTTTTGAGTGTTTCTGTGAAGCCAAAGATATCGATGGAAGATCAAACTAATGTATAATGTCAATTGAAATATATATATATATATATATATATATATATATATATATATATATATATACACTTATATTATAAGGTGATATAATATATTGTGTATAGATTTTCAATATTTACTTCAACAGTGCTAAATACGTGAGTAGAGCTTAGTAGTAGTAGTATGAAAACATATTTATATTTATGGCAATTAAGCTACACAGAGACGTTCATGTTTCATCTTCGCAGCGAATCGTCATGCTGAGTTTACGGAATTCTGTTAATAATTGCCATACTACACTCTCTCTCTCTCTCTCTCTCTCTTTGTGTTTTGTTGTTTTGTTTTACGGTATATCAACCCTTTTCGAGTTATTTAATGCAGAATCCAGTCATTTTAATGAAAGTTTTTATGCTTCAAGTTGTGTATATCTTCAAACATTTATTCATGGCGTTTGGTTTTGTTATTTTGTAGAGGAAAAATGTTTTTGTTTTTAGCTTTGCAGAACATGATTGAGTTTTGCAAATAGAAAGGAAAAAACAATAACACCAATGTTTGGTGCATTTTAAGTCAGGAAGCCTGATCTGGTAGCCCTAGCTCTCTCTCTCTCTCTTATATATATATATATATATATATATATATAAATCCACAGGCAGCTGTTTCATCGTTTCCGACTTATCAGTGTGGCTATTCATGCCAAGATTTGAAACTCGAATGGCCGGTCACATTACAAATATCGATCAGCAGTCCAAGTACCTAACCCCTTACATCAACAAACATCGCTACTGACAGAAGAAATTGTAGCACTATATATGTATTCTGTTTACACATATATTTTTTACTATTGAAGGAAATGTAAGACATTTGCTGAGAAGATATTCCATATTGTTGGATAGCAGACATTAATCATCGCAGTGTGTAAAGGGAAAAATGATGGTGAGGTTTGAATTTCAAAAAGGAAGGCGCTAGATAATTAACACTGTATAGCAGTTAAAGTAGCAAAAATGTTAATTGATATCTTTCGACCTTGAAATTACTAAGGAAGCCTCAGTATAAAGTCCTCATTTATACCCTGGGAATCTAATTATTTAAAAAGGTAAAAAAAAAGAAAGAAGGTGATCCTGCAGAAGAGGTCACAAGTTTGTAAGATTATTTTATTTTATTTCAGACTTGGAAAAAGATTTAAAATAATAGACGTTTTTTTTTAATTCTTAAGATTGTTTTTTTGTTTGTTGATTTTATTGTATTTTTTGTTATTTTTAATGCAGCAAAATGTTAAATGCATTGCATTTAATGTTAATAGCTTAAAATTCTGCCCGTAGGGCGGTTTGTAAGCTAGCTAGTAGTGATAGTATACTTTATATCCTCAATTTTCACACAATCCAAGTGTGTGATTCATGCCAAATTTGTTGTAATCCTAACCAATAGTTTTTAAGCCCATAAGTGTTTATTATTATTATTATTATTATTATTAGTAGTAGTAGTAGTAGTAGTAGTAGTAGCGATAGTATTATAATTTTGATCCCCCTATGACACATCCGGTTTGCCACATGTGCTTCAATCAAAATTTGGTGCAATTTTGATGAATAGTTCTGGAGTGTTTATCATTAGTAGTATTATAAGCAACATTATATCCTCCTTCCATGACACCAACATACCAAGGATGCTACATGCCAGATTTGGTACATTTCTGTCAAGTATATTGGGAGCCTATAAGTGACCAACACAGACAGGTGGCATAATCATGTTGACACACCAGTTCTCATTAGATCACCGAAATTGAGACGTTGAGCTTAGTCAGTACTAGATGGGTGACCGTTTTGGAATACCAGACATTATATGTATTTTTTTATGGAAATCACCCCAGACAAGGCATGAAGCCACTTGAGGTACGGAGCTAAAAAAAAATTTAAAGATCAAAAACTAGCCAACGATAAGTGTTAGATGGATAGATTCTGACCCAGAAAACAGCAATATATTATATATGGAAGACGACGACACCTCTCTGTAAAAAAATTTAAAAAATAAATAAAAATTAACACTGTCAAAAAATTATCTCTGACTGGAATATACATGTAGCTTATGGAGACTGCTTGTGAATTCAATATCACCTAAGCATTTCCTCCTTAACTCACATGGAGGAGAGGAGGGAAGCTGGTTCAACCCACACAGGGTGAATGCAGCACCAATGCAGTACAATAACACACACACACACACACACACGGATACACAGGAAATACTCAATTATAATATAGACTAGCAAATATATGCACCTGGAGTATGCAAATATTTGCTAGTATTAAATTCTTCTCAATACTCATAAAATAAAACTGTGAGAATATAAAGTAATATCTCTGTGATCTGAGAGGTAGTTTTGGTTACAGACGCAAACACAAAATCTTTATTATATTTTCCTTATTCATTCATGTTAATAATATTTTTATTATGTATACATTTATGTAGTTAAAGAATTCTATTTTTAAATGGTCAGCAGTAAATGATAAAAGATCGTTTTACTGGCCAATCAGAAGGAACGATTTATTTTGCCCTAGTGATATGACGTTACATCTGTCTGGTAGTGAGTTAAGAGCGTTAATATATTAAGATATATGATGAATAGATTTTCATTTCAAATTATATCATGAATTTACATATATAGTATCGTGAATACAAAGTAAAACAACATGTACCTGAATCTCTTGATAAGAATCATACACAGCCCCAGAGAATTTACATATATTAAACAAGACTATTTTTTCTTAGTGGGGTAAGGAGTAAAACAAAGTATAAAGATGGGTGGATGTGGGGTTTCACCATTAACGTATAATCAAAGCCAGAGACAGAAGTCTACTATTCTCAGAGTCCCAAATGGTGCCGGGTTTTATGTGTTTTCATATCACTGGGAGGTCTCTGTAAATTTGCATACACAGGATGCCCGATAGAAAATACATGGCACGCATGGATGCTTATTTCCATGTGGTAAATATTTGAATTCCTCATCGTCACCACACTTAGATGGAATCATAAACTTTTATTTTCTCATTTTAGATCGACTAGTTCAAGGTTTCTTAATGGCGGCCAAGAGATATTTTCAGAGGTCACAAAGACAAATTTGAAAAATGAGGAAGTCACCAGAGAGCCACAGAAAATTTAGGAAACACAAAATATAGATATGGAGCATTTTGTAATTAATAATTATTTAAAATTAAAATATTAAATTTATTAAGTTAAATATGAAATTTATCTATTAAACCTTTTATTGTAATTTTTTCATTATGGGGTACTGCTCTCATATCTGGGTATGAAATCGACTTTGCAATCTGGTGGGGATGATCTCTTCTTGTCCGTACAGTTTCTTTCACACAGAATAAATGTAGCTAACCTCTCTCTACTCTATCGTTATGTTCGTGATCGGTGCTCGACTGTGTTCCAATCCCTGGCCCCCTCTCCCTGTAAAACATTCACAACAAGAACTCATCTGGCTACAATCACAGCAAAAAACTTTCCTTTATCTCTCTGTGTACCAAAAACCAAGCGGAACTTCCATGAACAAAGTTTCTTTCCTAGAACATCACATCTGTGGAACAAGATACCACAAGCCTGTTTCCCAACTGACTACAACATGGTCGTGTTCAAGTCTAATGTGAACAAATACTTGTTGAGCTGTCTTCTTTGAAAATCAAGTCCTCTTAAGTAATCTTCTGTCCATTCCACCCACTGTTTCTACTCCTCTCGTGACGGCGATCATCGTCCAACCAACAATCCTTTTAACCCTTATCCTCAAGTGGCCCCCAGACTATGATAAGCGATGACCCATCAGTGAAAAAAAAATGCAAAATAGCTTTTCTGGTTTTGAATTTCAAATTTAAACTCCTTTCTTTAAATTAAGTTGTTTTTTTTTACAAATTTGTCTTTCAATTTCTTTTTTTTTTTGTAATTGTTAATTTTCTGTAATTGACACATTTAATTGAAATTCATCTGTTTGCTAATAAATAAATAAATTAGTAAATAAATGACTTTATTCAAATATTATATTTATCCAAATATTATTATTTGATTTACAACTGGAGTTAGTATTTTGATGCCATAGTATACTGTGACTCCCAAAATATGCCACCGATGCAATCATTAATAAAACGGTGATAAAACAAAGACTGTTGGACATTCATGACTGAAACTTGGTGGACAAATCAGGCATAAGCTAAAGTTTATTTATAGCAACAAAAAAAAAAGCAGAAATGATTGTGAATTTTATTAACGATTCCATGGGTGGCATTTTTAGGGAGTCAGGCTGTTTTATTTTATGAGTATTGAGAAGAATTTAATACTAGCAAATATTTGCATGCTCCAGGTGCATATATTTGCTAGTCTATATTATAATTGAGTATTTCCTCTGTGTATGTGTCTGTGTGTGTCTGCGTGTGTTATTGTATTGCATTGGTGCTGCATTCACCCTGTGTGGGTTGAACCAGCTTCCCTCCTCTCCTGCTAACAACTTCCCTAGATGTACATTAAGTTGAGGGATGAGAGGGAGATGAGAACTCAATTTGACATGAAAGGGGCTACTAATAAATCGTATTGGATTGGGGGGGGGGGGGGGCACGACTAGAATAAAGTTTAGAAATACTAGACTAGCTTTCCTGTTGAATTCCTTGTAGATATAAAGTAAAAAGAGTTGTTAGCAGAACACAATGTGTATGTTAACTATGTATATTACAATAATATTACTTATTCATAGATCATAGATCTTAAAGTCTATCATTTTTGCTCTCATGAAAAGAATGCAAAATGTAAAATTACTACAGGGATGTATTCATTACTTTTGGAGTTGGTGTTGCTGAAAATTGCCCAACACTGACTATAAAATGACTATAAAAAAAAGACAGATGAAAAATTTGCAGAACAAAAACATATCAAAATCATTGTCATTAAGTGAGGGTCATCTTGTCTTTCGTTTTTTTCTTTTTTGAAAAAGACAACTGCCATTTAATAGTGACACAAAAATATTGATTTTTTTTCTTTTAGCCACTTGCCATCATGTATTACTTTTTAAACTTTTTCCTCAACCTAGCGTTATGAAACACTAGCAGGGCTCCCCAGTGTTACCTAGGGTCCCGAATAAAAAATAGGAAGAGTTTTTTTGGGTTTTTTTTTAACTTTCTCAGTCCTGTTACCTTTTTGAACACACCTCTCTCCCTTTGATCACTTCCCCTCCTCCAGCTCTAATCTGGTCCCTGGTGACACGATTGAATATTAGAGCATTTTTGTCTTTACCATAACCAGCTTCGAGTCGTACTAAATCAGAATATGCAAGGTTTGTAAATGTATCTTTAATCGTTTACGAGTGTAGCCGGATAAACATACAGAAATCCGACTTTCCTTTATATAATAGACTTGTATAACTACCTGGTGTTGCCCGGAGGGCATAGACAAAATAAAAGACTTAAAAAGGGTGGGTAACGTCTTTCTATTGAAACATTTCACCCCCCCCCCCTTTCTCTCTATCCTCTCCCCTTCCGCCTTCATACAATTTTTTCTTTTTCCAATTATTTGTAAGACTTTATAAGTTAAAGAAATGTTGCAAAAGTTTGAGTGGAAAACTATAGACAGATGATAATTTTGTGTCTTTCAGAGATTTGGTGCAGTTTTATAAGATGGATTGTGTTATTTTTCGGTTTAAGGTTGAGTCAGGAATCACGAGAGAGAGAAAAAAGACGGTTCTTTTGGTTAATTTGCTCTGTTTTACGGTACATCAATCACTGTATACGATTAATTGAACACAAGTTGCTATTTTTTACCCATAGCCGAGAGGAAATTGCTGTTTCATACTCTCTGAAGCAATCATAGTATCTAACTGAACACAATAGATCAGATAGGTTATTACAGCTTTTAAGTATTAAAGAAGAAACATATGGTAAGTATAATGCATAGTTTTTCACACAAAAAAATGTCACTCTTTCTTGATTTTATTTGGAAAAGGAAGAAAAAAGGTCAGATTTTTGTCAACCATTTTACTTAATACATAATTACGTCATGTCAAATTCAATAATAAATTTTGTTTATATTTATCATTGATAAATGTCCAACATAGATTTTAAAAAATTTAAATGAATTATTTAACCCTTAAATGTTTTTTGTTTCAAATATGATACATTCCAACAAAATGCCTATTTAATATAATATTCAACAAAAAATGTGTTAAACTGCAACTTGTTTCACATCTGCAGCGAGCCTGTTGGCAAGTGTGAGTAGGTATTAGTATGATGTTGCATCAGCACACCCGCTAGATAGGTAATCAGTATCTTCGATGCCAAACCAAGATAATAAAAAAATAAAGCATTTAAGGGTTAAATAAATTAAATCCGTTTTTAAAAATCTAAAAACACGATCAAACAAATTGCTTATTTTGTAATTGCTTTACTGAAGTAGTAAAAAAAAAAAATCAGGACTTTTCTTGTTAAAAGGAGAAAAAAATCAATAAAAATAATAAATATTATTACAAGAGGGCATAATTTATGGCTATAAATGGATACTAGCCTTGCTAGGAATAAAACAGATGACAGACTAGCGTCCTTTCACGGGAATGGTTCAGGCAATCTGTTCCACTTAACCGATATAAAAGCAAGGTTGAGCCACTGATCCGCTGTGCCTTTTGACTTAAAAAAGAACCTTTTTGCATAGCTAATCTCATAGTTTGTCACGGTAGCCATTAAACCAATTACACAGCAGCCTTTCTAGTTTTCAACTGTTTTTATCTCCTTTTTTTCATGCTTTTTTGTTTTCCAAAATGTTATTCATTTCTTTTGTGTGAATGTTTTTTCAAAATTGTTTTATGCTACGAAAACAAGACTACAAGTTTGCAATGCGACTTGAACTGACAGCGAAAGAAGAAAAAAATAATGTAATTAGAAATGAAACAGGAACAATAATATTTTTCAAACTACAATAGGATATCTTTCCCTTCCTAGTTTTGTTTGAATCTGATTGTGTTTTTTTTTTCCCCACCCCGCCTCCATACTCTCTTCATTGTTTTTTGGGGTTTTTTCAAGAAAAAAAAATCCAACTGAATATCATTATCATGTGCTGAAAATCCTTTGTTACATCTTGGAATATCTTTACAGTCACACTACCATGAAAAGAATGATTTTTTTAAATTTTATTTTATTTTATTTTTTTATTTTTTATTATTATTATTATTATTATTATTATTATTATTATTATTATTATTATTATTATTATTATTATTTATTTTTTTATTATTATTATTATTATTATTTTTATTATTATTATTTTTATTTTTAATTTTTATTTTATTTTATTTTATTTTATTTATTTTATTTTTTTAAATTTATTTTTTATTTTATTTTAATTTTTTTTTTTTTAATTTGTTTTAATTTTTATTTATTTATTTATTTATTATAAGTTAGACAATTTTGGGCATGAATATTCCAATAGTCATAAACTGCATACATTAAGAAAAGCAAACGAGTACTTTTTTTTTTAAGTTAAAATGAAAACTTTTTTACTTTAATACATAATAGTATTAAGGGTGTCGACCATGTTGTTTGCCTCTGTGTTAAACTACAGCAGAGCAGAAAACGTTTAGGTTTTTGGTTCTATTAAGGTAGTTTAGAGGTTGCCCAGAAATGTTACTTTGGTGATACCATTATAGCACAGGGAGAAGATGGTGCTAGTGTGACTGCAAGAGTTAAGAATGGATGGAGTAAGTTTAGGGAACTTCTACTATTACTAACCAGCAGAGCGTTACCACTGTCAACCAAAAGAAGAGTCTATCAGGCATGTGTATGCAGTGTGATATATGGAAGTGCAACTTGGTCAGTGAGGGTTAAGGATATGTGTTGCATGGAGAGAAATGATATAAAAATGGTATATATAATGTAAGTCTTAAAGATGGACTTAGATCTGATGACTTTAGAGGAAAGATTAACTCTGGACAGGAAAGGGAGATGTGTGCAGAATACAAGACTTTGTTGATTTGGTCACATTGAAAAAATGGATGAGAGTATTTGGGTTAATAGATGTAATACAGTTGAGGTAGCAGGGTCAGTTCGTAGGCAAGGTCAAATAAAACATGAGCGGAAGTGATAATGATGGATTTGAGAGAAAGACCTGGGCAAAGATAGGTTAATTTGGAAGTCATTTTGTAAAAACCGTCCAACACATGCCAGCATTTAAAACAGACATTAAACCGAATATGATGATGATAATGTGCTTCATAATCCTATTTTTTTTTTGCTCCTTCAAAAACAATTTTCAGAGTTTCTTTATTTTGAAAATGAAAAAATAAAATAATTATAAAAATGTTTTTTAAATAATGGTTTTGAGAATAAATGAGAAAGATTAAAATCAGTTACTTATTTTTTTTAGAAGAAGAATTTTTTTTTAATTTTCAAAATTACGTAATTTGTCAAATTAGAGAAGCTCTAAAGATTAGATTCACGAAACACCCAAACGTTAAAATAGTGAATGTTTTGTGCTGTTGTAGTCTAATATAGAGACAAACAATATGGCTGATAACTGTAATACAATGTGAGCCCTACACCCAAAATGCCACATATGGAATCGTTAATAAAATTCACAATCTTTTCTGTAATCCAATCATATTTGGCACATATAAACGGTAAATGAGATTGCCGTCCTAAACAGTTTCTTTGAAAATTTGAATAAAATTAGTGTATAGGCAATAATATATGATGAACGTTTTAGAGTTAAAATCAATTTAGTTTTACGTAGTAAAAGGGAAAAAAATGTTTTAACACTTTTTTTGTCTTGATACAAAAAAAAACATGAGCAAAACAAAAACTTGGAACGTAAAAAATGAGTAATGAAACGAAGTAAAATTTTGTAGTAAATTATAAAAATAATTTATTTAAAAATTTAAAGTATTTATA
>OY744537.1:61201861-61281861 GCA_963556195.1 Sepiola atlantica | reverse complement strand
TGTTTGTTATCTTGTTTGTCACCATGCAATTACCAAGAAAGAAATATATCTATTGATTTGAAAATGGATAACGTCATAAAGGATGAATGGTAGTTGTCAAAAACTTGGAAGGGGCAGTGGCAACGTGGTAGTGTCAGAGCTACGCGGCTAACAGGGCTCTAATGAAAATCCAGAAAGAGTTGGCATCAGGATCTGTTGTCTTCTGGTCGTCTCTACCTCTGCGTGTGGCAAGCAAAGATGTGTCAGGTGTGGTACCGCAAATCAATGGAGTGAAAGTGACAATGTTGTTTCTGCTCTATTCCCTTTTATGTTCTGGGCCAAACCTTCCTTGACTTTGCATGCAACCACTGAACCTTGCTGCTCCTGGTGTCTGGGGTAAAACCTGAAATCCTGTAGGTGAACAAATAGCTGAGACCAATGAGGAGGACTCAATGCAGATCACACAATCCTGAGGTACAATCTTCATGAGTTCTATGCAGAAATTTAACTCGCTTAACAACAACAACAACAACAGAAATCATAACTGGTGGCTGCCGCTTTATCAACTAATGTCAAAGTTAAGAAATTATATATTTAATGATATATCTAACTAATACAGACCCAACATTATATAAATGTAATATTTTCGTATATAAAATACATTTTGTTATTTCTATTTATATAAAGTTAGGTATGTGCATATGTTTATATATTTCTACGTACGGGATTCAGTCCTAAACTAATTAACCGATCATTATGAATTTTGGAACACATCTGTATTTAGTTCAATTTTGTTTTATGCAAAGGAGGTAAAAAATGAAAATTCATATACTTCTGCTTTTTGTAAAATTTTAACAATAGTTATTAGAGATATTTATTAATTGTAATAAATATTCTCCATATTTCAGTTTTTGGGGAGTATTTTAAAAGGTTTTTTTTGGGGGGGAGGGGTCATAATATGGATACAACCTCCCATTTGAAAATTCTAATATTTGAGATTTGCATTGAATTTGATCCATGGTTCCTATTTACTTGCCTCCCTTAGAGAGCAGAGTTAGACACACGGTTGATTTTTTATTTACGGGGGGGGGGTCACAAAAGGGGATACTCTGGATCGGGACAAAAATAAAAATTGCCTAGAAGGGCTTCTTAACTGACCGAGGACAGAAACAATAAAATGTAATATCAGAACAAATACTACACTTAGCTCCTAACCAAAAGGCCATGGAATCCATAGTCATCAGACACCAAGTAAGCACGATTCTCTGAATTGCGATGTCTTAAGACCCCCTTAAGATTAAGCCTTAAATTTTAGACATTTTCTAGAATCAAAATCATGTAATGGATTTTGATGAAAATTGGAATAAGGATTCTAAACATAAGTAATATTATATCTTGATTTTAATCTTTGTAAGGGGACCTAAAAGTGGTACAAAACTGTTCTGTTTGGGAGAATTAATTTTACCCATCCTAAGATAGGTATTCTTTTAGATTGTTATAAATCTTAAGGTCCCATTATTCATAAATACTTTATTTATTGACTCACTAAGAAGTCCCCAGCCAACCACATGTATGCTGCTGTTTCTTCTTGGAAAGGAATTTGTATAAAACCAGAGAAAGAAGGGGAGAAAATGTTAAAAGTTGATCACACCAAACACGCATGCAAGACGCTGACAGGCACACAGCCAAATTTAGCAAGGGGTCGCAAGGGCCATTGATGATTCATCATGCAAGTTGGATAGTAGCCATGACCCTTCCTCCTCTCTACCCATCTTTCTCTACCCCACTTTCTCTAGCTCCTCCCCCTCTCTCTGTTGAATACTGCTAATTTGACTAGTCATTATTGCTAATTTGCCTTACAATTACTTCTCTGAATAAATGCTGCAGCCATTACCATACCCAGTGTTGGTGCTAGGGGCTCATACCGTGGCCACCGAGAGTTACTACAGGCCGGTTGGCTAGAAAATGACGTCACTGCATTCCGTGTCAAAACAAGGACGGTCGTAATGACAATAAGAAGGCATTTCGACTTCTCTATTCACTAAATAATCCATCAAAATTCAGGAAATCAACCAATTTTAATGAAATTTTCAGTATTTATTAATTAATGATCACGGAATATAATAAATCCATTACTTTATTATAAAGCTTGGTGAAAATGTATTATTTCTTGTAAACAAAAAACACCTTTACTAAAGTTATCCAAAATATCAAAACATGTTGACCATACGATATTGTAAATATTTAAAACAAAGCATTAGAAAACTTTAAAAATTGCATGTAAAAAAAGAAAAGAAAGGAACACGATTCGACTTATCCTGAAACTGATCTTTATTCAATATAAATTTAAAGAAAATAATAATTCACGATCAAATACTGCAAAAAACTGAATTATGAATTACCATTATTTAAACTTCTAACCCAATCAACCGTAAGTAATTCAGATTTTGAAATTTGTTTTAAAATTATACATATATATGGTTGATTTCCTGAATTTTGATGGATTATTTAGTGAATGGAGAAGTCGAAATGCCTTCTTATTGTCATTACTACGGTCCTTGTTTTGACACGGAATGCAGTGACGTCAGAGGGGGGCAGGAAGCTAGTTGCTTGGCCTTGTCAACTCTCGGTGGCCATGCTCATACCCTCACTCCCAATCTATAAAGAGGGGTGTTGGGTGCAATAAGCGGCTACTATTTATAAACAAACTAATATGTATTTATTTTTTTTCTAATCACTAAAAATCAGACTTATCTAATTTTAATGAAATTTTCAGCATTTATTCAATAAATTATATATTTTTATAAGAAATACAAGTTTCAACATTTAAACATCATAGTGGTTTTCCAGAGAGGAGGAAGTTTGACAGAATTTAAGTTTAGTTCAGATTAACACAGATTTGCAGTAATACTTTTTGCTTTTTTTTTTTAATATGTTGTTAAAAGTTAAAAGTGACACTATATAAATTTAAAGTAACATTTTAAGTAAGGAGGCAAAAATAAAAATAAAGAGGCCTCCAGAGTGCTTCTGAAATCATCCCTTCTGGAGAGGTAGCAAGCTTGGAGCTCTCTCCTCCCTGGTCAGCAGGTTTGGTGGTAGGTATCATCGGCTCTGATCATAACAACATGTAGATTTCATATCTATCCATTATCTATAGTCATATATGCATTTTTATTTACTTAAGAGTCACCACTTATCAAGGCCAAAAGCCACTTGAGGATAAGTATTAATGAGATGGATAGATTGTCAGTTGAATGATGAATACTATGAGAGGATTGATTATTCCTTTGGTCATTGGAATACACCTATAATATATATATATATATATATATATATATATATATATATATATATATATATATATGCTCTGAAGCTTGTAATGCAACTTTATTGAGCTTGAAATTTTGAACATTTTCGGATATAAAAAATATACGTTTCTTGTAGAACCCACATACATATATATATATATATATATATATATATATATATATATATATATATATATATATATATATAACACCTCTCTGTCTGTGTGCATGTCTGCCCCTATAAACGAAGACATACTTGAGAGTGTACCTTAAATATACGTGTATTCACATGTACAATTTGCATGTAAACATAATGGAAGTAGTTCTGCGTCTCTAGCCGCTTCTTAAAGGAGCTAATGACACTTTTCTAAGATGTTACAAAATGAAATTAATTTATTTGCAAGCGTTAGTTTAATAGTATTAACATATATCTAAATAGTTCAGCATCAGCTACCAACATCAAGGTTGCTGTTAAAGTAAACTCTACTTAATATGATGTTGCATATGTAGTTAGCCCATACTCTAACCCGGGAAACGCCGAGTAATCCTGCTAGTATTCATATAAAATAACGTATGAATCTCTGAATTGGTGAAGTTAAAAAGAGAAAGAAAGAAAAAAAACGTTTCAAACTAGAAAGTTTACAAAAGAAAAAAAAAGGGAAGAAAATTATTGAAAGTAGAAAAAAGAAAGCAGAACTTGTTTCTTTATGGAAATAGATTTGCTTTCTCAAATCCCCTAAATATTTGAAATGGATTCGTCCGGTAGTTTTTTTACTCTCTAACTTTCCTGTGATGGGACAGATATGTATATGTATAGATAGATATATATGTATATGATAGTTATGAAATTAATAATCCAACTGTAATGAAAAAAGGAAAATTACTTTATGTTTATCCACTTGTTCTCAATAAAGACAAACATCGATGTAAATAATTTTCGGATTTTCCTTTTTTTCATTTTTCATATGCACACATACACATTGCTCTTTATTATAAAACTGGAGAATAGCTAAAAAAAAAATTTGGGTACTTTCAACTCAAATTCATCAGAGGAGTAACGTTAGAATTAAAGCAGAATGACAAGAAAAGAATATGTTCAACGAAATCCTCATTACACTGTCCGTGAACGATTCAGAGAATAAATAAATTATTTGATAGTCTTGTTTAAGCTGATCGCTACATTAAAGAATCCTTGAGCTACGCTCGATCAGCTTACCACCTAAGAGTTTGGGAGGTGATTAACATTTATGTTTTACAAGTTTCATAGAATTATAACACCAGTCTTTCTCTGCTTATCTCGGCATTTGGACTTCTCCTTGCCACTGAACTCAAGCAATGCCGGTTCAGGAAAAGTGCGGATGGTGATTGCTTCACTTCACTGCACTTGCACTCTTACAGGGGGAGGGGGGATATTCATTGTCCATGTCTCGAGAGTGAAAGCAGGTCTTAAATTAATTTTTTAAAATGACGAGAAAAAAATATTATGCTCACAAGTATTCACATTCACTATTTATCTAGATATATTACTAAAAGATTTATGTCAAATCATAGAATTAAGTCTGTAATTTAATTTTTCATACATGAATTATTATCATTTAATAATTTGATGACCTAAAGAAGAAAACATCCACTGTTGACTTTTTATTATAGAGTGGAGGATTTCTTTCCAAATTAATTTCAGGCAATGAGGTAAGTTTGAGATGGTTGTCTGACTTGCTATTTGCTTTCTCGCTTCCCCTTATGACTTAAAATTGTTTCATCATCCGGGGGCTAGAAAAAGGTATGTGTTTTATTCGCTAACCTTTGCATGATGGGATAGAAGTATATATATATATATATATATATATATATATATATATAAAGATAAATGAAAGAAGAGAGATAAATATGTACGAATGACAAATCTATTTCAACTTCGATTGTTCAATGCAAGGTGTACTCGGTAAAAACATGTTTATTTTTCTTCCCTTAAGCCAAGGCTTTTCAAAGATTAAAATCTTATCATCAGAGGAATTACATAGATAGATAAGTTGCCAGTGGAAAAGTCAAAATTCAAAATTTGAAAAAAGTAATAAAGAGTAAGAGTGTGCGTGTAAAAAATATGGAGTCTGTCCAGTTGGTGAATGTCCGTAGATAAAGTATCCGGTGAAAGGAGATTTAAAGATGCGTTGAAAATGTTCAAAAATGAAGTAAATCCAATAGAAAGATGCTTAGTTCAATCGTAAATGTTTTTTACCGAGTACACCTTGCATTGAACAATCGAAGTTGAAATAGATTTGTCATTCGTACATATTTATCTCTCTTCTGTCATTTATCTTTATAATTGCTCTATCTCGTATATTGAGCTTAAACTATTTCACTATAGGTTATATCCTCTAAAGTATACTTTTAGTTTCATATTTTATATAAGAAAATGGGTTGTTCATATATAATTACACATTGGTCTTTATTATAGAGTGAAAATTCTGCATCTATTATTTAGGACAGGGCTGGCCAAACATTTTTTTAAGGGTCAGATAAGAAACATTGCAGGTCAAGAGGCAAAATTGAAATCATGTAAGTACCTACTAAAACGTCAGACGTTTCTTAATGATAAATATCAAAATAATGAATACTTTTGTTGTAATGCTGGTCTACTAATGAACATAGAACGTGACATGGTGTAGTGGTTACAAACACAGACTGTGAGATTGGCATGCTGGGTTCGAGTTCGTCTAGGCTATTGCATCATTTTCACTAATATTCTTGAGAAAGGTATGGATCCATATGTTCTCCCTCCAACTATGATTTAAATATTAGGGTATACTAGACTCTCAAACCTTGGTTGTGCAACAAGAGTAGCTGAAGGAAAACTTTGAAATAACACCAGTCTTTCTTTGCTTATCTCGGCATTTGGACTTCTTGCTATTGGACTCAAGCAATGCCGGTTCAGGAGATATGCGGTTGGTGATTGCTTCACTTCACTGCACTGAAACTCTTACAGGGGATAACCATTGTCTCTCAAGACTGAAAGGAGGTCTTAAATTAATTCAATAAAATTCCGTTTTTCAGATATTTAATTACAAGAAAAATCCACAAATGTTGATAAAATCCAAAATGCAAAATGCAGTAATATTTTTTTTTTCCAATTTTTTCTAGATAATATATATAAAAAAAATCACACTCCTTTATTGATTTTTTCAAAATATCCTCTTCGGAATGAATGCTGTATGGCTGAAATGGCATACTGCCACTGATGTCTACTGTGATCGACAGATCAGTGATTGCCTTAAGTCCAAGATCTACCAGACTGTAGTATGACCTGCTGCTTTGTATGGCTCCGGATGCTGGCTGTCGAAATATTCACAACTGTTACACTGATTTCACACAAAATAAAGAAAATTGTCTACACAATTATGAACTATGTTATGAACATGCAAGCAACAACACCGTCGCGAAAACGGGATTCAGGATGGAGGTCGTCCCCGGAGAAAAGGCTGAGAGGACAACTGAAATAAAAGTGGTTTAATACCTTACACATAGATCTTAAAATCCTTGCAGACCCTGCTTCACTGGATAAACGCAAAAGAAAATGATGTTAAACTATTTAAAATAATGTTGTAATGACTAATAAATGAGAATTTAATGGCAGTTCGGTCTACCTGCTTTTCAGAGATAATCCTGATGATGGTTTACTATGTATGTCTCCTGTGTTTTAATTTCTTTTCTTTTTTTTTCAAATTAGCTTATGGACCAGCCAAAAGCATTTTTCTGGCCGGGTTTTGCTTGTGGGCTATAGTTTGACAACCCTTATTTAGAACACTCGGTAATAATAAAAATTGCAATATTGTAATTGTAGTTACGATCTAATATTTTTATACAGTCTGTAATAATGTTGTAATCAAAGTAACCGAGGTTAGCAAGGTTAGGGTAAAAAAATATTGTGTTACCTTTAATTGTGTGAACAAAATGCCTAAACTTGAATATCGTTGCTAAGCTAGAAACACTATGACTGATGCCATATTAAGGAAGTTTGTTTATGATTATTACATAAGAACATTATATACTTTCAACTGATTTATAATCATTCCCGCCTCCTTTTTTTGTCCAATGAGTCATAGAAAAGAAAAGGCCTGCATGTCAGTGAAAGAAATTACAGCGTTTATAAGTAATGCAAAAGTTTAGAAGGTCTATAGGTTAAGAGATTTGTTACAAGGGAAAAGCTTCAGTTGTATTCATTCTATGTATATCTCTGTATATCTAATCTTCTTTCTCTTTTCTTTCTTTTTTCTTTTCTTTAATATTTAAAATTAAGTCAGTCGAATTTTCCATATACTGAAATAGCAATACATTTGAACAACTCGATATTTGATTATCACTAGCAAATCTATCCTTTTTATCCTTTACACGAACAAAATGTAATTCGCTTCACTTCAATTTCACTTCGCAAATCATAATTTGAAGTAAGAATAATTCTTTGATAAACAAATCAGTTATTAGGTAGGTATCAATATGACCATTGATGTATGTTAGGGACAATTATTGAAATCTGTTGTAATATGTTCCTGTATGTATGAATGAATAAGTAATACATGTCCTATTTGTATTGTTTCCTTGGGAAGCTTGCTTCCATCATCTTTAGGGATGATGAATAAAAGATGAAGAAACTACACTTGCCTTATGTCCTCATTTCAGAGAAGTTATCGTACATAGCTAGTTATAATTTTGATATAACACATGTGGCGACTGTTTTACTAACACAAATAATTTCGTGTGTATATATATATATATATATATATATATATATTATTATTATTATTTTGTGTTTTCTTATTTTTTTAGAAAGATTTTGTATATTAGTTGTTTTGTTATATTTTACTGCTAACTGTCATGCCGATTAAAAGTAAAGAAAGAAGATATTCCAATAGTTCACAAATATTTTCCTCATGGTAAAACTACCTAGTGTTTTTATATCTCTTGTAGAAATTCAAGATCTTTAATAATATTAAACCATTTTAAATCTTTACATAAACAAAAAAAACATAAAATATTAATAAATATATATTTTTAATTATCTCTAAAAATCATTGTCACATTTTATTTTTTTTAATGTTTCTTCCATGTTTTCTCTTATTTTCAACTTCTCCTTTTAACTTTATAAAATTGAGATAAACATCAACTGATTAATTGATAGTCACAGCAAAGTTAGCTTTGTGTAATTAATTTTTAATTTTATTTTTTGTAAGAATTTATTAAGTGTAAAAACATCATTTCAGATATCAGACTTTCCTTATTTTGAATGACATTTTTTAATTTTAATTTTTCATTAACTGAGTGAAAAACATTTGTTGATTAACTTTATGTTAAGAATTCTGGGACTGGTTCTTTTCATAAAGTGCAACACATGATTTTAGTGAAAGTTTTAATCAAATTAACCTCTAGAATTTTTAATCAAATTAAGCTCTAGAATTGAATCTGGAAATATCTGGGATGACTGTTTTAAAATATTGATTCATCAAACTAGCTTTATGTTGAGACATTGACTTTGTTGCTGTCGGGCCAGATTCTGTTCGGTCCTAGGAGGTCCACCCTCCCAGACTTTACCGTCCCTCTAGGAAAGGGGTTAGTTTATTGCTAATCGCCTAAGGCGTCCCTACTAAAGCTGCTCAGGTATTGTAGTCCAGAGTGCGCTTATCCTAATGCACTGGCTTCTCAAAACCATACCTGATCTTCTGTCTAACCTCCTGGCAAGCAGGTAAATAATATATATATATATATATATATATATATATATATATATATATATATATATTGTGCATGCATAGATTTTGATAGCTATGCGTCCTGCGTCAGAGACGCATAAAAATCTAAAAAAGACGCAGTAAAATCTGAACTATGCGTCACAAGGATGCAAATCAATTTTTTCATTAAAACAAACGTATATTTCTATGCACACAAGAAAACCCATCAAGGGTTATCTTTTACATTCCGTTTTTGTCTTTTTTTCTTTCTTTCTTTCTGTTTTCAAGCTAACGATAAATACAGTTGACCCGACCTACCCACAGTTTTATTTGTAACTGAACAATTTAATTTTGTGACAAGGATTAGGGAAATACACCACCACCACAAGTAAACGTTAAACACGTCTGTTTTGCATGGCATGTGTTGGACGGCTTTTAAAAATTGAATTCGTAACTAACCTATCTCTAGCCAGGTCTTTATTTATCCCTCTTTCTCTCGAGTCCATCCTTATCACTTCCTCCTATGTTTTCCTTGGCCTTCCTTTGTGAATTAAACTGTTCTACATCCACTAACTCAATAACTCTCATACATTCTTTCAACGGCCATACCATCAAAGTTTCCTGTTCTGCACATATCTCCCTATATTGTCCAGATTTAATCTTCCTCTGTTTTGTTTTTTGTTTTTAACTAAAGCCAGATATGGTGGTTCAATTCTGCTGTCATCAATTATTTCAATTTCTGAGGTGTTGGTTGGCCCATTGTCACAATAGAAAAGGACCAACTCTCTTGGTCAACTTTTGTTACCTCTATTCTTGGATTTTTTTCTCTGAGACGTTTCAGTAGGTCATTGTCATAGTTTCGGCTTAAATCAATCAGCACCACGCCTGCTAAAAACTTTTGAAAAGGTTGAACTTGGCCTTCAATAATGGGCATGATGCATGCTTCCATTGTTAATAGTGGTGAACTTTTATGTCAATTTCGTTCAATTAATAATTTAATGATCAAATGATACTGTAATAATTAAATTTAATTCAAATTTCAAAATCTTATTTAAAAACTATAATTTGGTAAAAAGATGGCATAGTTAAAAATTTAAAATCGAAACTAAAATGAAGGTAAAAAGACTCCCGGTCAACACCAGATATGTACATCTTTTAATTAATAAATTTGTCATTATTTCCGAACAACATAATAGATATGAAATAATAAAATAAAATATCTTTAAAATAATCATGATGTTTAAATTAATATTCAAATGCTTACCTTATGTTCAGTTTTTCTTTTCCAGCTGAGAAAGTGCGAGAATTTTTATGAACATTTTAATCATTAAACATATTTAAATTTTATTTAAATTTTCATCATAGAATTAAAAAAATTATAAAATTATCTCTCTATCTTTTTTTTTGTTGTACAATTATTTGTACAAAATCAATGAATATAAATTTGGTTTTATTTTATTTTTATTTAGATTCATTGATATAAATTTAAATTTAATAAAGGATGAAAGTAAGAAAAAGAAAAATTTCCATTACAAATTTTGCGGAATTATTTTTTTATATTAAGATTTAAAATCTTTGAGAATAAATTATGACTCATGACAATATTTGAGGATTAATTGTCATTTGTGACAGATGTTTTGTTAGAGATCCATTAAATCTCCATTTAAAAAAAAAAAAAGAAGATATTAAAATTATGAATCTTTTAAATAGTTTATTTGTGGCATGATTTCCTAGACCCCCCTCCCTCCGCTTATAGGCATATTTCTAGTTTGCCATATATATTAAATATCAGTTTAGAGAAAATTAAGTAGATTTTATTTTTCTTACATTTAGATAGACTGAAAGATATACCAATGGTAAAATTAAAAATGTAAAATTGAGTCACTGAAAACAGTGTGAAAATTCTTTAAGAAAAGAGCACAACATCCTTTGTTTGATGAACATGGATGTAAATAACTTTGTTTGATATACTTAGCTATCTGATTGGCCGGATGTATACAAAAAAAACTTCATATGTCTATTATATAAAGAATTTCGTCTGAACATATCAAATCGGCTTAATTTTAGATTTTACTAGGAAGTCACGCTTGTTTGGTTGTTTACTAATATTTTATTGTCCTAAATATCATGTTTTAATTTAAATGTATATGCATGGGAGTGAACTGTTGGCTTGGCATGCCTGGTTTGAGTTCTGTAAGAGCTTCTGCATCATTTTCACTAATACCCTTGGGAAATTTATGAATTCAGATATCTTCTCTCTAGTTATAGATAAAATAGTAGATTAGACTCGAGCTTTCATTGTGCAACTAGTCGAGGAGAAGGAAAACCCTGAAATGACATCAGTTTTTTCTCCGCTTATCCCGGCATTGTTTTCAGTCATCCTGGACTTCATCTTGCCACCGGACTTAAGCAATGCCGGTTCAGGAGAAGTGCAGTTGGTGATTATGCAATCTTTTTTTTTTTCACTCTAGACTCCCCGTATCACTAGGCAGATCAAATTTCCACCCTAGTATAAAATAGCATATTTCATGTTTCATTTTATCTAAGACATAGATATAAACTTGTAGAAGTGGCATGATGTAGTGGTTATAGACACAGATTGTGGGCTCGGCATGCTGAGTTCCAGTTCTCTCTGGACTACTGCATCACTTTCACTAATACTCTCCAGCTATGAATTAAATAATAGGATAAACTATTCAAAGGAGTCAGTTTCCTTTTTCAGTTCAAAACATAAGGAATTTTATTCACACAGCATTAATTAGCTTATTGAGTGAGTGTGAGCCGAATTGAATCTTTTGCGATATTTGTAAGCATTGGGTACACAAGAAGTGCAATGGAATTGCTGGTAGTGAACCTACCAGTAATTCCACTGCATTTCCAGAGGATAACCAGTTTATATGCAAGAAGTGTGAGACAATGGAGATGAACGAGAACTCAGATGTGAACGGTATATTTAGATGGCGGAGCTATTGCGGTTGTCAAGAAGTTTTGTTGTCTTGGAGATACCATTGGAGCACAGAGTGGAGCAGGTGCAAGTTTGATTGCAAGAGTTACGAGTGGTTGGAGTAAGTTCAGGGAACTTCTGCCATTACTAACCAGCAGAGCTTTACCACTGTCGACCAAAGGAAGAGTCTATCAGACATGTGTGATGATGTATGGCCGTGAAACCTGGCCAGTGAGGGTTGAAGAAATGTGTTGCATGTAGAGAATTAATATAAAAATGATACGATGGATGTGTAATGTGAGTCTTTTTTAAAGACAAGCTTAATCTTGAGCTTTGGTTGTGCAATTAGTCTAAATAATGCTAATTTATAAATAGGTAATAAATAGGTCATAATTAGTCGAGGAGAAGTAAAATTCATATTCAATAACACAAGTTTTTCTCTGCTTATCCCAGCATTGTTTCAGGTCTTCCATAACTTCTTTCCCACTGGACTCAAAAATGCCAGTTCAGGAGATGTGCGATTGAAGATTGCACAACCCTTACTACACTATAGACTCCTGCCCAAGCACCCTTGCAGGGGATATCCATTTTCTCTCAAGACTGAATGGAATCCTTTATTTGCAAGCATGTATGAGTTTATAGATGGATGGCCAAACTAATTGCTACTTAGGCGGACATTCGTGCAGACGCTATCCTCTTAGTCAGCTTTTAAATATGCACACCTTCTGTCATTAGGAAAATCCCTGAGAAATGATTCTCTAGTTTGTTTTTCTCACCCCTCCTTCCTCCCACACACTCTGATCCGTGACTCTACTGCTTATTAATTACAAGGTGATGTCCATTCCAGCTCGTTCAACCGTGAATGAAAGATATTTTATGCAGTTGAAGGCTTTATCGACAGCAATGAAATAATGATAGCATAGAAGAAGAGACTGTGAAATGGCGGTTGATGAAAGAATGAATGTTAATCATCCTTGCAATTATTTAATTTGTGTTTTTTTCCTTCTGTGAGAAATATATTGTCTGAATATACAAATGGGCAGACTCACTGATTGTTCCCCATTGTTAGCTTAACTAGCAAATATGTGCACCCACTGGACACAAAATATTTCAGTTTTACAAATCGGTATACTACTAAAACTCCATGGATCTTGCTTGTATGTTTGCTTGCTTGTCTTTGTGCACAGTAGATGACATCACAAAGGAATAGCATCACACAGGGATGACGTCATCCACTTAAACAGAGTTGGAAGTCGCCCTTTATAATGTCGTAAAGGGACGTCATTCACAAAAATGCCTGAAAGACACTGTGGCGACCCTTTATGACTCCACAAAAGGATTACCTCATCCACTAAAACATGTTGAAAAGATCCTTCATAACAAGATGATGATGTCATCCATTAAAATAGAACGTAGACGACTCGCGATCGAACAGGTCACGTGTTGTGTATGTGGACATATATATATATAATTCAACAGTGATTCTCCAGATTAGGACTCGAGCTAAAATCGACTTGGCATCGTTAGGGTTAAGGTCAGGATTAGCGTTAGGGTCAGGGTTAGCTTGGTTCCTAAACAAGTTCAAATGTATTCATAAAATGAACTTAAAACAAATATTTTTTTCAAAAAGTGCTCAAGACAAGGTAAAGCTTTATAAATATACATTATATAAACACTTAAAATGGCCTACATAAATGTATTTATGTAGGTCATTTTAAATATTTATATAATGTATGATATTTATATATGTATTACAGAAGATAAGAACGACATTGGTACCGTCGGTTTCGAATCCAACAAAGGGGAACAGCACATTACAATGGTTCGGCCGTTTTGCCCACCCAGCCTTCTTCAGATGACTTGTGTCAAACTTAGGGACTGTCATAGAATTTTTAATTCAACCTAACCCCCTATTAGAGTCTCGTAAATGCATGACCAAGACAACTAGGTCACTGTGAAGGTTATTTTGAGGTTCTGAGTTCAATCTTAAGAAAAGAGACAAGTTCATAAGTAAACAGAAAGAATCCCTTAAAGCTTGGAGAATGGAATGCGAACAGTGTACCCCCCCCCCCCCCCCCGAGCACCAGTAAAGGGTTGGGTTCAGAATTTCATGAAAGTTCCTGCAGGGTTGTGAATTTGGAGTCGAAGGGAGTTGGAGGTTTTGGAAGGAATTAGTCGGACTCGTAAAAATGCTAGGAGTAGAAGTCAGATTTTTCACTCTTCAAAGAATCAACAGACAGTCTGAATATTGGAAGACTTTAAAATAAGGAGTCGGAGTCTGATATTTTGGAATTTTAGAGGTTGGAGCCAGACCTTATACCTTCTGACTCCGACACCCAGAGTTTCTGAGTTCAATGCAACACAAGTGAAGAAGGATGGATGCCAAAATGGCCGAAACGTTGTAATAACAACAATGAAGATGAGAAAACAAGCCTGACAATTATAAGTAACAAACTGTGCCTACTCGTCGTCGCCTGGGATGCAGTGAAGTCATTTTAATTAAAAAAATTTCTTTATTTGCCCATTCTTAAACTTTAGGTAGACAACTCCTACTATATTCTTCAATTTAAAATGAGTTATTCCCTTTGCTTATTTTTATTTTTAGGTGATTAATTAAAAATGTTTCATGTCAGCAGTTGTCGTGGACAGACTAAGTAATTTTTTAAAAATAAATTGTAGTTAAATATGTTATTATATTGCCAATAACATGATACAACAATAACAAATGAAAATTGGCTAGTCAGAAGCAAAATTAGATTTGTCAGCTTAAATGCTATTTGGGTTCGACTTTGAAAATCTGACAAGATAACTTTATATGCTAGATAATTAAAATTCCTTGTTCCGAAAATAAAAATATTGTATATTAAAAGGTTATTTATTTCAACTCCAATTTTTTTATGGTGATGAGGAGCACAAGTGGTACAATGGATACCAACACAGACTCTGGAATTGACTAAACATAGTTAAACTCCAATCAGATCCATTGTATTTGTTTAGACTAATACTATTGGAAAAGCGACTAACACATCTTATGCGTGTAAAATTGCCACGTTTTCAAAAGATGTTTTTAGCATTAAATCACCCCAAAAAGGTTGATATGCCGTAAAATAGACAAATCAAACCGTTTTTAATGATTTTATTTTTTATAAAAATGTGTAAATAAACTCGTTGCTTATATTTAAGAAAATATTTTGAGCTTAATCCCTGTGCACTTATTAAATATGTCTCAACATTATGGATCCATCATGGGATCAATACTCAAGCTATTAATCTATTATATAAAGGAAAGTCATAATTCTATCTGTGTCTGAGGGTTCAGCTAAAATTGAGAAACTACACAAGATACATTTACAAATCAAATGTCACCAGATTCAGTGTGACTCCAACCTGGTTATGGTAAGAAAATACTGTAATATTCATTCGCTTGGGGTTACCAGGAACCACATTAGTGCATGGGGAGGGGCCAAAACATTACGTTCTTTTATTCTTACTGGTAGTTGTTTTAAAAAACAACACTGAAACTAGGTCAAACAATCAGTCAGCTGTAGCTGACATTTTGTTTTTCTTTCTATTATATTGAACCTATATATATATATATATATATATATATATATATATAAGGTGTTTGGACAATCGATCGATAGCGTAACTTCAGAATTGTTCTATATATGTAGATAATGTAAAGAAGCTCCCATAAACATCGGTCAAGAAACGCTTTGTATAAGATTTATAGGCCATTGAAACAAATAATGATTGACATTCTTTATTGTAAACATCTAACATGTACAATGTGTGTGATAGTACTGTTAATTATACAAATAGGATAGTTAAGCTCTATCCTTATGACACGGGCACAGGTAAAATAAGCCTGGGTATGGTTTTGCCCCATACACAAACAAAACCATGAATAAATGACATCAAACAAATATAAAAGCTTTGGGGCTCAAAAGAAATATCTAAGTGTTATGACCGGCAGGGGCTCCCTTGATAGCCAACATGGGGGACCCAGTCAGAATCCTGCGAATATTGGCCCATTTTATTTCAGGTAAAAGAATACAACAGACCAAATACAGGTAAATGAGTATGATCAACGCGAATCAAAGACCACATAGAGGAGAAATGAACCACAAAGGAAATTAGACTAGTAATGAAGTGCTATTACAAAAGTAATCCCACACACACAGAGGTTGTTTACATATATATAGAGAGCATAATCACAAAGTTATGTCATTGATTTTCCAAACATCCTCTGTGTGTGTGTGTGTGTGTGTGTGTGTGTGTGGAGTTGAGATTAACAAAGTTAGAGCATTATCTATTTTAGTTCCAAGAATTTAAACACAATGATTATTTGGCGTACGATCGTTTCCAAGACAATTTGGAAAAAAATTATTTTGTATTTATATGATCTCTTCCTCGGCGCCCTTTACAACATCACATAAAGACGTTATTTAAGAAAAAAACATCAGATTTCAGTATTATTTCAAAAAGACATATATTCAGACAACATAGGAGACATAACCTTATATTATGCAACCATATATTACTCCACCAGTCAATATTCTCACACACAATGTTTAATGTTTCAGATGACCTGTTTATATTGTCTTACACTTTTGGGTTTATCCAGATTTTATCAGACTTTCTGCTCTATTAAGGAAGAAAATTATAGAACCAGGAAGAAGATTATCTTTATTTTCTGTTTTCTTCATTTTTCCATATTCGTGGAGTTTTTTTGTTTTTTTTGTTTAATTTATTTATTTATTATGAATCTCAAGTCTTTCTTTTCTTTGTAATAATGTTTTTCTTTTTCTTAACAGTCAGAAATTTTCTACTTGTTAATGTCTGACTCATCAAACCCTTTTACATTTTTTAAAAACTTTTTTTTTAAACTTTTTTTTTCATACTTGAATACTAATTGAATCAATTTAATTGAGCAACGTTTTGTTGGATATCAAAAGAAAAAACATCAAAGTTTTATTCAACTTTTTCAGTTATAAAAACCTTAGTTAATGTAACCCAATTGAAACGGCTGCAAAATGTCTTTCAACTTTGAGTTATATCAATCGTTTTCCAAAAGGAAAAACAAGTGGAAAGAGACAAAGTCAACAGTAAATACAAAGTCTATCCATACAGAATATATCAATTTTGTTAAGCAATCCAAAACAAAGAATTTATGAAAAAAAGAGTTAAGAAATGTTCAAAGATCTAAATGAAGAAAGTGTTGTTAAATAAAGAAGATTTCAATAAAGAAAGTGTTATGTCTGTATGTGTGTGGACTCATGAGTGAATTTGTGAGATTAACAAGCTGTCGCTATATTTAGAAGTCTGTGACTTATGTTGTTTGCCAAGATGCTGGTAGCAAGAGGCTACGGCCACCAACGGTATGTGTAGTAGTGTTATGACCTGTGGCAAGTTGGGGCTCTCGCTGCATCTCATTAGCGACCTACTTATATAGATAATGCAAACAGGCATCTGGCTCCAGGAGGCGACTCTTTCTGAAGCCGATATAGATAAATAATCGAGATTGAGTATTTTGATCTTATCAGTATTAAGTATTTCAACCAAATAAGCATCGAATATCTTAGAGATCGTTTCTCTAGCTGCTGCTGTTGTTGTTGTTGCTGTTACTGCTGGAACAGGGGTTTCCACAATGGCGTCCAAGAGAATGGGATTAAAGATTAAGTGATATGTGATACTGTCGTGAAAATCTAGTGATTTCTTTTGCTGGCAATCTATTCTTTGGGCTGACTTATCAACTCCCTCAATTGGGTTTGCTGTTATGGGGATCCTTTTGCCAACTGGTCTTCTCAATCTTGAAGCCCAGCCATAATTGACTTTTCATTTTTCGACTTCCTGCCATTCCTTCCCAAATCCATGTCCTTAGCGCTTTCCTGATGCTAAAATTTTTCACATCTTCAGTGGAAAATCTGTTTCCTCTCGAGAGTTTTACACCTACGATATGGTCATGGAAAGACTACTAGTACAAACGGTTAGTGTCTACTGAAACGAAAATTATCTCTTTGTCCAGTATTAATTTGGAATGGTCACGTGGGAATGAGGGGGGCGTAGGCTGTCCTATAGTATCACTTATTTCGTCTCTTTAAAAATCCTGTACTAATTTTGAATGACTGAACTCTGTTGATATACAATAGGATAGATTGATCTTACCATCATTTTGAGGAAACGTAATAAAAATTCGAGATCATCCGTTTTACATAACTGGTTTACTGACCAAAAATGCACCAAACAGTGATGTTATTGTTTTTTTTCCTCTACCTTTGCAAAACTCAATCATGTTCTGCAAAGCCCAAAACAAAAACGACAATTTTCGTCTACAAAACAACCAAACCAAACACCATGAATAAATATTTGAAGATATAAAGAACTTGAAGCATAAAAACTTTTACCAAAATGATTCGAAAAGGGTTGATATACCGTAAAGCAAAACAACCAAACCAAACACCATGAATAAGTATTTGAAGACATATAGAACTTGAAGCATAAAATTATTTACCAAAATGACTGGATTTGGCATTAAATAACCCGAAAAGGGTTGATATGCCATAAAACAAAACAACCAAATCAAACTGTTTTACATGCTGGCATGCCTTGGATGGCTTTAAAGAATTGACTTCCAAACTAAATTATCTCAGACCAGGTCTTTATTTATATCTCTTTCTCTCAAGTCCATTTGTATCACTTCCTCCTACGTTTTCCTTGGCCTTCACCTGTTAACTGGACCTGCTATCTTAATTGTTCTACATCTACTATTCAAGAACTCTCATTCATTCTTTCAATGTGGCAATACCATCAAAATCTCCCGTTCTGCACACATCTCCTTATACTGTCCAAATTTAATCTTCCTCTGAAGTCATCAGATCTAAGCCTGTATTTAAGACTCACATCCATACTATCATTCTCATATCATTTCTCTCCATGCAATGCATGTCGTCAACCCTCATTGGCCAGGCATATGCCTGATAGACTCTTCTCTTGGTCGACAATGATAACACTCTGCTGATTAGTAATGGCAGAAGTTCCCTGAACTTACTCCATCCACTCCTAACTCTTGCAATCACACTAGCATCTGCTCCACTCTGTGCTCCAATAAGATATAAAAAAACATTTTAAAAAATGACTTTTTTTGTGGAAAAATTGTGCTACTTTGATAATGAATCCGGTTTAACAAAAAAAGTTCATTGATTTTTGTTCTGGCTTTCCTTTCTTCCTTATTACATTTTTATTAACCTTAATAACTATAGATTTTACAAAAACAATTGTAAAAGTTTTAAATAGTCTAAGAGATGCAAGTGTTAGGATAATAGAGTTATTTCCTCTTGAGTAATTGCATGATTGGAGAGCAGAAGGATTGCGAATGATGACACTAGTAGATAATCTGCATAGACACAGTATTGGCCAATCAGTATTCACCTTGAGCTATGCAAGAGCTGGTTATGCAAGCTCAGTGCTTAGAAGGTCCCAGAGCTGATCACCTAGATAGAGGGATCTCTAAAGGAAGTTAACAGCCAGTAGATTTTACATGCTTGAAAGATTTGGAAAAAAGGAAATGTCTATTGAAGAAGTATCAATCCAACTAAGATTAATATTGATAACCGTTCTTATAAATATGCATTTTTGGAACAATTGCAATGGCGCAAAATGTTACTGAGTGTTGACTTTATGCAATAACTAGATTTGATTAAAATTTGATTTTAAATACATGGAAATCAAAGAAAAATTTGCTTACACATATACGGCGAATAAGATGATACCAAAGTGCAAGTATTGCAATTACAAACACGCACCAAGGAGGGGAATGTAATATGTGCAAAAAGAAAAGAAACACTTTCAAACTGTAGATATTGAATTTAGTAGTCAGTGCTCAACTGTCTGATCAGTTGAGCTGCACTAGGAAACTGAGACAAAAGCCCAGAAGGTTGGTTTATAAGAAAGTTTCATTATACTTAGATGGCCAAATCCATTCTCTGGATTCTGATTGGTTGCTAGTCTATGAGTGGATAATTTATTATATAAATATTGCCTCATTCAAGCATGAATTTTTCTATCGACTATTTGGAGCCCTTTATGCCGGTGAGTGTCAATTTGATTCTAGAGATATCACCACCACCACCACCATCATCAAAACTGTGAAGATTGAGGCCATAAATTAATACGTTCTCTCACCTTCAGTAACATTGTATACTGATCTGACAATATTTTGCCAACCCTCTGTCTTCTGCGAGTTTGGATTTGCTGCAAATCTTCCTTGGTTATTAACTTCTCCAAAGAGAAGGAAGGATCTTTATGCATTGTTCTTGGAATGTCTTGGTTCAGCATTGTGACTATAGTGCTTCTCTGGTGACCTCTGAACTTTTTGGAGTTAGTTATTTCAAAGTAAAAATCCATGGCCTTGTTTGCTGGATATTCTGGATCCGTCCAGGAAATATGTCCCAGTAGTTTTCATCTTGCTTTCAAAGTGAATAAAGACAAATGAGATACTTGACATCTGCTGTACAAGTTCTTAAGGGTACTTTTTTCACTATCAGCATTCGCAAATGTCGTCTGTGGAAACTGTCTTTCTTGGTCAGGACTCCAAGTTCTGCAATTGTACAGTAAAACTTTCATCTTCTCTTCTCAATTATTCTCTCTCCTCTTATCCATATCGTATATCAAGCTTTTCCATATCTCAAGTTTAAGATAGTGGTAAGAAAAATTTGAAGACAAAACATACATGATTTACTACAAAAAATGAAAAAGATGATCACTTACTTTAAGTACTCGACCTTGTGTTTACCTGCTGCATCGAAAGACGATTGTTTACACATCCTAACGCTTATCTTAAATTATCAATTTTAAAATGTGAATGAATATAAAAAGCTAGGTTTAGTTTACTGGTTTTTATTAGTAGTTCAGTTTGTGTATTTTCCATCTTGGCAATATAAGTTAGATAATTGAAGAATAAAATCTCACAAAATGGCTGAGAAAATTAATTTTATAATATTGTTGTTCTTTTTAAAATTAATCTTCACATACGAAACTATGTATTTCATTTCGATGTAACAATATTTATCATGTAAGTTTATATTTGAGTTTTAATAAGTTTCTGTATTGTTACTTCTTTACTATAAAGAAATGAGGAGTTTGAGTTGTTTTGTTTTTTTTAAACCGACTCTGGAGGCAGAAATTTTCTGGACGATTCTGAGATAGTCCGTCAAAGTTCGGAGTTTGCAATTTTTTCAGGAGTCAAAAGTTGAAGGTTTTTTGGGTTTTTTTTACCGATTTCAGAATCGGGAGTAAATTGTCAGATATTTTCAGTTGATTTCTCCAGATCTCATGGATTCTTGAGGTTTATGTTGAGACAAAATTAAAGAGCTTTATGGGGTTCAAGTTAAGCAGTATGAGGGATAATTGATCTCTTACATAAAACCACACAAAATATGTAGTCTCTTTCAAATGAAATAAAAACTATAACATGCAATTCAATAAACATTTTTATTCTGTTGCTGGAAGAGTGAGAGAGAGAGAACCCCTGTTTTCTCTCTCAACAATCCACATGTCCTAATCTGTTGGAGATAAAACTTGTCCTTTACTACAATCTGTCTGATGTCTCTGTATATATCTCATTCCATATTACTCTATCTCCTCAATGTCTGCTAATCTTCCTATCTTTAATAAATACGTTATACTAAATTAACTACACTTCATCAATAATATGCTATTTCCAGCATTCACTATTTCTAAAAAAGAAAAAGCACTAAATCAAATTCCAATATTTTTCTGACCAAATTAGCATATGTTTTAGATTCATAAACATAATTTTTGTATTGGCTTAAAGACAAAGAATTGCTCTTTGATTTACAGAATGTTTAAACCAAACTAATAATGATTGAAATTTACTTATTCTGCAAATAAATTTTTTAAAAACATCTCCCCTCCCGATTGTCTAAAATTTTAACACATTTTTTTCCCTATTTATTCCAAATTTTCCCTATTTATTCCAAATTTTATTTTTAAAATTTTCTTTTCTTTTCCTTTTTTCTTTTTATCCACTGCCTATCATTGGAGGATATTTGTGTGTACTTTTTGCCCAGTTATAGACTCTTTAGAATGGTCTTTATCTAACAGATAAAATTCTTTTGCCGAATTTTAAGTTAGACCCAAATAGCAATCTGTCTGACATATCTATACTTGATTCAAACTAACCTATTCCACTATGTCATTGGTATGAATATATTTTATTTCGTATCATGTTATTTCTAAAAATAAATATTTCGGCTAAGAAAATTTTAGAGTGGATATATTTTCCCTTACTCACTGAATATTCTTCAACATTAAAGAGCAGTAATCATGTAATGAGTTATTTCTCTTGACGTCTGCAAAAATAAGTATCTAAAACACTTTAAAGGGAAGTTTCCACATTAATTACACATTAAGTACTAAAACAAAGTTTTTAAAGATTGCTGTTTCACAAAATAATTTGATTACAAAATTAAAGTTACCAAAATTAATTTCTGTTTTTTTTTCATAAATAAGTCAGTCATTTTTCTTTTACACTTGGGCAATGCCGTGTCGGGACAGCTAGTTGTAATATAAAGTGAACATTGCAAAAGATTTATTTAATATTGAAGTTCGCAAATATTTTGCAGTCTTTTTATCCAAATATTGTTCTATTCATTTATTTAAATATTGATCTAAATTAATGTAAACCTTTCAGTGAGAAAGCATGGATACACAGATGCAAATCCATTTATGAGCAATAGACATAAAAATGACTTGCATTAACATTTGCCTAAGTGTTGGAATTCTGCTAAAATATAAAGTGTCGACCATTTTGAAAATATTTGATGAACAAAGAATTGAAATACACAAAATAAAATATTTATTATCGTATAAGTAAAAATAGTTTCCGTTTATCACTTACGATGTTACATATATTCAGCATTTTCTTTTTAGTTGGGGGGGGGGGATAGTTTAGCGTAAGTGTGCAAATATTCATCATTTAGTGACATCATCATTGCATTCTTAAAGGTATTTCTTTATTCGGGTGTGGTTTGCGCTTAAATTTTAATGTATATTTATTTTGTTTATGTTTTCCATATGCTTGTGGATTTTGAAAATAGATTTTCTCACGATTTTTTCCTTCTTTCCTTCAACATTTAGCGGTATCTTTCCATTTTCTTTTGTGTTTCCGTTCAGTAAAGATGCACAAATTATTTCTCAGATGGATAACTCTGTATAGGATAGACGTGCAGCTTTTGTGATTGCGTTACCTTGAAATTCTGGAGGAGAAAAGGTAGATATTTTACTTTTTGTTGAGTAGGTTTTATTTTATTTATTTGAAAAACTGTTATAGATCTTAATTTTTTAGCTCCTTACCCTTGTTCATTTTGTTTTAAATTTTATAATTACTTTGATATTTTTTGTCTAAATGTTTGGGATGAGGAGTCATCATTTTAATTGCTTTTCTTCGGACTATTGTCTTTGAGAATCAAAATGACTGACTGGCGTAGGGGCTCCAACTGACGTCAAATTGACATTTGAATTTGTCAACTGAACGCCAGTTGGTGCCCTTGTGCTGATAAGTGTAATTTTGATTCTGCACTCCTCTTAGTTGATATACATATTCAGACAACGTCTTCACCGATGTATGTAACCTGCAGTATTTTTTATGTGATGCTTTTCTCATATTTCTATTTATATAAAGTTAGGTATATGTAGTTGTTTATATATTTGTATGTACAGGAATCACCCCTAAGCTAATTAACTGATCATTATGAATTTCGGAACATGGTTGGTAGGCGTAAGAGGTGGTAATGTGTGCTATATTTAGGTTAATTTAGTTTTATGCAAAGGGGATAAAAAGATGGCAGAATCCCTTCGCGAAAATTCAGATACATAGGTATTAGACATCAATTAATAAATATTCCCCAAATTTCAGTTTTCTTGAAGTATTTTAAAGGGTTTTAGGAAGCATAATATGGGGACAACCTTTCATTTGTAAATTCAAATATTTCAGATTTGCATTAAACTTGATCCGTAGTCATTAGACACCAATTAAGAAAGATTCCCTGAATTTCAATTTCTTAATACCCATTAAGCTTAAGCCTGAAATTTGAAACATTTTTTAGAATCATAATTATGTAATGTATTTTGATCAAAACTGGAATAATGATTCTAGATATAAGGTTTAGTGTCATATTTTTATTTTAATCTTCGTAAGGGATTATAAAAGTGGTGCAAAATTGTTCTGTTCGGGGGAAATTAATTTTACCCGTTCTGGGACGGGTATTCTAGTTCTTATATAATAATCAGTTCATCGGATGTAAGTACATAGGAAAAACCTGAAATAAGAAGGGCCAATATTTGCAGGATGCCAACCGGGTCTCCCATGTTGTCCTGCCAATCATAACGCTCAGATATTTCTTTTGAGCCCCACAGCTTTTATATTTGGTTAGTATCATCTTTTATTGGTTTTGTTGTGTACTGTGGCAATATCAGGCCCAGGTAAGTGATCCTGTCACAAGGATAGAAGCATTTATCCCTTATGTAGAAATAACAGTGCACCATCACACATATTGTACCTGTTAGATATTTACAATAAAGAATGTTTCAATGGCCTGTAACTCAGAAACCAACCGTTTCTGAACCGATGTTTATGAGAACTTTATTCAATATTTACATATTTAGAACACAATCTCGAACTCTATTTTCCAAACCTCTGTATAAACTGTGAGGACAATAGTCCAAAGAAGAACAATTAAAATAACTTCTTTATTCCATCAATTAACTGTCAAGACATTAATTTTGTGAAGTCACACAAGTCATTGCTAATCAAAGATCCTGAAAAATCGATGCATTCGTCTGAAACTACAGATTTGCACCACGCATTTGTACAAATTGAAAAATTTCTTGAATAATTTATGCACACACATAGACCTATTGCCAGGTTAAAGAGATGAAGTACTGCTGCCACATCTGGGGAGGTGTTGTCAAATGGAATTTCCATGAACAGAGTTTTTTCCACGAACTTCCCATCTGTGGAACACACTACCACAAGACTGCTTTCCTGCAGACTATAACTTGGCCGTCCTCAAATCCAATGTCAACAAATACTTGCCATAAACCGTCCTCATAATGACTTCAAATATTGTCCATTCCATTCATCATTTTTCAATCCTCTCATAAAATTCTTCATCATCCAATTGACAATCCATCCATCCATCTCATTAACCTTCATCCTCGAGTGTCTTTTAGCCTTGATAACTGGTGAAGTCACGCAAGTCGTTTCTAATCAAAGATTCTTTATAATAAATAAAAAAAGTTTTATTCACAACTTAGTTGAACTTAGCTGCATGGATATAAAATTGTTTGGTTAAATCAGGTGCAATGCTTTCTTTTTTTATTATCAGTATAAATAAACACATGATAATTTATTGATATTTTATCCCTCTCAAATCTACGTTGCCTTCCTCAAAAAAATATTTTAAAAAACGCTATCTCCTTTTATCAAACAGCTAAAAATAATCGTTGCATAAAAGATATTTTCCAAAAGAAAACGAAGCCATTGCCCTAAAAATTACATATCACGTACTAAGAGATGCTATCGAAAGGATGTACCTGATTTCATCTCATGATGGTGGTGTGACATAAGTTCAAATTAAGTGCGCTGCAAAAGAGCAAGATTATCTTATATAAATTTGCGAGAAGTAAGTTTGTACGTGTGAATGTCCCACAGGAAATTGAATGATGTCATAACATGTCACATCGACTTAAAATATCAACAGCGTCCATCCGACAGGTACTCATTTTCTGCCTATCAATGAGGATGGATGTGACACAAGGTTGGTTTAATGCATGGAAAATTCAGCCCCTCCAATAGCGGGCAATCTGGATTGAGACAAAAATGAAAATCGTATCAGTCAAGAAGGATTTCTCCTTCTCTGACTGAAGATAAAATAGATACATTTTGAATCCAGCCCGAAGACAGAATTTACCATTCTTCCTACAAAAGACTAGATGTTGACACAGTCATTTTTTTTTATCATAGGAAATCCAACTCCCCTGAGGAGGCACTCTGGGAAGTTATAAATATAACCTGGATCACACCCGGCGGCATTTCCAAGTAAGGTGACCAAGAATAAACCAATCACCCCTCCTGAAGGAGGAATTAATGCCTGGGAGAATGTCCCTCTGTTTTCTTTTTAGTCAAAAGGTCACGAATTGTGGGAAAGGATAATTGTCTGTCCTAAATGTCTGTAGTGAAAAAGTTTCAATTATTTTAACACTATTTTGTCAAAAAAAGAAAAACGCATTTTACATTAAATATTTTCCGAAATATTCTAACCAAACGAAAGAAATAGATATATTAAAAGTGATGAAAGAAAATAGATGAATAAAAAAATCTATCATGTCTTCCGAATGTGATCATTTAAGCAGGTTTGGGTTGAGATGTAATAAGGCGCACAGTATCGATTATGTTTGGATTTCTTTTTTTCAGCAGGCTGATTAAAACAACTTTTGATAAAAATTCAAATTCAATCTATACTAAGTGGTTAACGACGCGGACTGAGAACCTGGATGTGCCAGGTTCGAATCCAGTTCGTTCCACAGAAACACTTTCATCAAAACCCACACCTGACCTTGTGTCTAACCTCCTGGAGAGGAGGTAAATAAAAATACATGTATAATTGTATATGCATTTTATTTGGAAATATTATTTTTATTTACTTTTTTTCTCCATCTGTAAGGCAGGGTATTTGGCTAGTATTTTTTTTTAAATGGAGGAAAATCAGAAGCTGAAATCTATAATATAAATATGCGTTTTGAGGATGCAATTAAAAGTCAAATACGAAAGACAAGCAACTTTTCAAGGATAAAATTTTGACAAAAAAATCCAATGGTTGTATTTATTTTGTATGATGGTGTTTTGCAATAATATCGTGGGGTTTGTGGTCGCACCAGACATCCATAAACAACAATGATTTTATTCTGTTTATCTTATGTAAATAGAGATGTCATCCGTCTGTCCATTCGTCTGTCAGTCACAATTTTTTTAAACGTAATAAATATATTGTGGAATTTGTTTCATTTCGAAATATCAGAGATCTTAACTATTTTTAGAAATAAAGAATATTGCCTTATAGTAAATAATAAATTCCCAATAAATAAAGCGGATACCGTGACCGAAAACCGAAAACTTGAGAACTTCTGTCTGAGGTTCTACCAACTGACCTATTTGGACTTTCTTATAAATAGAGCTTAAAACCTTAACAAGATAATTATAGCTTTGGCGTGACATCATAGATTTATGATTTAGGTCATGTTTCAAAACATGAATTCAAACATAAACGATTATAAATAAATAAATGAATGGGTAAACATTATCAATAGCGTTTGAAATTATTTTAATAGTCCAAAACAATTTATTTTGCTTTAAATATACAGCAATAGTGAGTTAAATGAGTCAATTTGCATTTCAGTGGTTGATTTGCAACCTTTAATAAGTGCAAGAGAAATAACTGTAAAATATTTCAAAGCAATAAAAAACATTATTATGATGATGTTAAAATAGAGATTTCATAACTGAAGTTATGGGCTTCTATTTTGATTGATATTTTGGTTCTTTTCTAACCTTATTCTTGATACTTTGTGCATAAAAATGTCAAATACAGCAATCATTTTCTGTTGCCGTAGTTTAATATTGCAAGGGAGAAAGAAGGATGGGTAGACAAAGAAATAGGTGGAGAGACAACATCTGAGAGTGGACAGGGCTGGTGCTGAGTAGCTCGCTCTGGATGGCAGAAGATCGGGAGAACTGGAGAAAGCTAGTTGTTAGGTCATCTTTGGTGCTTCAACGGTCATCCAGACCATGGGACAGATAAGATAAGATAAGAAGTTTAATTATAGAGACAAATATGGTGATACTCAAAATCGTATCATGTAATTAGTTCAATTTAAAATTTTAAAAACACAAAACTACTTATCTGTTATTGAAAGTCACCAAGAGTCTAAGAATGTATGACTCACAGAGTATTTACTCCAAAAATTGGCCTATTTAAAAAAAAAAATAATTGCATGCTTTTTTTTTCATGGCAGTGTAATTGTAAAGAACATTTTTTCGAACCACTGTACAAATGATTAATTAAACCAAACGCTTTACAAAAAGTAGCACACCTGTAATGGGATGACTACTATTAATATCTCAAGAGCGAGAGATATGCACTCTTACAGTTCAAGAACTTGGAGTCGGCTGAAGTGGTCTTGTGATGGTCTATATTGATCCGAACAGAGCTTAACAGTTCATCTGACACCCAACGGTCTCTCCCTTTCCCCTTCCCTTAAGAAAAGGAAGGAAAAGAGAAAGATGGCGAGTCTTTAGCATTGATTTTATGTCATCATCTTTTTCTGTCCGAGAAACACAATGCTCACATTTTGTTCAGCTTCTTGGACGACTTCAGAATATTAGCTTACAGCAAAGACAGCAGCTTCAAAGGGGTTGCCAGTTTTGGCTAGTTTTCACGAAAATATTTTAAACCTATTTAATTACATCTGTAGCAGTTCCCTCTTCCTTTCAAAACATAACTACACCGGTTGGCCGTTAGGTGTCGCTTTTTCACCGACAGGTGGCGCTGTAAAGCGACACCAGAGTTATCTGCCCTTTGGACTATAAAACCAGGTGCAAACGGAAATTCTCTCTCTTTTTCTCTTGTCAACAAGCCTCGACAGAACAACACTAGCGCTCCGTCTCTCTCTCTCCCTCTTCTTCACCGACCAGCCTCGGCAGAACAACGCTGGCACCAGCGCTCCGTTTCACTCGCTTTTTCCTACTCAATTGGCCTCGACAGAACGACGCTGACACTAGCGTTCCGTTTCCCTCTTCTCTTCTGGTCGATTGGCCTCGGCAGAACGACGCTAATACACTAGCGCTTCGTCTCACGCTTTTCTCTTGAACTGGTCTCAGCATAACAATTACCAACACATGTTTCTTCCGTCAATACGTGGTCAAACAACGGTAAGAGTTCTCAACTCATTTTCTTTGTGTACGGCTTTCAAAGACTTTCCACACGCAGGATTCATTTCTTCTTATACCTTTTTAAGAACTGTTTTTCCATCGACACACATGCATACATCACACACTTCATCATTCCACGTACACACACGTTCAATAAACGTTATTTGAACTACCTCATTTTGTTTATTAATTATTACTCTGTCTTTGCATGCAACATTGCTTGATTTAATGAACACGTTTATAATCGGGGGAACACGACCCTCGATCCTAACACATCTTACAAAGATACTGTTTAATAATAATAATAATAATAATAATGATAATGATAATACATGTCTCTGTTTCAATATCTGTATAAATAGTGCATAACGCCAAGGGAGGTTATTCTAAAAGCAGAGTTGAACAGTTGATAGGCCAAACTAACCGTAGATTTGAAATCAGCACCTTCGATCCGATGTCCTTATTGTCAGAAGACTTTGAACCTTTTTTCAAACTCATTATTTAAAATTAAAAGTACGTAAAAATAACAGTAGAAACAAATGTTCCACCATTTTTAGCGTTCCAGCCCACTGAACAACATACTTACTTTTAATAATATGAACCTTTTCACTACCAATAAGAAAAATCGATAAACATATTAAAGTAAATCAAAATTGTTTTTCCTTTTTAGTCAAATCATTGTATGTATTTGACATCCTTTTTCAAATTTGTTATTATTAGAACTTGTCTTTATGTTTCTTTATGTTAGACAATGAAACTATTTGAAATCTATGCGGAGAGTTCTTTATGTCGAACTCATAAACACTGTGAGGAGGTTAAAAAGACAAAATATTTTCGTTTGTTCAGTGCCAGTGTGGATATAACGTTTGCCTTCAGTTCAGTTTTATGCAATCTTTCAGGGTTCGAATCTCACACTACACAATTTTTTTTTGTTATAACGTTCCAGTTATTTCATAGTCGCTATTGATCATCATGATAAATCTGAATTTTTAAAAATTATTATTATCTTATTGTGATTTAAAATAAAAAAAATTTTCATTTGAACTGCCGTGTAGAATAGAAAAATTTGAGAAATCCAGCAGGTATTTCAGCTAGTAGTAGTTTAATATAGAGACAAACATGGCGGCACTCAAAATCGTACCATGTAATTAGTACAATTTAAAATTAAAAAACAAACAAACACAAAACAACTAGTCAGTTATTGAAATGCACCGAGATTCTAAGAATTAATGACTCTTGGAGTACCTGGCCCCAAAAATAGCCTATTTAAAAAAAAAAACTTCATCCTTTTTTTTTTCATGGCAATATAATCAACTGTAAAGAAGTAGTCGAAAAAAAATTTCAAACAACCGTACAAATAATTAATTGACCGAATATTTTATAAATATTAGCACACCTGTAATGGGGTGACTACTACTAATATCACTCTTACAGTTCAAGAACTTGGAGTCAGCTGAATTGATCTTGTAATCGTCTATATTGATCCGAACAGAGCTTAACAGTTCATCTGACACCCAACGGTCTCTCTCTTTCCCCTTCCCTTATTATCGGTCAAGAAAAGGAAGGAAAAGAGAAAGATGGCGAGTCTTTAGCATTGATTTTATGTCATCATCTTTTTCTGTCCGAGAAACACAATGCTCACATTTTGTTCAGCTTCTTGGACGACTTCAGAATATTAGCTTACAGCAAAGTCAACAGCTTCGAAGGGGTTGCCAGTTTTGGCTAGTTTTCACGAAAATATTTCAAACCAATTATTCAATTACATCTCACAAAGATACTGTTTAACTTGGAACAATCATACACATTGTGTCTCCGTTTCAATATATATATGTGTGTGTATAAATAGTGCATAACGCCAAAGAAGGTCATTCTATAATATATAACATCAGGAGAAGCTCTCTTTCCCCTATAGCTATCTATTTTTCTCTTATATCTATCTATCTATCTATCTATCTATCTATCTATCTATCTATCTATCTATCTATCTATCTATCTATCTATCTATCTATCTCTTATATCTATCTACTTATTATCTTTCTCTTATATCTATCTATCTATCTATCTATCTATCTTTCTCTTATATCTATCTACTTATCTTTCTCTTATATCTATCTATCTATCTTTCTCTTATATCTATCTATTTATCTTTCTCTTATATCTATCTATTTATCTTTCTCATATATATATATATATATCTTTCTCTTATATATATATATATATATATATATATATCTTTCTCTTATATATATATATATATATATATATCTTTCTCTTATATATATATCTTTCTCTTATATATATATATATATCTTTCTCTTATATATATATATATATATATATATATATCTTTCTCTTATATCTATCTATCTTTCTCTTATATATATATATATATATATATATATATCTTTCTCTTATATCTATCTAATTATCTATCTTTCTCTTATATCTATCTACTTATCTATCTTTCTCTTATATCTATCTATCTATCTTTCTCTTATATCTATCTATCTTTTTCCCTCTGACTTTCTCCAACGATAAAAACAAACTTGTTTCTCTTGATCTTGAGACTTCTCACAAGATTAGACATGGCCGTTGACTCGCTAATTGAGCACTCACTTGAATTTTGAGAATTTTTTTCACCTGCCTTGTCTAGTGTATGGTAAATGCGTTCAGAGATGATCGTTAGGATATCTGCAGTAGAACAGGCTTGCCTCAATCCATACTGATGGTCAGAAAGAAGTTTAGCATTAACGAGGTGACGGACTATCACTAGATTAATTAATGATTCAAAGATTTTAGCGAAGAGCAGGAGGACGCTGATGGGGTGATAATTTTGAGGGTCAGATCTTTCATTGGAATTCTTGAACCACAAAGGCAATTTTCCAGCTATCAGGGAAGTGAGAGTCGGCAAGACATTTGTTGTAGAGTTTGGAGAGGACAGAGGCCAGCTCAGCAAAGCATTTCTTTATTACTATAACAGGGATAAAATCAGTCCCACGTGCTTCGGGGGTGTCAGAGATTTTATAATATCCCGGACATGGAAAGTGGTGATGATCACGTCATCAAGTGTGGATTCAGTCTGCAATGGGAAATTTGGGAGAGGGTGGTTTGTGGAGTCTAAGGTGAACCATTGGGCAAGTAGTTCAGCCTTATCAGTTGCCATGTAAACGACATCATTGTGGTTGGAAAGCAGGGGAATTGTTGATTGAAGTATTTGTTTACATTAGATTTGTAGACGACCATATTGTAGAGGTCAGGGAAGCACACATCTTATGGATGCGTTTCTCGTCTTAATATGATTCACATTATTATTTTATCAAAATCAAAAATGCAACAGTGTAAAGTACCAAAACAAACTTTTTTGAAATCCTATTTACAAAAAATAATTGTACGTGGTGAAATGAGACGAGGTAAAAAGTTCACTACTATAGAGAGAGGGGGGGGGGTTTATGACAAGTATTGTAACATTGGATTTGAAGACAACCATGTTATAGTCTGCAAGGAAGCAATCCCATGGTAATGTGTTCTGCGGATGGGAGGTTCTTGGAAAGAAACTCTGTTCATGGAAATTCTGTCTGAAACTAGGCACATAAAGGAAGAAAGGGAAGTTCTTTTCAATTGTAGTCGAAAGACGAGACTTTGCTGTGAATATCTTACAGAGAGGACTCAGATTGGAGCTCAGTCGAGCACCTTCTATGGAAATAATTATAGAGTAAAGAAAAACTAGCAACGTCTCTTCTTTGAGAAAGGGGCTGTAGAAAACAGAAGAGCTCATCCCCCATTAGATTGCAAGCCAAATTGCTCTTAGCGCCACCTCCTCAGTAATTACATTTAGTGGTGATTCCTAACTTTGAGGAGTGTGAAGTCACCCCATAGGTTCCATTACTCTGAAGTCCACTTCAACTCAAAATGCTAATACTTGTCATACGCTGGAAGTAGGACAGAGTTCACATCAATCATACTGTAGTACAAATATCAGTAGTGATGAGGACAATAGTCTGCAGAAAACAACAGTCTACAGATAATGATGGAACTCCTCCCCAACCAACAAAAAAAAAACATCAGACAAAAAAAATCAACTTAAGAATTAAAAATGAAAATGATGAAAAAATAGGAAAAATGAAAACCTCAATCAGAAATTCTTAAAATGTTCCGATTCAAAAAGAAGACAAACAAAAAATCCTGAGAATCGTTTTGGCTGGAATTACGTTTCACTTTCCAAGCATTTCTCATAAATATTGATGAATCATCATTCGGAAACTGAATCTCTAGGTTCAATATCGTCCGTCCTAATAAATGCATCCATTTATCTTTCTCTCGCTTTCATTTCTGTTAATTTTCTGATCTATTCACCTTCCAATCTTTCTTCCCTTCTTTTAATTTTCATCTTCTAATACATAAAGTAAAGTTGGTCTCTTTTTCGATTGTTGTCATTGATAGCTTTCTTTCTACAAAATCAATATTTGATTCTGGTTCGTCAGTTCTTTTGTTGGATCGTTGCAGCATGTTGTTAAGAAGAATAAAATGTAATTCGATTTAATTCCTTCCAGAAAATACTTTGACTGGGTCAGAAGTATTTTCATAAGGATGCTATCTTAAAAGATGGGAACGTAAATCTGTATCCATCTATATAGAGTTACTTCACTTGGTTTGAAACAAAGGATATTTTTGCAATAAATATCTTAGCCGCATAAAATATCTCTAAATTCATATGTTGAATATTGGGTCTGGTGTACCAGAAATGGCAGCTGGCAGGAATAAACAAATACACGCATCTGGTCGGAAGAATAAATATGCGGTTGATTGACATGGAAGCAACTCTTTGGGAAATAAAATATCTAGGGATTTGCAACGGTTAACTGCAAAGCTCATCTGCAAATATGAATAAAACCGTTGCTAAATAAACGCCCTAGGTGTGTGGCTACATTGACAGTGATGGTGAAATCCCAGAATGGGCGTTCACTGGTAGATGCGTGGGCAGCCTAAATCATTATATAAACTAGCCCAGATTGAGATGGAGAAAGTCGACTGGCGATAGAGTTCGAGGAATCAACCTCGATCAATTCCTTTGCTTCCTCCACCTTTCTCACTCACCCAACTAGTTCACCGCTATATTATATTCATTATATTTTTATACATCAGTGTTTTATCATCAGCACAGAAGAAATACAACACGTATACTAAGTGCCCTTATTCGATTTGCAATGATACACGTGTGTGAGACAGGATTCAGTTATCTTGAGAGACATCGCCTGTATCCACAATAGTGGGGTTCCCACTATGAGCAAATTTTCATTTTCACTTCACGTTTTTGCAAAAGTTTAGTTTTTGGGACGAGGTCGAAGCTTAGGGGCTAAGTAACAATTTTGGTCCGAGTGGACAAAGATTACATGGAGTCTTCATACATTCCCGCCATTTTCCAAGATGGCCGCCATCAAAATCTAATAATGTCAGAGTATTTATTTGTACTGAAATGGTCACCACCAAAATTCTATATTGGCTATACAGAATTAATAAACAAAAAGCAAAAACAAAAGTCGTTAAATTCAAATTTGCTTTTTGTTCTTATCAAATAATCATCATCATGATTATCCAGTCGTGCTAGTGTCACTAATCTTTTTAACTCTCACGCCATCTTGCTCTATCCTCCATTTCGCCAGGTAGGTCTTCTAGTTGCTTGATGTAAGTTCTGTGCGCATTTCCCACTGAATTACGTCCTAGTTTTAGCATCCATGAAAGAATATCGCCGATGATTTCATCTTTAGCCCACCAACAGTGAATTCTCTACTTAATGAAGTCTGAGATTTGAGGAAGATGTTCATAAAGTTGGTCCCTTGTAGGGTGCTGCCCCTAAGAGATGTTGACAGCAGCTGCTATTATTCTTGTGTATGCACCGTCAAGCTGTTGTATTCATCTATTTTTTTTGGTTTTCATGTTATTCAAAAATTAATTTGAATATATTTGTTGCTTCATTCATCTTCAGGCCTAATGTTATCATTGTAGGTGGTGCGAGAATATATCAAGTGTTTTTTTTAGGATGCACGAGATTCATCCTTTCATTTTAATGTAGACAAACCTTTTTCTTTTTTTTTTTTTCGCAAAGTTGGTCTACGTACACTGTTGGATTTAAGATTCCAGAAAATAGCTCCAAAAGAGTCGGTCGCTATTGTAGTTGTAACAGGCCATTCATAAGTCGTGCGTTCAATTCCTGGTCGTGGCATTTTTTTTCTTATTTTTTTTAATCATTATTTAACGATTAAAACAAATTCTATCAAAATGCTTTATATAAAAGTCTTTAGAAATAAGATATGTTATGGAATTTTCTATTATATAAAGGAAAGTCACATATGTGTGTATCTGTATGTCCGGCTAAAACTTGAAAACAACCAAATGCACATTTAATCTTCAAACGAGTCAATCACTGCTATGATTGTGACAGAGATTCGATCTTTCTTTCTCTCACTTTCTCTTTCACTGTTTCACTCTCTCTCTCTCTCTCTAGCACTCTTTCTCTCTCACACATTATTTCTCTTTCTCACTCTTTTTCTCTCTTTCTTTTACTCTCTTTCTTTGACTCTCTTTCTCTCTCTCATTCTCTTCCCTTCTCTCTTTCTCTTTCACTCTCTCTCTCTTTTTTCTTTCTCCCACTCTCTTTTTTCTTTCTTCCACTCTCTTTTTCTTTCTCGAACTCTCTCCTCTCTCTCTTTCTCTCTCACCTCACTTTCTCTCACCTCTCTTTCTCTCTCTCTCTCTCTCTCTCATTCTCGCTCCTTCTCTCTCTCACTCTCTCTCACTCTCTCTCACTCTCAGATATTTAATGCCTATTTCCTTTATTAGTTAATCATTTTTTAACTCTTTTCCGTGTATCTTTTTCTACATATTTCATTCGCAGAAACGAACCAAGATATCATATCCAATCGTTCAAATCTAAGAATTCACTTTAAAAGAAAAAAAAACAACAGCTAATTGATTTATTACGATGCTTTGAAGATGAAAGAAACCAGTAAATTGTTTTTCACAGACATGGAAACATTTGTACAATGCAGCCATTGCTATAATATGGCTGCATGGACCATGGAGAAGATAGATCGCATTTTTTTGTTTCTGATTTGACGGAAAAGAATTTTAAAAGCTTTTGTTAGATCTATCGTCTCTGTAAAAAAGGCGAACAAATGTGATAAAGTATTTTTGATATTGAAACCGTGTCGTGTCATTTATTTTAAAACCTTTGAAGAGATGTAGAAGAGCAGATTCCTGCTTTCTCTATAAATAATGATGCTGGAACACGATGTGCACGTATCTTATGTTTCTGCGTGTGCATTCACAAAGAATTCTAATTTGAACGGTGCTGAATATAACATTGGTTGGGACTATGATGTCGGTGATGGTCACTATGCTTTGCAACGTCCATGTCAATGTCTACTATGTCGGTAGTCTCCATGATTTGTACTTCAGACATCTAACATAATAAAGGTGACATTCATGTTGACTAAAATGAAATGGACTTCTATTAAAAATATTCCTTTCTCTATCGATTTATATATATATATATATATATATATATATATATATAATTATAAATAAATATTAAATTATTAATACCTACAGACGCTAGCGTTTCAAGCTTATTGCTCTCATCAGTGCAGGAAAGTAACAATTTCAGATGATCTGGAGGCGCGAACCCGGCTCACAGAGTCAGCCTAGAATCTGCAAGCAGTCGCCATATCCACTCGGCCAACGGAAACTGTCATGTAATTAAGGGAAATTAAGATCTATAAGTACCTAGAAGCGGGCACAGATAAAAGACTAGTCGAGAGTGTTCGACGAACGTATTTGGAACTTTGCATTAGAGCTATTTGATATATATATATATATATATATATATATATATATATATATATATATATATATATATATATGAATAAAAATGGGAATAAAATGATCCGACATAATGAAAAAGGAAAGCAAAAAAACTATATTTCAGGATGAAGAAAAGTGCAGAAAAATCATGCATTTTAGCCTTTTTCATTCACAGCCATTCCGAAACTCGAACGTTTTTAGGCAAATCAAAATTAATGACTGTATGATTTTTCTGCATTTTTCTTCATCCTGAGGAAGTCTACAATAAAGACGAAACGTTGATGAATACATAAATAATATAGTTTTTGGCTTTCCTTTTTTATTTTCCATATATATATATATATATATATATATATATATATATATATATATTAAAACTGAGTTAATCAACGTTTGTTTTTTTGAGGCTTTTTTTTTCATTTTTTTATTCACCCCAAACAAGGTATATTACCATGGAAGCCTGCAAGGCAAGGAAACAGGGAGATAATTCCAAAAGCGACTCAAGGAAAAAACTATCAGAGCAGAAAATCTTCCTGCATCTAGAAATCTCTACATCTACTCATCCAAGAACTCTCATCCATTCTTTCAATGTGCCCATACCACCAAAGTCAATCGTTCTGCACACATCTCCCTATACTGTCCAGATTTAATCTTCTCCTGAGGTCATCAGATCTAACCCTATCTTTAAGAGTCATATTGCGCATCCATGACATCATTCTCATGTTGTTTCTCTCCATGCAACGCATGTCCTCAACCTTCACTAGCCAGGTTTCACCTCCATACATCATCGCATTGCATACACATGCCTGATAGACTCTTCTCTTGGTCGACAATGATAACGCTGTTTTTAAGATTTTACATTTATTAGCTTTTGTAACAATTGTTTTTGCTTTACAAAATATTAAATTCTCATTTCTTTTGTCTTTCAGGGTCAAGGGAATATCACAGTGTCGGCACTAAAAGCGAAGTTTGACACACCGCTCACCAATAATAAGACAGAAGTTGTTGGAACGACCAAGAAAGTTGCAGATCGTAATGCGAGATTTAAGCCTCACAGTCCACCAGATAAAACGAATCATGCTGCAAAAGCCACAGCCACTATTCAGCCATACAATCGCGGTATGTCTGCTACACTTGACCGGAAGACAACCAGAGAAGAGACCCACAAAAGGCTGAGTTATACGAAAACAGAATCTGTCTCATGTGATAAATCCACACTAAACGGAAACGGTCCATCCGAAAGCAGTTCCCGACTCAGCATGACAACCAACAAAAACAAAATAAACATTCCTGCAGCATTCTCCAAGGAGACGCCATCGTCACCTTCGGGGACGACCACCAAACAGCCGGGCCGCAGCAACTATGGCACCAGCCGACAGAACAGCAAAGATTCTAATAGTGAAAATTCCCTGGAAAACTCCCCTAAAAAGACTTACGGATCCTCAGGATCTCCAAAGAACTTGGTTACCGACAAAGGTGTAGCAATGAGGGAGGCAAATGAAATCAAGAACCTCGGAGAGGGTCTGGTGAAAAAACGGGCAGAGCTTCTGTTTCAAAATATCCAGGGAGGTACTACTACCGCTACTACAAAATCAAAACCGTCCCCACCTACCGCATCTAACCGGAAAACCTCTCTCCCAAAAGGAGTTTCGATGACTAACAAAGGTATTATCATTCGAGAGAGAGATGGTAAAAGATTTCAATTGTGTAGCAAAAATAAGTTGAACACGACAAAAAAGTGTCCGTGCAAACCAAAGAAACTTGAAAGCAATCAATACCAGGCTTTATTAAAACAATACAGGAAGACTATAGAAAATTTAAACAGTAAGTGACCTTTTTTTGTTTCTTAACCTTTATTCATTATCAACGCTCGGATCCCTGCATAACCTTTTATGGAAGAAAACAAATTATTTTATTGTAACTTTCTGACAATGGGAGCTGATCAAGGCCATACCTATAGACGACACAACTGTCTATGGTAGAACTGTGAAGAGCATTGGTAATCAAGATCTCACTGATTCTCTCTCTTCGGAACTGGGGAAAAAAAGTGGCTTGTTACTTTTAACACCTCTATAACCAAGCTTCTCTTTATTCATTATCAACGCTCGATTCCCTGTTTTGCCGCAGTCAAAATGAATTTCTCTCTCCTTTAAGAAGCTCTTAGGACTGACTTTCACTCCAGATCTTAAATGGAAGACGTATATTAAGTCTGTTGCTAAGGTCGTTAGAAAAATAGTTTGATTATTCTACCGCTCCAGATGCAATCCTCTACCTATATAAGAGTCCGATACGTCCTAAGATGGAGTACTGTTGCCACATCTAGAGAGGTGCCGCTCAAGCCACTTTTTCCTGCTTTACAGAGTACAAAATCAACTTTGAAATCTAGTGGGGGAGGTGATCTCTTATCCTATCTACAACCCCTTTCTCACAGAAAAGACGTTGCTGGTCTCTCTCTACTCTATTGTTATTTCCATCGAGGCGCTCGACTGAGCTCCAATCTTTGTTCCTCCTTGCAAGAACTCACTTTGCTACCACAACGGAAAGTGACTTTTCTTTCTCCCTCCAAGTGCTTAGCTTCCCACCTGTGGAACACATTACCGAGGGGCTGCTTCCTTGTTGATTACAATTTGGTCGTCTTCAAATCCAAACTCAACAAATTCTTGTCATAAACCGCCCCCATAAGTAATCAAACGCAATTCATACCTTGTTAGCACTCCCATAATATTCTCCATCTCTCAGCTGACAATCATGCCGTCTCATAAACCCCTATCCTCGAGTGACTCTTGGCCTTGATAAGTGGTGATTAAATAGTAGAATAAAAAGGCTGAGAGATCTAATATTTGGCGTCTTTCACTAGAGGCGAGATTTAAGTTCATAACGTTGTGTAATTTCACACATTTTTTTTGCCTTGACAATATTTTGGGGTTTCGTGTCTTGTGTTTATTAGGTACTTATGCAGTTCATGGACCGAGCTGAAGTAATAACGTTATTATTTAGAAAGTCATTCTTAACATGGGGAGGGGGCTTTATTAACTATTCTGTACTTTCACCTAACAATTTAATAAACAAAAGATACCGTAAAAGTTGAATTTAACTTGAAAATCCATTCTAAAATTAGCCCAATCCGTGAAGTGCGTAAGCACCGTTTATTAAAAGGTATCACGGCTATCTTGTGATTATGACAGGGTCCCATATATGGGTTAAACATGAAACTGCATCAGGTTGTATACACAAAAATGTACGTCATCAATAACTTCTTCTTTGTTTAATGCGTCTTTTCCACATCAAATGTGGGTTGCACGTTGGACATGGCGGCACGAAGTGACTTTCTCCATGGAATTCTATCAATTACATTGGTTTCGATGTGCAATTGCTTGAGGTCATCTTTGACTGAATCATCTCAAGTCTTCTTCAGCCTGCCTTTTCCACGGTTAACATCAACTGATTATGTGTACTATAAACGGGTAAAGAAACCACTATGAATTAATATCTGAAAATATTAAAAACTTGAAGGATGAAAGCTTTTACAAAAATGATAGGATTTGACATTAAATAACTGAAAAGGGGTTGATATGCAGTAAAACAAAACAAACGATAATAATGCAATTGTAAAAATTAAAAAAAATTTTAATTAGGTGGAAAAATTTAATTAAAGTGTGATTAATTTTGTGTGGCCATTCAGGAAGTCATTAAAGTCTTTTCCTTTAGTTTTTATCAAATAAATAAATATTCTTTCCTTTGCTGACAGATTCAGTTTTACTCCAGTGGAAACTTCTGTAGTTGTTGGTCCTCGTTCAGTTGCATTGTTCAGATGATTGACAGGATGAGCCTTGCGAAATAGAATGACTCTTGCAGTGTGTTTTATTAGCAGTGGTATGCATCGTTGTAACTTGCAGGAGATACCCCCCCCCCCCAAAAAAAAGAATTCTATCTTTTTATAAAATAAATATATATATATATATATATATATATATATATTAATTAAGCAAGTTCAGATGTATTTATAAAATGAACTTAAAACCAATATTTTGTCAAAAGTGTTCAATACTAGGTAGAGCTTTATAAATATTTATTGTGTAAACATTTCTTTTGGCTTACATAACTGCAGTCGCGTTTCAGTGATGCCACCTCGTTGGAACTAAAAATGATGATGAAAATAAATTCGGGCAATGGGTAAATAAGAAAAATAAAACAAATCAGAACAAAAACAATAACAACAATAGCACAGCCGGTTACAAGCCACAAATCTTTAACCGAACAAGGTCATTTAGCCTGAATGCGACTACAGTTGTATAAGCCAAAACAAATGTTTGCATAATATATATATATATATATATATATATATACAGGGTGGGCAAAAATAAGGGTCCTATTTTTAAAAATTCATAACTTTTTTATTTATTGATTTTAAAAAAAATTTTTTTTTAGAATAAGTAAAGGACCCCTTCCGAAGCAAGCATGAGCCGTATTAGCCCTAAGGAACGTATCCTCATTTAGAAAACATTATTTTTGCTTAAAAAACTCAAAACAGTGTAAAAACAATACTTTAGTTTTTGTAAGTTTTAAGAAGTGTTTTTCGGCTAAAATTTGTTTTGTTTATTTCAAAAAATCTCGGAAGGGTCAGTCTACACACACATAAAGTTTGGTGAGTTTAACTTTTATTTTGTGGAAGTTATTCAAATTCAAGTTATTCAAATTTAAAGATAGGACCCTTATTTTGGCCCACCCTGTATATATATATATATATATATATATATATATATATATATATATATATTGTGTGTGTGTGTATTTAGGCAGCATATTTTCATTTGCCTGCTAAGAGTTTTTTTTAGTTTTTCAATTTTTCAAAGAGTCAATCCAGGTCACTTGTTGCCTGCAACCGTACATCCATGAACAGCCATCTTGCTCAAGCAACAACAACAAACTAAAAAGGAGAGCTCACTCCCACTGTCCCACATCATATAAGGAGATGACTCAGCCCAAGGGGGACAACTCAAAGACACTTAAACATTGCTGGTGTATTCTTGTGAAGACTACAGTTCTATAAAAAAAAAGAAAAAAAAAAACAAACAAAAATAAAACAAACAAAAGCAAAACAAATCATTGCAACAAGTCTCTCAGAATTTCGGAAGAGGCTCCCATCTTCGTTAGGCAATCCACGACCTGTTCTCGACCCCTGATCCATTCAATTTGGATCTCCTCCTTCACCATCATTTCCTTCACCCTGGCTACATCAACTCTGAGACGCCTGTCACTCACAAGATTTGATGACTTTAACGTCTTTACCAGAGACGCATTGTCCGTTTTACAGAGAACTTCAGGCAACCTAGGTAGTCTGAATATCTCTTGAAGCATTGCGGCTATCAACATTCAGGCATCAGCTGCTTCACTAAACGCAAGAATCTCTGAAGCTAACGGGCTTTTTGTTACTCGGTCATATTTTTTTGATGACCAACATATAGGAGCCATTCTGTTCATCTTGCCACAAAGATAATAAAACCACCCTGTGAAGATCCATCCTCCAAACTAGCATAGGTGGCATCTGAATAACAAACAATATTCAGATCCGAAGGTTTTTCAAGTTGGGGAAAAGATCCTGTCCTTGATTGTAACCTTATTAGCGATTTGTTTGCCTCGAAGAGTAACTTCACCTTTGGATATTTTCCAATATTACTCATTCTACACACATCAAATGATACATCTGGTCGCGTCTGGGTGGATACCCACATCATTTGACCTGTCAATCTTTTTAACTCTGTCTTCTCCTCTTGACTCAATTCATCATTTTTTCTTAATGATCTTCCTTTCTTTATGTCTATTGGGGATAAGGCCGAAGCATATAAATTTTGATCCAAAATAATCCCATTTTTTGTTTGCTTAACATTCAATCCCAAAAATTTGAATGTTCCACTTTCATGCTTTCCAATTTTGAAAATCTTTTCCAATTCTGCGATCACATTTTTCTTAAATAAATCATTTCCACAAAATATGAAATCATCAACATGTATTGCCAGAATGCCCATCAATTCACCAGTGGCATCATGTCAAAGAAACAGTGCATTGTCATATGCACTCACTATTTCTTTTTAAGTACGTTTACTCATGATTAACTCGCTTGTACCATGAACGAGGTGCATCATTTAATCCATAAATACATCTTTTCAGCTTCCACACTTGTGATTCTGGACACACATCAGATGGTGGTCTAAGAAATACCTCTCTCTCCAGCATATTACCTTGCAGAAATGCGGAGGTAAAATCAAGAGTCTCCACGAGCCACGTCATAACAATACGAGACGCATAGCCTCAAGGCTGCACGTTGGAGAATCTGTTTTTAGGTTATGAGAATCTTCTTCATAACCACGTGCAACAAGACGAGCCTTTATTATCTTTTTGTCCTTCACAAATTTTACTGTTATCACCCACCTTGTTGATATACATTTTTGCCCTTTATCAGGCACACATTCATATACTTCATGAATTTCCATATTTTCTAATTCTCTTTTCTTTGCATCAATCACATCTTTTCCTTGTTCTTGTTCAGAAGAAAGCAAAATTGCATGTTCTTGATAACTTACTTCCTCTGTTTGAGGAAATTGTCTCCATTGATCCACATGATCCCAATTGATACATAAGGGATTTTCATTTTCGGCTTCAGGTTTTATATTTAGCCAATGGCTATATTTTCCCGTTGACTTTGGTTGCGTGTTCATAACCATCCCTTTTTTCCATTCATTACTCCCTCTCAATTTATACTCTACAACTTCGTTTCTACTCGGTTTTATGCTATTATTTTTCACTTCTCTTCTGTCGCAATTTGAATTGGTATTATATTGTCCTTCATCTTCCTCCTCCAAGACTTCATTCATCTCATTTGAAGAATTTGTATTTTCTTCATTTCTGGGACTTCGCAATTCCCTGTCTACCTTCATACCATGACATGGATGCATCCTGAAAAATGCTCCTCCATGTCTGATCAATACACATTGTCCTTCTTTACCCAAAACTTTAGCCGGACCATGCCATCCTTTATAGTGTTGTCTTCTATAGTAGACACGGTCACCTGTCACAAAACCTTCATCCGCATAAGTCCTTATATTGGATCTCAAAGCTCTCCGAATTCTTTCACTTGATTCAGCTTCCATGAAGCTTTTCCTTGCTGCATGTAGGGCATTTAAATTTATTCTAACCATGTCACTTGTTGCAGTTTCCAGTGCAGGTAATCTATCATTCAAAACTGAGGGGGTGTTAATGTTAGACCCAAATACAAGCTCATTTGGACTATAGCCAGAATGACTCTGAAGTGCATTTTTTGCGCTGACAGCCCATGCCAAAGCTATTTCTGGCTCACATTTTTCATCATCTAATGTTTTTTTCATTGCTTCTGCAATTATTAGATTATGACGTTCCACGGTACCATTGCTAAATGGACTTTCAGCAGCTGTCGTGCATGTTTCAATATTCAGCTTTTCATTCATCTGTCGGTAGCCCTCATTATCACTTAAAAGTCGCTTAGGAGCTCCAAAATAAGATATCCACATTAAAAATATGTTGCGAATAATTTCTTCGCTCTTTTTGGTTTTAATTAATCTGGCAGCAGAGTACTTATTGGATGTATCAATTAGGTGCAGAATCCAGCATTGGTTATGTCGATGTTCCTTCAAATCCAAACATGCAGTGTCATTAAACCTGTTACCAAGAGCTAATCCTACAACTGGTTGAAGAGGGGGTCTTTTAAACCTCTGACAAACTGAACAAGAATCACAAACATCTTTGATCTGATTCAGAAATTCCTTATTCCTTACCTTTAACCAAAGCTATTAATTTCTCTTTAGATGCATAAGCAAATTGTCTGTACAATTTCTCAGCTTTTTTTCTTTTTTCCACTCTAGAGCATCCTTTTAAAGTCTCACAGTGCAACACTATGTTTGGTGCATTTTTAACTGCCAAAAGCATATTAGTTAGTGGAAGACTATAATGTCCAGAAGTTGTGATTTGCAATTTTATATATCTGCCAAAAATTCGACAGCTGTCAGTTTTAAAATTTAGTAGTATTCCTGCAGTTTTCATAGATTTATGACTTAATAACAGGGGTAAATCATTTTTGACGATGTCAGCCTCAATATAACCTCTGACACCTTTTATATCCCCTATTGTTACAGGAAATTTAACTGTTTTAATGGCTTTCACTTCCACTCGATCTCCAAAACAAAATGTTCTGTTAGATCCAACAGTTTCCACCAACTGCTTATCTCGGTCATTCAATGTATCAAAGAATATATTAAACCAAAGCTCTCCAGCAACAGTTCGTGAACAAGCAGAGTCCAATACTGCCATACCCAATGTCTTTTTCACAAGATTGGACATTTTTACATTAGAATAAGAGTCATTTATCACTGTTCGATAACATGAATCAACATTAAACAAAGTAAAGTTCACCTGGTCTGAATCCACGACAGTGTGTATATTGTTTCTAGAATTGAAACTCGTACAGTCTCGGGCAAAATGCTTAATTGAATTACATCTAAAACAACGAAGTATCTTACCTTGTCTGTCTGTTGGATTTGTATTGTAATCCCGGTAATAATTTTTTTTTTTTTTTATACTTGTGTTACTATAATTGACTGTTTCAACTTCTTCCTTGACAGCAGGGACGGTTTTACCTTCCGTTGACCAAATGTCTGAAAACACTTTCTTCAATGTTTCCTTCATTGTGACATATGTTAAGCTCGAACATGTGGTTCTTGCCAATTTTTCATTTTCTTCTGACACATTTGCTGCATTCAGAACAAAAAATGCCTGCACTCCTTCTGGCAAAGTGATTCCAAATTTCCTTAATTTTTGGTATAAAAATTTGTATCGTACCAAAAATTCATTTATGTTAACCCCAGTCTGTCTTTTGTAGGTGTAAAATTCCTTAAATGGCATATATACCATCGCGTTCGCGTCCACTAAGTAAATTTCGTCTAATTTGTTGAGAATTATATTTAACCCATTTGGAGTACCAATATCCGTGGTTGCCAAATGTCGAACACATTCTCTTATATTTTGTGGTAGTGACAAAAATACTGCTGGGCCATGTTTTTCTTTAGGCAAATCCGTGAATAGAGACCATATGCCAATGTCTTTTTTCCATTCTGCATAAGAATCCTGGTTCAATAGATGGGTGGGGTTTTACTAAACGAAGCCATCTTTCTTTTAAATGGATTTCAACTTTTGTTGAACAAGACAGCCTCTGCTACCAATGTTAATCCAGGTCACTTGTTGCCTGCAACCGTACACCCATGAACAGCCATCTTGCTCAAGCAACAACAACAAACTAAAAAAGGGAGCTCACTCCCACTGTCCCACATCATATAAGGAGATGACTCAGCCCAAGGGGGACAACTCAAAGACACTTAAACAAAATTTGTATATGTAAGTTACGTGGGTTTCTTGTTCTTGTTCTTGAAAAATGGAACAAGAAACCCATGGTACTTACAAACACTAATTGAAATTTTGTTTCAATTAATAAAAAGTCTTATCAAGCAAAAAATCTCTGTTATTTAATAACGTTTGCCTAAATTATATATATATATATATATATATATATATTAGTAGTATGCATATATATCTATAGCAAGTAAGCTACACAGAGACGTTTATGTTTCATCCCCAAAGGTAATCATCATATATTTTCATACTCATACTACTCACGTATTGTTCACTGTTGAAGTAAATACTGAAAATCTACACACAATATATTATATCACCTTTTAGTATTGTACATGAAATGATAATATATATATCTATATATATATATATATATATATATATATATATATATATATATAGAAAAGAGGGTAGTGCAGTATTAGTGCAGTTCCGAGAGAAAAATATATATGTAAAGGAGTAAGGCTACCAACATTTGTAAAAAGTTTTTTTCAACATTTATTTATTATTTTATATAACGCGTTTCAAGCGGTGACCCGCTTTCATCAGATATGTAAACCCATTTTAAGAAATGTCTTTCGATTTGAAAAAGTGTTGTTTCATTTGAGGAAATGTGTTATTGTTTGGCGTTTTTGCGCATGTGTGGGTTTGCGGGTGTGTGTGTACGTGTTTTGATAATTTTATATCTTTTATTTTTTATTTTTCCTTTTTTCCTTTTTTTCCTGCTTCTCTTGGTCAAAGTCGTGTATGTTTATTAAGTACTAACACAAGAAAAAAACTCCACACTCAAACTCAATCCAGCACTGAACAGAACCCAACTCAAACTACACACAATACGAACCACACTTCTATCAACTTTTCTCTACCTCTCTCTCTGATTTTGAGTGTGGAGTTTTTTCTTGTGTTAGTACTTAATAAACACACACGACTTTGACCAAGAGAAACAGGAAAAAAGGAAAAATAAAAAATAAAAGATATAAAATTATCAAAACACGTACACACACTCCTTTATATATAATCCGTATATTTATAAAAGTTGGGCCATTTAGCACACTAACAGTGAGATTAAAATACCAATTTCACATTCACAATAGAAATACAACAATAGCTTTCTAATATACTGATCATGTGTATATGATTCATATCGTGAGATTAATTAATTTGCATATAGCTTTGCAAGAAAACATCTCATTAATTCACTATTCGTTTTTATTGTTTTCTAATTCAATGATTCTTTTCATTTTACTATAGCCTACAGTTCTGTTTACAAATATTTTTTTTATCGTGGATAAATGCTTAATATTTTGGCATGAAAAGAGTCTTTTCTTGACTTCGTCGGCCCATTTATTTCCTCAATTTTCCCAGGCAACGCCGGGACTCGATCTTGCTAGTGTAAAAATTATGGCTGTTGAAAAAAAACAAAAAAGCAACTAAAGAAAAACGCCTTTAATTTCTTATAATTTTTCATCTGCTTCCTTATCGATCGTTAGTTGAGGCAAATGATTTATTTGTTTCCACCTTTTCCGATCTCAGCCGAAATACGCACTTTTTTCTCTTTTTACTTTGTGCCTCTTAAATGCAACAATAACCATTTTCATCATGAAAAGAAGAGGAAAAGAAATCTCCATTGACGCTAACAAGTCGCTCGGCTGATCTTATTAATTTCCATTGGGGCGAAGGGTAGTTATTATCAGGAAAATGTCTTACTCTTTTATAACCTCTAACGTTATCCTTTTCTCGTTTTCTATTCTCTCTCTCTCTCTCTCTCTCTCTCTCTCTCTCTCTCTTGCACCTTTCTCCTTTTCTCGCATCTTACTCTCTCTCTCTCTCTCTGTTTCTTGACCTTTCTCTCTCTCTTTCGTATCTTAACCCCCTCTCTTGTTCTTGTATCTTACCCTCTCTTTTCTATATTATCCTCTCTCTTGTATCTTACCCCCCTATTTCTTTCTTTCTCTCTCTCTCTCTCGTATATTTCTCTCTCTCTCGTATATTTCTCTCTCGTATCTTTCTCTTTCTCTCTCTTTCTCTTTCTCTCTCTTTCTTTCTCTCTCTCTCTCTTTCTCTCTCTCTCTCTTTCTCCCTCTCTCTTTCTCCCTCTCTCTTTCTCTCTCTCTCTCTGTTCTCTCTCTCGTATCTTACTCTCTCTCTTTCTCTCTCTCTGTTTTCTCTCTCTCCTTCTCTCTCTCTCCTTCTCTCTCTCATTTCTTGCTCTTCTTTCATTCCATACCCCCTTTTTTACTTCTTGTATTTTACTTCTATTAGATTGTATCATACTTGATTCCATAAATCACTGATGTGATATATTAAGATGTCATTTTATCAGAAAAATGATTAAAAATCAGACAAATCATTTTAGATCCATCATTCCTTCTCGCTATTCCTTAAAAAAGTCATCTTCACATGATCAGTATTACTTGTATGTGTATGTATGTATGTATATCGTCAGTCACGGTGGTCCCGATAGGTTTAGTTACACTGATGAGTTACTGAGACGATGAAACACATGTCTGTAGATAACTATATTATATTTATTTATATGAATTACAGAAGATCAGAACAACATTGGTACCGTCAGTTTCAAATCAACAAGTAATCAACAAATGAGTGCGCCTTGTTAACTCTCTTCAGACGTTGTTGTGGATTTTGGTTGGAAAATTACGAATCACGCGCTAGCCCCTATAAAGAAAAAAATCAAGCTGAAAAATAAAATCTCACATAAGTAACCACAGCGTCCACAACAACAACTGAAGAGAGTCAACAAGGCGCGATCATCTGATTTGAAATCGAGGGTACCAATGTCCTATTTATCTACTTCCCACGGAGTAAAATGTGACACAAGGTCGGAAAGTGGGAGTTGAGAAGTCAGCACTCTAGAGGAAGAGTACTTAGGACCATTAAAAATTGCCTGAGCAGCCCCGTCGGCATTCCCCGGTAGGGGCGCCTCAGGCGATTAGCAATAAACTAACCCCTTCTCAAAGGGTGAGAAGGCAAAGCCTGGGAGGGTGGACCTCCTAGAACTGCACAGGACAGACCCATAGACCGGCGTAAATCAAGCCCCAAAGGCCAAGACAATACCAGTCTATGGGGTGCAGTATCCATCGGAACAGATACTACACTTTGATCTTGGCCAAAATGCCAAGAGGTTATCAATGTTGTTCTAATCTTCTGTAATACGTATATAAATAAATATTACGTGCTTACTTTTTAATTTTTTTAAATAATCAAGCACTCTGCTGGAGTTCTTTCCCACTGATCTTACAAAGTGTGTGTATATATACATATATATATATATATATATATATATATATATATATATATATATATGAGATTTAAATTTTACTACAGCTTAGAAGCGCCGTTGAAATGATAACTTTGAAATTTTAGAATCAGTTAACATAACACGAGATTTTGTTAAACAAATGAAATATTTATTAAATCATTTTTTTTTCGACTATGAAAAAAAAAGAAGAAAAGAAAAAAAAGGAAAATATTGTCTGTACCATAAATAAGGTTTTTCAAACCGAAAATTTGGATTTAAAAAAAAATGATTTAATAAATATTTTATTTGTTTAACAAAATCTCGCGTCATGTTAACTGATTCTAAAATTTCAAAGTTATCGTTTCCACGGCGCTTCTAAGCTGTAGTAAAATTTAAATCTCATTATTGTACACACACGTTTCAGTGCGCTCCGCTACAGATCGGACATTAAAAAAAAACAACAGTATCTTCATAACACCAGAAGATCAATCTTCGGCCAAGCCATAAGACTTAGACTATGAAAAAAAAGAAAAGAAAAAAAAAGAAAATATTGTCTGTACCATGAATAAGGTTTTTAAAACCGAAAATTTGGATAAAAAAATAAAAAATGATTTAACAAATATTTCATTTGTTTAACAAAATCTTGCGTTATGTTAACTGATTCTAAAATTTCAAAGTTATATATATATATATATATATATATATTAATTAATTTTATTAAAAATTAATATATATATATTAATTAATTTTATTGAAAATTAATATATATATATATAAAATGTTACACAGATATTAACACTATTCATACAACATCAACATACACATCAGATTCTTTTAAATATTTCATATTATGATTCCTGAAAATGTGCACCCTTAATTTAATTTTTACCATTATATCTAAATTCATCTAATTTCATTTTAAAATGTTCTATACTATCGCTTTCCTTAATCTGATCTTGCAACTTGTTAAAAAAAAATATTATTTTATCAGCAAAAAAATCACTTGGTTAATAGATTTAATTTTATAAATCTGCCTTGATAATAAATTTCCAGGAGAAACATTCAAAAAAGTTAAAGGTATAAAAAAAGGAAAATGCGGTTGAAACTAAGTAAATACAAAACTGTTCTTGATACTTATAAGTAAGAAATATAGCTGATTTCAAAGCACTTCTAAAAAGCAAATTCTTTCAAAGAAAGTTGTAAGCATTCAAAGAACTGTTAAATAAGAAAAGGCCTTACAAAATTAACATTCCTTAACTGACAAGTTTAAACAAAATAAGAAAACAAAAACTATTTGTGGAAAGACGGATCACTTTCAGATAAAATCTTCCAAGTGATCTCCAAGTATTATACTGTTGACCCATAACGTGTCGGTTGTCATCAAACAGACCAGATTCTCATAATAGTGATAGATTGCATGTGTTAGCATCAAGAGAGTTTCTTTTTTCATAAATTGCTTACTGACCAGCGAACTAAGCTTACAGTTGGCATTTCATTGACGATAGTGAGAGGCTTCATGACATAGTAAAATCTTTGATACTAATAAGTCTCAAGAAAGAAAGAGTTACGCTGAAAACCAAAGATTAGTGAGGTATTCTATTTTAAATACAGAAATAAAATTTGGCCACAAGAGCTTGAAAGAATGCCTGGGCAATGAGAAGTTTATAATGAAGCAATGGTTGTACAATCTCAACCCGCATTTCTCCTGGCCCGGCATTTCTCCGAGTCCAGTAACATAGAGAAATCCAAGACAATTGGCAGCAATGTTCAGATAAGCAGAGAAGGACTGGTGTGATTTAGATTATTTGGATTATTCGGACAACTAGATGCAAAGTGTACTATCTGTTTTGTCCTCGGTCAGTAGAGGAGAAATCCTTCTAGAGTGAGGCAATTTTAATTTTTATTTCAATCTAGAGTACCACTTTTTAGGGAACTAGATTTTCCCTACATTAAAAACCGACCTTGTGTCTAACTCTGCCCTTGTGGGGAGGCAAGTAAATACAAACCTATTCTCATTTCGGTTGTTATTTTTAGAAAGTTTTGACCGATGTAACTTCCGACTTCAGGTGCATCTTTTCGAACTTGGGAATCTTTATCAAATTCAGGGAACGTGAGCCTTAAGTAGAATTTTAGCAATACACGTGTTTTTCGATAAGGGAAGTATTTTTTTTATAATACAGATAAAACGTTTCTTTTCATCGGATTAACAAACGGGGGTGGGGATGAGGGGTAGAAAATACTTCCTACTTTTTGGGAGGGAGGAGGGGGAATATTTAAGAATAATAATATTAGTTTATTGTTTGGATTTTTCGAACTACTGTCTTGGATGTTATTCTCACAACGTTTCGGATGATGTAATCTCCGACCTTCTTCAGGTACATCTTGTCAAACTCGGGAATCTGTCCGGTACTTCAAATTGAACTCGTTATTTATTTCGCATAGGTTCCCGAATTTTACAAAGATTTTCGAGTTCGAAAAGTTGCACCTGACGGATTTTACATCGGCCAAAACGTTGTAAAAGTAATAACCAAAATGAGAGCAGTAGCCTGAATAATCCAAATCATCAATTCTCATCTAAAAAATTCCGAAACTTAACTGGTGTGATGTTCAGATTTTTCTTTTCTCCTTAACTAGTTGCTCTACTAAGACTGATGAGTCTAAACTATCGTGTTACTTAATCCATAGCTGGGAGATCTGGTGCTACCAGATCAGGCTGTCTGAAAATACTGTCTTCCTGACTCAAAATGCACCAAACATTGATGTTATTGATTTTTTCCTTTCCCTTTGCAAAACCTAATCATGTTCAGAAAAGCTAAAAAGAAAAAAAAACAATTTTCCTCTACAAAACAACCAAACAAAACACCATGAATAAATATTTGAAGATATAAAGAACTTGAAACATAAATTTTTTTATAAAAATGACCAGATTCGGCATTAAATAACACGAAAGGGGTTGATATGCCGTAAAACAAAACAACCAAATCAAACCATAGCTGGGGGGGGGATGGGTTCATACCTTTTTCGAAGGTTATTAGAAAAAGTGACTTTATAACCGTGACAGAACTTAAACATGGCATGCAAAACACAGTCCATGCCAGTGTGACATTATAGACTGCCCCACTCCCCACAGCCGGGATCACCGGGAAAGATTAGCTAGGAAAGTGAATGACAATAAAAAGACCGGCTGATTCATTGAGCTCCACAGACCAATGACGTAATGACAGTTATTTGTTAACTTTCTGGGTGGCCGGATAGTGGTGGGGAAGGTGAGCTGAGGAAAAAAAATAAAATAAATAATTGTTGAAGATGTCACTTACGATAAAAAAATAAACACACTGTTTTACTGCTGCTGTTGTTGTTGTTGAATGGGTCAGACTTCTGCACAGAGCCCAGGAAGATTGTGCCTCAAGATTGTCTGATCGGAATTAAGTCATTATGCCTGCAAGATTGCAGGTTTTTACCCCGACACCCAGAGCAACAAAGTTCAGCGGTTGCATACGAAGTCGGGGAAGGTTTGACCCGGAACACATAAGGGATTGTCGGTTGTACATGTGCAGAAGCTACGTTGCTATCCTTACTCTATGGATTTGCGGTTCTGCACCAGTCATGTTCTTGCTTGCCACATGCAGACGCAAGAGACGACCAGAGGGGCACAAGTCCTGATTTTGACTTTTTCTTCCTAGAGCCCTGTTAGCCGGGTAGCTCTGATGCTACCACATTGCCATCACCTTTACCAGGGAGAGTAAGGGTCGGACTTGGGGGGGAGGGGCTGAATAAAACTATATTTACATTATCCAATCAAAACCCTTGTTACCATGGTGATTGATCACTGACCAGACTTCATATCTTTTTTACTCTCTTCTTACTATCCGTTGTCTCATTCGCTCTTCCTCCCATTTAATGTGCAAACAAGCAAGTAAGATTACCAGAGTGTTAGTATTATATAGATACTAGTAGAATACCCGTCCCAGGACTGGTACAATCAATAAATATAGCATTAGTTTTAAATTCATTTTTTTTTCTTTCTTTGTGGGGTATAGTACGGTTTTTATGGTATCCCCCTAAATGTTAAAGTTTACCAAAAAAAATAATGTGCCCACGTTATTCACCTTGTAACCTAGAATACATATTCCATAATTTATAATGATAAATTCAATAATTCAGGATTTTACATATTATTGATACTCACTCACGTGCACCGATTCTTTTATTTTTGTATTACTTAATTAATTCAAAATTTAATGTAGAGCAATTCTTTTCTCTATTAAATATTTTGTATTTAACTTATTTAAAAGATATTTTACGGCACACCCCCTAAATAGTAAAGTTTACAACAAAATAATGTGCCCGTGTTACTCACTGGGTTATCAAGAATATATATTCCAAAATTCATAACGATCGGTTCATTAGTTTAAGAGTTTATCCTGTACAACGAAATATATATATATATATATATATATATATATATATATATATATATATATATATATATATATAAACATATACACATACCTAACTTTATATACATGCAGTCCATAAATGTTAAAATTTACAACAAAAAATAATGTGCCCATGTTACTCACTGTGTTGCCTAGAATATATATTCCAAAATTCATAATTATCTATTCATTAGTTTAAGTAGACTATCCTGTACATAGAAATATATAAATATATACACATCTGAGTTTGAATTTCTTCGAAAAGGGATCTTAGCAGTTATTTTTGTTGAATAAATTGTATTTGAGTGATGATGAGGCTTTAATTCCTGGATATATTCTAAGAAGACTCTATTTTGGTTTGACTTTGAACTATTAACATTCATATTACGAAAACTTATTTAAATAACATACATTACTTGGACATGATTTAATTTATCCACCCCCATCCTTATGGTTAACACCAGTAATATATGTCTTTTTTACTCGTGTAGTGGGTTGATATTTGACATAAACAAATTATATGTATTTTTAATCTAAGTTCTATATGTCTGAAATTTAATAAAAACTAGATTTTCCTATGAAAATTTATAAATTTATTTTATGGTTCAAAATAAAAAAGAAAAAATCTAAGTGAAAAAAAATACAACAAATAATATACACTACCTCTGTTACTATAAATAAAAATTGTATATACTGGTGCAGTGAAAGGCCTTAAATTTTAATATAATTTTTTCATCTAGGAAAATAACAAAAACAAAGCGGTTGTTCATTAGACAGGATGTTTTTGAAACGTCAACTCTTATCTTGTTTTTGTTTTTGTTTCATAAACATAAGACTTATAAAGAACGATCCCTTATTTCTGAAGTGAAATTTTATTTCATTACATAAGTATTGTTGCTTAGGTGTGGTCCTGTTTACCCTCCCAGGCTTTTCCTTCTCTTTGAGAAAGGAGTTAGCTAATCACCTGAAGCGCCCCTAACAATGAATGCCGATGGGGCTGCTCGGGCATTTTTTGTAGGCTATAGTGCGCTAATCCTAGTGCACTGGCTTTTTCAACTTAACATCTGACCTAGTGTCTAACTTCCGGGGGGGGGGGGGTAATAAAATAAGTATGACATTTTTACATTTTTTTTTTATTTACTTATGAGACACCACTTATCAAGGCTAAAAGCCACTCGAGGATAAGAGTTAATAAGATGGATGTATGGTCAGTTGAATGATGATGAATATTATGAGAGGATTGAAAATAATGAATGGAATGGATAAAATCTGATGACTTATGATGAGTGTTTATGACGAGTGTTTATTGACATTGGATTTAAGATGACCATGTTGCAGTCCCCAGCGAAGCTATCTTGTGCCAATGTGTTCCACAGATGGAAAGTTTTTGGAAAGAAACTCTGTTCATGGAAATTCCGTTTAAAGTTTTTGTTAGGCACATGAAGGAAGAAAGGAAAGTTCTTTGCAGTTGTGAGTTCTTGCTGTGAAAGTCTTACAAGGAGAAACCTCCCGTGAAAATAATGATAGAGTAGAGAAAGACTAGCAACGTGTATATCTTGGGTATTTTCAACATCTGTCTCTAATAGCTAGTGAACTTTCATAATCTGAATTTTAATTATCATCATAATCATCATCGGTTTAATGTCTGTTCTACTGGCATGTGTTTGACGGCTTTTAGAGATTGACTTCAAAACTAACTTATCTCTAGCCAACTCTATTTATCTCTCTTTCTCTCAAATCCATCCTTATCACTTCCTCCCATGTTTTCCTTAGCCTCCCCCTGTGAACTGAACTTGATACTTCAACTGTGTTACATTTATTAATCGAAGAACTCTCATCCATTCTTTCAATGTGGCCATACCATTGAAGTCTCCTGTTCTGCACACATCTCCCTATGCTGTCCAGATTTAGGGAGATGTGTTCAGAACAGGATACTTCGATGGTATGGCCATGTTGAAAGAATAGATAAGAGTTCTTGGGTTAGTAGATGTAGAATTTGAGGAAAATTTGAGAAACCGGTCGCAGACTGGGTACCTCAACTAGTATTTAATAAAACATGAATGAGCTATTTCTTTTGTTTTAGTAAGTCCACCATATTGTTCATCACTTGACTTAAGTCAGTCACATGCTTTTCAAATGTCAGTACTTACGACGTTTCTACGTCTATAAAATTGCCTGCCTTGATACTAATGTTCTTTGACAGAACAATCACAAAGAACATAGTTTGGCAATCACAAGTGACATTGGAATCACGAGTTGTCCAAACCGACAATTTTGCCATCCTCTGTTTTGCATCCTGTGCAGTCTGCATCTCACTTAACTGTCTACATCCTGTTGAATCAGATGGAATACCAATTTTTCATATATATATATATATATATATATATATATATATATATTATACTAGGAAAAATGTGACCTGTTAGGTCGCTCATTGAATTTGGGTGAAATTGTTTGAATCAGGAAAACGTGACTTTGCAACACCAGTTAAAGCTAAAAAAATAAAAAAACAAAATCCAAAATTAGGTCACGCCCTCTCTCTCTCTCTTTCATTTCATCCCTAACTACAGATTAAATAGTATTACTGCTTTTGGTTATATAACCCTTTTGTTTTTAATAGACTATTCCAATCTTTTTATTATTGAATTTCTTTATTACCTTTGACTGTTAAGAGAGAGAGAGAGAGAGAGAGAGTGTGTGTGCCTTAAAGAAGAGAGAGAGAGAGTGACAGAAATAAGAGGTGATATATACTGTATATAATAAAAGTGGAAGGGGGGAGGTTCAAACTACATAGAGTAAGAGAAGGTGAGATTAATAGATTGTAAGAGATGGATGACTTGGTTAATAAATTGCAAATTACGGCTAATTAGAACAATTAAAATGGATTTTTTCAAACATAACTCAATCCCAAAACCAAGAAATATTTTAACATTTATTTTTTCTAATTTAAATATATAAGAAAAAAGCCTTAGGTAAACACGCATTAGTCTTAGTATAATAATAGATAGCCAAGAATATTTATGCAGCAAACCTCCCTTTAGACATGTTTAGTTTTATAAGGCCGACAAGGAAAATGTTAGTCTTTTTTTCTTTTTTTTGGGGGGGGGGGAGCTGTTTCCTGTGCTCTCATGAATACTAATTATTTCATACTGATGTAACAGATTCCACAGACAATAATAATATCCTAACAACAAACTTATTTATTCAAAAGAAATTTGTTATGATGTATTTTAGTTGTGCTGGGTGACCCTCCCCCCTGCCAAAAAAATTTTACCAATGGAATAGTATATAAAAATTCGCAATCCTTTCTGCAATCCAAGCATATTTGGTACAAATAAACTTCAGTCTATGCCTAATTTTTTTCAAGAAAGTTAAAATCATGAAGTTCAACAGTCTTTATTTTATCACAGTTCAGTGATATGTGCGGACATTTTAGTGATCATCTCATCAGTAGGAAGTGTGATTCTGAATGGGCTTCACATTCACTGGACCATAACTCCCTCAGCTTTTTATCTGTGGAATTATCTCAAAGATAATTCCTAGCAAAAGAATCCCCAGATAATTTCTGAACAGAAGAAGGCCATCACAGCCAAAATCCGGTCAGTGCAAAGAGAGTAGTTATTGACAATTTTGCACGTCCTCTCTATGTGTGATTATCATTAAAACAAAGACTGTTGGATATTAATGACTGAAAGTTGGTGGACAAGTCAGGCATAGATTGAAGTGTATTTGTAGAAAATATGTTTGGATTGCAGAAAGGAATGTGAATTTTATCAACAATTCCATGGGTGGCATTGGGAGAGGGGCACCCTGTATTTTAAAATGTCTGTGTCTGAAAATGTGTAATAGTATGTATTAGAAAGAAGACCAGGTGCTGTATGTAACATCTTTCCAAATTTAATTAATCTACAAAATTAATCGTATACAAAAACATGTACGATTTTCGACATGAAATGACCCAATGATGGTTAATATCCCGTTAAATATATTTTAACTTTTTTAAAACGTGTTGGCACAAAACAAAGTTTTTTATACAAAAAGAAACAAGTTTGAACCAAATTTTTAGTTGATATTATTTTATGACAGTCGACGGGCAAGCATAAAAGTTAATTTTGTATCAGGACAAACGAAACTTTTATGTTATGCAGACTTATTGTGTAAAGAATATTTCAAATTTTAGAGAAAAGCAAGTATTTTTTTATTTAAGCCTTTTCTATCAAGACAGGTTTGTCAACCATCTTGAATTTTAGTCTATGAGTTTTTTTTTATAGTTTTACCTTCAAATCACTATGAGATTTCCAACTATGAAAAGGACATTAAGAAAATCATTGGTATCCTTTTTTAAATACCTAACAATTACTAGATCAAAGATCAAATAATTTCAGACAGAAATGACCACAGTCATATGTCCATTCTTGGTGTGTAATAACCTTTCTCTTTGAAGCGTCTTGTTTATCTGCTTAACATGCTTACCGCCGTGACTTCGACACAAAAACCCAACTCAGTACACCGGCCTTAGGCACATATACTAGTCTAAGAAATAATCACCAAAACTATTTTGGGGTCATGTTTGAGAAAATTCAGCTGTGATATTAAACTAGTTTCAGAATGTTGAAAGTGAGTCAAACATTTTTTTAACCCTTAATCCTAAGAAACTTGTCTTTAAGTAAGTAAATTTTTACAATGTTTTCTAAAAAAAATTTCTGCTTCATTTTTGTTGCCATTTGATTTTGTCTGCTTTTTGGCACTGACTCAGTTCTTTGGAAGTTGAAAGACTTTTGGTATTTTGAGTTGGCATTATGCAATGTTAATCACTATTAATATTCCTGACTCACAAAAGCTATTGGATTTATGGCATTAACTGTGTGTGTGTGTGTGTTTGTGTGTGTGTGAAAGTACTTTAAACCCACTGCTGTGCACTTTAGCTTCTCTGATTTGCAGATGCGTGCTCAATCAGGATTTATTTTACAAATAAAGACAATTACAAAATTAGATTGTCCCTTTGTACATCAAAAATAATCTCCATATTAAGAAACCTATTTCTAATCTACCAACTTTCTTATACCTACAATGTACATAAGGCTTCTAGTATTTTATTTCACCGAAAACAATGTTGAATCTATTGGAATTAGTTGTTTTGCTATTTAAATTTATTTATGTATGTTGTTATGATGATGATTAGGATGATGATTAAGATAAAGAAGAAAAGGACACGCATCCTTAATAGAAAGTCTGAGACCATAATCTGACAAAATAATATAGGATTGTAAGTTCAAGTGTCAAAAGCAGGCAAGAAAGAAAAATACACAGATCACAACGAAATTCGTAAACACTACTTGTAACACATCAGTCGTCTATCACTGAATTACCCTGTCAAAGTAAATACTTCTTATAAAGAGTTTTTTATGAAAGAAGCTTATAAAGAAGTTTTTTATGAAAGAAGTTTGTGAAGAAGTTCTTTTTATGAAAGAAGTTTGTGAAGAAGTTCTTTTTATGAAAAAAGTTTGTAAAGAAGTTCTTTTTTATAAAAAGAGCCTGTAAAGAAGTTCTTTTTTATAAAAGAAGTTTGTGAAGAAGTTCTTTTTTATAAAAGAAGGTTGTGAAGAAGTTCTTTTTTATAAAAGAAGGTTGTGAAGAAGGTCTTTTTTATAAAAGAAGGTTGTGAAGAAGGTCTTTTTTATAAACGAAGGTTGTGAAGAAGGTCTTTTTTATAAAAGAAGGTTGTGAAGAAGGTCTTTTTTATAAAAGAAGGTTGTGAAGAAGGTCTTTTTTATAAAAGAAGGTTGTGAAGAAGGTCTTTTTTATAAAAGTGGGTTGTGAAGAAGATCTTTTTGATAAAAGAAGGTTGTGAAGAAGGTCTTTTTTATAAACGAAGGTTGTGAAGAAGGTCTTTTTTATAAACGAAGGTTGTGAAGAAGGTCTTTTTTATAAACGAATGTTGTGAAGAAGGTCTTTTTTATAAACGAATGTTGTGAAGAAGGTCTTTTTTATAAAAGAAGGTTGTGAAGAAGGTCTTTTTTATAAATGAAGGTTGTGAAGAAGGTCTTTTTTATAAATGAAGGTTGTGAAGAAGGTCTTTTTTATAAAAGAATGTTGTGAAGGTCTTTTTTATAAAAGAATGTTGTGAAGAAGGTTTTTTTATAAACGAAGGTTGTGAAGAAGGTCTTTTTTATAAAAGAAGGTTGTGAAGAAGGTCTTTTTTATAAAAGAAGGTTGTGAAGAAGGTCTTTTTTATAAAAGTGGGTTGTGAAGAAGGTCTTTTTTATAAAAGAAGGTTGTGAAGAAGATCTTTTTGATAAAAGAAGGTTGTGAAGAAGGTCTTTTTTATAAACGAAGGTTGTGAAGAAGGTCTTTTTTATAAACGAAGGTTGTGAAGAAGGTCTTTTTTATAAACGAATGTTGTGAAGAAGGTCTTTTTTATAAACGAATGTTGTGAAGAAGGTCTTTTTTATAAAAGAATGTTGTGAAGAAGGTCTTTTTTATAAATGAAGGTTGTGAAGAAGGTCTTTTTTATAAAAGAAGGTTGTGAAGAAGGTCTTTTTTATAAAAGTGGGTTGTGAAGAAGATCTTTTTGATAAAAGAAGGTTGTGAAGAAGGTCTTTTTTATAAACGAAGGTTGTGAAGGTCTTTTTTATAAAAGAAGGTTGTGAAGAAGGTCTTTTTTATGAAAGAAGGTTGTGAAGAAGGTCTTTTTTATAAAAGAAGGTTGTGAAGAAGGTCTTTTTTATAAAAGTGGGTTGTGAAGAAGATCTTTTTGATAAAAGAAGGTTGTGAAGAAGGTCTTTTTTATAAACGAAGGTTGTGAAGAAGGTCTTTTTTATAAACGAAGGTTGTGAAGGTCTTTTTTATAAAAGAAGGTTGTGAAGAAGGTCTTTTTTATAAACGAATGTTGTGAAGAAGGTCTTTTTTATAAACGAAGGTTGTGAAGAAGGTCTTTTTTATAAACGAAGGTTGTGAAGAAGGTCTTTTTTATAAACGAAGGTTGTGAAGAAGGTCTTTTTTATAAACGAAGGTTGTGAAGAAGGTCTTTTTTATAAACGAAGGTTGTGAAGAAGGTCTTTTTTATAAACGAAGGTTGTGAAGAAGGTCTTTTTTATAAAAGAAGGTTGTGAAGAAGGTCTTTTTTATAAAAGAATGTTGTGAAGAAGGTCTTTTTTATAAACGAATGTTGTGAAGAAGGTCTTTTTTATAAACGAAGGTTGTGAAGAAGGTCTTTTTTATAAACGAAGGTTGTGAAGAAGGTCTTTTTTATAAACGAAGGTTGTGAAGAAGGTCTTTTTTATAAACGAAGGTTGTGAAGAAGGTCTTTTTTATAAACGAAGGTTGTGAAGAAGGTCTTTTTTATAAACGAAGGTTGTGAAGAAGGTCTTTTTTATAAACGAATGTTGTGAAGAAGGTCTTTTTTATAAACGAATGTTGTGAAGAAGGTCTTTTTTATAAAAGAAGGTTGTGAAGAAGGTCTTTTTTATAAAAGAAGGTTGTGAAGAAGGTCTTTTTTATAAAAGTGGGTTGTGAAGAAGATCTTTTTGATAAAAGAAGGTTGTGAAGAAGGTCTTTTTTATAAACGAAGGTTGTGAAGGTCTTTTTTATAAAAGAAGGTTGTGAAGAAGGTCTTTTTTATGAAAGAAGGTTGTGAAGAAGGTCTTTTTTATAAAAGAAGGTTGTGAAGAAGGTCTTTTTTATAAAAGAATGTTGTGAAGGTCTTTTTTATAAAAGAATGTTGTGAAGAAGGTTTTTTTATAAACGAAGGTTGTGAAGAAGGTCTTTTTTATAAATAAGCCTGTAAAGAAGTTCTTTTTTATAAAAGAAGCCTGTAAAGAAGTTCTTGTTTTATAAAAGAAGTTTGTGAAGAAGTTCTTTTTTATAAAAGAAGGTTGTGAAGAAGGTCTTTTTTATAAAGGAAGGTTGTGAAGAATGTCTTTTTTATAAAAGAAGGTTGTGAAGAAGGTCTTTTTGATAAACGAAGGTTGTGAAGAAGGTCTTTTTGATAAAAAAAAAGGTTGTGAAGAAGGTCTTTTTGATAAACGAAGGTTGTGAAGGTCTTTTTTATAAAAGAATGTTGTGAAGAAGGTCTTTTTTATAAAAGAAGGTTGTGAAGAAGGTCTTTTTTATAAAAGAAGGTTGTGAAGAAGGTCTTTTTTATAAAAGTGGGTTGTGAAGAAGATCTTTTTGATAAAAGAAGGTTGTGAAGAAGGTCTTTTTTATAAAAGAAGGTTGTGAAGAAGGTCTTTTTTATAAAAGAAGGTTGTGAAGAAGGTCTTTTTTATAAAAGTGGGTTGTGAAGAAGATCTTTTTGATAAAAGAAGGTTGTGAAGAAGGTCTTTTTTATAAACGAAGGTTGTGAAGAAGGTCTTTTTTATAAACGAAGGTTGTGAAGAAGGTCTTTTTTATAAACGAATGTTGTGAAGAAGGTCTTTTTTATAAACGAATGTTGTGAAGAAGGTCTTTTTTATAAAAGAAGGTTGTGAAGAAGGTCTTTTTTATAAATGAAGGTTGTGAAGAAGGTCTTTTTTATAAATGAAGGTTGTGAAGAAGGTCTTTTTTATAAAAGAATGTTGTGAAGGTTTTTTTTATAAAAGAATGTTGTGAAGAATTTTTTTTTATAAACGAAGGTTGTGAAGAAGGTCTTTTTTATAAAAGAAGGTTGTGAAGAAGGTCTTTTTTATAAAAGAAGGTTGTGAAGAAGGTCTTTTTTATAAAAGTGGGTTGTGAAGAAGATCTTTTTGATAAAAGAAGGTTGTGAAGAAGGTCTTTTTTATAAACGAAGGTTGTGAAGAAGGTCTTTTTTATAAACGAAGGTTGTGAAGAAGGTCTTTTTTATAAACGAATGTTGTGAAGAAGGTCTTTTTTATAAACGAATGTTGTGAAGAAGGTCTTTTTTATAAAAGAATGTTGTGAAGAAGGTCTTTTTTATAAATGAAGGTTGTGAAGAAGGTCTTTTTTATAAAAGAAGGTTGTGAAGAAGGTCTTTTTTATAAAAGTGGGTTGTGAAGAAGATCTTTTTGATAAAAGAAGGTTGTGAAGAAGGTCTTTTTTATAAAAGAAGGTTGTGAAGAAGGTCTTTTTTATAAAAGAAGGTTGTGAAGAAGGTCTTTTTTATAAAAGTGGGTTGTGAAGAAGATCTTTTTGATAAAAGAAGGTTGTGAAGAAGGTCTTTTTTATAAACGAAGGTTGTGAAGAAGGTCTTTTTTATAAACGAAGGTTGTGAAGAAGGTCTTTTTTATAAACGAATGTTGTGAAGAAGGTCTTTTTTATAAACGAATGTTGTGAAGAAGGTCTTTTTTATAAAAGAATTTTGTGAAGAAGGTCTTTTTTATAAATGAAGGTTGTGAAGAAGGTCTTTTTTATAAAAGAAGGTTGTGAAGAAGGTCTTTTTTATAAAAGTGGGTTGTGAAGAAGATCTTTTTGATAAAAGAAGGTTGTGAAGAAGGTCTTTTTTATAAAAGAAGGTTGTGAAGAAGGTCTTTTTTATAAAAGAAGGTTGTGAAGAAGGTCTTTTTTATGAAAGAAGGTTGTGAAGAAGGTCTTTTTTATAAAAGAAGGTTGTGAAGAAGGTCTTTTTTATAAAAGTGGGTTGTGAAGAAGATCTTTTTGATAAAAGAAGGTTGTGAAGAAGGTCTTTTTTATAAACGAAGGTTGTGAAGAAGGTCTTTTTTATAAACGAAGGTTGTGAAGGTCTTTTTTATAAAAGAAGGTTGTGAAGAAGGTCTTTTTTATAAACGAATGTTGTGAAGAAGGTCTTTTTTATAAACGAAGGTTGTGAAGAAGGTCTTTTTTATAAACGAAGGTTGTGAAGAAGGTCTTTTTTATAAACGAAGGTTGTGAAGAAGGTCTTTTTTATAAACGAAGGTTGTGAAGAAGGTCTTTTTTATAAACGAAGGTTGTGAAGAAGGTCTTTTTTATAAACGAAGGTTGTGAAGAAGGTCTTTTTTATAAAAGAAGGTTGTGAAGAAGGTCTTTTTTATAAAAGAATGTTGTGAAGAAGGTCTTTTTTATAAACGAATGTTGTGAAGAAGGTCTTTTTTATAAACGAAGGTTGTGAAGAAGGTCTTTTTTATAAACGAAGGTTGTGAAGAAGGTCTTTTTTATAAACGAAGGTTGTGAAGAAGGTCTTTTTTATAAACGAATGTTGTGAAGAAGGTCTTTTTTATAAACGAAGGTTGTGAAGAAGGTCTTTTTTATAAACGAAGGTTGTGAAGAAGGTCTTTTTTATAAACGAATGTTGTGAAGAAGGTCTTTTTTATAAACGAATGTTGTGAAGAAGGTCTTTTTTATAAAAGAAGGTTGTGAAGAAGGTCTTTTTTATAAAAGAAGGTTGTGAAGAAGGTCTTTTTTATAAAAGTGGGTTGTGAAGAAGATCTTTTTGATAAAAGAAGGTTGTGAAGAAGGTCTTTTTTATAAACGAAGGTTGTGAAGGTCTTTTTTATAAAAGAAGGTTGTGAAGAAGGTCTTTTTTATGAAAGAAAGGTTGTGAAGAAGGTCTTTTTTATAAAAGAAGGTTGTGAAGAAGGTCTTTTTTATAAAAGAATGTTGTGAAGGTCTTTTTTATAAAAGAATGTTGTGAAGAAGGTTTTTTTATAAACGAAGGTTGTGAAGAAGGTCTTTTTTATAAAAGAAGCCTGTAAAGAAGTTCTTTTTTATAAAAGAAGCCTGTAAAGAAGTTCTTGTTTTATAAAAGAAGTTTGTGAAGAAGTTCTTTTTTATAAAAGAAGGTTGTGAAGAAGGTCTTTTTTATAAAGGAAGGTTGTGAAGAATGTCTTTTTTATAAAAGAAGGTTGTGAAGAAGGTCTTTTTGATAAACGAAGGTTGTGAAGAAGGTCTTTTTGATAAAAAAAAAGGTTGTGAAGAAGGTCTTTTTTATAAAAGTGGGTTGTGAAGAAGATCTTTTTGATAAAAGAAGGTTGTGAAGAAGGTCTTTTTTATAAAAGAAGGTTGTGAAGAAGGTCTTTTTTATAAAAGAAGGTTGTGAAGAAGGTCTTTTTTATAAAAGTGGGTTGTGAAGAAGATCTTTTTGATAAAAGAAGGTTGTGAAGAAGGTCTTTTTTATAAACGAAGGTTGTGAAGAAGGTCTTTTTTATAAACGAAGGTTGTGAAGAAGGTCTTTTTTATAAACGAATGTTGTGAAGAAGGTCTTTTTTATAAACGAATGTTGTGAAGAAGGTCTTTTTTATAAAAGAAGGTTGTGAAGAAGGTCTTTTTTATAAATGAAGGTTGTGAAGAAGGTCTTTTTTATAAATGAAGGTTGTGAAGAAGATCTTTTTGATAAAAGAAGGTTGTGAAGGTTTTTTTTATAAAAGAATGTTGTGAAGAAGGTTTTTTTATAAACGAAGGTTGTGAAGAAGGTCTTTTTTATAAAAGAAGGTTGTGAAGAAGGTCTTTTTTATAAAAGAAGGTTGTGAAGAAGGTCTTTTTTATAAAAGTGGGTTGTGAAGAAGATCTTTTTGATAAAAGAAGGTTGTGAAGAAGGTCTTTTTTATAAACGAAGGTTGTGAAGAAGGTCTTTTTTATAAACGAAGGTTGTGAAGAAAGTCTTTTTTATAAACGAATGTTGTGAAGAAGGTCTTTTTTATAAACGAATGTTGTGAAGAAGGTCTTTTTTATAAAAGAATGTTGTGAAGAAGGTCTTTTTTATAAATGAAGGTTGTGAAGAAGGTCTTTTTTATAAAAGAAGGTTGTGAAGAAGGTCTTTTTTATAAAAGTGGGTTGTGAAGAAGATCTTTTTGATAAAAGAAGGTTGTGAAGAAGGTCTTTTTTATAAACGAAGGTTGTGAAGAAGGTCTTTTTTATAAACGAAGGTTGTGAAGGTCTTTTTTATAAAAGAAGGTTGTGAAGAAGGTCTTTTTTATAAACGAATGTTGTGAAGAAGGTCTTTTTTATAAACGAAGGTTGTGAAGAAGGTCTTTTTTATAAACGAAAATTGTGAAGAAGGTCTTTTTTATAAACGAAGGTTGTGAAGAAGGTCTTTTTTATAAACGAAGGTTGTGAAGAAGGTCTTTTTTATAAACGAAGGTTGTGAAGAAGGTCTTTTTTATAAACGAAGGTTGTGAAGAAGGTCTTTTTTATAAACGAAGGTTGTGAAGAAGGTCTTTTTTATAAAAGAAGGTTGTGAAGAAGGTCTTTTTTATAAAAGAATGTTGTGAAGAAGGTCTTTTTTATAAACGAATGTTGTGAAGAAGGTCTTTTTTATAAACGAAGGTTGTGAAGAAGGTCTTTTTTATAAACGAAGGTTGTGAAGAAGGTCTTTTTTATAAACGAAGGTTGTGAAGAAGGTCTTTTTTATAAACGAAGGTTGTGAAGAAGGTCTTTTTTATAAACGAAGGTTGTGAAGAAGGTCTTTTTTATAAACGAAGGTTGTGAAGAAGGTCTTTTTTATAAACGAATGTTGTGAAGAAGGTCTTTTTTATAAACGAATGTTGTGAAGAAGGTCTTTTTTATAAACGAATGTTGTGAAGAAGGTCTTTTTTATAAAAGAAGGTTGTGAAGAAGGTCTTTTTTATAAAAGAAGGTTGTGAAAAAGGTCTTTTTTATAAAAGTGGGTTGTGAAGAAGGTCTTTTTTATAAACGAAGGTTGTGAAGGTCTTTTTTATAAAAGAAGGTTGTGAAGAAGGTCTTTTTTATGAAAGAAGGTTGTGAAGAAGGTCTTTTTTATAAAAGAAGGTTGTGAAGAAGGTCTTTTTTATAAAAGAATGTTGTGAAGGTCTTTTTTATAAAAGAATGTTGTGAAGAAGGTTTTTTTATAAACGAAGGTTGTGAAGAAGGTCTTTTTTATAAAAGAAGCCTGTAAAGAAGTTCTTTTTTATAAAAGAAGCCTGTAAAGAAGTTCTTGTTTTATAAAAGAAGTTTGTGAAGAAGTTCTTTTTTATAAAAGAAGGTTGTGAAGAAGGTCTTTTTTATAAAGGAAGGTTGTGAAGAATGTCTTTTTTATAAAAGAAGGTTGTGAAGAAGGTCTTTTTGATAAACGAAGGTTGTGAAGAAGGTCTTTTTGATAAAAAAAAAGGTTGTGAAGAAGGTCTTTTTGATAAACGAAGGTTGTGAAGGTCTTTTTTATAAAAGAATGTTGTGAAGAAGGTCTTTTTTATAAAAGAAGGTTGTGAAGAAGTTCTTTTTTATAAAAGAAGGTTGTGAAGAAGGTCTTTTTTATAAAAGTGGGTTGTGAAGAAGGTCTTTTTTATAAACGAAGGTTGTGAAGAAGGTCTTTTTTATGAAAGAAGGTTGTGAAGAAGGTCTTTTTTATAAAAGAAGGTTGTGAAGAAGGTCTTTTTTATAAAAGAATGTTGTGAAGGTCTTTTTTATAAAAGAATGTTGTGAAGAAGGTTTTTTTATAAACGAAGGTTGTGAAGAAGGTCTTTTTTATAAAAGAAGCCTGTAAAGAAGTTCTTTTTTATAAAAGAAGCCTGTAAAGAAGTTCTTGTTTTATAAAAGAAGTTTGTGAAGAAGTTCTTTTTTATAAAAGAAGGTTGTGAAGAAGGTCTTTTTTATAAAGGAAGGTTGTGAAGAATGTCTTTTTTATAAAAGAAGGTTGTGAAGAAGGTCTTTTTGATAAACGAAGGTTGTGAAGAAGGTCTTTTTGATAAAAAAAAAGGTTGTGAAGAAGGTCTTTTTGATAAACGAAGGTTGTGAAGGTCTTTTTTATAAAAGAATGTTGTGAAGAAGGTCTTTTTTATAAAAGAAGGTTGTGAAGAAGGTCTTTTTTATAAAAGAAGGTTGTGAAGAAGGTCTTTTTTATAAAAGTGGGTTGTGAAGAAGATCTTTTTGATAAAAGAAGGTTGTGAAGAAGGTCTTTTTTATAAACGAAGGTTGTGAAGAAGGTCTTTTTTATAAACGAAGGTTGTGAAGAAGGTCTTTTTTATAAACGAATGTTGTGAAGAAGGTCTTTTTTATAAACGAATGTTGTGAAGAAGGTCTTTTTTATAAAAGAAGGTTGTCAAGAAGGTCTTTTTTATAAATGAAGGTTGTGAAGAAGGTCTTTTTTATAAAAGAATGTTGTGAAGGTTTTTTTTATAAAAGAATGTTGTGAAGAAGGTTTTTTTATAAACGAAGGTTGTGAAGAAGGTCTTTTTTATAAAAGAAGGTTGTGAAGAAGGTCTTTTTTATAAAAGAAGGTTGTGAAGAAGGTCTTTTTTATAAAAGTGGGTTGTGAAGAAGATCTTTTTGATAAAAGAAGGTTGTGAAGAAGGTCTTTTTTATAAACGAAGGTTGTGAAGAAGGTCTTTTTTATAAACGAAGGTTGTGAAGAAGGTCTTTTTTATAAACGAATGTTGTGAAGAAGGTCTTTTTTATAAACAAATGTTGTGAAGAAGGTCTTTTTTATAAAAGAAGGTTGTGAAGAAGGTCTTTTTTATAAATGAAGGTTGTGAAGAAGGTCTTTTTTATAAATGAAGGTTGTGAAGAAGGTCTTTTTTATAAAAGAAGGTTGTGAAGAAGGTCTTTTTTTATAAAAGTGGGTTGTGAAGAAGATCTTTTTGATAAAAGAAGGTTGTGAAGAAGGTCTTTTTTATAAACGAAGGTTGTGAAGGTCTTTTTTATAAAAGAAGGTTGTGAAGAAGGTCTTTTTTATGAAAGAAGGTTGTGAAGAAGGTCTTTTTTATAAAAGAAGGTTGTGAAGAAGGTCTTTTTTATAAAAGTGGGTTGTGAAGAAGATCTTTTTGATAAAAGAAGGTTGTGAAGAAGGTCTTTTTTATAAACGAAGGTTGTGAAGGTCTTTTTTATAAAAGAAGGTTGTGAAGAAGGTCTTTTTTATAAAAGAATGTTGTGAAGAAGGTCTTTTTTATAAACGAATGTTGTGAAGAAGGTCTTTTTTATAAACGAAGGTTGTGAAGAAGGTCTTTTTTATAAACGAAGGTTGTGAAGAAGGTCTTTTTTATAAACGAATGTTGTGAAGAAGGTCTTTTTTATAAACGAAGGTTGTGAAGAAGGTCTTTTTTATAAACGAAGGTTGTGAAGAAGGTCTTTTTTATAAACGAAGGTTGTGAAGAAGGTCTTTTTTATAAACGAAGGTTGTGAAGAAGGTCTTTTTTATAAACGAAGGTTGTGAAGAAGGTCTTTTTTATAAACGAAGGTTGTGAAGAAGGTCTTTTTTATAAACGAATGTTGTGAAGAAGGTCTTTTTTATAAACGAATGTTGTGAAGAAGGTCTTTTTTATAAAAGAAGGTTGTGAAGAAGGTCTTTTTTATAAAAGAAGGTTGTGAAAAAGGTCTTTTTTATAAAAGTGGGTTGTGAAGAAGATCTTTTTGATAAAAGAAGGTTGTGAAGAAGGTCTTTTTTATAAACGAAGGTTGTGAAGGTCTTTTTTATAAAAGAAGGTTGTGAAGAAGGTCTTTTTTATGAAAGAAGGTTGTGAAGAAGGTCTTTTTTATAAAAGAAGGTTGTGAAGAAGGTCTTTTTTATAAAAGAATGTTGTGAAGGTCTTTTTTATAAAAGAATGTTGTGAAGAAGGTTTTTTTATAAACGAAGGTTGTGAAGAAGGTCTTTTTTATAAAAGAAGCCTGTAAAGAAGTTCTTTTTTATAAAAGAAGCCTGTAAAGAAGTTCTTGTTTTATAAAAGAAGTTTGTGAAGAAGTTCTTTTTTATAAAAGAAGGTTGTGAAGAAGGTCTTTTTTATAAAGGAAGGTTGTGAAGAATGTCTTTTTTATAAAAGAAGGTTGTGAAGAAGGTCTTTTTGATAAACGAAGGTTGTGAAGAAGGTCTTTTTGATAAAAAAAAAGGTTGTGAAGAAGGTCTTTTTGATAAACGAAGGTTGTGAAGGTCTTTTTTATAAAAGAATGTTGTGAAGAAGGTCTTTTTTATAAAAGAAGGTTGTGAAGAAGTTCTTTTTTATAAAAGAAGGTTGTGAAGAAGGTCTTTTTTATAAAAGTGGGTTGTGAAGAAGGTCTTTTTTATAAACGAAGGTTGTGAAGAAGGTCTTTTTTATAAACGAAGGTTGTGAAGAAGGTCTTTTTTATAAACGAAGGTTGTGAAGAAGGTCTTTTTTATAAACGAATGTTGTGAAGAAGGTCTTTTTTATAAACGAATGTTGTGAAGAAGGTCTTTTTTATAAAAGAAGGTTGTGAAGAAGGTCTTTTTTATAAATGAAGGTTGTGAAGAAGGTCTTTTTTATAAAAGAATGTTGTGGATGTCTTTTTTATAAAAGAATGTTGTGAAGAAGGTTTATTTATAAACGAAGGTTGTGAAGAAGGTCTTTTTTATAAAAGAAGCCTGTAAAGAAGTTCTTTTTTATAAAAAGAGCCTGTAAAGAAGTTCTTGTTTTATAAAAGAAGTTTGCGAAGAAGTTCTTTTTTATAAAAGAAGTTTGTGAAGAAGTTCTTTTTTATAAAAGAAGGTTGTGAAGAAGTTCTTTTTGATAAAATAAGGTTGTGAAGAAGGTCTTTTTTATAAACGAAGGTTGTGAAGAATGTCTTTTTTATAAAAGAAGGTTGTGAAGAAGGTCTTTTTGATAAACGAAGGTTGTGAAGAATGTCTTTTTTATAAAAGAAGGTTGTGAAGAAGGTCTTTTTGATAAACGAAGGTTGTGAAGAAGGTCTTTTTGATAAAAAAAAAGGTTGTGAAGAAGGTCTTTTTGATAAAAAAAAAGGTTGTGAAGAAGGTCTTTTTGATAAAAAAAGGTTGTGAAGAAGTTCTGTTTGAAAAAATAAGGTTGTGAAGAAGGTCTTTTTGATAAAAGAAGGTTGTGAAGAAGGTCTTTTTGATAAAAGAAGGTTGTGAAGAAGGCTTTTCTTATAAATGAAGTTAACAAAATAGGTGATTTATGACAAAGACAGTTTCTAAATAGTCGCGAGAGACAGGGATGAAAGAAAGAACAAGAATGAAAGATATGGGAAAAATATCATGTCATGTAAATAATTATGTCTTTAAACAGCTTCAAAGAATAAAGAAAGTCTTATTGTCTACATAAAGACGATTATTTTACAGAGAAATACCAAAATCTTAGCAGGAATGAAGAATTGGTTGTGCTAAGAATTTTAAAACAATTGTCAGTGTAAGCAAATGAACAACTTGGATGGTGTATTAAATGATGAACATTAAATTTAACTGACTCTTTGTCTTATATATAGTGTCGGCCGATTGACTGTTTCTTTTATGTTAATAGATTTTTTATAAGGTAGATACTTAATTCTGCTTCGCAAGTTAACTATGGCAAATATTGGTTCATGTTCTTAAAAAAGGAAAAAATGTATTTTCAATCAATTTTTTAAAAGTTATGTTTAAACCTGGTTAGATATTTTGTTTTTGATTAGTCATAAATAAAGGAAGGGGGAGTAATTTTTACTCCCACACTTGGACCTACTCACACTGTCACTCATGGGCACTGGAAACAAATTTAATAGGACACATTTTTCAAAATTCATCAACATTCTCCTCTGATGAGAGTCAATTTGTGTAATATCATTTTTTAAATGTTGTGTCTATAAACACTTATTTAATTATAAATATATGTGTATACATATATATATATTTTTTTAACAATAACTTAAGATGCAGCTATCATAAACGTATAAAAATGTTTATAAACTATTTTATTTAAATTGATTTTCTTTTCTTTATTCCTCAGAATCAGGAGAACTTAAAATTGAAGAAAGACCTCCATCATTAATGTGAGTATGAATCAAACCTTATTTCTAATTGTTTTTGTATTTTTTGTGTAAAATTCAATAGCAAAGAGATAAACATGAATGATAATTTAAATGAATAAAGAAAAATAGAACATTTGAAAAAACCTGTTGAGCAACCAATTAACGGAACCAAAATTGATTGCTAACAAATCTAAAACAATGTGCATTGCAGAAACACATTTGTCTGCAGAATGTGTAAAAGAGACAGAAATAGCAATACCAAATTTCAAGTTAAAACGGGAAGATAAGAAAAATACATTTGGGGTGACTTCTATTTATGTACATAATACTTTAAAGGCTTCTAAATTCAATTGGTTCGAAAAAACTGAATCTTTGGCCTTGAATTGATACTAATAACAAAGTCTATATATCGAGGGTGTTTGGAAAATCGATCGTATAACTTCGGAATTATGTTTATATATATATATATATATATATATATATATATATATATATGGTACACGTATTGTATTAGTTTCTGTAGATGTAAATCCGTTGAAACTCCAGTGTTTATAAAAAGTGCTCAATAACAAGTAGAGCTGTTCTTTAGTATAAATTCTTATTTATACAAACATTATCGGTTACATATGTGCATACATGTTTCAGTTGTACTCTTCACAGAGAATCAACCTAGAAATGGAAGGAACGGTAGGTAATAAAAATGATAAAAAAAGATAGAAACTAATTGAAAGAGATGACAAGTAAAGAATGTAATCCGATACTGAGCTTGACCGGTGAAAAGTATAAACACATCACCTCTCCAATAAAGATTTACTTAATGTGAAAGTTTTCCAAATTCATCTCACTTTCTTGTCTTCTTTGGTCTGAAGAGGTTGACTCTTTGTGAAGAGTACAACCGAAACACGTATGCACATATGTAACCAATAATGTTTGTATAAATAAAAATTTATACTATATATATATATATATATATATATATATATATATATATATATATATATATATATACTAATAAATACACTTTGCTCTTTATTATAGAGTGGAGTATAATAGAAAAAATTCTGATAAACATAGGTCCGGAAACGCTTTGGTTTTCAAGTTATAGGCCACTGAAACAAATACTGATCAACATTCTTTATTGTAAACCTCTAACATGTTCAATGTGTGTGATACTGCATATGGAATAGATAATACTATCCATGTAACAGGATCACAGATAAAATAAATCTCTGCCTGGTGTTGCCACATACACCAACAAAACCTGCAGGAATGACACCAAACAAATATGAAAGTCGTGAGGCTCAGAAGATAGATCTACGCATTATGATCAGCAGAGTCTCGTTTGATAGCCAACATGCAAATGTTGGCCCTTATTTCAGGTAACACAATACAACAGATGAAATACCGGTAAATAAACATGATAATCACAAACCAAAGACCATGCAGAGGAAAAAAATAGACCACAAAGGAAATTAGACTAACAATGGAGTGCTATTGCAAAAGCAACCTCCCCACAAAGAGTCCCCTTTTAAACATATACAACATAATCCTGAAGTTATGTCATCGCTTTTCAAAGCATCCTGTATATATATATATATATATATATATATATATATATATATATATCTTGATAAAGTTAAGTATGTTTATATATTTGTAGGTACAGCATTCATTCCTAAACTAATTAACCGATCCTTATGAATTTTAGAACACAGCTACTAGGTGTAAGGAGTGATGATGTGTCTATATTTAGTTTAATATAGTTTTATGCAGAGGGGTTAAAAAGGAGGTGGAACCTTTCATGAAAATTCAGATACCTCTGATTTTTGTGAAATTTTAACAATAGGTATCAGACATCAATTAATAAATATTTCCCTAAATTTCAGTTTCTTTGAAGTATTTAAAAGGGTTTTTAGGGGGCATAATATGGGCACAACCTCCCATTTGAAAATTTGAATATATCAGATTTGCATTGAATTTGTGCATAGTCATTAGACACCAATTAAGCAAGATTCCTTGAATTTCAATTTTTTAAGACCCCTTTAGCTTAAGCCTAAAATTCTAGAATCAAAATCATCTAATGGATTTTGATGAAAATTAGAATAAGGATTCTAGACATAAGGTTTAGTAGCAATATATCTTGATTTTTTAAATCTTCATAAGGAGACATAAAAGTGGTGCAAAACTGTTTTGTTTAGTGAATTATTTTTCCCCGTCCTGGGACTGGTATTCTTCTAGTATGTGTGTGTGTATAAAAGGGTTAAATTGAGAAATTAACAGGGAAGATGTGCAAAGAAGCATAACAAATCAAAAAATTTAAAAAATGAATTATTGCTGTAACTTTTTTGTTTTCAGAGTATGACAATGTTATAGACTTTATTTCAACCTATAAATTCCTTGGCAGATACACTGAAATAGTTAACACTTTAATTCAGTCTTCCTTATTTATAACATGAGTATTAAAGTACATATTTTGTTCAGCCATTTAGAAAGGTTTCTTAAAAATCTGGGTGATATGAGCAATGAACATTTCCATCAGGATCTTAAAATGATGGAGGAACATTACGATAGAGTAATGATGGCAGATTTTTCTTGGTGGTTGAAAAAGGAATGCAACGACATTTAGCACAGAAGATCAAATCAAATCAAATAATTTTTTACTATAGGAAATCTATTATTATATTAAGTGTGAGTTAATCAACGTTTGTTTCCCTAAAGCCCTTTTCCTATATACTTTAATAATACAAAATTCATGCTAAAATATACTTTAGTTCTCGGATTGGAGAAAAATTCTGTTTTAATTAGCCGTAATTGATAATTAACTTAACAAGTCTCTTTCTCTCAGCTATATATATGTATTTCTCTCGCCCCCTTTCACTATGTTGATTAAACCATTCTCTAATATTTCTTAATATCTCTAAGCATTTAGAAAAAGCGTGACTCTCTTTTTTTAGTGTCGCAATCAAATTTGCATATGTCTGTGTGTACACACCACAAATATGTATGTAAATTAAATGGCAAAATAATAAATCTCTTTACTTCTATATAAGACTAATAAAGAAGAAGAATATTTCTATATAATCTATTGCTAATGGAGATTTGGTATCTGTCTGTCTGAATCCAAAACTATACTATTACTATCTTTTAATGTCTAATTGACTAATGTACTATCTTTCAATACTGAATTCAGGAAGGAGGAGTAGTGTAGTTTCTGTTTTCATAATGTCATGATACCATCCTCCCAGGCATTACCTCCTTTCTGGGTGATAGAGTAGTATCTGTTCTGTTGTCATGATACTATTCTCTCAGGGATTACCTTCTCCTTTTTTAGGAAGGGGATAGAGTAGTATATGTTCTGAAGTCATGATACCATCCTCCCAGCATTATCTTCTCCTTTTTTTTGGGGGGGGGGGTATATGTTCGTTCACTATATTAATAGCAAAATATGCGACCAGAAAGAACATATTTTTGCTCGTAATAATAATAATAAGAAGAAGAAGAAGTAAAGAGACTTATTATTTTAAGTTATGCGAGAATAATGTCGAAAAAGATATGTCGCAGTTTATGAATTTTTGAATGAAATCAAAGTAGGATAAATAGTGGTAGTGGCTGCGACCCAACGGGTCACTAGTACGTCTAGTAAGTTTGAACTCTATAGTTTTTTGTCAGTAGTTTCACTACTTTGTTTTACTAAAATTGTTAGTTCACTATGACTTTGTATTTTGTAGTTCAACCGGAGTTTCGTTCTGTATTCTAAACAGCAGGGGGTCTTTCAGTATGTTGTGACTTTCTGCAGCAAAAACATCCAATGTGCTCGACAAAAATTAATGGATTTCTGTTAAATCAGCATCTCGAAATTATTAGAAGAAAAGTTAAAATGTCTGCTGGGACAAGACTTATATTTTTCTGTAGGCCAGTGTAATTGGTGTGATTTGAGTTTCCTATCAGATGTCAGTCCTAAACTCGAAAAGAGCAGGAAACAGTTTATGGTTAATGAGTTTAAATTATGGCTTGTATTTTTTTTTTTGTTCTTTTCTAACAATTTGATTATAAAATGTATTGGAATTAGTTGCTTTGCTATTTAAACTGACTTCTGGTGGCATGTAAGAACTCTATTAGATTAATTGAATACTGAAGTGATATATGACTTTCCCATTACGAGTCAAATTTCAACAAAATTTTCAGGAAGTGTTAAGGCCATCTCTAAGACGGTTTAAAACGATGTTTAACCAGGATTTATTGTCCATCTGCCTGTTTAGCTAAGGATCCGTTATTATAAATCTGATTTAAACCCAACTTTCAAGAATTGTTAGGGTTATTTCAAAGACTGTTTTAAACTATTTGGGGGAAAGATCGTTTTAATTTCTTCCCAAAAAGTCAATACTTCCCACATAAAAAATTGCGTTTGTATATATATATATATATATATATATATATATATATATATGTATGTATATATGTGTGTGTATATATATGTGTGTGTATATATATGTATGTGTGTATATATGTGTGTGTGTATATATGTATATATGTATGTGTGTATATATATGTATATATGTATGTGTGTATATATATATGTATATATGTATGTGTGTATATATATATGTGTATATATATGTATATATGTATGTGTGTATATATATGTGTATATATATGTATATATGTATGTGTGTATATATATGTGTATATATATGTATATATGTATGTGTGTATATATATGTGTATATGTATATATGTATGTGTGTATATATATGTGTATATGTATATATGTGTGTGTGTATATATGTGTATATGTATATATATGTGTGTGTATATATATGTGTATATGTATATATATGTGGGTGTATATGTATGTGTATTTTTATATATATGTGTGTGTATATGTATGTGTATTTTTATATATATATATATGTGTATATGTATGTGTATTTATATATATATGTGTATATGTATGCGCATATATATATATATTATATGTATGTGTGTATATATATATATATATATATATATATATATATATGAGAAAGGAAGGATGAGAGTAATCCGACGTAATGGGAAAGGAAAAACCAAAAGATGTTTTTTTTTATGTATTCATCAACGTTTCGTCTTTATTTGTAAGGCTTCTTCAGGATGATAATTTTAAGAAAAATGTCATGCAAGTACATAGAAATATTGGGTTGACATGATGGGTTGATGAGAAGTAGTAGCCACTACTGGGAGCGCAGGACCAAGATCCGGGCTGAGAGAAGTCGGTGGCAGAGAGTGAAATGAATGTGGATGGCTGCGAGTGAGGGTGGGAGTGTTAGTGGACCTGTTATTAGGGTGGGAGAGGGGGGGAGGGTGCTGAGGTTTTTGTCATGGTGAGGTGTAGCATGGATTTTGAGGGGCTAGGGAAAGGGGGAAGCTCTGTGTCTTTGGTGTGTAGGTAGTATCATAGTTTCGGAAAAAGATTTGAAGAAATGAAGATGATTTGAAAGTGGGCGGGGTGGGTGGGTAAGAGTGTGAAAGAAGTAAACAAAAGGAAAGTTAAAATTTAACACAACAGTAATATAAGTTACAGTTCTAGAAGCAGGTAGAAGCAGGATTAAAGACAATTTTCAAGTAATAACGTTTAACAATAATAATGATAATAGTAGTAATAATAATAAAAAAAACAATAACGAATTATCGTTATTGTTTTTTTTATTATTATTACTACTGTTATCATTATTATGGTCATCATGTTAATGATAATAATAAAGATAATAGTAATATTAGAGGTGATGTAAATAAAATAAGAATACTGATAAAATTTCTAAAGTTTACTAAACAAAAATAAAACTGTCATTTTTTAATTAAAAATGTTAGTATAACAGAACTAGCTTGTAAATAAAACTATGTATTTTTTAGTAAACCATTTTGTAAATAAAACCCTTTTTTAATAAAAATATTTGTAGTGACAAAATTAATAATAATGTACATATTACTTTGTTTCTGATTCAACCGGAAGTAAAAAAAAAAAAAAAAAATAAAAAAAAAAAAAAATATCGGCATCAAGGCAAAATGTGTCCTTTTGGTCATTGCTCATTCTGGGATGCCTCAAGTACAATTGATTCTAAATAATAAATTCAATCAATTTTTCTTCTTGAAGTTTTCATCTATCTCAGCTCACCTGTAGTGTTTCTAATGTATTAATTTCTTTTAATTATAATAAACTTAATAACTTTTAAGTGCCAGTCTTTTTCTTGTGCCGTTTGCTCTCTTATATGCTTGAAACTAGTGTTTTTTATTTGTATACTTACAGTTTATTTCATTTTCTTATTTCAGTCCTGAGTTAACAGCGGAAGAGGAGGCTGAACTTGAAGGTTCCGCATCATCTCATAGCAGCACGAGCACAATAAGCAGACCAGTGCCACCACTTCCTCGCAAAAAAAGTATGAAACTAAATATATATGTATTTAGTAATTATTTTAGTCACTGTCCTTAAAATTAACTTTGTCATACCTTTCATATAAACTTCTCCTTAGATTAAATAGACAGGTTTTCATAATTAGTCATGGTTGTTTCTAATCTCTTTTAACCTTTTCAAGGTGAGAATCTAAATACACCTAAAAGTTTCACGAACTTAGTCTGGCAGCGGCTAAATGTGTCCATAACACCCGTTATTTGTTGGTCTGTGAATGGCTATGTTCTTGTAGAGAAATATACGTAAATTAAATAAATTAACAACATATATCAGGTCGAGAATTCTTCTCAGATTCTCCTGACTTGTTCCCTATAACCATATCTATGAACCGTCACTGTCGGCAGGTTCTCCAAATGGCATCTTCTATGAGTTGGTCTTCCAACTGATATTTTTCCACATAATGGATTCCATAGAAATCTATAACTCACAATTTCTGACTTCTCCAGGAGTAACCAGCAAGCTGAAGCCTTGTCTCTCTTAACAAGACTGAGATAGGCGTTTCTTGGTTGGGTGTTTCTTCCAGCTGATGTCCAATGCAACCTGTAACATCCTTGTGTATGTTCCGTCAAGTGATAGTTCTTGCTGTTCATCCAGTGTTCACCATGACTCTAAAAAGTCACTTTTAAGATTGTCAAAGAGGGAGGACTTGCACAGTCCATCAAGGACGCCTCAGGCTTTTGCCGATTAACAATGTAATTCATACAAATAAATTATATACGTTTTATTTAGACAACATCAGAAGGCATAGATGATTTTAAAGTTTGTATGACAGTAAAGTGAATCCAAAAATAATGCGGTTGGAATATTTTCAGCACTTGTTAAGCTCCTACTGATGTGCGAGTATGAACAATGAACAGTTCCATGTGTGTGTCTACGTCTCTCCCACATGTTGTTTTAAGTAGTACTCATTTGACGTGCAAAATGTGCACATCATTCAATCTGGTATGCATTATATTTTGTTGTGGTGACAATTTGTTGATACAAAACTAGATTGAACTGCTGATAATTTGAGTCCTTTCTTTATATAGTGTGGGGATCGGTTCCCAGCAATTAGTTCCTTTTATTGCTTTTTGTGAAGATATTTTTAACTCTTCTCATTGGCTGAAAAATATAGATTTTCTTCTATTTCTTTTATTTGCATTTGGGGCCAATTTTGTGCCAAAATATGCAACTCTTTTTTTTTTATTAATATTTTTCTAGTGTTTGCACATTCTGCACCAATACATCCAGTCACCTGGTGAATGCCACCCACTCGTTTATGACTTTCCTCTGCTCCTTCTGGATATGACTCAGTCGCTTAAGAATCACTTGAGAATCGATAATGGTTACCTTTGCCATGACATATACAAATTGGGATATATCAATAACCCTAGATGTGTGTGTGTGTGTGTGTGCTGCAGATGACCAAACAATTGGAGATGTTGTTGTGGGGGGTGGTCTCCACTCCACACCAAGTCATGCTTGACTGATTGCATACTTTTCTATTAAGGATCTGAGTTCTGCTATATGTATGGGTTTGAGAGTAAGAGAAAGAGAGATCCTCACATGCTCTAATTTAGTTGTACAGGGTGATTCATAAGTCACTTAGCTATTTATTTTTGAAATTCTAAAGTTAAAAAATACGGTAATACAAAACAGAAAGTTTATTCAACAAATTCATTTATGGGAGTTTAAAATTACATAAATTTTCAAAATTTTCACCTTCGTTCTGCATGCATAGCTCCATTCTTTTTGCAAGGAATTTACGACTCTTTGTAGCATATTTGATTGATTGAGTGTTGTGCGAAGGAGGCTTTCTGTTCACATCACGTTTCCATTGCCTTTCAACAAGTGTGGGAGATTCATCAAATTTGGCCATATGAATAACAATAAAAATTCGCTCTTCAATTGTAAATGACATACTGCCTGAAAAAAAAAGCACATATGATGATTTACACAAATTTCAATAAATAAAAATAAATATATATAGAAACAAATATATAAACGAACAAATTTAAAATAACAAATAGCAGTAATTAGAGAGTAAGAT
>OY744537.1:61131861-61189361 GCA_963556195.1 Sepiola atlantica | reverse complement strand
GATACAAAAAGGAGTTGAAATAAGCATCAGCTTCATTCTAGTGAGAAAAATTAAATTTGTGTGAAAGTGATATTATGGAACCGACTGGATTCGAACTTGGCACACCCAAGTCGTCAGTCTGTGTCGTTATCCACTTGACCACCGTCACATCCATGATGATTAGAACGTACAGACAAAATTTCTCTTTACATATCTATTAATAATGGAGTTATTGTATCTGTCTGTCTGTCTGTCTGTCTGAAGCTGAAACTCCATCAGAGTAGTATGACTATTTAATAAGTCCGCCAGCTTCATTATATACTATGAAAAAAAACATTGAATTGCTTCCCTCCCTCCGTTAATTGAGTATGGACGCAAGACGGTGTGTTATTTAAAAGGTAAACAAAACGCTGGCATTTACCGTAGCTTTTTATTAAAACGTTCTGAGTTTGTTTATTTTCTTAATCTTATTAGCCATTATGTTTTAAAACACAAATTCACTAAATCAAATCGTTTAATTAAAATAATAATTGATTTAAAAATTACTATTTAAAAACACACACATGCACATTATAACGAATTTAGTTCAGGTAAACTTTTTCTTTCCGAGAATTAAAAAACTATTTGTGTTTACTGTATTTGACTTTTTAATACTTTCATATCCAATATTATCATTTTTTCACAACCTCAACTGAATTTATTATTAAACCTTATAAGCTATTAAGCTTTCATTTACAAACTGTTTTTATTATTCCATGTTTTATTTATTAAAAAAAAAGATGTTATTTTTTTATCTTTACTGTCAACAAAAAAACTAACACATTGTACTGGAAAACTATACAACTGATTTTAGAATCAAATTGTTTAATTAAAAAAAGGTCATTAAACAAACACACACAAAACACACACATCGTGTTCACTGTATTTGATTTTTTGGTGCTTTTTCACTTTAGGACCCGCGCTAACTTTGACCCCGTCGTTAGGGTTAGGGTCAAGGTCAAAGTGGAGGTTAGGTTAGGTTTTTTTTTTTTTCCTTTTTAATTAAAAATATTTATATGTATGGGGGGAGGATGTTAAAAAAATTGGGAAGGCGGTCAAAAAAATGTTTTCTTTTCTTTTCTTAACTAAAAATATTTCTATGTATTTAAAAAATTGGTGGGGAGGGGAGGTGCAAAAAAAATTTTTTTCTTTCTTTTTAAACTAAAAATATTTCTATTTATGGGGGAGGGTAAAACAAAAAGCGGGGTAGGGTCAAATTTCTTTTTTTCTTTATTTTCAACTAAAAATATTCTTGGTCATAAGCAAAGAAAATCAATGTCTAACCACCCAAGAAATATGACTGGGGCTCCATCGATTTACGCGTGAGTGTTCATTTCTGACACGACAGCCTAGCAAAAATATGCGACTGGAGGGAGCATATATTTGCTAGTATTTATAATAAACAAAAATTATAAAATAGATGTGTAGATTTAATTAAAACATTATTTTTATTTTCTGTAAGTTCAGCTTCAAAGGTGTTTATTTCAAATAACTTACGTCAAATGAAATTTTTATCATTTCTTTTGTTTTTCACCAAGCTTGGGGTGCTTGATGGAAACTTGGTCCTTATTCTGTGTGGACACCAAAGTGAGCTTTCAATATAAATTAATCTAAGAAAAAAAAAATTTTTTGTTGCTTTATTTTAGATGCAGGCATTGCAGCAGTAACTGGCTCTGGTAATCTAGGTACACTTTACCATGTCCTAAATTTTGCCTTTGACCTTTAACCTTTAATCTTTAACCTTGAAAGTCAAGGAGATTGCTTAAGCTGCTACTGCTGTTGCTTGTTTTTGTTTTCTTAATTACAAACAAGTCTGACTGAATTTAGAAAGAGTAGTTTTGGGGAGGAGAATTTTGTTTTCATCAATTTTTTTTTAAATTCAAATTTATTCATAGTTGCTATTTTTTTTTTTTTTAAAATAGCAACTATGAATAAATTTGAATTAAAAAAAAATTCAAGTAATTGAAATAAAGTATTTAATTAATCTTGGATACTTAAAAAACATTTTTTTACACTGTTTTCATAAAAAATTAAGGAAAACACTAATTATCCACATTGTCGCTTTGATAAATGAAATTATGTTTTTCAATGAAGATCAGGCTTAATTTTATATTTTCATTCTATTTTTTTATAATCAAATTTTTTAATCTACTTTCAAACTGAACATCTTTATTAGTATTATGGCCTTGTTTTATGTTATGTCTATTATAATAGCAACAAAACTTAGTATTATGGCCTTGTTTTATGTTATGTCTATTATAATAGTAACAAAACCTAGTATTATGGTCTTGTTTTATGTTATGTCTATTATAATAGCAACAAAACTTAGTATTATGGCCTTGTTTTATGTTATGTCTATTATAATAGTAACAAAACTTAGTATTATGGCCTTGTTTTATGTTATGTCTATTATAATAGCAACAAAACTTAGTATTATGGCCTTGTTTTATGTTATGTCTATTATAATAGCAACAAAACTTAGTATTATGGCCTTGTTTTATGTTATGTCTATTATAATAGCAACAAAACTTAGTATTATGGTCTTGTTTTATGTTATCTCTATTATAATAGCAACAAAACTTAGTATTATGGTCTTGTTTTATGTTATCTCTATTATAATAGCAACAAAACTTAGTATTATGGTCTTGTTTTATGTTATGTCTATTATAATAGTAACAAAACCTAGTATTATGGTCTTGTTTTATGTTATGTCTATTATAATAGCAACAAAACCTAGTATTATGGTCTTGTTTCATGTTATGTCTATTATAATAGTAACAAAACTTAGTATTATGGTCTTGTTTCATGTTATCTCTATTATAATAGCAACAAAACTTAGTATTATGGTCTTGTTTTATGTTATCTCTATTATAATAGCAACAAAACTTAGTATTATGGTCTTGTTTTATGTTATCTCTATTATAATAGCAACAAAACTTAGTATTATGGTCTTGTTTTATGTTATGTCTAATATAATAGCAACAAAACTTAGTATTATGGTCTTGTTTCATGTTATGTCTATTATAATAGCAACAAAACTTAATATTATGGTCTTGTTTTATGTTATGTCTATTATAATAGCAACAAAACCTAGTATTATGGTCTTGTTTCATGTTATGTCTATTATAATAGTAACAAAACTTAGTATTATGGTCTTGTTTCATGTTATCTCTATTATAATAGCAACAAAACTTAGTATTATGGTCTTGTTTTATGTTATCTCTATTATAATAGCAACAAAACTTAATATTATGGTCTTGTTTCATGTTATGTCTATTATAATAGCAACAAAACTTAGTATTATGGTCTTGTTTTATGTTATGTCTAATATAATAGCAACAAAACTTAGTATTATGGTCTTGTTTCATGTTATGTCTATTATAATAGCAACAAAACTTAATATTATGGTCTTGTTTTATGTTATGTCTATTATAATAGCAACAAAACCTAGTATTATGGTCTTGTTTCATGTTATGTCTATTATAATAGTAACAAAACTTAGTATTATGGTCTTGTTTTATGTTATGTCTATTATCATAGTAACAAAACTTAGTATTATGGTCTTGTTTTATGTTATGTCTATTATAATAGTAACAAAACCTAGTATTATGGTCTTGTTTTATGTTATGTCTATTATAATAGCAACAAAACCTAGTATTATGGTCTTGTTTCATGTTATGTCTATTATAATAGTAACAAAACTTAGTATTATGGTCTTGTTTTATGTTATGTCTATTATAATAGTAACAAAACCTAGTATTATGGTCTTGTTTTATGTTATGTCTATTATAATAGCAACAAAACCTAGTATTATGGTCTTGTTTCATGTTATGTCTATTATAATAGTAACAAAACTTAGTATTATGGTCTTGTTTTATGTTATGTCTATTATAATAGTAACAAAACCTAGTATTATGGTCTTGTTTTATGTTATGTCTATTATAATAGCAACAAAACCTAGTATTATGGTCTTGTTTCATGTTATGTCTATTATAATAGTAACAAAACTTAGTATTATGGTCTTGTTTTATGTTATGTCTATTATAATAGTAACAAAACCTAGTATTATGGTCTTGTTTTATGTTATGTCTATTATAATAGCAACAAAACCTAGTATTATGGTCTTGTTTTATGTTATCTCTATTATAATAGCAACAAAACTTAGTATTATGGTCTTGTTTTATGTTATCTCTATTATAATAGCAACAAAACTTAGTATTATGGTCTTGTTTTATGTTATGTCTATTATAATAGTAACAAAACCTAGTATTATGGTCTTGTTTTATGTTATGTCTATTATAATAGCAACAAAACCTAGTATTATGGTCTTGTTTCATGTTATGTCTATTATAATAGTAACAAAACTTAGTATTATGGTCTTGTTTCATGTTATCTCTATTATAATAGCAACAAAACTTAGTATTATGGTCTTGTTTTATGTTATCTCTATTATAATAGCAACAAAACTTAGTATTATGGTCTTGTTTTATGTTATCTCTATTATAATAGCAACAAAACTTAGTATTATGGTCTTGTTTTATGTTATGTCTAATATAATAGCAACAAAACTTAGTATTATGGTCTTGTTTCATGTTATGTCTATTATAATAGCAACAAAACTTAGTATTATGGTCTTGTTTTATGTTATGTCTAATATAATAGCAACAAAACTTAGTATTATGGTCTTGTTTCATGTTATGTCTATTATAATAGCAACAAAACTTAATATTATGGTCTTGTTTTATGTTATGTCTATTATAATAGCAACAAAACCTAGTATTATGGTCTTGTTTCATGTTATGTCTATTATAATAGTAACAAAACTTAGTATTATGGTCTTGTTTTATGTTATGTCTATTATCATAGTAACAAAACTTAGTATTATGGTCTTGTTTTATGTTATGTCTATTATAATAGTAACAAAACCTAGTATTATGGTCTTGTTTTATGTTATGTCTATTATAATAGCAACAAAACCTAGTATTATGGTCTTGTTTCATGTTATGTCTATTATAATAGTAACAAAACTTAGTATTATGGTCTTGTTTTATGTTATGTCTATTATAATAGTAACAAAACCTAGTATTATGGTCTTGTTTTATGTTATGTCTATTATAATAGCAACAAAACCTAGTATTATGGTCTTGTTTCATGTTATGTCTATTATAATAGTAACAAAACTTAGTATTATGGTCTTGTTTTATGTTATGTCTATTATAATAGTAACAAAACCTAGTATTATGGTCTTGTTTTATGTTATGTCTATTATAATAGCAACAAAACCTAGTATTATGGTCTTGTTTCATGTTATGTCTATTATAATAGTAACAAAACTTAGTATTATGGTCTTGTTTTATGTTATGTCTATTATAATAGTAACAAAACCTAGTATTATGGTCTTGTTTTATGTTATGTCTATTATAATAGCAACAAAACCTAGTATTATGGTCTTGTTTCATGTTATGTCTATTATAATAGTAACAAAACTTAGTATTATGGTCTTGTTTTATGTTATGTCTATTATAATAGTAACAAAACTTAGTATTATGGTCTTGTTTTATGTTATGTCTATTATAATAGTAACAAAACCTAGTATTATGGTCTTGTTTCATGTTATGTCTATTATAATAGCAACAAAACTTAGTATTATGGTCTTGTTTTATGTTATGTCTATTATAATAGTAACAAAACCTAGTATTATGGTCTTGTTTCATGTTATGTCTATTATAATAGCAACAAAACTTAGTATTATGGTCTTGTTTTATGTTATGTCTATTATAATAGTAACAAAACTTAGTATTATGGTCTTGTTTTATGTTATGTCTATTATAATAGTAACAAAACTTAGTATTATGGTCTTGTTTTATGTTATGTCTATTATAATAGTAACAAAACCTAGTATTATGGTCTTGTTTCATGTTATGTCTATTATAATAGCAACAAAACTTAGTATTATGGTCTTGTTTCATGTTATGTCTATTATAATAGCAACAAAACTTAGTATTATGGTCTTGTTTTATGTTATGTCTATTATAATAGTAACAAAACCTAGTATTATGGTCTTGTTTCATGTTATGTCTATTATAATAGCAACAAAACTTAGTATTATGGTCTTGTTTTATGTTATGTCTATTATAATAGTAACAAAACTTAGTATTATGGTCTTGTTTTATGTTATGTCTATAATAATAGTAACAAAACTTAGTATTATGGTCTTGTTTCATGTTATGTCTATTATAATAGCAACAAAACTTAGTATTATGGTCTTGTTTTATGTTATGTCTATTATAATAGTAACAAAACTTAGTATTATGGTCTTGTTTTATGTTATGTCTATTATAATAGCAACAAAACTTAGTATTATGGTCTTGTTTCATGTTATGTCTATTATAATAGCAACAAAACTTAGTATTATGGTCTTGTTTTATGTTATCTCTATTATAATAGCAACAAAACTTAGTATTATGGTCTTGTTTCATGTTATGTCTATTATAATAACAACAAAACTTAGTATTATGGTCTTGTTTTATGTTATGTCTATTATAATAGTAACAAAACCTAGTATTATGGTCTTGTTTCATGTTATGTCTATTATAATAGCAACAAAACTTAGTATTATGGTCTTGTTTTATGTTATGTCTATTATAATAGTAACAAAACTTAGTATTATGGCCTTGTTTTATGTTATGTCTACAATAATAGTAACACAACTTAGTATTATGGTCTTGTTTTATGTTATGTCTATTATAATAGTAACAAAACTTAGTATTATGGCCTTGTTTTATGTTATGTCTACAATAATAGTAACACAACTTAGTATTATGGTTTTGTTTCATGTTATGTCTATTATAATAGTAACACAACTTAGTATTATGGTCTTGTTTCATGTTATGTCTATTATAATAGTAACAAAACTTAGTATTATGGTCTTGTTTTATGTTATGTCTATAATAATAGTAACAAAACTTAGTATTATGGTCTTGTTTTATGTTATGTCTATAATAATAGTAACACAACTTAGTATTATGGTCTTGTTTTATGTTATGTCTATAATAATAGTAACAAAACTTAGTATTATGGTCTTGTTTTATGTTCTGTCTATAATAATAGCAACAAAACTTAGTATTATGGTCTTGTTTTATGTTATGTCTATAATAATAGTAACAAAACTTAGTATTATGGTCTTGTTTTATGTTCTGTCTATAATAATAGCAACAAAACTTAGTATTATGGTCTTGTTTTATGTTCTGTCTATAATAATAGCAACAAAACTTAGTATTATGGTCTTGTTTTATTTTATGTCTATTATAATAGCAACAAAACTTAGTATTATGGTCTTGTTTCATGTTATGTCTATTATAATAACAACAAAACTTAGTATTATGGTCTTGTTTCATGTTATGTCTATTATAATAACAACAAAACTTAGTATTATGGTCTTGTTTTATGTTATGTCTATAATAATAGTAACAAAACTTAGTATTATGGTCTTGTTTTATGTTATCTCTATTATAATAATAGTAACAAAACTTAGTATTATGGTCTTGTTTTATGTTCTGTCTATAATAATAGCAACAAAACTTAGTATTATGGTCTTGTTTTATTTTATGTCTATTATAATAGCAACAAAACTTAGTATTATGGTCTTGTTTCATGTTATGTCTATTATAATAACAACAAAACTTAGTATTATGGTCTTGTTTCATGTTATGTCTATTATAATAACAACAAAACTTAGTATTATGGTCTTGTTTTATGTTATCTCTATTATAATAGCAACAAAACTTAGTATTATGGTCTTGTTTCATGTTATGTCTATTATAATAACAACAAAACTTAGTATTATGGCCTTGTTTTATGTTATGTCTACAATAATAGTAACACAACTTAGTATTATGGTCTTGTTTTATGTTATGTCTATTATAATAGTAACAAAACTTAGTATTATGGTCTTGTTTCATGTTATGTCTATTATAATAACAACAAAACTTAGTATTATGGTCTTGTTTCATGTTATGTCTATTATAATAACAACAAAACTTAGTATTATGGTCTTGTTTTATGTTATGTCTATTATAATAGTAACAAAACCTAGTATTATGGTCTTGTTTCATGTTATGTCTATTATAATAGCAACAAAACTTAGTATTATGGTCTTGTTTTATGTTATGTCTATTATAATAGTAACAAAACTTAGTATTATGGCCTTGTTTTATGTTATGTCTACAATAATAGTAACACAACTTAGTATTATGGTTTTGTTTCATGTTATGTCTATTATAATAGTAACACAACTTAGTATTATGGTCTTGTTTTATGTTATCTCTATTATAATAGCAACAAAACTTAGTATTATGGTCTTGTTTTATGTTATGTCTATTATAATAGTAACAAAACCTAGTATTATGGCCTTGTTTTATGTTCTGTCTATAATAATAGCAACAAAACTTAGTATTATGGTCTTGTTTTATTTTATGTCTATTATCATAGTAACAAAACTTAGTATTATGGTCTTGTTTTATGTTATCGCTATTATAATAGTTACAAAACTTAGTATTATGGCCTTGTTTTATGTTCTGTCTATAATAATAGCAACAAAACTTAGTATTATGGTCTTGTTTTATGTTATGTCTATTATAATAGCAACAAAACTTAGTATTATGGTCTTGTTTTATGTTATGTCTATTATCATAGTAACAAAACTTAGTATTATGGCCTTGTTTTATTTTATGTCTATTATAATAGTAACAAAACTTAGTATTATGGTCTTGTTTTATGTTATGTCTATTATAATAGTAACAAAACTTAGTATTATGGTCTTGTTTTATGTTATGTCTATAATAATAGTAACACAACTTAGTATTATGGTTTTGTTTTATGTTATGTCTATTATAATAGCAACAAAACTTAGTATTATGGCCTTGTTTTATTTTATGTCTATTATCATAGTAACAAAACTTAGTATTATGGCCTTGTTTTATGTTATGTCTACAATAATAGTAACACAACTTAGTATTATGGTTTTGTTTTATGTTATGTCTATTATAATAGTAACAAAACTTAGTATTATGGTCTTGTTTTATGTTATGTCTATAATAATAGTAACAAAACTTAGTATTATGGTTTTGTTTTATGTTATGTCTATTATAATAGCAACAAAACTTAGTATTATGGCCTTGTTTTATTTTATGTCTATTATCATAGTAACAAAACTTAGTATTATGGCCTTGTTTTATGTTATGTCTACAATAATAGTAACACAACTTAGTATTATGGTTTTGTTTTATGTTATGTCTATTATAATAGTGACAAACGTCATTAGTGTTATGGTTTTTTTTTTCTTTCTTTTCGTTTTGAACTGAATATGAACATCATAAATAGGTACTATTTCTTTTAAATTATATTTTTTCAGTTCCTTCTACCAATGGTTCAGAACCTGATCAAACTTATGATGATGTCATGAACACAGTAAGTAAAAGACTTTCTACAAAATGCCTGGATTCATGATTTTTTAAATGTTATTTTTGTTATTTTAATCTTTATTTACTGAAAATAAATGTTCTATGAAGAATGAAAAGTAAATAAGTCGGTAGCAACAGGATGATTAAATATAATAATTACTAAATAGAACAAAAACATTAATGCTGTCGATTTCTAAGAATTATCTCAGATTATTTATTTTCCTCTTTGGGCATCTCTTATTGTAATCAATAATCCCATTTCAACTTTTAATGGAAAAAATAAACTTTATATATATATATATATATATAATGAGGAGGAAGAAAAGAAGAAAAAAAAACTATAAGACAGTCTCGCCTGACAAAGTTGTTCTACAACTAAAGCTTTAAATAAATGAATTATTCATTTAAATTGCACAATGGTTGATTTTCAAAATATTTCACTTTAATACATTCTAATGCCTGCTTCAAAGATGTTGTCAATTTCCTTACTTATATATATATATATATATATATATATATATATATATATATATATATATATATATATATGTATAATCAGAATGTATGAAAAAGTGGAAACACTGAAAAATATAGAAGACAGATTCAAATGTAATTTCTTTTTTAACAAAAATTTTGTTGAAGTTTTTTTTTAAAAATAAATAAAATATAAGTCTACTGATGTATTTTTGCTTTGAATCTGTCTTCTATATTTTTCAGTGTGTCCACTTTTCCTATTTGTATATATATATATATATATATATATATATATATATATATAGCTGTCTTTCTGTCTCAAGAGACAATAGATCTCTTCGTGAAGGGATGCTTGCATGACGAAGAGCTTATTAGTGAAGCAACGGTTTCACAATTTCAAACAGCATTTTCTTTTGAGACGACACTGCTTAAATACAGTGGCAAAGAGAAATTCAGGATTAGTAGAGAAGGCGTTATTTCGGAGGTTTCCTTCTGACTAGTTACCCTATCCAGGCTTGAGAGTCTGGGCTATTCTATTATTTAACTTAAAGCTAGGGAGAATATATAGATTCATACCTTTCTCAAGGGTTTTAGTGAAAGTGATGCAATAGCTCTGACTAAACACTACACTACAGCAGCCCACAGTCTGCACTGGTAACCACTGCACCACTGCTCTCTCCCACCAAACTCATGCACACAAACACTCAAAGAATACATCATACAGATAATATTTCCACCATCTTTCATGGTATCGTGTTTCGGGATTAAATACCCCACAAAAAAAGTTGATATATTGTAAAACAGACAAACAAAACCAGAAAAGGAAAACAAACTCATGATATTCAGAAAGCGTTTAACATTTCTGATTCTTTTCCCAGTAACATTAATGTATTAGTCACTAAATTTCTTGCAGCTCTCCCCCCCCCCCCCCTAATTATTAATTACGGCTCTTATAATGAAACTAGAAAAATATCCATCACAGGATGGGTAAAATGAATCCCCCCCCCCCGAACAGAACAGTTTTGAACCACTTTTATGTCCTTTACAAAGATTAAAATCAAGATATAATGATACTATACCATATATCTAGAATCCTTATTCCAATTTTGATCAAGATTCATTGCATGATTTTGGTACTTCAAAATGTTCAAAATTTAAGGCTTAAGTTTAGGGGGTCTTAAGAAGAAATTGAAATTCAGGGAATCTTGCTTAATTGGTGTCTTATGATTATCGATAATCGATAAAATTCAATGCGAATCGTATATATTTGAATCGTGCCCATATTATGTGCTAAAAACCCTTTAAAATACTTCAAAATTTGGGAGATATTTATTAATTAATGTCTAATACCCATTGTTACAATTTCATAAAAATCGGAAGTATCTGAATTTTCATGAAGGGTTTTGTTTCTACCTCTTTTTTACCGCCTTTGTATAAGACTAAAATTAAATATAGTCCACATTTGGCACCCTTACGCCAAGCAGCTGTGTTCCAGAATTCACAATGATCAGTTAATTAGTTGAAGAGTTAATCCTGTACATACAAATATATAAACATACCTAACTTAATATGGATAAATTAATATTAAATGAGTTGGAATTTGTCCACAGTATCATCACCTACCTCGCTCTCTCTCTTTTGTGAAGTCACACAGACAATAATGCCGTAATCAATAGAAAATCTCAGTTGTAAAAAAATCTCAATATTTAATTACAGAATGTATTTAATATACAATATGCAGGGTAACTTACCCCCCCCCCCAAAAAAAAAACAAACTATACAACCCATGGAATCGTTAATGACAATTAAAATTCACAATCCTGTTTGAGTTAGCTGTCATTTTGAATAACTGCAAAAAAATATTTCTGCAAGATTAAAATAATTTTGGTTATAAATTATTTCCAAACAACACAGGGTTTAAATTTATGGAGGAAAAAAACTGTTTTGCTTTTTCACCCCAAAAAAGGAATTTATTGATTGAATCACTCTCATATAATACTTATTGTTGTACTACCCCCACTCACCCCAGCACACCTCAGTTCTTTTACTGTATTTCATCTAACAATCTTCAAAACTCTAGATAAACTTTAGAGGTCAAAGGCTAAATTTATTTCTGATCACAATCAGGTTCATTAAATACAGACTAGACAGTTGATTATAATTATTTTCTCTATACATTTTGGATTTAAATAAAACTTTATTGGTCTTAATCAAGTTTATTTTTATTATTATGGGATTGTTTTATGACTTGTTGTTTTGTTTTTAATTTCTATTCATGATTTAATGTTTTTTTCTTCAGTTAAAAAATGAAGGTCCTGATGATGTCTATGATGATTTAGAGACACTTGAGTGCAATACTGAGTGAGTTTCATATATTTTTTGATTCATATTATTTTATAACTTAATATTTAATAATTATTCATATTGATTATATTTGCATTTTCTACAAATGGTAATTAAGGAATACAAAATCTCTTATGACCGAGTAGCTTTATAGTGTCTGGCATGACACACAATGCTTCCAGTGTTTTATGATTTAATTGTTCTGGGGAGTGTGTGAGTAATGGCCTCATGGACTATTTGATCTTGATGCTAAGGTTCCAGTCAATAACGTTTGCATTCATCTGTTGTAGACTTCTATTTATATGTGTGAACCACAGGAGAGAAATATCCATACTAAAACATACATTACTTCTGGTTTAGTATAGGCATTTCTCAGTTATCTATGTAGTACACATATAATTTTTCAGGAATGGGATATTAAAATCTCTGTCTGGAATTGAAGTTGTCTCCTCTTTGTAGCGACTTCAGTTAGGTCAAAGAGAAAACCTTTTCTTAGAATTATTACTTTCTTTTTAAGATGATGTCTTCAAATAAACTTACAACCCACCTTAAAATAATCTGTAATTTGCATTCAATTGAATAAAATAATATTTAGTAACAAAAATTGTCTTATAAGTTTTAGGCATTTATAGTAGGTGAAAAAATGGCCTCGATTCTGAAACTTCTACGATGGTTTTCTATGAATAAATGCTCCATACCATAAATAATTGAATAATAAACTTATTTCATAAAAACAATTGTAAGATTCTGACAAATGATGGTGTTTAGTCTTTTAACAATACATTTCTTCGAAACAAAATAATCTGCATTTCTTTAATATTTTTATTTGAAGCAAATGAAAAAGTATAAACATGTTTACATTTTTTCTTTCAAATCTGTTTAGTTTTTAAAAAGATTTAAACATCTTTATAGCTTTTTATTAGTTGGTAACAAAAAAAGTTCAATGAAGTTTATTTTTATATATTTGAATAAAATATTTTTCATAAAATAAATTAGATGGATGGTCGAAAAATAGTGTCAAACTATTATTCAGACATCTAATTAATGATTTTGAATTTCATATCTAACAAAATCCTTTCAGTTTGAAAGAAAAAAAATATTTACAATTCATTTTTTTGGCATTTAGTATACTCATTCAAATAAAATCAAAATCTTATTTCCTAAATGAGGTAGCAGACGACATCAATGAAAAGATAATGGAATAAAATCAGTGTAATACATACATCATGGTCAATTCAACTAATGATATTAATGACTTCTACGTGATTTGTAAGATGTTGGCACCAGTTTTCTGTTTGAAAGGAAATTTAAGTTGCTAGTAAAAGAAAGAAAACAATTAAAAAGTTGTTTTAGGTCCATACCAAATTTTCAGAGCAAACTTTGGCCTGCAAGTTGAATAAAAACTTGATCCACTCTAAGCTAAAGAATTTGAGAAGAGCCTTGGGTGAGGATTATGATTCTCATTAAAATAAGGAAATTAAAAAAAAGGAGTTGAGAGGTTCAGGGTAGTAAATATTGGCTCTGACGATTATTATTATTATAGAATTACTACTGTCGACCAAGAGAAGAGTCTATCAGGCATGTGTATGCAGTGTGATGATGTATGGAAGTAAAACCTGGCCAGTGAGGGTTAAAGACATGGAGAGAAATAAGGAGAATGATATGGTAGATGTGTAATGTGAGTATTAAAAACAACCTTAGATCTGATGACCTCAGAGGAAGATTAAATCTGGGTAGTATGGGGAGATATATGCAGAACAGGAGACTTCCATTATATGGCCACATTGAGTTAGTAGATGTAGAACAGTTGAGAACGCAGATTCAGTTCACAGGGGAAAGCCAAGAAAAATATGGGAAGAAGTGATAAGGATGGACTTGAGAGAAAGAAGGATGAATAAAGACCTGGCCAGAGATAGTTAGTTTGGAAGTCACTTCTTAAATGCATGTCAGCATGTAAAACCGACTTTAAACCAGATATGCAAATATGATGCTGATGATGAAGCTTATGAAGAAAAGAAAAAGAAATGTTGCCGAAACTAATCTTTTTGGGACGCAAACTTGTTGTGTTTTCCTGTGTAGTATGCATTGCAAAAGTTACGCAATGTATATTATTTGTTGATGGACTGAAAATGTAACGTCAGTTTAAAAAATAATTTTTTAGAATGGAGAATGGCCATAAAACAGTTCTTAAAAAATAGTAGATATCACAATGCTCTCCCCTTCACTTTATGTGCCAACATTAACTGAATGTGTTTGCTGCATTATGTGATACTTAATCATGAAAATGAAGCATTTATGAGAGTTTACATTCATGTGAACATGCATGAGTGTGTTCACTGCATTAGCCACGATCGCCCCCACTCGTTATGCTGGTCCAGTCAGTGTTGCAACAAAAAAATCTTATTCCAAGCAAGACCACAGGTCCAGTTTATAAACAAGTCACAGGTTTATTTGTTGGAGGTTACAAATGATACTCGTGTTTCCAGGTTCAACAGCAGGCTTGCAAAATGAGATTTTTGCCCGACCAAAGAAAATATAAGTTAATCAGCACAATCCTTTAGCTAAGAGTCCCTCAGAAAACCAAACTCCTCTGTTATGCCCAGAGAGCTTTTCCTCCTGATCAGGAATCCTGAATTCCGGTTCCTCTCAGCGGTCACCACCCGACCACCCAGAGGTTGACTGCTGGAGATATCCACTAGAGATAACTGCCAGACAGTCCACTCAAAGGGGTTATCATGGAGCCCATCTACGAACATTACTTTTTGGTCTCAGTATGATTCCCTGTTTTTATGAGGTACTTCAAAGAGAAATAAGATTCTGTGTGGCCCAATATAAAGATAAAGACATTTTCAATTTCTTCTGTGCTCCCCCCCCACACACACTTTTTTCCTTTGGCCGAGCATCCATCACCTGCAACGTCTAAAACATGCAGCGTAGTGCATGTTTACATTCAAATTAAATCCTCAATTTTAATAACAATCTTTGCTTGTCTCAGGACCCCAAAGTTTCTCTTGCCGGCTCTGCTTGAACATTGTAAAATAAATGATTGAGATTTTATGGCATGATTCACAATTCCTTAAATTGTAAGATTTTTTTCAATTTTTCCATTCGATACAATATTCTGATTTAATTCTGTCTTATCGTTTAGTAACCAAGAGAAGAAAAAAGAGAAAGAAAAGAAAGAACAAGAAAAAGAAGAAAAGAAACGAAAAGAACGAGAAGAAAAGGTAAATTTTCAATATTTCATTTTCTTTCTTCATTCACAACACAGTAACACAAAAAATAGGTGACAGGATATTCATAGTATAATAAATATTGTAAATAAATATAAAGCAATCTTTAAAATTGTTCCAAATTTTGTGCTTAATAAAACTTCATTATCTACATAATATAGGATGCCCCTCCCCCAAATGCCACCCATGGAATCTTTAATAAAATTCACAATCCTTTCTGCAATCCAACCATATTTGGTGCAAATAAAGTTCAGTCTATGTCTGACTTGTCCACCAACTTTTAGTCATGAATGTCCAACAGTCTTTATTTTATCGCCGTTGAATATGTATATGAGGTGTTGTGAGGGATGGACAGTGGTTTCAATAGGATGGAGCAACTCCCCACACTTCAAATAACTCGCTGAAATGGCTGAAAGGACGCTTTCGTGATCATCTCATCATTAGGTGTGATCCTGAATGGGCTTCACACTCACTAAACTATAACCCCCCCCCCCCTCCTTGATTTTTATCTGTAGGGTTATCACAAAGATCATTTTTATTAAAACAATATACAGACTATTCTTGAACATCACAGCCAAAATCAGGACAGGAAGGACTATGAATTTTATTAACAATTTCATGGGTGACATTTTTGCAGGGTCACCCTATATAAAGGTTCATAATGAGCAATTGGATTACGATTTGGTCTTATTCTATTGTAATATCATAAAATATTAATCTATTATATACGCAAGAGAAATGTTTGTATATCCCCACTTTCTATCACTAAAACAAAATGGCCACCGGTTGTAACTTGTTAATGCTATCATTCTTACATACAACCTTTTAATACATACACTGACATTACCATTTCAAGAGAGATGGTGATATTTAATTTGCATGAAGATTTTTAATCTAAAGTTTAAACAAAATAAAAATGGGTTCACATTTATTCATTTATTTTTTCCAGGAAAGGAAAAAGCAAGAAAAAGAAGAAAAGAAGATTCGAACTAAATTCAAAGTAAGTTATTTTTGTCAAAGTAAAATTACATTTTTGAAATTTCAATATCTATATAATAAAATTCTCAGACAAGTTATTTATCATCTATCTGCCACAACTCACGTTCAAATGTAACCTTTTAAATGAACTTTTATAAAAGTGTGTGATAATTGTAAATAATTTTATTCAATTAATGCAATGACTAACCAATACTATAAGTAATTCAATTAAACTTAAGAAAAATCTGATTTAAAGAAAAAAAGTGGCAAAAGGACAAGCATGCAACAGCTGTTTTTAAAAATATATATTGTTTTGTACCATGTCTATTTCGAAAGTATTCATGGGATTTAAATTACAACATTTTGTAAAACATTCTCTTTTATTACAAAACTGATTTTTTTTATAATGACATATATACCGTCATTGAATTTTTTTTGCCAAAATTGTAAATATTTTCTTACAAAAAATTAAAAGGCAAGGGGATGGGAGGGTCAATGAGCAAAACAAAAAATTAAAGTAAAAAAACACTTGGGTAACGCCTAATGGATACAGCTATTTTATAATAATGTAAGAGATCTGTGTGTTTGTGAGTGTGTCCACTAAATACTTTTAGGTTATTAGACCTGGAAACATAACATTTTGTATGAATGATCCCATACCTATGCAAATTGTCCTGACGGTATATATATGTATCTTATTTCTTTAAATAAGTCCCATAGGGAGCATAAAACTGCAACTGAAACTTTTTTTATTCCTGATTTTAATCAAATTAAAACCATAGATATATGACACAAAAATTGAGAAAATGTTGATCATTTTAAGACGTTTGATCAATGACAATGTTCTCTTTTTTGTATAATAAACTTTAACTGTGTCAGATTTTATATAATGAACTTTGACCTTCTGCTTTTTGTATAGTGAACATTGACTGTGTCCCCTTCTTTTTGTATAGTGAACATTGACCGTATCCGTTTTTTTGTATAGTGAACATTGACCGTGTCCTCTTTTTTGTATAGTAAACATTGACTGTGTCCTCTTTTTTGTATAGTAAACATTGACCGTGTCCTCTTTTTTGTATAGTAAACATTGACCGTGTCCTCTTTTTTGTATAGTAAACATTGACCGTGTCCTCTATTTTGTATAGTAAACATTGACCATGTCCTCCTTTTTTGTATAGTGAACTTTGACCGTGTCCTTCTTTTTTGTATAGTGAACATTGACCGTGTCCTTCTTTTTTGTATAGTGAACATTGATCGTGTCCTCCTTTTTTGTATAGTGAACATTGATCGTGTCCTCCTTTTTTGTATAGTGAACATTGATCGTGTCCTCCTTTTTCTATATTTTGAAATGACTTGTCCATATCTCAGCATCACCATTGCTACACAAATATGCTAGCAGTACCATTTATTTTCATAATCTGCCCACTTTAAATATATCCAATTATCAAAGAGGACACCACTTTAAGCTGCACCAAATGCACTCAAATTGAGGTCTCTTTTCCTGTTTCTCCGTTTCTTGTTCTATGTAATCTTTTGCTTGAGGAAATTTACAACCTTCATCAGCATAACGAGATTAAATACTGCAGTATAAATTTAACCTCTTTTATTCTTTTTATATTTTGTAGAATTTAGATATTTTTGGATTATTTAGTAAATAATCTCAATTGGTTATTCATAAGAAAATTATTTTATGAATAAATTCTTGTGCTAGTCTTCTGATTGCTGAGTACAATTCAAAGCAAAACATTTTAATACAAAAATATTTTTTTAATCCCTGTCGTGTTAAAAAAGTATTAATTATATTTTGTTTATAAAATATGTGAAAATAGAACAAAAATTGATTAACAAGCTTCCAAAAAAGGACTTCTAGACAATTTTAGGGAAATGGGAAATGTTTGTTTGGTTTGTGACAGAAATCCTACAGTTACAGATATAGCAATAATAGATATTGTATATTTAGAAAATCCGTTAGGCACAATAGTTGGTTTGCTCCTTCCTGCTTGAAATTAGAACAGATAATTAAACTTAGATACGTAGATATGTTCACAAACAACTCCAACAATGCATGCTGAGGAAAGATGTGTCAAACAATCAGAAGATTCAACTAATTTTCTTTTTCTAATTAAAAATTTAGGTTTTATTTTAGAATAAGACTTTTTTTTTTAAATTATTATTATTATTATTTTTATTTTTTTCGTTCGCAATTTTGTTTAAGCTTCAAATTCTCTCTTGTTTTGCAGAAATAAATCTGCTTTCAATTACAGGGTGACCCCATAACATGCCACCCATGGAATCGTTAATAAAATTCACAATCCTTTCTGCAATCCAACCATATTTGGTATGAATAAACTTCAGCCTAGGCTTGACTTGTCCACCAAGTTTCATTCACGAATATCTAACAGTGTTTGTTTTATAATAATGATAAAACGTCTTTATTTAATATTTTTCCAAATACAAAAGATGTACAAATGTTTTATTACTGTCAAGGTACACGTTGGTGATCGTCTCATCAGTAGTAGGCATGATCTTGAATGGGCTTCACACTGACCGGACCTTAAGACCCTAGATTTTTATCTTCTCGGTTATCTCAAAGATAATGTCTATCATAACAATCCCCAGACTATTCCTGAACTGAAAATGGCCATCACAGCCCAAATCAGGGCGATGCCAAGAGAGGAGTGTGTTAGAGTTATTGACAATTTTGCACGTTGTATCCAGGTGTGAATTGAATGACGATAAAACAAACTGTTGGACATTCATGACTGAAACTTGGTGGACAAGTCAGATATAGACTGAAGTTTATTTGTACCAAATATGGTTGGGTTGCAGAAAGGATTGTGGATTTTATTAACGATTCAATCGGTGGCATTTTTGTGGGTCACACTGTATAATTAGATCAGTGAACCTATTTTGATACATTTTCTATTTAAGATGGATGGAACAGAAAAAGTTGTGGGTGAAGGAACATACACAGGAGAGTCATGCAAGGGAGGTAAGCTTGACTTAAATGTAAAAAAGGGCGACAGGATCAACATTCTACGAATGCACAACAACCCGGCTGGAAAATGGTTAGCCAAAACCGAAGATGGAAAAGGTAAATCATACCAATTTTTTTAGTTTTTTTTTTAACATGTTAAAAAAAACTAAATGATTTACCTGTTAAAAAAAATCTAAATGATTTTACAGGTTTACATTTAGATTTTTTTTAACAGGTAAAATCATTTAGATTTTTTTTAACATGCAAACTGAGATCATATGTATAATATCGATATTTAAAAAATACATATGAATATTTTACTTTAAAAAGTATACATATTTTACAGACTGTGAAAGATCTTGTTTTTAACTGTAGATAATTTATTATACATTAAACAGAAACAAGAACTTAAGAGATGCATATTAGAAAAATTGTTATAATATATATTGAAGACAATAAATAAATAAAAAAGACTTAACTTGACCTATGTGCATACTCAGAGAGCTTTGCCACATTCTTGCAAACAAAATTCCGCTATTTATTATGGTTTGGGGTCAGTGTGTTATCTGCCAGGAGCAGCATACCAGTATTAGCCCTTATTTGTTGGTCCATCACTTTAGTGGTCATCCTCTTGATCTTTCTTCAATGAAATCTTCCTTATCATATAATAAGAGATCAACTATCTATCTCTCATATAGCTTGTTGCCCCAAGTTAAGCCCCTGTTTATCATACCATATAACCCATTGCACTTTGTTAACTATCTTTATATCTTACCCAAAAGTATGCCACTATGAAGGAATATACAACAATAAATTAACATAATCTTACAGAAAGCTTCTAAGCTTCTATCATGACTTTCAGAACAATTTATAAAATAAAACCTACTCAGTTCATTTGATATCCCACAATGCATCATAATGAATTAGAATTTTATTTGAAGTTAAAAGAATCATTGTAAAGAAAATATTACGAAGATGATATATCTTTAAAATGAACCCAATTGTGTGCAGCGTCATCATTTTAAAACACCCTATTTAGAAGCTGCTTAGAGCTTCTTTTTTGTGAAAAACATAATAATTTTGCCTGGAATAGAAAGTGAGGTTATTGTCTTTTATTTTCAACATATATCTTTAACCATATTTATCTCCCTTAATTAAAATGGCAGCCTCCAATGAAAATGGATAGGCATTACAAAACAGCAGATTTGAAATTTAAATAAAAACAATTTTAATAATCATATTTTGTTTTCACATTAGTATAATACTTCTACTTTTCAAACATGTAAACCCAGAAGCAGGTTGAAAACAAAATGTCCATATTCATTTGTGCTCGTGAATAAGCGTCTCAACATAGGGATTCTGCTCATGAGAGACACCCATGTTTTTCCTCCTCAAATGTATGTTTTTCACATTTCTATGAAACGTTGATGCCAAACCTTTTATTTTGGCACAAATATCTACAGAGTATCCAAAGTGAATTAATTTTTGAAGACCTACTCATTATTGGGTTAATATATTTAAATTTAAGAAGAATGCATTATAAGTTTTCTCATGAAAAACATGAATAGAAATTTTATTTTTAAATGTCTGTTTCTTGTTCAAAATCGGTATTATTTGTTAATTATCTTTTTTTGCATTCATTTTAGTTGGCTACGTCGAATCTCAGTGCGTTGAAATTTGTACATCCAACATTAAAAATGTAAGTAAATGATCCATTGTTTCTATCGTATTGACACTATCTTCGTTGGGAGCTATGGATGCACATATTGGAGATCTCTACTTTCTTTCTTAGTCTAGCAATGTCCATTGTTTAATTATTGACTTTAAATCAAAATGATTCTTTCTAAATTTCTATGTGAAAAAAGAAAAATATTTAATCCTGGTCTATTTAGTTTCACTTGAATTTCAAGTGAGGCCTCCATCTGTGATTCATCATCATATGCAGTCTATTGAAGTGACAATGACACTTTCATGAAGATCACATAATCACATTTCTCCACTTGGTTCTGTCTTTGACATGATCCTGACATGTTGATATTCCTCGACTAGGCTTCAATAATCTTAAAATTCTGATTCCTCTTTGTAAGACATTCAATAAATAAAAATTTAATCCTGGTCTATTCACTTGCACTTATTAAAGGGTCAAAGGGTGTCTTAATGTTATGAACCCATCCAAGATGGGTATTCCAAAAATGATAATAATTTCTTGTTTTAAATTATAAGATTTATTTTCCTCCTTTTTTTTTGTCATATTAAAAATAATTTTTCCTTTTTTTTCTCGTAGGTGATGGGAGTTACTGGAGGACAATATGCAAACTTTACACCAACCTCAGGGTAAGATTATAATTATTACTATTAGAGAAGGTGTCCTTCCTCTTTCGGTAATGATGTTTCACTTTTATTAAAGTCATACAAATTGTACGATTCACTTTATCTTATAAAATACAAATGAAGTTTGGTATGAATTATGAACCAGAGATCCAAGAAAGTATACTTGTAAATGGGGGGGGGGGGGTAACATGAAGAGAGATAAAACAGGAGAGTGTGGAAGATTTTGTTTTAACAAAGGGAGTTGACTTCTAAGTGATTGTATTTTAAAACCTTGGATTTTGAACCTTCTAGAAGGTTCTGAGATTTTAGTTTTAGTAACATTAGAAACTTACTAGCACCTGACAAGAATTCTTTTTTTTAGCCAAATCTCAGGGACTGTAATATTATTTCTTATTGATTTGGAGAAGCAAAGCCTATTGTTACACCAAATAATGTCTTATTTTTGGCTCATGTCTAATAATTTATTAAAAAATAATGTTTCAAATTAAGTATGCTTTATTGGCATTCTAACCACCTTGAAGCAGGTAAATGGGATTTTAACCAATCGTTCTTACATAATCTTTATTACTAGCAAAATTCCAATTTTCCACAGTTACTTACCTACAGTCTTCTCTTCCTTCTTCGTAAAAATAATTGTTGAATAAATATTTTTTAAATAAATAAAACAAATGTCACTTTTAAGTCAACGACAATGACAACAGAATTCTATTTATGACATCTTATTCGATTTGGGAACACTTCAGTGACAAACACCAGCATTCTAATAGCATTAGATTGTTGATCATGCATTTTTATCTCTGATGTTGCCTTGTAGTCAAATTCTTTTTGCCTAGGAAAGTTCATACAAAACATTTGATAATATAACTTTTTATGCCCTGGGAATGACATTTAACTGTATCTGGTGGTGTGGCCCCAATTTATGGAGAGTGTGGAGTTACCCCTTAGTTACCATTGTTCCCAGGTCCGCTCTGGCCCAAAGTATTAGTACCTGTCAGGATCTCATAATTCATATTCATAGATTATATTTTGGTCCAGTTATCATTTCAAGTAACCCTGCAATAATATCGAAGAATTAGAAAATTTTAATATTTAGATTAATTTCCTTAAATGATGTGCAAGTTAGGAATCAAATATTTTATGGAAGTCTTTAATATATTATATACCACTTATCATGACTTTTCCAAGGGTTTAGGGTTCTAAAAATCAACCTACCCTAATGCACACACACACACGATTGCCAGATCCTGAATATTGTACGTATATCTAGCTAGATTTTCCTGTCTGTTAATCTCATTAATTCTATTCTTTTTTTTTTTCTAGCATTTGTTCTAGAAATTAAAAATCACTTCTGGTCAAGTGACTATTCATTAAAACATTCTTGCAGAAACTGAATGATACTCATGTGTTTAGATATTCCCATATTAAATATCTCCCGGTTTCACAAAGGGTAATATTACTCACATGCATTTGATTACAAGTATTGTATCATCTCTGCTCTTATATTGTGGCTTTGTATTACATTAAATGAAATATCTCCATTGTGTATGTCTTATCTAACTCATATGACTGTAACACTTGACTTAGTAAATCCTGTTGTTCAATTAGACAAGGTCAAATGTATTTATATAATGTAAACATCATAGTGATTCATCTCATGTAGTAGCCCCGACAGGTTGACCACATTACTCTATATAATAAATCAAATAAAAAGTCTATGACAGTTTTTCTTTGCCTTTTTGATTCTCTTTTCTTTTTTCTTTTTCTGTTTTTTCTTTTTTTATTTTATATACATAGTTCAATAAAATATAGAAAATATTTCCTGATATTCCTGATAATGTCTGATCTGAACTATATTTTACACGTATAAACATATATATATAGTAGTGTAAAAGATATACTTATGGCAAGTAAGCTACACAGAAACGTTTGTGTTACATTCCCAAAGGAATTTGGCAGGCTAAATGCATGGATTTACATTCTACAATCCATTTTATAAGCAAGCAGTGTTTACACCAACCCCCAACCAATTAAAGTCATTAATTTTTATTGATTATACCTTATGCACACACATGTATATCCATTGCTTCACTCATGTGTAATTTGAATGTTGCACAGATGAACGTGCAATGTAGTTAAATTCGGGGACTTATGCTTTATTAATTCGAACTGGCCTATTATACTGCAAAACCAACCAAAAACATTTCTTGTGCAAAAGGTGAAAGCACGATCGATCTTAATAAAGTAACCAGACGGTTGAAGAAAATTTGTTAGAGTGTGCAAGAACCTTGATGATCAGGTCAGGTAGGCCTAAAACAGTGGATTCCAAGATCGTGTCCAACCCATAGAGGCAAATCTGGTAAGTAGCACTCGGAGAGTAACTGTCTCACAGTTTTAGTGTAGTTTGTCACCTTCCCTGTTGTGGAAGAATAAGGAAAATAAAAGGAGAAAATAAAAAGATGTCCTTGAATACCAATTCCAAATATATTTTTATCTTTGCATTTTTGCTGTTTTATTAATTTATTTAATTCTTAGCTAAAATGTTTCTTTTACTTCTTCAAAAGAATAAGCAAACATTTTATAAGACTTGTGCTATCTTGTATTATAATCAAAGTAAATGCCGAAATGGTTTTCCCATTAAATCTATACACACAAAATCATTTTCCCATTAATTGTATACACAAAATACTTTTCCCATTAATTGTATACACAAAATACTTTTCCCATTAATTGTATACACAAAATCATTTTCCCATTAATTGTATACACAAAACCATTTTCCCATTAATTGTATACACAAAATCATTTTTCCATTAATTCTATACCCAAAACCATTTTCCCATTAATTCTATACCCAAAACCATTTTCCCATTAATTCTATACACAAAATCATTTTCCCATTAATTCTATACCCAAAACCATTTTCCCATTAATTCTATACACAAAATCATTTTCCCATTAGTTGTATACACAAAATCATTTTCCCATTAATTCTATACACAAAATCATTTTCCAATTAATTCTATACACAAAATCATTTTCCCATCAAATGTATACACAAAATCATTTTCCAATTAATTCTATACACAAAATCATTTTACCATCAAATGTATACACAAAATCATTTTCCCATCAAATGTATACACAAAATCATTTTCCCATTAATTATGTACAAAAGGCTATTGCTTATATGCTTTTAATGCATATAATTAGAAATCAATAATATTGGTTAGTTAGTTATTAAAACTTATTAAATTAGACTTCCCATTTACTCAGGAGACAGTATGTTTTCTGTTGAATGTATTGATTTTAATCATGAAAAATATGAACGAATGAAAAAAGAACAAACAAACAATAATAAAAAACGTTTTTTGTTTGGAGAAAAGGATCTTTTTTCTTTCTCCATCAATTATTTTAATTTTTTGTTTTGTTTCAATATAAATAATAAATATCGCATAGAAGGTATGGAAGGGAAACGAACTACATAAAAATATTGACACATAAACATGCTTCAAGTGTTCATTTTGTCCCATATTTAAACCCCATTGACAGATCTCATTTAACTTAATAAAATTTATTACATGAATTAGGAGAGTAGAAAGTGGACCTTGGGTTTACTTTTGGCAGCCTCGTAACTCTCGCTTCCCTTATTTTGTCCTTTAGTCCTCACATTCCATGTGCAATGTTTCTGACAAAAAGTGAGGAATTGCTGTGTTCTGGGTCGGAATCTATCCATCTAGCACTTATCGTTGGATATTTTTGACCTTGAAGTAATATTTTTTTTTAGCTCCTTATAATAAGTGGCTTCATGCCTTGTCTGGAGCAATTTTCATAAAAAGAAAAAAATGGAAATACGCGTCATGGGGTTAAAATATTGGAAAAAATAAACACTTTAAGCATGTTTTTGTGTTAATATTTCTACATAGTTTGTTTCCTTGATAATCACCTCATTCCATACAAACACCAATGTATTTCTGTCATAAATTCATTTTCCTTTAAACAAACTGCCTCATAGAAGGTAATGATTTGTGTTTTGATTGAGACCTGGCTCAATGTCTCTCTATATAATAACAGCTGTATTATTCTTTTAATCAGATAAGCATCTCAATGTGTAAGATTATTAAAAAAGAATTTTGAGAATATGATGTAATATCTTTGAGAAATGTGACATAGTTTAAGTTACAGACATTACGCCAAACCCTCCAGAGATTTGTTTCAACAGTTTATTAGTTTCTATGAAATGTAAAATGTTGTTGTTATTGTTCAATAATTTTAGATCTTTTCTTTTTTTTTTTTTTTTAACAGAATTTTGGTTGATCATACTTTTTCTAATATATGCAAAATACAAAAATTCAATATTAGATACCACATTTACCTGACAATGGATGAACTGATTGAAACATTGGAATATTGAGAAAAATAAAAGTTTTTAAAAAATAAAAATCGAATCATTTAATAAATTTTTTTTTAAAATAACTTGAAATAAATATGCATTAATTCTCATCACTTATTATGGCATTTTGGGCATCTCTTTTTTTATCAATAATCTTATTTCGACTTTTAATGAACATTTTTTTTAAATTCATATATATATATATATATATATATATATATATATATATATATATATATATATATATAATGGTGGCTCTGGCAAAGAGACTGCTTGGCTGCAGAGCTCTTTAAAAAAAATGAAGAATAATGAGTATTGTATTAAACCAAATATTAAGATTCTAAACTAAACTCATTTTGAAATATTCATAATGTAACTAAAATATAAATTTCGCTAAATCGTTTTTCTCTCTAGTAAAGTAATTAACCCTATTTTTATAATTAAGATATTTTATTCATTTTATTAGATTAGTCACTTTTCTTTGTACTTCCATTTCTCATGTCTAGATCCTGTTGTAAAACTATTCTGAGAAAAAAAGAAAAAATAGGAACATCGATTATTAAATAGAAGTTATTATTGGTTCTTAAGATTAATAATGAATGAACCAAATCGAACAAAGAAAACAACTCATTGAATTTGCTTTTTGAAGGTTTCCTGCAAGATATGGCTGGTATTCACTCTGTTATGGAGTCTGGTGAGTTCTGAGTGACCTTTCTGAACAGATGACATTGAGATAAGGGGCATGCAGTTCCTTTTTTTTCTTCTTTTTTACTTATCTCTCTGTTCAGAATGTGTTAACTTCAAAAATAGGAACAAGAAAAACTTCTTTTTTTTTGGCTTGCACGGAAGATTTACTGCAATATTGAAGGAATTCCATCTAACGGAACTAATAATTTGTTTAAAACTGGGGAGGGGAAGAAAAAAAAAAATATATATATATATATATATATATTACTTTTATATGTAGATACATCATAAGATATATATATGAAAAAAAAAATTTTTTAATGAAATATTTTAAATCTACCCTATAAAATTATGTTGGCTGGATTTTAAAAGTTGGATCTAAATAGCATTTAAGCTGACAAATCGAACTTTGAGTCTGACTAACTAACTTTCAGTTGTTATCATTGTACCATGTTATTAACATACTTTGCTCAAATTTATTTATTTTATTTTAATACTTAATCCGATCCGGCAGTTTTTTAATATGCAGAAATTTTTAAAGTCACCTTAAAAGAAAAATCAGTTAAAGAAAATAACTATTATTCTTTTAGTGAGAATTATCATTCCTTACTTGCTTTTTCTAAATTTTTTTTTTTTTTTTACTTACGTCTTGCTTTGTTCTATTAAATTAAAATCAGGTTCATTTTTAGCTTAGATGCTGGACATAACATAAAACGTGTGATTATCAAACATAGAAACATTTACAAAAAATATTGAACATAATAGATCCCGGCGAACGCCGGTTAGTACAGCTAGTGGTTTTAGAGTTAGGGTCAGTACAGCTAGTGGTTTTAGGGTTATTTGCATCTGAACCATATGTTGGTCTTTTGTATGAACAAAAAGAATTCATGCTCATGTTATAAAGTTATTATTTTATGCCAAAATCAGACCAACAGAGTCTAGGCCATTGTTGAGGATTTCTTGTTCTCTGTCGGTCTGAGGTATGGACCGGTGTAATTCTAGGAGGTCCACATTCCCAGGCTTTACCTTCTCGCCCTTTGAAAAAAGGTTAGTTTATTGCTAATCGCCTGGGGCGTCCCTACCATGGAATGCCGACAGGGCTGCTGCCCAGGCAATTTTTGTTTGGCCAGAATGCCTTTCTTCTAGGGTGCTGGCTTCAAATCCTACTTTCCCGACCTTGTGTCACATCTTCCTGCCATGGGAGGGAAATAGATAAATTCAACTAATGTGCTGGTTTTCTTCAAGTGGAATTCTTTAACGTCGCTTGAACATTTCCTTTTTCTATTTTAAAATTATCCTGATGTATTACTTAAAAAAGTAGAAAATACCGATTCAGGAATATGTTGCTTTTTTTTTATTTAAAAATATTGAGATAAAAGGGATAAACGAAGACTTGACCAGAGATAGGTTAGTCTGGAAGTCAATTTATAAAAGCTGTCAAATGAACGTTAAGCCGAATGCAAGCATATAAAATGGACTTTAAGCCGAATATGATGATTATTGAACTCTTATGACGTATCCACATATAAAGGTTATATATATATATATATATATATATAAGTTCAAATATATTGATAAAATGAACTTTAAACCAATATTTTTCAGAAGTGCTCAATACAAAGTAGAGCTTTATGAATAAATAAAATTATATAAACATTAGAATAGCCTACGCGGATTAACCTGCGTTTCGATGTTAGTACATTTCAACGAGACTGCAAAATCCTTTCACAGTCTCGTTGAAATGTACTAACATCGAAACGCAGGTTAATCCACGTTGGCTGTTCTAATGTTTATATAATTTTATTTATTTATATATATCTTCTTTCTTAGTTTAACTGGATATTTTAATGTTTGCTTTAACAGAATCAGTTGTTTGGACTTTTTATTTTTGCTTTTTAAAAGTGTTTGAAAAAAGAATATTTTAAAGGATTTACGAATTTGAAGTTTTTTTTGTTTTTTTTTGTATGGAATTCATTTCAAAATTAACTTAAAAAATGCATGGTGTTAATTCCCCCCTTTGACCTTCAGACACATTCCTTGAGTAGATTTCTTAGACTTGACTTCTCCCATTGATTCTAGCATGGAATTTGGGACTCTGTTTCTATCGAGCATCCAAGTCAAGGAAAGATATGGAAACGTGAAACGGTTCGTTTTACACTCGTTATACAAACTAACAAAACATTTACACTTTTCTCAGCTGCACTTACGGAAAGTGAAAGTCAAGATGATATTTTTTAATAAATTTTAAAAAGTAACTATAATATTATTAACAACTAGATTACCCGTGACCCGTTGAGTCAGTATTTGTTATATATATTACTAAATATATAATTTCTTAACTTTGACATTGTTTGATAATCATGTTTTTACAAGGATTACAAAGTCAAAAGATTTCACAATGTCAGAATACATTGTTATGTCATAACAGACCCTCTATCTCTTTCCCCCCTCTCTCTCTCCGACTCCCCCACTCTCTCCTCTGATCTCCTCCCTCCTCTTCCCCTCTCTCTCTCTCTCCTCTTTCTCTCTTTTAATTATTTACATCATTTCATTACAAAGGATTTCACAAAATCAGAATACATTGTGATGTCATAGACCCTCTCTCTATTCTCTTTTCTTTCCCTCCTCTTTCTCTCCTTCTCCCTCTCTCTTTCTCTATTTCTCCCTCACTGTATCCCCCTTTTTTTCTATTCCTCCCCTCTCTTTTTCTCTTCCCTCCTTTTTCCTCTCTCTCTCTCTCTCTCTCTCTCTTTCTCTTTTAATTGTTTAGATCATTCCATTCCTCTCACCGCTTTTTATTATCGGCCCATTATTTACATTATTCTCCCTTCCTCTCACCATCATGTACAGCTGAAGTGTGCACGGTGACAAGCAAACAAGACAACATCGTCAGTATTTTAGTAGTGTATAGATTCACTCAATTATTTTTACAAATTAATATATTGGTTGAATCCTATTTGAATCATCCAAAGTAGTTAGTTTTTAAAAAGTTTAAAATTAAAAACGTTTAAGTTTAATTAGAAAAATACACCTACTTAAAAAATAAATCTTTTAGTAAAAAAATAAAATCGTTACTTTTACTTTCCGTACGTGTAACTGGGTAAAAGTGAGGACGTTTGTTTGGTTTGACTAAACGATGTATAAAACTAAGTTTTGACTTTTCATTTCTCTTCCCAGCTGGGGTGCTCAATACAAATATGGTCCAAGATTTGAAATATTGATGTGTGCCAAAATTAATGAACAACATGAGAAGTTACCATTACATAATTCAGTAAATCAATCTTGGAGGCCTGGGTTCAATTCTGCAGTGAGTTCAATATATATGAACCAAAATTCAGTATGAGCAGAAAGTAAAAATAAACCTTTTTTGCAATAGATTTTCACAATAATGAACTATGAATATTTGTTGTTTTAGTTGTTGCTGGTTTCAGATCAGAATAAATGTAAACAGAAAAAGAAAAACACATTTAAAAAAAAATTTTTTTTAATATTAAATCGGGGAACCTTTAAATAAATAAATACTATTTATTTACTATTACTTCTGATGCAATTAGTGGTTTAGTGTTTCAGCTTCTGTAACCAAAAATAAAATGGAAATGGAAGGTATAATTTTTTTTATTGTTGCTAAAATTAATTTTCATTATTTTTATAATATGAATATATATTTTTTATAAAAAGTAAATATATATTCTTTTTTATAAGTAACTATGAGTAACCTATTTTTGAAAATTTTCAAGTATTTTATGAATCTATAATCTAATTTCTAATTTTCTTTTTAAATTTAATTGTACTTCTTTATTATTAAACAAAATGTTTATAACTTATGTCAAAGTGTGTGTATTTCTCAAGATCACTAATTTGCAGCTGCTATTATTTTTGCTCTTACTGACTGTTGTATAGTTAAAACGGTTGCAAAATACAGAACCTTGACTGACCGAACAGAACCACATGATAGGTTCGGAGGAAAGGGGTCTTGAAATAGTCTAGTCAATTAGTGAGACAGAGTGCTTACAAGATGGCCATGTCAGGATTCACTACATGTCCACCTGAAAGAAAATGATAATAAAAAATTCTACAAAATTATGATGTGATGCAACAAGCCGGCCAGTTATTGATTTGCTGTAAATAAATATTCCAGAAAATGTCTGTTTTTCGTAGTCATTTATCCTATGCAGATTTCAGTCACAAAGATAACAAAAATGAGGTGACAACACATGAGTATGAATATACTACATTGATAACTTCACACTTAATTGGGGGAGGGGGGGGGGGCTAAATTAAATCCTCCACTATTTGACAATTAAATATTTGACAGAATTTGATCTGGATATTGATACTGTACTAAGAGTTTCATTTTTTATTTTTTTTTAACAGTTGAATTGCAAAGATAGTTAAAGGGGAGATGCCCAAAGAGGAATAACAACAAAAAAATAAATAAATAAATAAATTAAAAAAATAATAATAATAATAATAGAATTTCTATTCTAGTTCAGTGATAGGATTATTTATAACACAATGTTTTGCTAAGACCTCAGCTTCTGTCCATGCATATACTAAAAATTCTAGATTGATGTGTTTTACAGTTTTATTTTTTAAGTAAATCTTTATAGGTACGGCAGTTTAAAATGGCATTGAGTAATGCCAATATTTTTTAAATAATTATAAACTTCTGAGAAATTTCTGGAGAGGGGCATCAAAGAAGAATTTGTTCAATAATCTAATTGATTATTGAACAAATTCTTCTTTGATGCCCAAAAACGAAATAGACAAAAGTCAAAATACTGTTATTAGCATGGAGGCCAGTGAAGAAGGGGGAGGAGGAGGATGCATACGTTGGCCGACAATGGCCTCCTAAGTATACCAAGTATAGAATTAAATACAATATGGGAACCAATAATTATAAATAGTAGATTAGAACACCAGTAGGAAGAAATTGCAATATGAGTAACAGTAATATAATATATTTCTTTATATATGTATTACAGAAGATCAGAACAACATCGGTACCATAGGTTTCAAATCGGACAAAGGGGAACAGCACGGATTTGAAAAACCAACGGTACCTATGTTGTTCTGATCTTCTGTAGTACATATACAAATAAATATTACGCTTTTATTTTTTAATTTTTCTTAATAATCGAGCACTCTGATGGGGTTCTCGCCCACTGATCTTACAAAGATATATATATAGTAATAAGTAGTAATATTATACATCTAGACTAGATTAGGTTTAAGGCTCTCAAAATTCATACTAGAATTGTCCACATGAACACATGGCATAACAGATAAAAGCATCGGTTAAAAATCAGTTCTAAATGAGAGTCTTCTAGAGGCTGAAGGTTCAATCCTTACTACAGGCGATAAGAACTAAGAATAACATAAAATTGGCACCTACCCGGTCATCTGACAGAATGTGGACAATCTACCCCTGTGGATTAAATAAAGGGTTCAGTTCGATGTTCCATACAAGTTCCTGAATGCGGCATAAAGATTCCCAAGTTCGAAAAGATGCACCTGAAGAAGGTCGGAGGTTACATTGGCCGAAATGTTGTGAATATAACACTCAAAATGAGAATACTAGTCCAAATAATCCAAATCATTTAAAGAAGGAAAAAAAAACCTCAAAGTTTAAAGTTAACGTGTAAAAAGACGCCGTTAATAATAATTTTTTAAATAACATCAACTATGATAATTATCATTAAATAATATGCTCTTCATAAGATTCTATGAAAAAGAAAGACTTTTGACGTTCCAACACTATTTTTACATAACATCTTCCCTTTTTTATTTTTATAACATTTTATCAGCAGCATATTTTCGACATTAATATTAAACTTTGGTTTTTTTTCCTTCTTCTCTAATGACCTCTATGCTAATAATAGAATTTTGACTTTGTTTATTTCTTTTGAGGCTTTAACTGATTATTGGATATGTTCTTCTCTGGTGCGGTTTTATGAAAGACATTTCTCAGAAGTTTATAAATATGATGTTGTCAATTTTATTTTTTTTATTCTCCTAATAATAATAATAATTCTTAAAAAGTGCCACCCCCATCCGCCTCACTGCCATAACCACAGCAAAATCATTTAATATTAATGCTTTTTATGCATTGGTTGTTTTTAATTTTAAAAATAATTCTAATAATTTCTTGTCTGCTGGTTTACCTAATTGCCAGCTTTTGTCTAAATCTAATTAATATAAATTTAATAAACTTTGACTGATTTTATTGTATTTAATTTTGGTCAGAGATTGGCTATCTCATTTTTGTTAAATAATAAGTGTTGAAGAGAGAATGAATAATAAATTAACGATGTCAGCAAAATGAAGAAAAATGTATGGGTTTTCCTTATTACAAAAAAAATGATTCCCTAATAGCTTTTCATATGAATTATGTCAGAATAATTGGAAAAAAAGTAAGAGCTGTTTATATGATGTCAAGTATTGTCAAAATGTTTTGCTTGAAAAGATATTAGTACGTTAGTTGAACAACTTCAACATGAAAACAAATTCATTTGACATTATATGAATATTTCGGCTTTATAGTTTATGACAAAATTATTCATTAATAATTATTTTCACCTGACAACTTTTCAAAGAAATAATATCAAAATGATTTGTTCTTATTAAATATTTGTAAACAGGAAAGTGTAAAAATATGAACTTTAAACATTTTAAATCTGTATATTCTGTTATTTTTCAGCCTTTTTTCCTAATATGTTTGCTTTATCCAAATATTATTTCTTTAAATTAAAAAAAAATGTAATAAAAATGTCTATTTGTATTTTAATTTTGTACAATTTTTGTTCAGAAATTAAAATAGATATTTAAAATTTAATATTTTCCAGTCACTGTGTTTGATGAATTAATGATTTTTTTTTACTATAAATTCTGTTTAAATTAAAACTTAGACTTCATAGTTCTATTATCTTATAAGAAGAGGTGGAATGCCTGGGGTCAACAATTTTTGCAGGAGTTTTCTAAAGCCAACTCGGAAGTCGGATATTTTTCAAGACTACTCTCCTTTTCTACTTATAAGAATAAAAACAATATTTAATGAATAAAGTGAAAAGATGTATTGCCAAGAACTTATTAAAAATGATGTTTGAAAACAGTTTACAGAAATTCAACTGAATAAGATCAGTTCAAATACCACTTATAAAATCGTTAAAAAAATCCTTTCTCAAATCCAACCATATTTCTATGCCTGACTTGTCCACCAAGTTCCAGTCATGAATGTCCAACATTCTTTGTTTTATTGCTGTTTAGTTATATGCAGGGACACTTTAGTGATCATCTCATCAGTAGGAGGTGAGATAATGAATGGGCTTCACACTCACCAAACCATACCCCCTCTTCCTCGATTTTTATCTTCAGGTTATATCAAAGATAATGTCTATCAAAATGAGGGCAGTGCCAAGGGGGTAATGTGCCAGAGTTATTGACAATTTTATACATTGTATCCAGGTGTGCTTACCATCAGCGATAAAACAAAGGCTGTTAGACGTTCATGGTTGATACTTGATGGACATGTGAGGCATAGACTATAGTTTATTTGTACTCAATATGGTTGAACTGTGAATTTTATTGACGATTCCGTGGGTGGCATTTTTGTGTGTGTGTGGGGGGGGGGGTCACTCTGTATATGAATTAACAAAACCTCAACAGACGTTTTTTTCCTGTAGAGTCTATGTTGAAGTGGGAGGAGAGGAGGTCGTCTATCGACTTAAAGATTTCTAACTAGTTCTCCTGCAGATTGTAATGGATGACAATGAATAAGCTAAGAGATACAGCCAGCCAATCAATCAATAGATCTATCTATATGGAGATATAGACTTTTAATTTTGTGCAATTACTACAAAAAATTTTTTTTTAAATCTTCTATATTTCTACATTTTCATTATTTGTATATATGATCTCTAATTTTTCATACCTTTTCCACTACAGCTGTATGTTTTTGATTCCTTTGAAGTATTTTGAGGTCCATCCGACTTGTGCTTATAAGAGGGCTCAGTGGTGTTTCGGTATAATGAAACTGTCCTGGGACGGGTATTTCAACTAGTGACTAATAATAAAATCAAACAAGGGTATAGATCTGTGATATCAAATCTGCTAACTGCACTAGTTGATGTGATAGTTTACCTGTTTTATACCCCTCGATAGTGGGTGGGGAGGGGGTAGTAGTATGCTGTTCACCTCTCCGGGGGGGGGGGGGACCATGGAAGAAAGACAGCAAATACAACATTTCCACTTCACTATATTTTTTATTACACTTAAATTCGGATCCATTTCCTTAACTATGGGTTGATTTTGATTATCTTCAGAGAGGTATTATGATAATTAGGTCCAAGTGCCCCCTATCTAGCAGAACTTCACATGATAATCATCCTCTACCAAGTTTTAAAACCACAACTGTTTTCTCACTTCAAATCTTTCTATGTCACACGATTAAAAACTCCACCAATTTTCTATCTAAAAAAACCCTCTGTATTTCAGAAAGTCGCTTAATATTGAGTTATTATACAAATAATATCGGTACATTTGTTTTTTTAAAGTAACTCAAAAACATATTAGTTTCTCATGGGAGCTATTATTCTACAAAAGAACCAATTTCGTTTAACTTCTGATGACTAAAGAAAAACGCACGCATTGCATTTTTATCTTCAGAGAGGTATGACGGGTCCCAATGCCCCTATTCGACAGGACTCCATATGATAATCCTCCTCTACCAAGTTTTAAAACTACAACTGTCTTCCCACTTCAAATCTTTCTATGTCACATGATTAAAAACTCCACAAATCCTTTGTATATAGGGAGAGATGAAGCTATTTTCAAACTTTGTTAATCATATCTAAGTAACCTTATGCTTTTGCCAAATCGTATATCTACACTTAACTCCAATAGCATATCACTGCTAAGTAATGTGTAGCTTAGAAGTGATGATGATGCAGGGTTTACCAGCACGGACTGTGGTACCACGTTTGAGCTCTGTCAGGGCTATTACATCACTTTCACTAATACTCTTGGTAAAGGCATAAATTCATCTGCCTGGTTTGGCATCTGTTGGGCACATTCATTTAATGTAAATACGATACCTGTTGACCAGTTTAATTTATATTTGTATTATTTGCATTATTTGGACTACTATTTTCATTCTGGTTGCTATTTGTACAACGTAATGTAAACTTCAACTTCCTTCAGGTGCATTTTTTTTTTTTTGAGTTTAGGAATCTTTGTCAAACACAGGAACCTATATGAAATTTCGAACCGAATCCTTTATCTAATCCACAGGAGTATCTACTCGTTCCATCAGCCAGGAATCCACAGGAGTATCTAATCCACAGGAGTATCTGTTCTCGTTCCATCAGCCAGGAATCATTTATATTTGTTTGTTGTTTTCTTTTTAAATTTTTATTAAAATGGAAGGAGGAAGGTCATATTTAAAAAAAACACAAAATGGAAATGAAAATCGCCAAAGGAAATCATATTTAAGTTTAAATTACTGTAACAAAATAGTAGGGTAGATTAGACTCTTTCGCCTTTGTAAGACAACTAATCTAGGAGAAGGAAGAACTCTGAGATAACACCAGTTCTTTGTGGTTTACCACTAGTATCGGCCTCCTTGAAAAAACTGTCATGAATGGCCGAAAACAGTATTGCTTGGGTAGATATCGTAGTCGATCTCTAATTGTGAAGAGGTCACAAAACGAATAAAATTTCAGGCGCCAATTACAGCAGTAAAAAAAACTCCTACAACTTTGACTCCATCGTCGGTAGACACACATCACATTTCACATATTTTCAACTGCACGCTTTTGACAATGACTCCCAGTTTCTTCCGTAGAGAATGGCTGCGATCCTTTACTGCCGGTTTCTACCAGTTAGTCTTTTCCCTGCAACTATTCTTCAACATGCCTGAACTTTTGGGGATATGCGGTCTTTCTTTGGACTATTATTTTCATCAACGTTGATATTTATACTGTTTTGGACGGTGTTCTCTCCATACGCAAAGTTGAAGAAGGTCTGAGGACACATCATCCGAAACATGGTATAAATATCAACGCTGATGAGGACAATAGTCTGAAAAAAAAAAACAATATAAATGCCTGAACTTTAAACAAACGACTGAGTCTTAATTCTTCAACGCTTGTTTTTTTTTCTTTTCCTTTTCATTCATTTTGACCATACCCCCATTTCCCATGATGTTGGCCAATAATCATTTTCAATGATTTTGCCCATTAAATTATTTCTCATAATTTTGGTTATTAAATTATTTTGTAGTGATTTTGGTCATTTAATTATTTTCTAGTAATTCATGGCCATTAAATTGTTTCCCATGATTTGAACCATTAAATTATTTTCTAGTAATTGATGGCCATTAAATCATTTTCTAGTTATTTTGGCAATTAAATTATGTCTCATGATTTTGGCCAGTAAATTATTTCCCATGTTTTTTTTCTTTCATTTATTTTAATTTTTTTTTTTTAAATCAACATTATTTAGTCAATATTTATATCGATTTTTAGCCATCAAGAATAGATTAGTTAAACCTAAACATTTAGTGTGGAATACTCCAATAGTCATAAACTCTTAGACTATCAATGTATTTCGTAGTTCTTTGTTACAATTACACTTGCATTAGACCCTCTTTATTTTTAAATAGTCCAATTGAGGGGGGGGGGGTATTTCAATAATAAAAAATTCTTAGAATCTTGATGAATTTCTATAACAATGAATTTTTTTTTATTTATTTGAATTTAAATTTTACTTGAAACAATATTATTATAGATGCCAGCCATATTGTTTTCCTCTGTATTATACATTTGGGTTCTTTTATTCAGAATCCGTAATTTCAAACAAACAGAACAAAATGGAGTTATCACATGGAGAAAATAAGAGTAAAAAACAACAGGATTAAAACTATGTTCATCCATCACCCCTAAAAAATATAACACAAAACTCTCGCTATTTTGACGTTTGTTGCTTTGTGAAGCTAATTTTTCTGCTCTTCAAGAACATACCTAAAATCTTAACTCACCAATTAACTGAGTGTTGTACATTGCTGCTGGACTTAAAAGAAGGATGCCGAACACTTACGTATAAAAATATAATGGTATGTTTTTATTGTTCGGTTGTGTCAAAGAAGTAGTCAGTGAGAGTCGTGATTGGTGGAGAGTGCATGGGATTTGATGAAAGTTCATCTCTCAAATTCACTAACTAGCTACTTTCTGTTGATCCCAATTCGAGCTGGTTGATATAACATTTGTGGACGCTCACACATCTTCAACTGCCATGTCCATTCTGGGATTTTGCCTATGCACTCAATGTAGCCCCTCCTCCCCCATGGTATGTGGCTTTCAGCAGTGTATTGATTATTTAGTATATCTCATTCTGGTGCATCCGCAAATGTCCTTACAGGTAAGGTCTCTACATCAACAGTGGATGTTATTCTTCCAGACAGCTGTTATCTCCGATAACCCAGAGACGCATGTTCAATATGAGTTAAAAAAAAGAAAAACTGTCCTTTATCACAATCTGATATCTTTTTATTATTTGATTGGTTGTGACTGACAAGGAAGAGTAAATAATAACAATATAATTGAGGTCTATTAAAATTGCCTCATTCTCAATTATATTTCCGTTTCAGCCGAAACGTTGTGAATATAACTACCAAGATGAGAATAGTAGTCCGAATAATCCAAATTATTATCAATCCTCATCTAAAAAATTTTGAAACTAAAAAGTTTTATTCATTTAAAAATATCTTTCTGAAAATCTCATGGCATAACTAAATCCACCTTTTCTTTTCTGTTTCTATAGGTTCAAGCCAAATACTTGTTAATATATTTCATTTTTACTGATTTTTTTCTGTCTACTTGTTATGAATCTGGACATTATGAATCTGCCTGTTGGCTTCTTTGTACCACCTACAACCAATCATATTCTTTCATGAATGTCCTTTTTCTAGCTTTTTAATGAAATCTTCTGCTGGAAATGTTTCTCTCTGCTGATGGGAAATCACAAACTTTTAATTTCGCAATTCAAATGAGAAAAACTGAATTTTCAAAATAAATTTCTTTAAAATTCTGTCATGGTTTGCTTATCTTTCTTTGTTGTCAACTGAAATGACACTCGTATCTTCTCTCTTCCCTCTTCTCGTGCCTCTATAAATATTGCTTTGGTTCAGGCACTTTGGTTGTTTCAAAATGGATTGTATTAGAAAATAAAACAGGCGAGAAAGATAGATATATATATAGAGAGAGAAAGATAGATAGAGAAAGAAAGGAATTATAATGTCTCGCTATAAAAAGAGTTTAGCTTTTCATACCAGGATAACTCCTAATACGAAGGAGATATGCTCAGTATTTCAAATAGAGCATAGTAATAGTTAAAGATATAAAGTAACAAATTCTATTCATATATAAACAGAAATTTGCTAAGTAAATCCAGTAAAAAGTCTGTCAAATTCACTTCTTTCTGGAAATAAGCGAATCTGACAGACTTTTTACTGGATTTGATTTCTGTTCATGTATGAATAGTACTTATCGTTTTATATCTTTAACTATATATATATATATATATATATATATATATATATATATATATATATATATATATATATATATAGTAAGTATAAGGCGCTGATAAAGAGAAATATTGAGAATCAAGTATATATATATATAAGAAAATAAAAAAAGTTAAATATGATTTCTAATCATCTCTGAAACGATCGTACGCCAGACTATTGTTGACATGGAATTCTTGGAACTGTAATAAATAATGTTATAAATCTTTTTATTTATTTATTTATCACTATTATATATATATATATATATATATATATATATATATATATATATATATTTCTCAAGACTTTTATTATTATATCATTTTATAATAATTTATACCCAAAACAACGCAAACGGTTTCCAGAAAAATTGTACAGTAAACAAATTATCTCGATAGTTTACCATAAATACAGGTTTCTTTGGATTGGTTTTACAAATATCATCCTGGATTTTTGATCATTTTAACATTCTTCACATTCGTAACTATATTTTTAGGGGTGACTGATGAACATAGTTTTAATTCTGTTGTTTTCTACTTTTATTTTCTCCATGCAATGAACTCCATTTTGTTCTGTTTTAAACTACGGAAGAAAGGAACCTGTATGTTATAGTAAACTACCTGGATATTTTATTTAGTGCGCAAATTTTCTGGAAACAATTGTAAATCCGTTCACTTGTTTTGGGTATAAATTATTATAAGATGATATAATAATAATTAGAATCTTGAAATAAATTTATTTATAATCTCTATTTAATTGCTAAATATAGAGCTTGTCATTTGTAATTAAAATTCGATTTCCTTGCGAATCAATCTGAACTATATAAAGTTAATTTATATTATCATAATCTCTTATATATATATATATATATATATATATATATATATATATATATATATATATAAGATAAATTCAGGGTTATTGCTCTATAATAAAATTCAATACATATATGATTTGATAGTGCTCAATCCAACAAATTTTATTAGCAGAGCAAATATATAATGTACTAACATAGAAACAACTTGACAAATCGTCGTGGAACTTTTATATATATAAAAGGATTCAATGTTCCAAGAATTTAAACATCAAGTCTAGTATGGTGTACGAACGTTTCCAAAACATTTTGGAAATACTTTATTTATTTTATTTTATAAATTAATAAAGCTAATCCAAAACGTCCTTCATCAGCACCTTTAGCAACACGTCTTACAGAAAATCAAAGAAAAAATAACAAGCTCGTCGTAGAGGAACATCTATTAACAGAAACGCCCACAGAGACAAATATTAGAAAAAGGATAAGTTACAAATATATATATAAAGTTATATGGCTTATGTTGACATTGCCAACGTTTCAATTTATAAGGAAACAACTACTTGGCTCTGAGGAAACCAATAGGTTAAACGATGGTATTGTCAATGTAAGCCAAATAACGGAATAATTCCAGGAGGAAATTCGGGTATGAGAGCTCAATGTGGTAAACAGAGCAAGAATAAAATAAAATATAATAACACGAAATTACATAATTATAGATGCAATAATTTATTTCAACCTTCTCAAATTTCTCAAAAATGTAATTATCTGGATGCTTGAAAAAACCACAAGGTTGAAATAAATTATTGCATCGGTAATTATGTAATTTCGTGTTATTATATTTTATTTTATATATATATATATATATATATATATAATAAATTATTGCATCGATAATTATGTAATTTCGTGTTATTATATTTTATTTTATATATATATATATATATATATATATATATATATATATATATATATATATATATATATATATAAAATAAAATATAATAACACGAAATTACATAATTATCGATGCAATAATTTATTTCAACTATATATATATATATATATATTCAGATTTTAATTATCTTAAAATCATATTCAAAATAAAGATATATATATATTCTGATTTTAATTATCTTAAAATAATATTCAAAATAAAGATATATATATTCAGATTTTAATTATCTTAAAATTATATTCAAAATAAAGATATATATATTCTGATTTTAATTATCTTAAAATCATATTAAAAATAAAGATATATATATATTCTGATTTTAATTATCTTAAAATAATATTCAAAATAAAGATATATATTCAGATTTTAATTATCTTAAAATCATATTCAAAATAAAGATATATATATATTCAGATTTTAATTATCTTAAAATCATATTCCAAATAAAGATATATATATTCAGATTTTAATTATCTTAAAATCATATTCAAAATAAAGATATATATATATATATTCTGATTTTAATTATCTTAAAATCATATTCAAAATAAAGATATATATATTCAGATTTTAATTATCTCAAAATCATATTCAAAATAAAGATATATATATTCTGATTTTAATTATCTTAAAATCGTATTCAAAATAAAGATATATATATTCAGATTTTAATTATCTTAAAATCATATTCCAAATAAAGATATATATATTCTGATTTTAATTATCTTAAAATAATATTCAAAATAAAGATATATATATATTCTGATTTTAATTATCTTAAAATCATATTCAAAATAAAGATATATATATTCAGATTTTAATTATCTTAAAATCATATTCAAAATAAAGATATATATATATTCTGATTTTAATTATCTTAAAATCATATTCAAAATAAAGATATATATATTCAGATTTTAATTATCTCAAAATCATATTCAAAATAAAGATATATATATTCAGATTTTAATTATCTTAAAATCATATTCAAAATAAAGATATATATATTCAGATTTTAATTATCTTAAAATCATATTCCAAATAAAGATATATATATTCTGATTTTAATTATCTTAAAATCATATTCAAAATAAAGATATATATATTCAGGTTTTAATTATCTTAAAATCATATTCAAAATAAAGATATATATATTCTGATTTTAATTATCTTAAAATCATATTCCAAATAAAGATATATATATATATATATATATTCTGATTTTAATTATCTTAAAATCATATTCAAAATAAAGATATATATATTCAGATTTTAATTATCTCAAAATCATATTCAAAATAAAGATATATATATTCTGATTTTAATTATCTTAAAATCATATTCCAAATAAAGAGTTCACATATTGATTTTGCAAGCTGATGATAAATCTTTGTAGTTAACTTTAAAAGGGTTTTCTAATTGATTTTTTATATATATATATATATATATATATATATATATATATATATATATATATATGAGAGAGAGAGAGAGAGGGGGGGATAATTTATAGGAGGCGATTCCACTGCAGAGATGTATTGGATATAAGCGAATTGAAAGCAAAATAAGACGGATACAAAAGTGAAATGAGTTTTTTCTGTTTTTTCCTTTTATTATCATTATTATTATTATTATCATTATTATTATTATTATTTTATTTTTTAATTACAAATCTTGCTTGCTCTCAATGTTGGGGTCTGTATAATATAACAATTCAGGAAAAATTCCTTTCTTCAGATGCAGATTCTCATGATTTTGCAAGTTGTTTCTATGTTTGTACATTTCTTCAGGTGAACAAATCTTGAAGTAGTTTTATCCACCTGAAATGGTTTGAAAAATCTAGTGGACCTATATCATTATTATCACTGCTCTATAAAAAATATCAAGCACTCTATATTTTCACTACAAATATATATATATATATATATATATATATATATATATATATATATATATATATATAATCCAGGTAGGGTAAAAATCCACAGGGTAGAAATCCAAAGGGAATCAAACCGGGCTTATAAAAGAGTGCTCAATAAAAATATATAGAGCTGTATTGTGAATGTTTTTTTATTCAAACATGTACAAAGTCTGCTACACTGGCATGTCGATGTTATCGATCTACAGCTATCAAGAGCTAAGGATCACAAAAAAACCTTCTGCCTGATGAGACCTCAGCTCTTGATAACTGTAGATCGATAACATCGACATGCCAGTGTAGCAGACTTTGTACATGTTTAAATAAAAACATTCACTATATATATATATATATATATATTACTATTTCCTGTATCCACATAAAATTTTATAAGGAGATATAATTTTTTATGTATCAATTTTCAATATTTACTTCAACAGTGCTCGATACGTAAGTAGAGCTAGGTAGTAAGCTATGAAAATATATTTATGGCAATTAAGCTACACATAGGCTCCCGCGTTCCATCCTGGGGGAATCTTCAGGCTAAACTGCATGGAGTTATTTTTGCCGGGTGATTGGTTTTCAACCCGTTCTCTTGTCAATCTTAGTCTATCAGAATTGTTTTGCAAATTCCTAAACAAATGATAATCTGAGGGAATAAGGTCAAGAGAATAAGGCGGATGTTGCATTTTCTTGCTAGACTTTTGCAGTGTGAGGACGTGTATTATCGTGGCAAAAAACGATTGCCTTCCTGTGCACTAAATATGGGTGGTTTCTCCAAATGGCAAAAGTCTTGGAATTCATCTCCTGTGTTTAGTAACAGTATTTTAAGTCTTTCCGAATATTTCCAAATTCTAATCACCTATTTTCTATGCTTTTAAATTCACAAATTCTTCTTTCTGATTACAGCTATGCCCCAGGCGAAGAAGAGAATTCACCAGATGGTAAGATGATAACACTTAATAAAAACATTTTTTTAACGCAATTCAAATGCATGTCTTTTATAGTTTTATTGATAATCTCTGAGATAATAATACACATTGCCTCTTCATTTTAATTTATATATATATATATATATATATATATATATATATATATATATAATGTGTAATAATAAGAGATGTAATTCAGTATATATTAAAGCAAAATGATATGCGTATCTACCTGTTTGCAAAGCAACATCATACCAAGCATCAGCAGAAAGTAAATTGAACTATTAGTATTGTTTCAAGATGCCAACTGTTTTTTTTTTCTAAGGGAATTTAATTATAAAAGTTGTTGGAAAGCAATGAAAAAAGTATCCTGTCATTTTTTTACAGCACAAACACTCTATTATCTATATAAATAAAAGCAAATACGTGTTTATTTGTCTCTTTGCAAACAATTCTGACAAAAGAGTTTTAAACAACAATGAATATGACATTGGTTGGGACTAGTACTCACAAAAAAACAATAATTATTAAAACCGGGTTTAAGTGTTAGTCATTCTTAAAGCCGGTTAAAACCCGATTTTTGGCGGACCTAGAGCAGAGCCTCCCCAATTATTTTCCTTTTGATATCGATTAAACACCAAACTTTGAGATTATAGCAAAAAAATTCTCAAAAATGTATTTTTCAAGTTTCCGGGGAGGGGAGGTCATCATTGTGTCATTCAAGGTTATACTAAAACGATACATTAATGGAATTGGTCCTAACCTTTAGAAATTAGGTTAAAAATGGATTTCACTTGTGCACCATTTTTAACATTGAGTGTGCAAGGGTATAAAACTTTAAAATGTGAATCAAAATGTAAATATTCACATCCTTGCACTTTCCATGTTACAAACAGAACACAAATAGAATGAAATTTTTTATTAAAAGAATTAGGGAATTTCATTTGTGTGCCATTCTCAACATAGAGCAATCACATCTATGCCGATTTGGAGAATTTTCTTCAAATGCAAGATCAGAAACATGGTAGATCTTCCAGAACACTGCATGGTCGTCTCGCACTTTGTACATTGAATGCCATTTTTGTTTTTACAAACAAAAAAAAACTCTTTTTATCGTATTAGGCCTAATGAAAATGATAAAGAAAAATTATAAAAGCTATTGTTAAATCGAGAGAAAATTTAGTTAGTGTTGCTTCCTTGATTTATCTTGAACTCATTATAACGTATACAGAATGGGAAAGATTACCTGACTTAATACTAACGGCATTCTTTTTGCCTGCTATGAATAAACTGTTAACCTTACAATTCTAGGAGTCTACAAGGAGTTAGGCAAGAAAATGACAAGGTGCTGATCTAAGGTATGGAGGAGGGGTTTATATGTTGCTGTCTGTTTCAGTGAAACAGGCAGCACTCATCTAGCTAAAGGCTTACCAACTACAGTTAAAACGATATTTCTTCAAGGGAAAACAATATTGCAGAAAGAGGAAACTTCAAACATTAAAAACTGTTTTTGGTTTTAGATTATCATATGAAAACTAGTTAAAATCGGTTTGGGGACTGTTGTCAATGATGACCAGGATGTTGACAATATCCAACAAGTAGGTAGTGTCCATGACATGGCAGTCTACTGCACGAAATTGACATCTACATTGAAATATAAGATTTTATTTTTATTATTACTTCAATATACTGAAAATACCTAGAATAAAAAAAAATGTAATTTTAGACGTTAGATTGGTGGTTTATTTTACTATATGAATTTAATGTTAAATGATCACCCACTTCTGGACCACATTTTTAATTTCCAAAATGGCCGCAACTTTAAAAAAAATGTTATTTTCTTTGTCTGAACTATTAGTATAAAATATACTAATAGTTCAGACAAAAATAGATTGTTTTTATTTTCTTATATAGCCATCTCATTTTTTATTAATTTATTTTTTCGTATTGCCACCTAGACTTAGAGTTTTTATTTACTCCTCTCCAGGAGTTAGGCACAAGGCCAGTTTTATCTTACTCCCACAAGTAAGATGTTACCCAAGATTGGGTCGGGAAAGTGGGGTTTGAAAAGCCAGCGCCCGAGAGCTGAGCACTCTGGCCATTAAAAATTGCCTGAGCAGCCCCGTCGGCATTCCCTGGTAGGGCGCCTCAGGCAGTAAGCAATAAACTTACTCCTCCCAAAAGAGGGGAGGCGAAGCCTGGGAGGGTGGACCTCCTAGAACTGCACAGAACAAACCCATAGACAGGCGTAAATCAAGCCCCGAAGGCCAAGACAATACCAGTCTATGGGGTGCAGTATCCATCGGAACAGATACTACACTTTGATCTTAGCCAAAAGGCCAGACTTAGAGTTAGCGTTGAAGAAAGTATAGGATGGGATGGGAGGTTATTATTTTTTCCTCTGAGTAATATTACCAACATACTAACACCATTTATTTTTACATTCTACTCAACAATTAATGTATATTATTTGGATTACTATTGTGATCTTGGTTGTATATTTACTACGTTTCAGCCGATATAACTTTTGACTTTCTTCAGGTGTATCTTTTCGAACTTGGGAACATATGCAGAATTTTGAACTGAACCTTTTATTTAATCCATGAGGATAGATTGTAAAGAATTCAGTTTGGAATTCCATATAGGTTCCTGAGTTTGAAAAGATGCACCTGAAGAAGGTTGGAGGTTACATCAGCCGAAACATTGTGAATATAAAAACCAAGATAAGAATAGTAGTCAGAATAATACAAATTATCAATCCTTATCTAAAAAATTCCGAAACTCAACAATTAATGTTTCTATTTTTTCCCCTTTCTTTTTCGTTACAGACATCTATGAAGAAATACCAAAATGTGATTAATTTCCATTGGCAGTCTATTACAAGAAGCTGAGAAACAATATGTTGCTTAGTTCATGGCTCAAATCTACAAAGGAGTTTAAAGACTTTTTTTGCAAGAACAATTTTTGTCTTCTTTGTCTACATATTCAAGTCTTTGCCAAACAGCTATAGAACTACTCTCAGTGTAATAAGGGCTACCAATTTATTAAAAAAAAAGGTAGCTTTTACACAATTCCTTTATGACTGGTGCTTTCATATTTTGACAGATCATCAACTGTTTTTTTTTTTAATTTTCTGTCAAATAATTTTATAGTATTATATTTTTTTTGTGAGGCCTTGGTTTTAAGTGCAGCTAAGCTCTGAGGATAAATGAATGTAAAGAAAAACAAAAACACAAAAAAAACACAAAAGCTTTAATTTTCACTTAAAACAACTGAATACAATTCCATGGCTTCAGATATTTTTTTGCCTCTGAATTCTTTTTTTATTATTATTTTAATTTTTAAGCAAATTTTTTATCTGTTTTATATAATCTTAAAAAAGAATTATTTTTTTTAATAATTTTTCTTCCCATCCATTCTGTCTTCTGTCTGTCGCTCTTACATTCACAGCCATCTTTAAAGATCATCTTTTTTGTCTCCCTCCCCCCCAAAAAAGCAACTCAAGAAAATGTTTTGAGAACATTTAATGAATGTTCTCAAACCATCTTGTGTTTTTCAATTTTAATAGTTAAAACTCGTCACTGCTTGAATGATACCACAAATCAAAAAGGTCTATTTTTTAAATTAGTTTTTAACATTAGTTTTTATTTTTAAAACATTTAGATTTTTTGACAAAACAAGCATCAAACTAATACATTAATATTTTTTTTAAATCAACAGCAACATTTATATTTCAAAAATGTTTCTAATCCTCATAAACTCTATTATCCAGTTTTATCAACCATGATTAAACTTCGAGAAAAAAACACTATTGTGGGTTAGTTAATGTCAAGAAACAACTATTTTATTCTTAACTGGTAGGGAAAGTGCAGTTTCATGCCTTTCACAATAGTATTAGCGCATAAGTGAGCAGTATAGATCTGATAGGATTTTAATTCGGTTTGCTTATTCCCTAATCTCTATCGGTAACTGTTACACCATTGAATGAGGAAAAGTAAAGTTCTTTTCTAAGCCTAAAGTCTTATTGGACCGGCGCTTAACCCCAGTTTTATAGCATTAAATAGAATGGATGGCCTGGCCCACCCCCATGACAGGATGTTAGTCTGTCACCAGGCTGATACCCATTTATACATCTGGGTGAAATGTTTACTTATAACACCCATAATTCAGAAATGATCACCCATCTAAGGACGAACTAGGCTCAACATGTCTTAACATTGGTGACTTGACGTGATTTAACTGTAATTTATTATGAGGAACAAAGATCCATTATTTTTTTAATTATTAAAATTTTGTCCTGTAATTAGATTTGATGCTTATTTTCTGTGAATCTAAAAGCCCCCAAAAAAGAATAAAAATTTACAATAAATACAATACAATGTTTTTGCGATGAGGTGTTAATATTATTATTTACACGATTCAGACTGTTATCCTTACCGTGGCTGTTGCATTCAAAACATTCAGCAAGTGGATTAAATAAGGGGTTTGGTTTTAAAATTCTCCGAAGGTTACCGACTATAACAAAAGGCACTTGATGGAGGAGGCCAGAGAGTATGATGGCTGAAACGTTGTGCGTATAACGACCGCGTCGAGGATAACAGTCTGAATCCTAAAAATAATTCAAAAGAGCTTTTCATTATCGAGACTCATTTGAACATTGACTTTAAATCAAATATGTTTGTGAAAGGAGGTTTGTAAAGGATTACCTCTACCCCCTTCACCTCTTTGTTGATCATTTTGAATAAGAAGAAGAAGAAGAACGTCAGTCTTATTTAAATATCAAGTGAGAAACCAGTCAACTTACAGAAGGAAATATATCTGAGGTCAATGCATTCCTAGTAATATGAAATGTTTATTCTTTCTTTCTGACATTTTTATTCTTTTATTTCCAACTATGCAACATTTTCAATCCCTATTTACTTACCTCCCCACAGGGGTAGAGTTAGACACAAGGTCAGTTTTTAATGTGAGGAAAATCCAGCTCCCCAAAATGGGGCACTTTGGATTGGGACAAAAATAAAAATTGCCTCAGTTTAGAAGGACCAAGATAGAAAAGATGAAGTGTAGCATCAGAACAGACACCACACTTTGCTCCTAGCCAAAATGCTGATTTGATAAAGAATTTGCGCATTTTTCTTAATCTATACTAATATGAGAGGCACCAGTCTGTCTGCTAAGTATTTTTAGCCTATTAGATGTAGGAATGATCACCTAGAGAGGCAGATATTCTTAAGATTCGTCTTTTTTCTTATAAACGGGACCCCTGTGGGTACATGAACCCCCCCCCCCCCACTAAAAATTGTTTTACCTCTAATTTTAATGAGATTTAAACCAATTTTCTTCAGACAATCTGCAATCGCACATGCTATACCCTGAGCTCATCAGCCACTAATCAGAGCTAATACCAGAGTTTTAGTGGCTAAAGCGGTATTGTCACCACTGGCAGCTTTGGTCACCCGACAGGGTATTATTTTTATCTTATTTATGGTGTTGTGTTTCTGCTTGTCTTTTATTTCTAGTAATGCTGTTGCACTATTTGTGTACGGCTTTATTTCCGCTCATAGATGAATGATACAAAATTATACAGATTCTCCAAATTTAAGCAAGTTTTAAAATCTAATGGGGTTTTAGGACACAAAATTAAAAAAAAATTTAAGCCCATAACTCCAGTTGTGTAATCTTTATTTTCAGTTTTCACCAATAAGAAGGCCATAATGTTAATAATGTTGTGTTACTATAATGATAGACATAACATTAAACAAGACCATACCGCTAACGAGGTTTTGTTACTATGATAATAGACAAAACATTAAACACTAATAACATTTAATAATATCAAAACTAATAAAATTTTGTTACTATAATAGACATAAAATCAAACAAGAGCTTAAAACTAATAACGTTTTGTTACTATAAAAATAGGCATAACATTAAACACTAGCGTTTAATAATATTAAAACTATTAAAATTAGGAGAGTAGAAAATGGACCTTGGGTTTACTTTCGACAGCCTCGTAACTCTTGCTTCCCTTATTTTGTCCTTTACTCCTCACCTTCGATGAGAGATGTTTCTGACAAAGAGGGAAGAATTGCTGTTTTCTGGGTCCAGAATCTATCTGGCTACTTTTTGACCTTGAAATAGTATTTTTTTTTAGCTCCTTACATCAAGTGGTTTCATGCCTTGTCTGGAGCGATTTCCATAAAAAAAATAATAACGTTTTGTTACTATAATAATAGGCATAACATTAAACAACAGTGAGAGAGAGACAGCAAGAGAAATACATAGACAACTAAGTGAAAAATAGGTGACTTGTTCAATTAATTACAATTCACGGCTAATGTGAAGAATTAAAATGGAATATTTTTCCAAACATAACTCAATCCCAGAACTAAGGAATATTTTAGCATGTATTTTGTGTCATGTGTATAGGAAAAAAAGTCGGAATGGAAACAAACGTTGATGAACTCAGCTTTAGTACAATAAGTGATGATTGTTTAAAATCATTTGATGCATTGAGAATGACTTAATTGAGAATTTTCAATGAATATTAATCGGTTATATATCACTTTAATACCAAGAATCGCTTTTTAATCAATTTTTTTAAATAAAAAAGAAAATATTTTTGTGAAACTATATCTTCTTTGAGGCAGAAGTAAACAAGATTGGACAGACAGAGCCTCTTATATGGATACATTGATGCATCTACAAATGCTGTTTCAAATGTACGTGTGACAAACCAATGGACAAATCCTCTTATAGGCATGACAGTAAAAAACTAATAACATTTAATAATATTAAAACGAATAACGTTTTGTTACTATGATAATAGACATAACATTAAACAAAGACATAACACTAATAACGTTCTTATTGTCGGCATCCGTCTGTCTCAGGAGACAATGGAGTTCTGCGCCTCAGATTAGTCCATTGCCGAATTGTAGCGTCTGCAGTGGCTGTACAAGCCTATCCTGGATCGGTAAGCTCTGTTGCAGTTGCCACAAATGTAAGTGGTGTCTGGTTCTGAGAGCTCTGTTGCAGACCTCTGTCGTCTGTTCTCTCTTCTCTCCTTCCACTGCTGGTCTCTCCTCTCTTCACTCTTCTTGAAGCATGCCTTCACAGTTCTTCGGCAGCTGCAGTTTTCAGCCATGGAGACGTAACATTAAACAAGACCAACGCTTGGATGCACCTAAAAATACAGCTTATTCTTATTGGCTTTCTTCACAGCTAAAAACAAGTGTATCAAAATACTTTGCAATAATATTGATCACAAAAAGATAAAAATTACTTTTATCAAGTGAATAGAATAAATGTTGCCCTCAGATTTTCGGTATGAAATGCACAATTTCTTCTGACTGGTTCATAATTATTTTTCGAATATCAGGACGACTTTATAATATGGTATTATTTCAGGCGCCATTTTTATTGGTTGGCTGCGAATGTTATGTGTCATAAGATGAAGGCAATTCATTTATCAAGCTTGAGTATAGGTGCGGCTAATCTAGACTTTGAGCCAATCTTTTCCCATCCTTTTCCCTTCTGTAACCCTCAGTCCCATTTGTACATTTGTCTAATCTGCCATTACTGATTGTGTAAATATCTTCTATAATTGTTTAACTACTAAGCCTAGAAGTTGGTTTAAAATTAAAAAAGAGCAAAAAAACAACAAAAAACACATAACTGCAAGCAACAAGTCTTTCTAATCTTATAAACCCACTGTGGTCTGTCCATTTGTGTACTTGTAAAATTCATTATACTCAAATGGTGTAAATAATTTTTTTTTTCCATGCTGTCATTTTAAATGTCTGTATCTTTCCACCATATAAAAAGAACAAAAAAAAAAGAGTCCATCTTTTGCATAGATTTATATTCAAACGATTTTATTTTGTTTGTTGTCGCTAAAGTTTAAAATTTCAGTATCAAAATAAGAATAGATTTGATTCTTGACCAGTATTTTTTCATCTGCTCATTTCCACAGCACCATCATTGTTAATTTTGAGTAAAAGATGTGACTGAGTCTGTATGTGTATATCATCCATCGATGATAAGTGGTTTCAAATGATATAAATGCAAGAAAAGAAAGAACGAAAAAATGCTGCGAGCACTCAAGGCAGCTAATCCATTTTTTTTTAAATCTTAAAAAAGTTTGGAAAAAATGATTTAATGCCACTGAGTGAAGAGAAAAAGAAGAAAAAAATGGTTTGATTTCTACATGTAACGAAGTCTGCAGTATTATGACCTCTGATTGTACCTTCCTCTTTTTATGGCGACTTCCAAACATTCCTGACTGCAATTATTAAACATATTCAACACAGTTTAGAATTTCTGATTAGAAGTGGATCAAATGTTGAAGAGGTTAACTTTCCAAATGTTCATCTCGACCGCCTTTTTACATAAAAAAATAATCTTGACATTTGTGAAAACCTGTTTCCTTTCTTTACCCTCCATACTTTACCTTTGCAAAGTTTCTAACAAACAAAATGTGTGATTAATACCCGGTTATAATATACCCTGGTTATAAATAATACTCTTATAACCAGCACTTATCAAATCGGGTGAACTAATTGTCAAGGTTGGTGTTCAAGTTTTTTTTGTTTAAAAATCAAAAACAACAACAAGGCCACGGAACCCTCAACAATTGGAGACAGTTTGTAAACTTATTCTTCTTACCCAACATTTGTGCACTTTCTGTATTCTAATTCAACCAGGGTGCTAAGTTCTGAGGAAGAAGTCATATCAAAACCTTAACCTCTTTCCTTTGATCCCATTTCCATTCATCATTTGTAAAGCTTTCTTTTATAATTCTATCAAGTTCAATGTGCTTCCTACAAGAATTTATCTTAAACCATTCATTCGATCAAATTTTTTTTCATTATTTAATTCCAACAGTTTGAGCTCAGTTGATTTTACAGATTTCTAAACTATCCAATCGTTCGAGATCAATATTGATATTGTTATTAATGTTATACAATATTATTGATTGGAAGACAATGCTATTACTTTTACATATTTTTGAATATCAACATTGACATTAGTTTGTCTGTTTTATGACAAATCAACCATTTGGGTGTTATTTAAATGATTCATTTTATACAATAAACTCGACACAGGTAGCTACTTTACTAATAACTCATAAAAATTGCGGGTTCATACATACCTGGCACAGGCTGAGTAGGTGTGTTCTTACCAGTCGGAGATACGTCCTCAACAATCAGTCCGACTGACTTTATTGCTGTAGAGCTGAGGTATGGTTCTGTTCAATCTCAGGAAGTACACTCTCCCAGGCTTTACCTTCTCTTTGAGAAAGGGTTAGTTTATTGCTAATCGCCTGAGGAAACCTGACTGGGGAATGCAGACAGGACTGTTCAGGCATTTTTTTATCGGCCAAAGCGTGCTAATCCTAGTGTGCTGGCTTTTCACACTTGACCTTGTGTCTAGCCTTCTGAAGGGGAGATAAATAAAAAATACTTTGACCTTGTGTCTAACCTCCTGGAGGGGAGGTAAATAAATCAATATTAGCCCTCTCTCACCTGACTGCCGCGCAATGACAGATTCATGATTAGATAGATCTGCAATGTGAAATCTGACCGAACCCAACACATTAGATCAGAGGATTTGTGAAAAACACTACACTTGCCCAGCATAGAGATTATCCTTAGAATGAATCGGTTACACTGGTATATAGTCATGTGGAATGTTCATCTTCCTGAATAAACCGTTGCAGAAGCATGGGTATCTTAAATTGCAGGAAGGTTGGCTGGCCAAGGAAAACTTGGAAGCAAGTGACAGAGTGGAATTTGGAGACAGTTGACTCGTTGAACCATGAGAACTGAAGAATGTGCTTGCGTACTATCAGAAAACGTCTGACTGCTGAACAAGGGAAGAGACGTTAACTGAATAGAAGAAGAAAAAGAGATGATTACAGCATAGGATTTGAACACAGTATAGCCAATTCCATAGCCTGCGATTGTATCTATTAAGTCAATTACGAACTCCCACATTGATATGTCCGTTCAATAATGGATGGTATTGTCTAATATTGAGTTTTTGGTTTCTTGTATCTCTAAAATTGTCAAGAAGGTCGAGAGTGTCTTGGCATCACTCAGCAAGAACTTTGTTAGTCGCTCTCAAGCCATTTTTTTAAACTGTATACAGCTGGTATTTATTTCCTTCCCACCACAGGAAGATGTGACACAAGATTGGAAGGTGGGGAGAGTCAAGCCAGCGCCCCTAAAGAAGGAGCACTCTGGCCTTTTAAATATTACCTGGACAGCCCCGTCGGCATTCCCCTGTTGGGGCGCCTGAGGCAGTAAGCAATAAACTTACTCAACCCCCAAAGAGGGGAGGCAAGGCCTGGGAGAGTGGACCTCCTAAAACTACCCAGGACCAATACCTCAGCCCAACGGATAAAAGGCCATCAAAATGGCCCAGTTCCCGCTGGACTGATTGTCGAGAACGAATCCTCGACTGGTATTTACCAGTCTGAAGTCTCTAAGCAACTGAAGTTGCAGAGAGGCTAGAATTAGCTATCGTGCAACCTAACTTAGAAGTCTGGTTTCTTGCTCAAAATATTGTTTGCCTGGAAACTGTTCAGAGATGGGCAACCAAGCGAATACCCTCCATCAGACACCTGCCATACTCTGAACGTCTTGCTTGCCTGGGATTCATTGAAGCTCCGACATCTAGCAACTGACTTAGTAAACACCCACAACATTATTAAGCATCTCGCCAACAATAATCTGGGGTACTCTTTGATCTTCATGTATCTAACACACGTGGACATGACTTTTAGAAACATTTTTTCACGCTCAGAATTGCTGAATCCTGGAACAAACTGTCTGCATCAATTGTTGGCTGCAGATACACTGCATCCTTTAAAACTCTCATGCTTCTCGAAATTTACCAAAACTACGACTGGTGTCCCCACACCTCCATACACATGCACACATGTACTTGCACTTTTGATGAGTTGTAGTTCACCTGAGCACTCTACACAATAATTTCATTATTATTATTTACTCACTAGGAGTTTTCACGCACGTCATTATCAGTGATTGGTCACTGACAATAACTAGTGGTGTTCCCTGGAGTCTGAGTGACAACAAGTTTCTCCAGATTTTCAGCACTCTACGCCTCTTTCAATAACCATTGCAAATCATTTTGCGTTATCGCAACAGCCATTTACCATTGATTTATCGCTAGCAACAACCGTTGGTCTTCTCTGAAATTGGATTGGTAATAAGCCTCCCCAAGGTTCCAGTACTCTCCGTACCCTTCCAATGGAGGTCTGGTTGGTGCTCTCCCTCCTTGGTCTTTCCATCCTCCTTAATCTTTCGCAACCATTTTGTGTTGTATCAGCCGAGGCTAGTATCACCACATGCGTGGGTGTATGTATTGGGCGGGGGGGGGGGGGCAGTTTATGGGGTTTCTGGCAGTTTCAGTTCTCTCTTTGTTATAACTAGCAGGACTACTCTATGTTGCCTGGTACCATAAGCAACAAAATGGAATAGGTTAAAGAGTGTGTATAACATCTTTCTTTTAAAACTTGTTTATCTGTGTGCCTCTCTCTATCTTTCTCTCACTAACCCTCTCCCTCTCTTTTTCCCCTCCACTCTGCCTATTCCTTTCTCCTGTTTTATCGTACTAAAAATAATAATAAAAATGTAAGAAATTCACCTGAGCTTTCAGTTTTAAAGTTATTTCTCCCGGACAACACCGAGTTTCTTGTCTTTCTCCCTTCCAGCTAAACACTCTAATGAAACAGACACCTGCATATATTTATTCCCAGGCAACACCGAGTTTCTTGTCTTCTTCCTTCTCTGCCTCAATAATATAATGAAAACCAAGTTACAAAAATATCTGAAATGCTCCAAACTGTTGGAATCGATTGAAACGGAACACCTTGATACTGAGTCATTTTCTACACTTACATCATTCGTATATTTGTTATAACTTTTTTTTCCCCCCTTTTTTTTCTATTTTCATCGTAGTTTGTTTTGTGGATCTACAAGCTGAAAATGTATGTGCATCTGCGAAATGACTGTTACAAAAAAGAATTACTTGCAATGATTCCTTTGCTTGCTTGAAAATTTGTCAGGGAAAATTTATCATATATTCAATTGTTTAAAAAGTCAAAGATTGTACCAGTTTTAAGATTGTGTGTGTGTTTTTTTATATCATGTTTATTGAGAATAGCGAAATCTACTTAACGCTATTAAAAGCAGTTATCTTTTCTTTTTTTAACAAAGTTTTCCAGAAATGTAAATAAAATCAGGTTTACAAAAAAACGAAGATTTAGACACACACTGTGTTATATATATATATATATATAAACAACTTGGAAGGATACAAAATTATGACATATTCATCATTAAGTATACAAATTCCAAAAATTCCACATCTGCAAAGTATATATATATATATATATATATATATATATATATATATATATATGAATGTGTGCAGAGATAATATGGTAAAAGTAGATATACTAAAACAATGCAATCATTTGGTGAGATTTCGTTTTATTATAAAGACTTCCTCAGAAATAATAATAAAGACTAAATATTAAAATCTCATGATATAAGTTAATTTGATTGTATTCTGGTATATCCGTTTTTTCCATTTCATATCTACATTTTTTCAAATTTCATCCAACCTGTTCTTTATTAACTTTCACATATTTGTAAGATTGTTTTTCATGCTTTATTTATTTATTTTTTTAGCAAATAAATTTCTAAGTTTTGTTTCATGCCATCTAAAATAAGAAACAATAAGTTTATTATTATTATCGTTATCGTATATTCTAATTTAAAAATTACAATTTTTAAATATTTGTAAAACAACACAAAACAAACATTGAAAATAAATAGATATGTACATTAATATATATATACATAATTTAATGAAACTTTCTGAAAGTAGATACATTGTATGTAACAAGAAGTCAGTCTTTTTAGTGTGTGTATATATATATATATATATATATATATATATATATATAATTAAACATGGTTAATATGAATAATGGAACTACTTTTTGAACTATGTTTATTATTGAGACGTTCTGAAAGTAGTTCCATTATATTTAACATTTATATTAACCATATATACATTCGTATACACAATTAATATACACAACTATTTTTTTTTTGATGAATATGCTTTGAATATAAAATGTTAAAATGTCAAAAAGAAGAAGTTTTACAACTATAAAAGAGGTGATTTTAATTGAATGAAAACAGGAAAAGGCAAAGTGTTAAATAAATGCAATGCCTTTGAAATAAAAATTATGTATTTCTTGAACATAGAAAAAATATGCAAACAAGGAAAGAAACTTTCTAGAATGAAAAGATCTGGTTAAACTGACAAAGTCAATTCTCGAGCTGAAGATAGCAGAGTAAATCCACAAATCAGCTTATTAAAAG
>OY744537.1:61036861-61126861 GCA_963556195.1 Sepiola atlantica | reverse complement strand
GATAAAAAGATAAAAACCGAACAAACTGGGGGGGGGGGGATAAAATGAACCATTTTCAATCAAATGTGTAGAAAGAATTTTTTTGTGGGGGGGAGTTTGTCAATGTTTTCATTTTCATTTGTTTCGCTGTTTTTTTTTTTTTGTTTTTTTTTCTTCTTGCTAACATAAAAGAAAGAAAGAAAGAAAGAAAATGGGTTAGATTTAGGGGTTAGGGCTCCCGTTCTTAGCGATAACCAAGCCCTGCATTCAAACTGCCAAGCTCTAACTGGAAGACTGGCAGACGCTAATGTAAGACGACTAATTTCAAAGAAAAAATACATAGATTAAAATCATTTTTTTTTTTTTTTTGTGAAAATAATTTTTTTTTAAAGGGGGTAAAATGTTGTCAATGTTTTTATAAGATAAAAGAAAGAAAAAAAATGATATTATTCCGTCAGCGCTCGGGCACTTCAGCGACCTGCCCGATCGTTGTCGACGCGAAGTCACGGAAATGAGGCGCGTCATCTGGAACAGTACCAAATTTTTTATTGTTTGTAAATTTTACTTATTACATGAGATGATTGTGGGCGTCTGCATTTAACTATGGCAACACGATATACCCTTCTGATAAGCTTCACAAATGAACTCAAACATAATTGCTGTAGTTTAATACAGAGGCAGGCAAAATGGTGACACTCGTATTTGTGTAAGAAGTAACATTAAAATAGAATGGTAAGTATTTGTTTTCTATTGAAATGGATCGAGATTCTAAAGGTTTATGACTGTTGGCTCATCCGCCTAGTTACATCCTTTTTTATGGCGCTCTGATTGTTAAGAAGCGCCCAAACTTTTTTACTAGATTTTTATTTATCCTAAAACAATATTTTAAAAACAATATTTAAAAAAAATAATAATTACATCCTTTTTTTATGGCGCTCTGATTGTTAAGAAGCGCCCAAACTTTTTTACTAGATTTTTATTTATCCGAAAACAATATTTTAAAAACAATATTTAAAAAAAAAAATAATTACATCCTTTTTTTTTTATGGCGCTCTGATTGTTAAGAAGCGCTCAAACTTTTTTACTAGATTTTTATTTATCCTAAAACAATATTTTAAAAATAATATTTAAAAAAAAAATAATTACATCCTTTTTTTTATGGCGCTCTGATTGTTAAGAAGCGCCCAAACTATTTTACTAGATTTTTATTTATCCGAAAACAATATTTTAAAAACAATATTTAAAAAAAATAATAATTACATCCTTTTTTTTATGGCGCTCTGATTGTTAAGAAGCGCCCAAACTACTTTACTAGATTTTTATTTATCCTAAAACAATATTTTAAAAACAATATTTTAAAAAAAAAATAATTACATCCTTTTTTTTATGGCGCTCTGATTGTTAAGAAGCGCCCAAACTATTTTACTAGATTTTTATTTATCCTAAAACAATATTTTAAAAACAATATTTAAAAAAAAAAAATAATTACATCCTTTTTTTTTTTATGGCGCTCTGATTGTTAAGAAGCGCCCAAACTACTTTACTAGATTTTTATTTATCCTAAAACAATATTTTAAAAACAATATTTAAAAAAAAAAATAATTACATCCTTTTTTTTTATGGCGCTCTGATTGTTAAGAAGCGCTCAAACTTTTTTACTAGATTTTTATTTATCCTAAAACAATATTTTAAAAACAATATTTAAAAAAAAAATAATTACATCCTTTTTTTTATGGCGCTCTGATTGTTAAGAAGCGCCCAAACTACTTTACTAGATTTTTATTTATCCGAAAACAATATTTTAAAAACAATATTTTAAAAAAAAAATAATTACATCCTTTTTTTTTTATGGCGCTCTGATTGTTAAGAAGCGCTCAAACTTTTTTACTAGATTTTTATTTATCCTAAAACAATATTTTAAAAACAATATTTAAAAAAAAAATAATTACATCCTTTTTTTTATGGCGCTCTGATTGTTAAGAAGCGCCCAAACTATTTTACTAGATTTTTATTTATCCTAAAACAATATTTAAAAAAAAAATAATTACATTCTTTTTTTTTATGGCGCTCTGATTGTTAAGAAGCGCCCAAACTTTTTTACTAGATATTTATTTACTCTAAAACAATATTTTAAAAACAATATTAAAAAAAAAAATAATTACATCCTTTTTTTTTTATGGCGCTCTGATTGTTAAGAAGCGCCCACACTTTTTTACTAGATTTTTATTTATCCTAAAATAATATTTTAAAAACAATATTTAAAAAAAAAATAATTACATCCTTTTTTTATGGCGCTCTGATTGTTAAGAAGCGCCCAAACTATTTTACTAGATTTTTATTTATCCTAAAACAATATTTAAAAAAATAATAATTACATCCTTTTTTTTTATGGCGCTCTGATTGTTAAGAAGCGCCCAAACTTTTTTACTAGATATTTATTTACTCTAAAACAATATTTTAAAAACAATATTTAAAAAAAAAAATAATTACATCCTTTTTTTTTTATGGCGCTCTGATTGTTAAGAAGCGCTCAAACTTTTTTACTAGATTTTTATTTATCCTAAAACAATATTTTAAAAACAATATTTAAAAAAAAAATAATTACATCCTTTTTTTTATGGCGCTCCGATTGTTAAGAAGCGCCCAAACTATTTTACTAGATTTTTATTTATCCGAAACAATATTTTAAAAACAATATTTAAAAAAAAAAATAATTACATCCTTTTTTTTTTTTATGGCGCTCTGATTGTTAAGAAGCGCTCAAACTTTTTTACTAGATTTTTATTTATCCTAAAACAATATTTTAAAAACAATATTTAAAAAAAAATAATTACATCCTTTTTTTTATGGCGCTCTGATTGTTAAGAAGCGCCCAAACTATTTTACTAGATTTTTATTTATCCTAAAACAATATTTAAAAAAAAAATAATTACATTCTTTTTTTTTATGGCGCTCTGATTGTTAAGAAGCGCCCAAACTTTTTTACTAGATATTTATTTACTCTAAAACAATATTTTAAAAACAATATTAAAAAAAAAAATAATTACATCCTTTTTTTTTTATGGCGCTCTGATTGTTAAGAAGCGCCCACACTTTTTTACTAGATTTTTATTTATCCTAAAACAATATTTTAAAAACAATATTTAAAAAAAAAATAATTACATCCTTTTTTTATGGCGCTCTGATTGTTAAGAAGCGCCCAAACTATTTTACTAGATTTTTATTTATCCTAAAACAATATTTAAAAAAATAATAATTACATCCTTTTTTTTTATGGCGCTCTGATTGTTAAGAAGCGCCCAAACTTTTTTACTAGATATTTATTTACTCTAAAACAATATTTTAAAAACAATATTTAAAAAAAAAAATAATTACATCCTTTTTTTTTTATGGCGCTCTGATTGTTAAGAAGCGCTCAAACTTTTTTACTAGATTTTTATTTATCCTAAAACAATATTTTTAAAAAAAATAATTACATCCTTTTTTTTTATGGCGCTCTGATTGTTAAGAAGCGCCCAAACTTTTTTACTAGATATTTATTTACTCTAAAACAATATTTTAAAAACAATATTTAAAAAAAAAAATAATTACATCCTTTTTTTTTTATGGCGCTCTGATTGTTAAGAAGCGCTCAAACTTTTTTACTAGATTTTTATTTATCCTAAAACAATATTTTAAAAACAATATTTAAAAAAAAAATAATTACATCCTTTTTTTTATGGCGCTCTGATTGTTAAGAAGCGCCCAAACTATTTTACTAGATTTTTATTTATCCGAAAACAATATTTTAAAAACAATATTTAAAAAAAAAAATAATTACATCCTTTTTTTTTTCATGGCGCTCTGATTGTTAAGAAGCGCTCAAACTTTTTTACTAGATTTTTATTTATCCTAAAACAATATTTTAAAAACAATATTTAAAAAAAAAATAATTACATCCTTTTTTTTATGGCGCTCTGATTGTTAAGAAGCGCCCAAACTATTTTACTAGATTTTTATTTATCCTAAAACAATATTTAAAAAAAAAATAATTACATCCTTTTTTTATGGCGCTCTGATTGTTAAGAAGCGCCCAAACTTTTTTACTAGATATTTATTTACTCTAAAACAATATTTTAAAAACAATATTTAAAAAAAAAATAATTACATCCTTTTTTTTTTTTTTAGAGCACTCTTATTGTTAAGAAGCGCTCAAACTTTTTTACTAGATTTTTATTTATCCTAAAATAATATTTTAAAAAAAAATAATTACATCCTTTTTTTTTTATGGCGCTCTGATTGTTAAGAAGCGCCCACACTTTTTTACTAGATTTTTATTTATCCTAAAATAATATTTTCCAAACTTCATTTACTAATACATTCCCTTCTTTCTCCTCCTCGTAGATTGAGCTTTTTGGTAAGGGAAATTGGCGGCTTCGCGATAATGTAGAACTGTTCATAAGAGAATAGAGCACTCTAGGCGGTCGCTAATTTCTATGTAAACATAGGTATGCATTATAAATGTCCCTACTTTTGTAGTGAGGGTCGATAGCCTAGATGTAAGAGACTCTGACAGTGCTGTTGGGTATCAAATCTCAGTTTGAAGAACTTGTTAGTCTAGCTACATTGAAGAACTATAATACAGAGAAACAGTCTTCTCTGGATGACTATTATATATATATGTATCATCTATTATTATTATATATATACAGTTGTCTGTGTCATTATTTTAAATAGTTTGCTTACATGTTTATTCACTAATTCTATATATTAACCATTTTGTTTTGTCTGAAATTTTATTTCGTGTTTAACAACTTCCTCATATGTATATGCGCGCTCCCCTATAGGTGGATCACTCTGGTGAAGGAAATCATGGTTTCCACTTAAGGTAAAAGCAATATTCTTCTGTAAAAAGAATTGAGTACTTTTGTTTAACAGTATCATTAAACAAAAGAAAATGTAAACAAATGAATAGTTTTATTTGAATACAATATAATTTCTCACACTTCTAGTATCAAATTTGTTAGCTCAGTCAGTAGAGTACCAAATGTCAACCACTGGGTCCGGGTTTCAAATCTTGCTATGTTTAGCCACATTGATGAGTCATAGATGACGAAACAGCTGTCATATGTGAGATTGCAGCAAAAGTTGAGAAATTTTATACTAGTTATTGTTAGTTTTAACCAAAGTGCACTAGTGTTGCGATCACGGTAAAGCAGTGTTGAACGAAAAGGTGTCTGTTTCACTTTGTTGGTTTTTTTTTTGGTTTTTTTTGCCTGGCTTTCTAAGTTAGACATTACTGGAAAAATAAATATATCCGCTACAAAGTTATATGAAAGAAATATGAAACCAGTAACAGAAAGTTTAAACAAATGTTTAGGGGTAGACTTTTTTATCAGCCAGCCCTGTAACCCCCTCCTTCACTATTGGGCTCTAGAAGAGCTTACTTTTTGGCTAGCCTGTTTGGAGTCCAGGGGATTGAACACTGGTGGTGGAGTTTCTTTCAGGCTTGGTATTTCTTGAAGTGATTCTGCCTTCCTCTCCCTTTTTATTATTATGATTAGCTCCTTACATCTAGTGGCTTCATGTCTTGTCTGGGGCGACTTTCATAAAAAAACATAAACACATGTATTATAATGATAAAAAGATTTTCATGAAAATTCGAAAAAGGAAAAAAAAAGAAAAAAAGCTCAATGTTGAGTCATCAGAAACGACAATTAAATTAATTTTTTGGAACTTCATACACAGATTTATTTCTTCCAGAGCAAAATAAGTACTTGAACATGTTTTTTAGAAAAAGATCCGGTCAAATTGTACACCGACTATAATAGTAAAAAAGGAAAATAATAAGAAAAACTTGTTATTGATCAGCATCGAGCTAAAATGTTATTTACACAAGGCTAACTTGTATTTAATTATTTTTTTATAAACCGGAGAAAGAACTGCCTGATCAGTTTGTTCTTTAGCTGATCAGAACTTTTCAACGTGATGAAAAGGGAATACAAAACAGAACCATTTAAATGGAAGATAGTCCGTTTTAAGGACATCTCATTCATTAATTTTTTTTAAAAATCCCAGTATATGTATTTTTTAGTTCTTTTACTTGATAATATAAAGCTTCAGTATGCACAAAACTTTCTTTGTTATCTTATTTTTGTTTTGAAATTGCAATTTCTTCATTTTTCCTTTTAAAGTTACTAAATGTGAGGAAAAATGTGTACAGACGAAGGGAGGTAACCCATTCATACCGTCGTGTAACAAAAAATGTCGTCTGCTGCTAATAATAATGTTTTAGAATTGTTTTTTTAAATTAGAAATTGCATAATATACCCTTGAAACTTATAAAAAAAACTGTTTATGCAAAAATATATAAATTATTTCATCTGTTTATTGTATGAAAAAAATGTGAAATTGAGTATATGTAAAAAGAAGTTTATTTTTAATTTATAAAAAAAATATTGTCAGTCAGCTAACTTTATAGACTGGTAAATATGTCGTAAAACGATAAATCTAAAGGGAATAAATTTAAAATGGATAGAAAAGAAATGCTAGTATTTTGTAAATAGACTTTGAAATGTGTTTTTTTTTTTATCAAAGCTGCTTTCATTGTTCTAGATATTAAGACTCCAGCTGTGGTTGTGATGCTGATAGTGTGAAATGTATGTTGTGCAAAATACTCATTGAATCCATAAAAATAAAAAATAAAATAATTCAAAATTTAGTTAATCAAGAACATAAATGTGATACAAGACGTTTTTTTATTTATTTACTTATTTTTTTATAATTTCCCACCACTTTTTCTGAGAGTGCTGGCATTTTCTTCTTGCCAAAATGTTGTCCAGCCTCTAAAAAGGGTTAGGTTTGCTGCCGAGTAGAAGACAGTTGTATCTCTGGACTCCATATATAGTTAATCAGCCTAAGACGTACAAACGTTAGGCTCTTTATTTATTCTGTGTATGTTTTCTAAGATTTAAAAAAAAAAAAGTAATCATGGTTATGATTAAAGCCATGGATTATTGCGATTTGATGGGGCATAAAAGAAAAACTCCCAAAACCACTTCCCAGTGTTTCTGTATATGAACAAAATATTCAAAACTGTGCAAAATATTCTTGGATTTTACAGTTTTTGTTTCTTGCTAAACAATAAATTTGTAATTGAATTTCTATTGTGTTACGTTTTTTATTTGAAATTTAATCAACAGTAATGGATCCATTCTTACAATGCATCCATTTAATCTTCTCTTTTTTTTTTCCAATTTTCTTTTCTCTTCGTTTTTTTGCTGGGGACGGGGCATTCTGCTGGATGCCAGACATTCACCCACTATTTCATAGACTTCAACTGAGAGATATTTTTTAGCTGTCCCTTCAAGTGCAATTGTTTGGATCCTTCTTGCACTTGGTTCACCGGGTGTATTCGTCAGATAGTATTGAAAATTCTTTTTCATGAGCCTAGTGGCTCCTATGATTGCTGGAATGATTGAGATCTTTCTAAGATTCTAGTTTCTTTTCATGTCGTACATAAGACCTTGTTATTTAGTTATCTTTTCCCTCTCAGCTCATTTTAAGCTAGCATCATTAGGGACACTGACTTTAACTAGAGTTGCTACTCTCTCCCTCTTGTCCCATATCTATATGTCAGATTTTTTAAGCATGTAGCTGTAGGGATTGCATAGTCATAGTGGATGGTGTATGATTTATTTCCAACAGTTCTTTCTGGTATATGTTCCCAGAACTTACTGTTACATTGGATATTAAATTTTGTACAGATTGTCAAGTGGAGATATTTACAAACTCTGTTGTATAGTAGCCATACCTCAACAAAACCTTATAACTGGATGTCAGGTTGCTCACACTCTCCACTTCTGTGTGGCAGAACTTGCACTTGTTTGTGCGTTTCACGGTGAAAATGCTATTTCAAATTGAAGCATGACAGATCAAGTAAAATGCTATTTCAAACTTTTAAGCAAAACAGGTTGACAGAAATTCTATTTAAAATTTAAATATGACAGACCAACGAAAAGGCTATCTCAAGCTTAGTATTTTAGTTGTAATGTTAATTTCAAACTTAAGCATGACAGACTAAATAAAATGCTATTTTGAACTTTTAAGCAGAACCGATTGACAGAAATGCTATTTCAAATTTAAATGTGACAGCCCAACGAAAATGCTATTTCAAACTTAAGAATGAATGTTGGACATAAACCCTCACAGCGATGCTTGGATATATCTAAGAAGATCCATACTTTTTTACAATTACACCTCCATTATAAAAAGCGATTTATTATTTTTAAACTGGGCAATTTTTCGAATGAATACTTCAATAAAATTTTACAATCTCGGTGCATTTCGATGACAAACAAGTAGTTCTGGTGATATTTTTAGAAATTTGAAAACCAATGACAATGTATTTTTTTTTAATAAATAAATTTTATTTATTTTAATAAGCTGACATAAAGTGTGTCACCACCTATGGGACATGATAAGTCAAACAGCCACTGTGGTGTGCGATTTGTCATGTTCCACATTGTGAAACATTTTGTGTTGATTTTGCTCCTATATGACAAAGATACTACAATGTTGGTACTATGAAGACATTATTTAATGACATCAGGGTGGAACTCATGATGTCCTTTTTGAAGACAGTGAGTTTATTCCTCAAAATCTAATACCTATAATTCCAATGAACCAAACTGCTCTATGGATTAAATTGAATTAATTGCAGATTGTTTATTTGCAGAATATACACATACAAAAGAAATTGATCTGCAAATGATCTATATACAAGATAAAATCTGTTAAATGTTTTAAAATATTATGAACCTAAAGCATAAAATACTTTTACCAAAATAAATGAAGTAGGCATTAAATAACCCAAAAGGGTTGATATGTTGTAAAACAAAACAAAATATTACAATATGTATACATGTGTGAAAAAACGTCTTCGAAACCGGTCAAATCTCTTGTTTTTGTTTTTCTCCTGCATTTTAACCTGTTTTCCGTTTGTCTCTTTTTTCACACATTTTGTCTACCACAGCATTTCATTTTCTTGACTTATCATGTACCTTACCCAATATATATATATATACATATAAAAAGGAATGAGGGAAATAAGCAAATACAGACTACATAGAATAAAAAGGAATTAACACAGGTGAAGCTGATTTCGATTTCAATATTTCGTTTCATTTATAAAACTTTTTCAAGAAAAGAATTTTATTGAACAGAGTCAAGCAGATATACATCAAGTTTGGAATAGTGGAGCGAATAAGAAAACCCAAAGGCAGGGTTGGTAAGATAAGGGATAGTGCTTGGGTTGGTGGAAGTAGGATGGGTGGTAAGACGAATGTTGGTTGTGTGTTTACGGATTATTTGTTGGTGGCAGTATTTTGATAGTGAAAAGGGAGTGCATATCAGAGGTTAAGGGGATAGAAGTAAGGAGGAGTGTTATGGTGAGGTGTAGGGTAGTTTATGAATTGCTAGGTGTGAAAGGAGATTTTTCAAAAAGCAATAGAAATGTTTAAGCGGTGGGGAGGAGGGAAGAAATGGTCGAGGGGGAGTGGGGGAAAAGGCAGTTATTTTGGAATGTATGGATATGTAAATGTATGTTAAATGTCAAAATATCAAGAAATAGTCTTATCGAATATCGAAATTAATATATTGTTCAGTCAGGATATTTTTGTTATGGTGGTGAGATTTGAAAATAAATACTTAATTATTGGTTGATGTGGTTTTTCGATTGGAATATAAGACTAGCTTCTATAAGCCATCTCAGTTTAGTATATGTGCATGTTTAATTAGCAAAAGATTTGTGGAGATTAAATTTGTGGTTGAAAATTAACATGTGTGATATCAAAGCATTTATTATAATATACAATAGCGTGCTCACTATTTAGACATTTGGGTGCTTCACGAACCTTAAAGATAAAATATTTTGAACGTTTTTTTGTTTCTGAAGTTTAATATAAAGACAAATACGACAAAGCCTATAATCATATCATGCAAAAAATAACATTTTAAATGAAAAATAAAAACGAAAAACTATTTTCTCAAAATGCACTGATATTCTAAGAGCTTATGACTATTGAAGTATTCACTTCTAAATTTGGCATATTTCACTTCATCATAAAACAAGGGTCTTATTAGGGGTGGGACGTAATGAGTGAACATTTCAGATTCATGCGAGTAGTATGTTTCGTGTTCATTTATACATAACTAACGCTAAACAATCAAACATTTTGAAAATTTTGCAAATTTCAGAAGGTGCAGGCCAAAAATAGCCGTTAGGGCTCCACGGGACTCAAAATCCATCATTTTTCGGTGAAAAAGTAGTTTCATGCGACATTGCAGGTCCTAAAACATCCTCAAAAGCTATGAATGGATATAGATGGTTAGATCTGATATAGTACTTTAATTTAGGACAATTTTCAGGCTGTGAAAGGGTTTTCATGAATGTAAAATAGCCAAAAACTAGTGGCCTGCACCTTCTGAATTTTGCAAAATTTTCAAAATGTTTGATTGTTTAGTGTTATTTATGTATAAATGAACACAAAAAAATACTACTCGCATGAAGCTGAAATTTTCACCCATTACGTCCCACCCCTAGTCTTATCTAATATATAAAATAAAGTGACGGGCAGGTGAAGCACTCTTTAGCCTTGGTGGGCAATCACCTAGAGATGGTGTCTCGATAATAACGCTGGTTCCCATCACTTCACTGGGTTAGCGTCAGGAAGAGCATCTTACCTATAAAAATCTTGCCTCAATTAAGTAAATGACTTCCAAAGAAATCTGACCAGAGATAAGTCTGGGAGTCAATTTTCTAAAAGCCATTCAACACATGCTAGCATGTAAAACGGACGTTAATGATGATGATGATGATTCTGTTTCTCGAATCTTTGTGGTTAATAACTTTCTTGCTTCAAAATTAATATTTGATTCTGATGCACCATTTTTTGTGGAACATTGGTCCATGTTCTTAACAAAAGAATGTATTTCGATTTAATTTCTTTCAAAAAATAATTTATTCACCTTGGAAGATGAACACATTTCTCAATTTCTAGATAGCAGAAGCAGACCTGTGTCTGAAAAAGAGGGAAAGGAAGTCGATGTACTTTTCACTTCCTTTCTCTGCTTTCTTTTCATTACTTTGAGAGAGGGCCACACACAGAGGGACAGTCTGCTTTATGTATCGAATTAATAGTATCACGATATCATACTTTCCACATCGGTCAATTGCTTAGCGTGCCTTTTCATAGAAACAGTCTGTGAGTTTGAACCTCAACTGGTCATCATTATTTTTACTCTGATTTTTCTTCTCAAAATGAACGTAAACATTTCAAATTAAAATAGTAAGCAGGTTGTTTAGTTTTACTTTAATTTTTTTTTCTGTAATCCACATATTTTGCGGAATTAAGACCCCGGGTGATGCTGGGTAGCAATTCTAGTTATTTAAATAAGACATTTTTTCAGTAATTGTAAAAAAGTATTTAAAGAATTTAATATGAAGACAATAAATCATAAAAAATATTGGTAATTATTATTTTTATTTTTCAGAGATACCTACATCTTTTCTGCTCCAAAATATGTCTAATAATTGTGTAAATTATTAAAAAGAAAAATTAAAGGATATTTTGAAGACCAGATGATACAAAAATACAAAAATAAAAATAAAATGTTGCTAGCTTTAAATACTTGGAAAATGTTATTTCTGAATACAAAGTAATATCAGCCAGAATCGACAAAGCTTTCTACAATGCTGTCCTCATCAGCTGCTAACCAGGGGTGATACCACAGTTTAAGTGGCTAAGGTTTTACTGGTGCCACCAGACAGTGTATTATTTTGTCTAATTTATGGTTTTGTGCTTCTTGTCTTTTATTTATGTTAATAATGTAACATTGATTATGTCGGCATTTTATTTCAATTGACGTTTTTGTTTTCAGATAATGGTATTTTTTCTTAAGACCATCACATTCTCATTCATCAGCTTCACTCGAGAGTGTCCGCAAAGTTTCATTACATTACAAATATTAAGATGTGATCTTACACAACCGATTCAAAAGATCACTTACACAAAATTCACTCGATTAGATCCAACTATTGAACTGCAGACCGTTTATTAATTTATTAATGAGTCACCACTTATCAAGGTTAAAAACTATAATAAGGGTTGATGAGATGGATAGATTATCAATTGAATGATGATGAATATTATGAGAGGATTGAAAATGATGAATTGAAAAAATAAAATTTGATTGCTTATGAGAACGATTTATGACATTGGATCTGAAGATGAATATGTAGTCTTCAGGGAAGTAATCTTGTGGCAACGTGTTCCACAGATGGAAAGTTCTTGGAGAGAAACTCTGTTCATGTAAATTCCGTTTGAGGTTATGCACATGGAGGAAGAAAAGAAAGTTCTTTGTATTTGTGGTTACAAAACGAGTTTTTGCTGTGAAAATGTTACAAGAAGGAACTAGAGATTGAAGCTCAGTCGAGCACTTTCCGTGGAAATATTGATAGGGGCTGTAGAGAACAGAAGAGATCATCTCCACTAGATTGCAGTCGACTTTGAACTTTGTCAAGACAACAAAGAGTTCTCTGAGCGGCACCTCCCCAGATGTGGCAGGAGTATCTGACTGTTATTTATGTAGACGATTGCATCAGGAGTCCAGAATGATCCAGCCATTTTTCCAGCAATTTTAGCAACAGCTTGGATAGAACTCTTCCATTTTAGATCTGAAGTGAAAGTCAGTCCGAGGAGCTTATCAAAAGAAGGGGCTTCCTCAAAGAGAAGGTCATTTATTTTAACTGGAGCAAAACCTGTATTTGTTTTAATTCTCCTTTTAAGGATCGGTCACTCGTTTTGGATAAGAAGGAAAGAAATTGAACATCCCAAAGAAACAATGGCATCCAACCTCTATTGGTAACATGTGACATACCCAACCCTCTTCACGTCTTCAGCTCAAAGATATTTATACTAGTTCACCTTCCACTCATTGCCCCCCCCCCCCCCCCGCGTGTTCTGATCCCAAAGGACAGTCAACTCCACCAGAAGAACACGTTTCTTAGAATCAGACTACATTAGGGGCGGGCAACCTCCGGCCCGCGGCCACATCCGGACCGCAAAGGCTTAGCGTCCGGCCCGCCACCCTGCTATGCTTTATTATTGCAATCCGGCCCGCGGACCGCCCAGTAAAACTCATATCATTTTGTGACATAGACATAAAAGTAGGTTTCAATTAAGATTTACAGTGGGATAAAAATGTATAAATATCAGCGAGCGATGATGCATGTATATTTCATTTTTCTTTAACTATTAATTTCAAATCCTTGGCCTGAGATAAAAATAGAAAAATAGAAAGAGAGAGACAAAGAGGAAACGTGAGACGAGGAAAGGGCATAAAACAGAGAACTTATGTGAGGTGTTTCAAAACGAATGCTGGATCAACTTGCTTCTTCCCCCGTCATTATTTTTTATGATTCCAAAATGGTTCTTGTCGGCGCCTTTTATAACATCACATACAGAAGTCACTTGAGAAAAAATATCAGATTTGTAGAGTGTTCAATGCAATTTTTGTACAATTTATTCATGTAAATAAAATATAGTAATTCTAAGATTTCCTTTTTCACTCCGGCCTGCGATCTCTTTCCAAAAGTCTCATCTGGCCCTAACTCTGAAAAGGTTGCCTGCCCCTGGACTACACCATGATGTTAAGACATTGATTGTTTTGAATGATGTGCACAAGAGGTTGATGGGTGTAGTGACGTTTACTAACATCCTCCAGTCACGTGCTCCGTTAAATCATGTTAAATCATCATGACATCAAATTAAACACAGCATTGAAAATATACAATATGAGAATGATACGATGGATGTGCAATGTGAGCATTAAAGACAAGCTTAGATCTGATGACATCAAAGCAAGATTAAATCTGAACAGTATTGGGAGATCTTTGCAGAACTGGAGACTTTGTTGGTTTAGTCACATTGAGAGATGGATGAGAGTGCTTGGATTAGTAGATGTAGAACAGTTGAGGTAGAAGAGTCAGTGAAAACATGGGAGGAAGTGGTAAACATGGATTTGAGAGAAAAAGGGATAAATAAAGACCTATCCAGAGATAGGCTAGTTTGGAAGTCAATTTTAAAAACCGTCCACCACATGCCGACATGTAAAACAGACGTTGAACCGAATAAGGTAGTGCTGGTGGTGGTAGTGAATAACCCACCCCAGATTTTATTTGGTTATAATTTTTTTTTTTTTTTAGTTAAAATTTTAATTTTTATTTCTCATAATCATCAACATCAGTCATTATAAATTAAAATCATTAATCATTGGGGATATTTTAAGTAATTAGCCCATTTAAGTATATGTGGTATTATGGTTAAGGGATATTCTAAAAATAAATTCTGCTTAGAGTGAATGAGTTCAATCTCCAATGAAGGAACTTAAGAAGATTAACTGATATAACTGAAACCATGGAACACAAAATGAGAACCGTCTACTCCAGTAGATTAAATAATGGCTTCATTTCCAAACTACGACAAAAGGTTATCAACTACGACAAAAGACATACGAAGAAGACTGTATGAAGTACAACAGTTGAAACTTAAATACAGGGTCCGCCATGAGTAACTATATCATTTTATTTCAACATAATAAATGTAACATGGAAGAAAAATGCAACTGCAATATAGAAACCAACAAAGGCTACACTTCAGTTTTTTGCAAAATAAAACATGATGTTTATTAAAACATTTATTAAAGCTCCATGTGTTCTCCATGGAGCTCAATGCACCTAGCTAATCTGAGTGGCAGACTTTGGCACACAGCTCCAACAGCACTTGAGTAATGCCAGCTCAGATTTGTTCCTTAAGTTTAACGGTGCTATAAAAATATACGATTTCCGCTTTCGAATAACTCATGAAATAGAAGAAATGCTTAAGTATCAACAACGTTACAAACAAAAGAAAATATATAGTTACTTATGGTGGACCCTGTATAACAACCAGGATGAACATGAGTCTGAAACATATAAATACTTTCTAGAAGTTATGCTTAGAGTCTGGCATTCAGTCTCTGGCTGTGAAAGAAGTGAATGCCTGACAACCATATTTTGTGAAAATAATTATCATTACTAGCAACTAAATGCTCCGTGTCGGTCGCATTTTTTTGCGAGAATGACACATCTCTTCCCTGTCTTTCCGGGCCATTCTAACCTTTTAGAGCAAGTTACTAAATTTTTTTTACCACTAACCTAAGTCATAAAACCACATATAATCGCTTTAAAAAGTAGAACCAACCCAGCCCGACCGAAAAACAATGCATCAAATTAATCTCACATCACAAAAGAAAATTGGTTAATGTCCTAAAAAGTTAGAATGGCCCGGAAATAGTGGATCATTTGATGTTAAAATTGTATGCAAAACTGATCATCCCATTTGCATTTGTGTAAATGTTCATTTGAGTCACGACTACTGGCACCTCTGGCGTTGACATAAGGTGCATGGCTTCAATAATACCTAACAATTATTGGAATTCCTGGCTTCAGACTGGGATCAAACTATCAGACCTGTCCTTGGTCAGAATAGGAGAAATCCTTCTCGAATGGGGCAATATTTATAGGTTAATTCTTATTTCAGTCACGTAAATTATTCAGAGTGAAATGGTTTATTTTTACTTTTTTAAGCTAAAAAATTATGATCTTGACTCATTATTCGTTAGCCTCTTTCGGAATCTTTATAAAGATGACGACTATATTTTTCTGATCAACTTTTCATTTCGGGGTTTCACGTATACGACGGCAGCACTTTTACCCGCCGCCCACATCGCCCACCACCACCTCCCAGCCCCCGGCGCCAGCATTTTGACTCACGTGACTCAATCATAGTCACTTATAAACAGAATAGTCTTCCGTACTAACAATTAGCATATATCCCACCCCCAATACATTTTGTTTTGTTTATTAATTATTTACCTTACGAAATAGAATGAAGATTGATGGATTTTCATTCTATTTCGTAAGGTAAATAATACTTATGTATTCTTCCGGAAATTAAAACAAAATTGCTATAAAGCAATTTTGTAAACATCTAAGCGATCGTTTTTTGAATAAATTGTATTAATAAGTTTTCTTAATATGGAGGAGAATATTCTAAATACATATGTAAATTTAAGAACACGAGTTATAAGTGTATATTAGTGAATATTAATTTATTAGAAGTTTAAAAGCAATTAATTATGTAAATTAGCAAAAACACATGGTGTTTGGGCGAGTTTTTGTAGCAGTATATATAGAAGCTGGCAGAGTAAGTAAGATTACTCTGACGGAGTTTCGGCTTCAGACAGACAGATACATAAACTCCATTATTAATAGATAATTCGACTTAGGGGTTCCAGACTGATGATGCGAATCCTATCTGGCTCAGACTTGCAACCAAGAGAATACCCTCCATTAGACACCTGCCATATTATGAACGCTTCTCTTTGAATTCATTGACGCTTTAACGTCTAGCAACTCACTTTTAAACAGTGCTCATCACTCTCGCTTCCGTCACTGTCTCAGTTGAAAGTAAAAAAGAAAGGAAAAATAAAACGATTGAAATATCCATTATAAACAAAAAGGGATATCACCACAAGTGGTAATATTATTTAACCTGGGTCACATTTTTCTACTTAACGTTTTTTTTTTCCATTGAGGTGGATGAGAACTCAGATCTTGAGAAAGTATATCTGGATGGTGAAGCTATTGAGGTTGTCGAGAAATTTTGTTACCATTCGAACACAGGGTGAAGCAGGTGCTAGTTTTATTGCAAGAGGTGGGAGTGGATAGAGTAAGTTCAGGGAACTTCTGTTATTACTAACCAGCAGAGCATTACCACTGTCAACCAAGGGAAGAATCTATCAGGCATATGTACATAGTGTGATGATGTATGAGAGTGAAACTTGGCAAGTGAGGGTTGAGGACATGTGTTGCATGGAGAGAAATCATACGATGGATGTGTAATGTGAATCTTAAAGACAGGCCTAGTTCAGAAATAAAAAAACAACAAACTTCTCCCAAATATGGCTGAAGATAGCTGGGTAGCGATTTGTTCTTTAAACTTATGGTACTATGTTAATTTGATCTGATCTTCTATAACATTATTAATAAATGAATAAATATTAGTGTATAGGGTGAAGCAGGTGCTAGTGTGATTGTAAAGGTAAGAGTGAATGGAGTAAGTTCAGAGAACTTCTGCCATTGCTAACAAATGGAGCGTTACTACTGTCAACCAAAGGAAGAGTCTATCAGGCATCTGTACACAGTGTGATGATGTATGGAAATTAAACCTGGCCAGTGAGGGTTGAGGATATGCGTTGCATGGAGAGAAATAATATAAGAATGATACAATGGATGTGTGATGTGAGTGTTTAAGATAGGCTTAGATCTGATGACCTCAGAGGAAGATTAAATCTGGACAGCATAGGGAGATGTGTGCAGAACAGGAGACTTTGTTGGTTTAGTCACATTGAGAGATGGATGAGAGTGCTTGGATTAGTAGATGTAGAACAGTTAAGGTAGCGGGTCAGTTGGCAGGGGAAGGTCAAAGAAAACAGGGGAGGAAAGAAAATATACAAAAGACTGACACTTATAACTCGAAGCTTGAAATAAAATATCTTGATTTACAAAATTGTGAGCCAAATAAATTCATGTTGTCTTTAATTTTAGTTGTTTTCAACTTTAAGACAGGGTTGTCTTAGACTTTTGGGAATGACCCAATAACCCCTATGAGACAGAATGGCTATTGTAACGTGTCTTGCTGGCACATGTGAAAATACATTTGCTATCAGAGTGATCGGAAAGGGATATAAATGAGAAGAGTTTTAAAAAGAAATGTTTATAATTTGTAGATAAGTACTACTAAAATATGTCCGCTTGTATTGACATAAATAGAATTTCCCCCATGGCTGTTTGGTTGGCCGCATTGGTAGAGGTTCAGACCTGTAAGTACACGGTTACTTGGGTCTGGGTTTTGAATCATCATTATAACTAGCAAAAATATATTATGATTATTATAACTAGTAAATATATATATATATATAACTGGACACACTCATATATATACAGGGTCGGGCAGCTAAATTGGTACTTTTTTATTTTTACAAAATTCATAATTTAAAGGATGAAATATGAAAAGATATCATTTTAACATTTATTTATTTAATTATTACAGTCTATTGAACAAAATTATTCAATATGAGCACCCTTTGCATCAATTATTTTGAAGATTCTTTGACGAAACTGTGAACAGCTCCTCTTTATTTTATTGGGATCGGGATTGCGAAATGCTCGTTGAATGGCTGTCTTCAATGAGTTTATATTTGGGTGTGGATTGACATTAGTCTGTCCCTCGACGACACCGAATAGATAATAGTCGCAAACATTTAGATCTGGAGAGCTGCTGGGCCAAATATCCTTCGGAACAAACAAGGTAAGATTCTCCTTCATGAAATCTTGGACTGTCTTTGATCCATGCGCTGGTGCCGAGTCTTGGATGAGCATGACTTTTGTAGGGTCGTAGTTTCTACGGATCCAAGGCAATAAAACATTATTAAGAATGTTCAAATACTCCGCTGTGTTGATTTTAAGACCCGCTTCGATGAAATGAGGAGGCATCACCTTTCCATCACTTGCCACGGCTGCAAAAACCATCACAGAAGCAGGATTTTTGCTCTGCATCACAGGAGGAACTTCCGAAGGGTCACAGGCAATAACTCGAGTGTTCTGGCGATTTGGAACCTCATCCACGATGAACTTTTTCTCATCAACAAAAATGTGCACATGTCCTCCTTTGTGTTTCAGATGGTTGATAAGCTTGGGGCATCTTTCAACTCTGATAGCTTTTGAATGGGCAGTGAGGAGATTACGACGTCTCCTAATGTAGGACTTCATACCAAGGTCTTCGTTGATTGCTCTGCTGATAGTTCTGCGACTCACATTGCGCTTTTTTTGCCAGTTTCGACATCGACTAACTTGGATCTGCCTTTATCGACCTTTTTAGTCCCACCAGGAGAGTTTTTGTGCGCTTTCGATCACTACGAGTACTGTGCCAACTTCTCTCAACTTTACACTCGGCATCGAAATTAGACACAACCCGATAGACAGTCGTTTTTGCATAGCCAGTGCTCTTAACAATGTCCGAAGGAGAACTCCCGGCGCGTCTCATTTCGCATATAGTTATTCTTCGTGCTAATTCCGCCATATTAAAACAAATTTGAGTAAATATAATTATGCTATCTTGCAATAAAGTGTTTAAGGATCCTTAATAAAAAAAACACTGTAATCATATGATCAAAAATAAAAAAGATATTAGCATTTTAAATTAGTTCCAATTTATCTGCCCGACTCTGTATATATATATATATATATATATATATATATATATATATATATATATATATATATATATAACTAGACACAATCATATATATATATATATACACAAAGTATTTATATAAAAACTATATGTTACATATTTCAGAGATATACCGCAGTTTCTATCGAGATGGATTGACCTTTTATCCTTTAAAAGGGTGTTATAGTTCATTCAAATCATCAGTGACTCACGAAATGAAATAGTTTTTAAATAAATAATTTGTATTTTAGCTCTCACTTTTTGCGATTGAACACTTTATTGATTTTTTTTCAACATACCCTGATGTACTATATATATATATATATATATATATATATATATATATATATATATATATATATATATATATATATATAATACTAGACACAATCATTATTATAACTAGAAAAATAATGCTCCCTCTGGTCGTATATCTTTGCTAGTATATATGATGAACGAACATATACGACACTGCTCCCCCACTAAAGGAGAAGGTAATGCCTGGGAGGATTGTATCATGACAAACGAACATATACTACATTACTGTTCCCAAAGGAAGAGGCAATGCCTGGGATGATGGTCTCATGACAACAGAAGAGATGCAACACTACCTCCCCCCCCCCCTAAAAAAATGAGGAGGTACATGGGAGGATGGTATGATGATCACAGAACAGATACTATATCCCACCACCCCGTCCCTCAAAAAGGAGGAAGTAGTGCTTGAGTGGATGGTATTATGACGAACGAACATATACTACAATTGCCTCTCCCAAAAAGGAGGTAATGCTTAGGACGATGATCTCATGACAATAGAACTGATATTACACAATCCCTCTTCCAAAAAGAGGAGATAATGCCTGGAAGGATGATATCGTGACAACAGAACAGAATTGAGCATTGAAAGATAGTACATTTGTCTGAAATAATATAGTAAACTGAATTGAGCATTAAAAGATAATAATAGTATAATTTTGGATTCAGACAGACAGATACCAAATCTCCATTAGTAATAGATTGTACTCATTAACCAAAACTTCACATTTATTCTATCTGTACATACAACAATCACGAAAACCTACACAATCTCTCCATGGAAAGCCTATTTAATCTCATAATTTGTTGAGATGGAGGAAAAAAGTTTTAATAACATCTTTAGTTACATAAAATATAACAATGAAATTAAAATGTTCCAAAAGGGGAGGGAGAAATACCTGTACTATATTTGTGGTTTCTTTGTCCGAGGATACAGTAAAAACTAAAGCCCTATACCAAGATCAAACAGAAGTTTTTTTTTCAAGTAAACTTTTAATATGGGGTATTACTCCTTTTATTAATTTTTTTTACAATAATATCATGGGGTCTGCTTTCGTGTCAGACATCTATAAAAAGCAAAGAATTGAAAATTATAGAAATAAAAAAACGGTAGTATGGGGTTCAGGGCTGGGAACAGGAGTCTTCGTACATTCCTGGACAACGATGTGTACCTGATAGTTACATTTTTAAATAAGCATTTCAACTTGAAGTAAAATGATAGTGCAAGGGAAATAATCAGATAAATCCAAGGGAGATAACTTCAGATTATGTAAGTCTTGATTAAACATTTTTGAGATTAACATTAAACTTTAATATCACAAGAAAAGCCTACAAAATATTGAATAGCGCAAGAAGAATTGTAATTGAGGAATGTAATTTGAGAGTAAATTTAGATTTAATAATCAATAGAACACTTGAATAAAGGAAAGCACCTATTTAAAATTGTATACAACTATACTTAGAATTCGCATTATCAGTCTGAACCTTGTTAAAAACATTGACCACTTGGAAACCATTCAGAGACGTGCAACCAAACGAATACCGTCCATCAAAAACCTGCCATACTCTGAACTCTGAACGTCTTGCTTTCCTGGGATTAGATTCATTGAAGATCTGACGTCTAGCAACTGACTTAGTAAACACCCACAAAATTATCAATCATCTCACTAACAACAACCCTGAGCACCTTTTTGATTTCTATGTGTCTAACACACGTGGACATGCATACGGCATAATCATGTTGACCACCGGTTCTCATTAGATCACCGAAGTTAAGCAACGTTGAGCCTGGTCAGTACCAGATGGGTGACCGTTTGGGAATATCAGGCGCTGTATGTAGATGGAAGTTGCCACCTTCCTGCAAAAACCTAACGTCGTCGTCTCCCCTGACTGAGATATACATACGACTGGGGACCGCGTGTGAATTTGATATTCTCTAGAAACTTCCTCTTTCGGAGGAAGTCGGTTCAACTCGCCTCGGGTGAATGCCATTTTTATGCCTACAGACAGCAGCTCCCATGACTTTCTGAAACATTTTTCACGCCTAGAATTGCTGAAGCATGAACCAAACTGCTTGCATCAGTTGTTGGCTGCCAAGGCACTGCATCCTTTAAAACTCTCATGCTTCTCTTCTCCATGCAAGTGCAAGCATGTACATGCACTTTTGATGAGTTGTAGTCTACCTGACTACTGAACACAATGATTTCATTATTTCATTAATAAGAAAATGATATTGTAAGAGTGGTGCTACTCAGTGCTAAGAGACAACAATGTTTTGCCAGCTCAGTTGAAGTAGTCCAACACGTGCCAGCATGTAAAACGTACGTTAAACCGATGATGATGATGATGATGAGTTGAAGCCATCATTAATAATTCATACACGAATAGTATAGAGTACCATATTTCCAAACATTTCAGGATGAACTACAATACAAAACTTCAGAGTTGGATACATGGTTGTTGCCCTACCACAAAGAAAAATTAGGTCACACTAAAGAACTAGTCCCCTTCATGGGTATAACAACAAGCAAATAGTGCATCTTTGATGGACTACAATGAGCATGTTAATATGTTTATCGCTAATGTTAACATTTGTGCGGATAACTTGAGGGAATGGTGCAAAGGAGGTGCGAACGTATCGCTACTGGATTTTGGGAAGATGTATTTTCAGGTTTTTATTGTGGCCATATCAAACAGTAATTTTTTTTTGTTATGGAAATCGCTCCAGACAAGGTATGAAGCCATTTAGTGTAAGGAGAAAACAAGAAAAATATGGTTATCGCAAAGACATGAGATGCTTTAGTTTTGAAAAGTCCAAGGTTATAGGTAGGGAGAAAACGGTCAACATGAAGAGAGTTCCACAAGCCTGCGGTTCTTGGAAAGAAGCTACTTGAATAGGAAGCTGTATTACAATGAGGTATCAAAATAGCGAATTGATGGAGACCACTAGACCAATGAGTCAAACGAGCTGGAACAAAAGAAGCGGGGAATAGATCACATAATTCTGAAGAACACATGCCATAATAGTTTTTATAGAAAAGACTGAGTCTAGCAACATCACGTCTGTGAGAGAGAGGGTGTAGAGAAGAAGAAAGGGTAGGGCATATCAAATTACAGATACGTTTCTACACCTTATCAAGAACCCTCAAATGTGACAGAGATTCACCAGCCCAAATATGACAACAGTACTCCATACATGGTCTGATTGTAGATTTGTAGAGATAGAGAATAGCCTCAGGTGTGAGAAAGTGTTTGGAGCGATAGAAAGAACTGACTTTACAAGAAGCAGAAAGAGCAATGGATCTAATGTATGAACTCCAAGAAAAATTTGATGAAAGAGAAAGACCAAGAAGTTTCAGAGTGTATTTCTCTCAAAGAGCTGAGTTATTCATGAGAATCTTAGGAAGAAAAGGGACACACCTACAATTGAAAGACACGAGCTGAGTCTTAACTGGATTAAATGAAACAAGCCATTTCGTACCGCAGTCCACAACTAAACTCAGGTCAACTTCTAGATCAGCTGCATATTTTAACTGATCCGAGGGAGATGAGTGAGAAGTAACACCAGAATAGAGAGTGGTATCATCAGCATAGATGTTAATTTTCTGAACAATATTTTCTGAGAAGATCATTTATATAGAGAAGAAACAGTGTTGAGCCTAGAATAGAGCCTTGAGGAACACCAGCATTGATAAGAAAAGAGAATGAAGAAACACTGTCTAAAGTTATTCACAAGCTTCGATCAGAAAGAAAAAACCTAATAATTTCAAAAACCTCACCACCAATACCATAACCCTGAAGTTTGTGTAGAAGACCAGAATGCCACACTCTGTCAAACGCCTCGAAATGTCAAGCGCAATGGCTCTTGTCTCTCCTGAATTATCCATAAACCAACAGATCTGCTCAGTTACAACAGTAAAAAGATCAGCAGTTGAAAGAAAACCACGAAAGCCATACTGAACATCACTAAAGAGGCCCAGACTTTTCAGAAAATGAAAAAGCTTGCAGTTGACTAACCTTTCAAAAACCTTGCTAATAATACAGAGGAGAATAACTGGACGATACTTAGTTGGGTCAGACCGATCACCAGCATTTTTAAAGATAAGGACAGCAGAGGACTTCTTCCAAAAAAAGAGAAACAGGATTGAGACAAACAGAGATTGAATAATTTAGAGAGGATAAAAGAAAGTTCAGGAGAACACGTTTGAGAACAACAACAGGAATTGAATCAAGACCGGAAGCCTTAGACTGGTCAAGATCAGAAAGAATTCTAGAAACCATCTTTGGAGTGATGATAACAGAATCAAGAGACTGATCAGTTGTCAAAGTAAAATCTGAAAGAACAGCACTAGAATCATCAAGAGAAGAATTGTCAGCAAAAAGACAAGCAAAGAGATCAGCCATCTTAGAAGATGAAATAACCTGAAGACCATTAAAAAGAGGAGGAATAACAGACTTGACACTATTAATAACACTATTGCAGATTGTCCAAAAATCACGAGAGCCAACCCTTTGAGATGAGATAGTTACAAATCCTATGAGAATAGCTAGACTTAGCCTCAGAGATTGCTCTCTTGCAGGCATTGCTAGCTCTTCTGTAGGATTGTCTAGAATTCTCAGAACCATCCTGGCGATACTGATTAAAGTAATGGTTACGATGGGCAATGGAAGAAGCACAAACAGATGAAAACTAGGGAGGAGAATGAGGTTTGGTTAAAAACTTACGATGAGGAATGAAGGTGTCAATTCCAACAAGAAGCCAGTCAGTAACCTCCCTAGTAGCATCATTCGGAGACATACCAAAGATAGAACACCATGGAACGTCATATAAGAAAGTGCAAAGCCCATCCCAATCAGCCTTTCTGTAGTTGAACGTCTTCCTATGGAAGGGACGATCAATAGAAGACTTCACAAAAAAATCAACATGAAGAACAGCATGGAGTTGAAGAGGAAATAGAACATAAGTTGGGAACAGAAGTGAGAAAAAGATCAAGTAAGGATGGTTAATGAACATCATTATCAGGAAAACGTGTGGGAAGGTAACAATTAGGGACAAGTCATGAGACAGAGAAAAGTTATGACAAATTTCACCAGCTAGATCTGTGCGGTTAGAGTGAGGGAGCAAGTCAGAATGATGAGCATTGAAGTCACCAAAAACAAAGATGGAGCTTGGTGGATGCATTTGCAATGCATCATCAATATTGCTGGATATAGCATCAACAACAGAGCAGTCATTGTCAGAAGGGGGGGGGGGAACGGTACAAAAAGAACAAATAGGAAGTGGAGTGCAGCAAAGACAACATCAGACAGATAAAAGGACACCCATGAGACTGGGGACACGTGCAATGGGGAGATCCTTGCGAAGAAAAAGAGCAAGACCATGCAAATGCATGGAAGATTCTCAGCAGACAAGAGGCAAATAACCATCCACATCTAGATCATTCCTATTAATAAAAGCATCCAGATTAGTTTCACAAAGAGCAAAGATGTGAGGAGATTTGCCCAAGAGAAAGGACTGAACATCAGGAAAGTTTGATCTGAGACCTCTGATGTTACTATAGGAAATAGTAAGGTGTTTGTTGTGTGGATTTGTAGAAAGCATAATAAGAAAAAGGGAGAGAAATGTAGAATCACTTCAAAACAGACCAAACCTGAAAGAGACCCAACTACCAGCATTCAATCCCCTGGACTCTAAACAGGCTATCTATAAAAGAAAAAAAGAAGCCCTTCAAGATCCCAATAGGAAGGGAAGAGGTTACTAAGCTGGCTGACAAAAAAAAGTCTACCCCTAAACTGGTTACGTGGCTAACCAGAAACCAGTGTTTTTATCGTGACACCATCACGCTAAAAAAAAGGCTAAAGATGGCCTTCTTCCCAACAGGTAAGACACCATCCTGTCATTTTAAGTCTCGGCATCAAGAGTGACCACAAAACTATGCAAGACAAGAAATAGGTCAGCTCATAAAGTATTTATAAATCCATATGTTAAACTAGAATGAATCTTTTTCTTGTTTGATTTTTTTTTTAGTAAAGCTTATAATATGCTCGCATATATATAACAATAATAAATACTCTAAAGTAACCAATAGCAACACCCCACTGTAGTTTCACATTAAATCTGATCTTCAGAAGTGTATTTCTATCCTAATATCCTACACGTCTACACCCAAATGCAAGCTCAAACTGCCGTTAAATATTTAAGAATTTGGCAAAACAAAACAACACTTTTTTATGTGATAATAAAGCAAAGGTTAAACTTGTATGATCAAAAACAGAGCAGCACAAAGTAGACCGCCGTAAAATATTTGATACTTAATCTCAATGTGGCACCGGTGATAATGAAAACAATTGTTGAAGATGTATTATCCCAGGACGACAAAGTAAAGAAAGCAATGCTTGTCGATGATAGTATTGCATCAGCAGCATATGTCGAGGAGCATTGTCAGGATTCAGATACAGTAGCATATCTATAAAAGATCTATAAAAGCTATAATTAATCGATCAAATCCGGTGTACTGGAATAGAATGTTGGGTGTGGACACCAATTGGAGCTGGTTTGGAATGGATATCATCCACTATGGCGATGGGCACTTCTTTACTCTCGTTGACTGAAACCTCTCAATTCATGATATGGTAGTCCATCCTATAGCAGGACTCAACCAGTGTGATTTTTCAGTTGAAGCTCAAGACTCAAAAGAAAAGAGGAGCAGTTATAAATGTTTGGGACACCATTAAAAATGTCAGAGGAGTGGCCAAGAAAAAAATGAAGCAATAAAAATAAAGCAATAATAATAAAGCAATAATAATAAAGCAATAAAAATAAAGTAATAAAAATAAAACAATAATAATAAAGCAATAATAATAAAGCAATAATAATAAAGCAATAATAATAAAACAATAATAATGAAGCAATAAATATAAAGTAATAAAAATAAAGTAATAATAATAAAGCAATAATAATAAGCAATAATAATAATAAAGCAATAAAAATAAAGCAATAATAATAATAAAGGAATAATAATAAAACAATAATAATAAAGCAATAAAAATAAAGCAATAATAATAAAGCAATAAGAATAAAGCAATGAAAATAAAGCAATAATAATGAAGCAATAACAATAAAAAAATAATGATATAGCAATAAAAATATAGCAATAAAAATAAAGTAATAAAAATGAAGCAATAATAATGAAGCAATAATAATAAAGCAATGAAAATAAAGCAATAATAATAATAAAGCAATAAAAATAAAGCAATAATAATAAAGCAATAATAATAAAGCAATGAAAATAAAGCAATAATAATGAAGCAATAACAATAAAACAATAATGATATAGCAATAAAAATATAGCTATAAAAATAAAGTAATAAAAATGAAGCAATAATAATGAAGCAATAATAATAAAGCAATGAAAATAAAGCAATAATAATAATAAAGCAATAAAAATAAAGCAATAATAATAAAGCAATAATAATAATAAAGCAATAATAATAAAACAATAATAATAAAGCAATAATAATAAAGCAATAATAATAATAAAGCAATAATAATAAAGCAATAAAAATAAAGCAATAATAATAATGAAGCAATAATAATAAAGCAATAATAATAATGAAGCAATAATAATAAAGCAATAAAAATAAAGCAATAAGAATAAAGCAATAATAATAAAGCAATAAAAATAAAGCAATAAAAATAAAGCAATAATGATATAGCAATAAAAATATAGCAATAAAAATAAAGTAATAAAAATGAAGCAATAATAATAAAGCAATAATAATAAAACAATAAATATAAAGTAATAAAAATAAAGCAATAATAATAAGCAATAAAAATAAAGCAATAATAATAAAGCAATAAAAATAAAGCAATAACAATGAAGCAATTAAAATAAAGCAATAATGATGAAGCAATAATTATAAAACAATAATAATGAAGTAATAATATTAAAACAATAATAATAAAGCAATGATAATAAAACAATAATAATATAGCAATAATAATAATATAATAATAATAAAGCAATAAAAATAAAGCTATAATAATAAAGCAATAAAAATAAAGTAATAAAATAAAGCAATAAAAATAAAGTAATAAAAATGAAGCAATAATAATAAAGCAATAAAAATAAAGCAATAATAATAAAGCGATAAAAATAAAGCAATAATAATAAAGCAATAAAAATAAAGCAATCAAAATAAAGCAATAATAATAAAGCAATAATAATAATCAAGCAATAATAATAAAGCAATAAAAATAAAGCAATAAAAATAAAGCAATAATAATAATAAAGCAATAATAATAAAGCGATAAAAATAAAGCAATAATAATAAAGCAATAAAAATAAAGCAATCAAAATAAAGCAATAATAATAAAGCAATAATAATAATAAAGCAATAATAATAAAGCAATAAAAATAAAGCAATAATAATAATGAAGCAATAATAATAAAGCAATAATAATAATGAAGCAATAATAATAAAGCAATAAAAATAAAGCAATAATAATAAAGCAATAATAATAAAGCAATAATAATAAAGCAATAATAATAAAGCAATAATAATAATAATAAAGCAATAATAATAATAAAGCAATAATAATAAAGCAATAAAAATAAAGCAATAATAATAATGAAGCAATAATAATAAAGCAATAATAATAATGAAGCAATAATAATAAAGCAATCAAAATAAAGCAATAAAAATAAAGCAATAATAATAATAAAGCAATAATAATAAAGCAATAATAATAAAGCAATAAAAATAAAGCAATAATAATAAAGCAATAATAATAATAAAGCAATAATAATAAAGCAATAAAAATAAAGCAATAATAATAATGAAGCAATAATAATAAAGCAATAATAATAATGAAGCAATAATAATAAAGCAATAAAAATAAAGCAATAATAATAAAGCAATAATAATAAAGCAATAATAATAATAAAGCAATAATAATAAAGCAATAATAATAAAGCAATAATAGGGACCACAGAAAAAAGTAAGACAGATTTGGACTACATTCCTAGCATTCAGTATCATAAAATCTAAGGGCAAAAAAGACGCCAGTTACTACAAAAGGTAGAAGTCGGAGTAGAGGAGACGTTGTATGTCTTTCTCTACTTCATCGTTATTTCCATAGAAGGTGCTTGACTAAGTTCCAATCTTTGGTTGCTCCATTGCAAAGAACTTTCTTTTTCTTTCTCTGTTTACCTAAAACCAAACAGAATTTACATGGGCAGAGTTTCCTTCCAACAACTTTCCATCCATGGAACATATTATCACTGGACTATTATTCTTACAGACTACAACATGGCCGTTTTTAATTCCAATATCAACAAATACTTTACTCATAAACTGTCCTCATAAGTAATCCAACTTTGTTCATTTCATTAATCCTCTCTTCATATCCAACTGACAATCCATCCATCTAGTTAACCCTTATCCTTCAGTGGCTTTTGGCCTTGATAAGTGGTGACTCATTAATAAAAAAAAACGTCTATCGAATGGGCAGGCTTCACCAACAAGCAGCGAAGTGGGGAGGAATTGAACAGCAGAAGAGAAACTAGTCAGATTGCTTACTTCAGTGTTTAGGTTTTTGACGGAGAGGTTATGTGCTTGGTTTGGAAGAACGTCAGGATAAAGAAAGTCACTTGGTAGAGTTAGTTGTATCTGGCCACATCTGACTGAAATAGAATATTGAACAAGAAATAATAATAATAATAATAATAATAATGTCCTCGAATGCGGAAACCAACCTACATAAGCAACGAATGGAGAACAAACACATGGAAGCACAAGACAACAGAACCGGGGAAAATACAACCGCACGAGAGAGGCGCAAGCATAGGCTGACACCACGAAAATTATGGACAGAGGGTCGAGGAGGGAAAGCGCAAACCAGACCTCCACTGGAAGAGTGCGGACAGCTCTGGGACCTTGGGGAGGCTTGTTGCCACTCGGGCCCCAGAGGGGACCAATGGCCCTTATCAGCGGGAAATCAATGGTAGGTGGCTGTTGCGATACCGCAAGGTCATCAGCGGTGATGAACGAAAAGAAGTGGAGCATACTGGAAGTCTGAGGAGACTTGTTGTAACTCAGACTCCAGGGAATACCACAGGTTGTTGGCAGTGGGCGATCACTGACGATGACCAGTGTTATAACTCCTAGTGAGTAAATAATAATAGATAAGACTACATCTCCATAACTAAATATGTATCAATTTTTATTCAAAGGAACACTGGAACACAACGAGAATTGTTCATTAGGCTGGATTTTGTCGATAAACGAATGCTGTATCCTGGAGTTCCATTCTAACCGTTTGCTCATATCGAAGCCAGAGAAACATCACTGATGACTTCCACTGTTTCATTTTACAAATGTATTTTAAGTATTATCGTAAAGTGAATTATCTCCCTTACAAATGTAGAGTGAATTATCTCCCTTATAAATAGTAAAGTGAATTATCTCCCTTACAAATGTAAAGTGAATTATTTCCCTTATAAATAGTAAACTGAATTATCTTATACCTTTTCTTTACAAAAAATATTTTTTAATAATAGAAACTTTAGTTTTTTTAATAATTTTTTTTTTTTTTAAATCAGTAAGAAATTATGATAATTTTCCGAAACTTAAATAAATATGGAAAAAATATTTTTAAATAATTTGATGGAGCTTTTATAAGCCTCAATGGGACTGTCGAATATTACTCTTTACTTCTATATGAGAATAATAAATAATAATAATACTTCTATATTGTAGTAGTAGTAGTAATAATAATAATAATAATAATAATAATAATAATAATAATAATAATAAGGAGGAGGAGGAGAAGAAGAAGAAGAAGAAGAACTGAAACTGCAAGAAATTCCATAAAATGTCCCCACCTCAACCAAACAAAACACAAGTGATGGCATCAGCCTCGTCTGATACAACACAAAATAGTTGTGAAGGGTCAAGGAGGATGGAAAAACCGAAAGGGAGAGCACTTACCAGACCTCCACTGGAAAGGTGCGAAGAGTACTGGGACCTTGGAGAGGCGTATTACCACCCTTAGCCCAGATAAGACAAATAGTCGTTGCCAGCGAGTAATCAATGGTAAGCGGCTGTTGCGATAATGCAAAATCATTTGAAATGGTGATCAAAAGATGGGGAGATACTGGAAATCTGGGGAGACTTGTTGTCACTCAGACTCCAGGGAACACGAACAGTTATTGTCAGTGAGAAATCACTGATGATGACCTTTGTGCAAACTCCTAGTGAATTGATAATAATAATAATGTTAATAATAATATAGAGGTAAAGAGACTTATTATTTTTAGCTATGTAAAAAGAATGTCACAGTTTATGATTTATCGAAAGTAAAATAATTTGTTGTAGTGGTTGTGATCCAACCGGTCGTGGCTATGGCAAGTATACTTTTAAAGTTAAATATAGATATGATTTACCAGGGGCAACAGGTTAATAAGTATGATTGCCTGGGTATGACCTTTGGCGCCCGTAGGAGTCATGTATGAGAAACCAATTGATTACTTAGTTTAATCATCTGACGTAGGAGAGAACGGAGATTAAATCAGTTCCGGAAAGTTTCTTAGTCAAGTTAGATCGCCATGTAAAGAATGGAGAAATAGGAGTGTTTATACTCTTTGCGCTCTGCTTTACAGAAAGTCTAGAAGCAACTCTTAGTTCAGGAAATGGATATCCATTAGTATAAGTTAAAATCGTTGTCATGAAGATACTAACTACTCAAGAGAAGTATCCGTAATATATCTCTTCATCATTTTCTTCTGCACTTATCCTGCCTAGTGGGATCTGTACTGAATTTCTCCCTCCCCACCTCTCACCATACACGTTTAAAGGTCACAATAGAAGTCCGACCGTGTTGAGATCTTGGTGTACAGTATCCAATCACTTTTGTTTCGGCCTTTTCCTAGTAGCCGCCAGCCTGAATCCTACTATCGCAATAGTGTTGTTGTTTGCATGTAGCACATATTTTTTTTATATACTATAATAGACCACTTATCAAGGCCTGAAGCCTATTCGAGGATAAGGGTCATATATATATATATATATATATATATATATATATAGTCTCGGAAGTTTCTCAACCATTAAAACTATATAAAAAAAACAAAAAACATTTTAGTCCCAAGTCGTTCGGTGGAAAATCACTTTTGTAAGTCAATTTACTTTTTGTAGTTACTATATTAGTTTGCTTCCAAGAATTTACGCTAGTCTTAACATTATTTAAGGGATCATCAGTTGTTTACCATGAAAAACTGTTTCGGGAATTTAAAAACAAAACATATATATATATATAATATATATATATATATATATATATATATATATATATATATATATATATATATATATATATATATATATATATATATGTGTGTGTGTGTGTATGATTTTATTATTATTTCATGTATATACAGATATACTATTATAAGGTGATATAATATATTGTCTATAGATTCTAGTGTTTACTTCAATACGTGAGTAGAGCTTAGTAACAGTAGTATAAAAATATATTTATGGCAATTAAGCTACACAGAAGCGTCCATGGTTCATCCCTGCAGGGAATTTGTATTTAAATGTATAAACGCCTGATAATTCCTTGTGGGGATGAAATATGGACACCTCTGTGTAGCTTAATTGACATAAATATATTTTCATACTACTATATATATATAGAGAGAGAGAGTGAGTGAGTGAGTGAGAGATTAAAGGCGGTGACAATATGATATAATGTTGAAGACACCGTGTGGGTTGAAAGAAAACTATACAAGGTAAAAGCAGATAAGAAGACAATATTGAAAACTTAAATAATTTTCGATTTGTTATTTACCTGTTGTACCATCTTAAATCAATAATAATAATACGGTGTCCAATGTTTATTTAAAATAATAGTCACTGCCTTCAATATTAAAAAATTTCTACACACGATACACAATGCTTCAAACAAACTACAACATAATTTTATAATATATATATATATATATATATATATATATATATATATATATATAATAAGAAATGTTGTCCTTGTTTTAGAAAGCATTGTTTATATGGTGATATTAATTATTAAAAATAATAATAAGCAATTAGAACGCCATACAATGCACTTTAGTTTTATTAACTTTTTTTTTCCAATTTAATTTTCGAAGATATACTTCATCATCAGAATTTCTGAATTTAAAACAAAGATATATAAAAATACCTTTTTTTTTTTAGTCTTCATCTCGCTTTTTGGTGTTGTCGGTTCGGTGTTGATGAAACGAATATGGATGAGAGTCTTTTTGGGACGGCACGTGGCGGTGCAAATTGTAATAAGAAATGTTGTCCTTGTTTTAGAAAGCAATGTTTATACAACTAAAATGCATTGTATGGCGTTCTAATTGCTCATTATTATTTTTAATAATTAATATTACCATATATATATATATATATATATATATATATATATATATATATATATATATATATACTTATAAGATACCCATCCCAGGACGAGTATAATAAAAAAAAAATATTGCATTAGTTTTAAATTTTGATTTTTTTTTTCCTTTGGGGGTATGGTAGGGTTTCGGTAGACACCTCCTAAATGGTATAGTTTACAAAAACATAAAAATACATATTCCACAATTCATGATGATGAGTTGAATATTTAAGGATTTTACCAATACATATTATTGACGCTCATGCACACGCACTGATCCCTTTAAAAATGTATTACTTAATATAACTCAAAATTTGATGTAGAGCAATTATTTTCTCTATTAATTTTTTTGTATCTAACTTATTTTAAAAGTTTGGAGGGACGAGGCGAGTTTGTGTGGGTTCACCCCCTAAATGGTAAAGTTTACAAAAAAATAATGTGCCCATGTAACTCACCGGGTTGCCGAGAATACATATTCCAAAATTCATAAGTTCAATAGTTTAGGATTTTACTAAGCACATGCATATTATTGACGCTCACGTGTGCACCAATCCTTTAAAAAATGTATTACTTAATATAACTCAAAATTTTATTAGGAGCAATTCTTTTCTCTATTAAATATTTTGTATCTAACATATTTTAAAACTTTTTAGGGGCGGTAAATGGTAAAAATATTATTTACAAAAAAAATAAGTGTGCCCATGTTACTCACCGGGTTATCAAGAATATATATTCCAAAATTCATAATGATCTGTTTATTAGTGTAGGATATTACCCTGGACATATATATATATATATATATATATATATATATATATATATATATATATATATATATATATATATATATATATATATATATAACGGCTGTAATTCAGAATTATATGTTCATGGATTACTTTTATGTATGTATAAAATTAATAAAAATATATATATTAACGAAAAATACGTCCTATAAAGTTAAAGGCAACTAATAATGCAATCTTCTGAATTAATCTGAATCACTTAGGAAGGGAACAACTATAATAATACTAGCAAGCAAAGTAACAAACGCTACAATCACCAATAAAAACAATTACATAAAATACATTAAAATATCTAGGTGATAAAAACTGTATATATTTCCAGGCAAGGCTGACACCTTAAAAAAAAAACCCAGACATAACTCTGTATTCGTCCATTTTGGAATCCCAAAATAATACTTTTATAAAAAAAAACGGTATAGTTTTAAAAGAGCAAAGCAAAACAAATTACAAGTACACTAACGGAACAGCTAGTATGATATAATTCATATGAGATTTTATATAAGTGAAGGTTATACTTTAATTGTTTTATTCTTTCTTAAAAATGACGTCTATCAATATAAACTTTATGCAAATTTTATGCGTCTAGGAATATGAACTTTAGGCAAATTTTACAGAGCATTAATCTAGAAACTTGATGTCTGTACTGTTTATTACATATCAACCCTTTTGGGTTCTTTAAGGCTGAGACACAATACGATTGGTTTGATTTGTCTGTTTTATACCATATCAACTCTTTCTGGGTTATTTTGTTGCAATCGTATTACGGTGTAAATTACTGCAATGGATCAAGCAGAATTTGAACTCGCACCTAAACTTTTAAATTATGATTTTAACACTTTATTGCAGTTTTATGATACTTGATCAGTTCAAACTCCATTTCGAAAGGATAATTTTTATATCTCTCTCTCTCTCCATATAAAGTTAGGTATGTCTATATATATATATATATATATATATATATATATATATATATATATATATATATAATAATCTCCTAAACTAATGAACGGATCATTATGAATTTTGGAATATATATTCTAAGCAACCCGGTGAGTTACATGGGCACATTATTTTTTTTTTGTAAAGTTTACCATTCAGGGGTTGAGCTTATGTAAACTCACCCCCCCCCCCTCCCCCCAAAAAATAAAAACTTTAAAAATAAGGTAGATACAAAAAAATTAATAGAGAAAAGAATTGCTCTACATCAAATTTTTCAGTTATATTAAGTAATACATTTTTGAAAGGATCAGTGTGTGCGAATGAGCGCCAATAATATGTATTTGCTTGGTAAAATCATTAACTATTAAACTTATTATTTTAAATTATGGAATATGTATTCTAGGTAACAGGCTGAGTAACGTGGGTACATTATTTACGTTTTTGTAAACTTTACCATTTAGGGGGTTGCCATCGAAACTGTACCATACCCCTCAAAGAAAGAAAAAGCATAAAAATTTAAAAATAATGTTATATTTATTGCTTATACCCGTCCTTGGACGAGTATTCTACTAGCGTTTATATATTTGTATGTATAGGATTCACTTCTAAACTAAATAACCGATCATTATGAATTCTGAAACACAGTTGGTAGGCGTAAGAGGTCCAAATGTGGGCTATATTTGGTTTAATTTAGTTTAATGCAAAGAGGGTAAAAATGGGGTGGAAGCCATTCGTGAAAAGAAGGGTAAAATGAATTCCCCGAACAGGACAGATTTGCAGCACTTTTTTGTCCCCTAACGAAGATTAACATCAAGATATAATGCTATTATACCTTATGTTTAGAATTCTTATTCTAATTTGGATCAAAACCCATTAAATGATTTTGATTTTAGAGAGTAATTATATAGTAGCATTATATCTTCGTAAAGGGACATAAAAGTTATGCAAAACTGGGGAATTAATTTTATCCGGGACTGGTATTCTTCTACTATATATATATATATATATATATATATATATATATATATATATATATATGGTACACGTATTGTATTAGTTTCTGTAGATGTAAATCCGTTGAAACTCCAGTGTTTATAAAAAGTGCTCAATAACAAGTAGAGCTGTTCTTAAGTATAAATTATCTGTCTTCTTTGGTCTGAAGAGGTTGACTCTCTGTGAAGAGTACAACCGAAACATGTATGCACATATGTAACCAATAATGTTTGTATAAATAAAAATTTATATATATATATATATATATATATATATATATATATATATATATATATATATATATATATATATATATATATTGTGGACACTACCGTTATTAAATGAAATGGTTAATTTATCTGTATATAGGTCCATATATCAAAATAAATGTATATTCAACATATTTCACACCCGGGCAACGCCATAGGTGTCTGCTAGTATATATATATATATATATATATATATATATATATATATATATATATATATATAAATTCATTTTAAAATAAATCCTATTTAATTTTTGCAAAAGATTTTTTATCTGTGGTAAGTTTGTTTTACTTGCTGGAATTAAATGGAAAAGAAAACAAAACTTTTATTTAAAATGATTTTAAAATAAATAAAACCCCGGATAAATTTCTCTGAAATAACTTCATCCAACATTTGTCAAAACTATGCCTGATATTTTCAAGATAAATTTAGCTTTTTTGTATTGGTTGTTTTGAAATTCCTTTAAAGCGAGAATCTCTCTCCGTTTCCTTTGTTGAATGTAAAAATGTTAAAATGTTATTCGACATGTCACCGTACATCCCCGGCCGGGGTGTTTTTGATTGCTCAAAATGATAACACCGGGGACATGTTATTATCTTCCATGTTTGCCATCTAGCAGGTTAAACTTGTCAATCAGCCTGTCAAGAATCAAGGTTATCTTGGGACGGCCTGGGGGATAAGACCGACCCGGATGACCGGATTGGATCGAAATCCTGGGATTTTGGTAGGTAGCGTATCCCTCCCCACTCCCAGCAAGAAAACCCTGATCCTGCTCCCTGTCAGTTATTGGCTAGTTGAGTAGAGTGCGGAACCGCCCACATCTGGGTATCAGATCCTCTCCAGCTATAAAAGCCAATGTCTCTTTCAATCAATGCGCGATCCTTTAGTAGTCGTCGCCATGCTTAGGTTTATTGTGCTTATTGCCCTTGTGGCGGGTTCAATCCAGGCGGGTGAGTGATCTTACAAATTATTCTAACATGCATATATAAACATACACATACACATGTACATACATCTATATATAAATATCATTGGTGTATATATATATACATATTAATATATATATATATATATATATATATATATATATATATATATATATATATATATATATATATATTACTCAAAGAAACTTTTTGAAAGTAAATACATTCTATTTAACAGGAAGTCCCATATATATATATATATATATATATATATATATATATATATATATATATATATATATATTATAAATACCTCTATGTTTTACTTAAAGAAACGGTTTTAAAATGGATACATTGTATTTAACAGGAAGTATCATATATATATATATATATATATATATATATATATATATATATATATATATATATATATATATATATATATACACAAATTTATATTAAATGGATATATACATTTGACCTGAAATAATTGAAAATTGTGATTGTTTCAAGCTGTAGATTGTATATAACCGTTATATATATATATATATATATATATATATATATATATATATATATATATATATATATAAACGGTATTTTCTGTTAAATACTATGTATACACTTTCAAAAAGTTTCATTAATAAAAGATATTGAATATCTATAATCTCTCTCTCTCTATCTATATCTCTCTATCTATATCTATCTCTCTCTCTCTCTCTCTCTCTCTCTATATATATATATATATATATATATATTAATAATATGAAAAACAGATCCAATCCTAAACAACACTTGCACACACAAAGAAAGGGCTCGATATACTTTTACATAGCATTTTAGAACAATAATAAACATTTCAAAAGAACATATCCCAACATCTTACTGCAGTTTCACGGTAAATCCGATCTTCAGAAGTGCATTTCTATCCAACACGTCTGTATACATTTGAAGTACTTTGAGTTAGCAGTCAAATGCATACAGGCGTGTTGGATAGAAATGCATTTCTGACGATCGGATTTACCATGAAACTGCAGTAATGTGTTGGGATAGGTCCCTTTTAAATGTTTATTATTGTTATATACATATATATATATATAATTATTATTTACAATTTTTATAGTATTGAGCACTTGTTGATTCAATACACACTATTTAGTAAATTATATATATATATATATATATATATATATATATGTCTACAGTTTATTTTTGGAATAGAGGCTGCATTAAGTATTGTTTATTTTTTCAATTCTTTTTGAATAAAAAGAAGTTTGCAATTACTATCAATTAGCACACAATTATTTGAAATAAATTAAAAATAAAGTTTTTTATTTTTTATTTTTAGAGGAGGGTTCATTTTGCTATTATATGTTAATCGTAAAACAAGCACTGACATTGTAACCAGTGCAATCTTAGTACACCTCCAACTAGCTCCATCAACTAATTTAATGTTTGTGCTTTTTAATTTTAAGTAGCATTTAGTAATCATCCGACGAGTTAATGTTGTCAGTATCTCTGTTTTCCAATTAATTTTTAGACGGTGGTTCCGTTTTTTAAAATATATATATGGAAAATGGAGAAAACAGTGAAACTTTTTGATTTTTAAAATGCTTAGTCGATAGTAATATAAAGATTTGTCTTGAATATTCATGTAAAACTGCTTAATCGGTAGAAATATAAAAATGGGGTGGGGGTATTCATGTAAAAAATGTTTAATCGATAATAATATTAAAACATTTTTTAAATAATTATGTTAAAAATGCTTTATCAATATAAATATTCGGATATTTTTTATAATTGTGCTAAATAGTTTAGTAATATTAAGATTTGGGAGAGGGGTAATCGTTTAAAAAATGTTGAATCGATGATAATATAAAAATGTTTTGTTTTATAATTATGTTAAAAAATGCACAGTCGATAGAAAGATTCATATATTTTTGTTTTGGTGGAGGGCGGGGCGAAATTTGTGTTTAAAATGCTTAATTGAGAGTAATATAAGTTGGGGGGTATAATTGTGTCAAAATCGATAGCAATATTAATTTTTTTTTCAAAAAAGCCCAAAACACAGTAAAAAATCAATGCAGCCTCTATTTCAAAATCCGCCTCCTCCTGCCCCTCTCCCTCCCTCTCTCTCTTTCTCTCTCTCTCTCTTCTCTCTCTCTCTCTCCCTCTCTCTCTCTCTCTCTCTCTCTCTCTCTCTCTATATATATATATATATATATATATATATATATATATATATATATAAATATATGAAAAAAGGAAAGCCGAAAATTGTTTATATATTCATTGACGTTTCGTCTTTATTCCAAGACTTCTTCAAGATTATTGATTTGAAGAAAAAAATATATGTATATATTAGATTGGTTGAAACACCCACCATTTTATAACTATTATTATTAAAAGATAAATAAAGTATTCAAATTGTTAAATTTTCTTTGTTATCTCCGTAAATCGGTTTAATTTTTGAAAATTGTCTCTTAAGAAGACCTTCCTTGCATTCATCAGAGGAGTAATGTTAAAATTTTGAAACCAGTTAATAAAAGTGACAAATGAAACTAATAAAAAAACACATTTCTTGTAGTCAGTTAAATATATCCCTTAATAAACCACACTGTTTAATAAACATTTTCTAAACGAATTCTCTTTACTAAGTGATTTCAAAAATAGTTTCTTCCTTTTTTGTTCATTTTACTTCAGTTAAGTCTCAGAGATCAAGGGGCCCCTTCCTGAGACTAATACTTGATTGCTTTATGAGATACATAGATATTTGAGTTTCTTCTTTACAAACACTACAGCCCCAACGTTCTCGTTTTACTTCAGTAAGTTCTCAGAAATCAAGGGGCTCCTTCCTGGGACTAACACTTGATTTCTTTATGAGATCCATAGATATTTGAGTGTTTATTTAAGATTCTTCTTTACTTCTCAAACTTTGAATAAGTAAAACAGTAAAGAATAATAATTTTCCTCTCCCCCAATGGATTAATTAACTATGTTATAGCTTAATATCAAATGTCTAATGTTTAATAAGTCCGTCTTCATTTTTTAGTATCAAATAATATTCAATCAATTTAATTATCACGTGAAAACGTTGTTTACTCACGTACAATTATTCCATAAAGAGAAGAAAAAAAACAAAAACAATAAGGCTTGAAACAAATGTTATAGCTTATTTTTCTTGTGGTGTTTGTTTGGTTTTGCTGGAATACAGGACCAGAATTCATCTGGTTTGGTGAAGTATCCAGCTAAGTGTTGTTACTTGTAGCAGCATCAGAAAATGCATCATTCCTTGTATGAGCCACTGTGTAGTCATTCCTTGTATGAGCCACTGTGTAGTCATTCCTTGTATGAGCCACTGTGTAGTCATTCCTTGTATGAGCCACTGTGTAGTCATTCCTTGTATGAACCACTGTGTAGTCATTCCTTGTATGAGCCACTGTGTAGTCATTCCTTGTATGAGCCATTGTGTAGTCATTCCTTGTATGAGCCACTGTGTAGTCATTCCTTGTATGAGCCATTGTGTAGTCATTCCGAGGGAATTTTATTTGAGCTTCGAATACTATGTTATTTTGAATATTTGGTCAGGGTTTACTTGTAGGGTAAAGTATCCTCATGTCAGGTTTGCCTGACAAACTCCATGTCCAGAGAGACCGAAGACACTCGAGGGTAGTGTCTAGTAGGCTCAAACCCTCTCCTTTCTAGTAGATATTCAAATTCTCTCCTTTGAAGTAGGCATTCAAACTCTCTCCTTTTTGCTAATGGTGAAAAATGTGCACGGTGTAGTAAATACATGTTTGATTGGGGGGGGGGGGAGGGAGGGAATTTAATTACAAAAAATACTTCTTGTTTTACTTATGTTCTGCTGCTCTTATTGTAAATATTTCAATTGGTATGACTTGCATTATTCAAAAATATGCGACCCATCAAAGAAATCGAAAAGCAACCGTAACTTGCTCAAAAGTAAATATTCGTGATTTAATGTAATATCAGTTTATTTTGTTTGTATTATGATTAATAAATTTGATCAATTAACATTGTTCTGTTTAAGTAAGAGTTTATAAGGAGAAGGCAAAGGATAAAAGTTATAGTCTATTTTTCATATAAAAAAGTAAAAGAAAAAGAAAGCTGTATAAATCGCTAGGCAGAATCAAATATCGATTTGTCAGATGCAATGCTATTGCGGCCTAGCACCGAGAATCCGAATTATTTTTTTTTCTATATTATAAAAAGAAAAAAAGATTTGAAAATGCTTTATCTATACGTTAATGTTTGTTAAAATATTGTTATATATGGAATTTATTTCTGACAGTATATTATGTATTGTACTGCATATTTTTGACACTCGTGGTAATACTATTAAATAAACGGTTAATTTAGTCCACAGGGCTGGGAATAGACAAAGAAAATCACAAAGTGAAAAATAAGACTCGTATATGATTCGAACCTGTGCCTCCGAAAAACGAAACGAAACTTCCATGAACAAAGTTTCTTTCCAAGAACATCTATCCCATCTGTGGAACAAAATACCACAAGTCATCTTCCCAACTGACTACAGCATGGTTGTCTTCAAGTCTAATGTGAACAAATACTTGTTGAGACGTCCTCTTAGATAATCAATTCCTCTTAAGTAATCTTCTCCCCATACACCCATTGCTTCCGGTTCTCTTATGGAGGCAATCATCGTCCAATGGACGATCTCTTTAACCCTTATCCTCGAGTGCCTTGATAATAAGTGATGACCGATGAACAAAAACAAAATTAAAAAATGATATCATCTTAAATGTTTTACTGAACGTTTAGAGAAAGCTGAATTTGTACGAATAATTCACCCCTCAAACTCTACGATAAACCTTTGTTTATACTTTTATTACTTTTATTACTTTTATTACATCGGGCAGCAAATATGGTGAACTTAGTTAACGCTGGAATTTATTTCAGACAGTATATCATGTATCGTGTTGCTTTTTTTGTTGACATTAAATAAACAGTCAATAAACAGTCAATTTAGTTCAGGCGGATGAGGAAATAAAAAAGTAAAGTGGTCGATCATAGTCGAGGGTAACCCGACGATCCCCTTTCCATTAGCTACTGCACCGAGGTGTAGGGGAGGGTGCCACTCCTTTACTCAGGATTACTCCACTTATTTTGATCCTCACCTCATAATGTTGAGTGTTTAGCAAGGGGGGCATCAAGTAAAACTTTTTGAGACTTGACCATTAGTGAACACCCTAACCATTATGCCAAATGGGCCGGTAAAATGTCTTCTTTTTGTTGGGATTCAACTTTTATTCAGTTTCGTTATTTGTGTAGATTTCTTAAAAAGGCCACTCAACAATCTACAATTTAAAACAGTTGTTTGATGTCTATAAAATACTAGAAAAAAAAAATGAAAGTTACTCGTTGGGTCACCCATTGAGCTTGGGGTAGATTGTTTGAATCAGGAAAAGTGAGTTTGCAAAGCCAGTTAAATTTAAAAAGCAAAAAGACAAAATCTAAAATTAGACTCTTTCTATTCGCTATATATTTTGCTCTCTATCTCTCTCTCTCCCTCTCTTTTCTACAGCTATATTGGTCGCATTCTTTAAAAAGTGCAAGTCATACCAATTGAAACATTTGCAGCAAGAGCAGCAGTTGCCGTCCATGCTCTCGTCTACATCGAAGCTGTTTTATAGTTAATTTTATTACCTTTGACCATTAATAAACAGAGAGAGAGAGAGAGAGAGAGAGAGAGAGAGAGAGAGAGAGAGAGAGAGAGAGAATGTGTGTGTGATAAACACTGCATAAAATAAGAGCGGGAGGTCAAACAACATCGAGTGAGAGAGGGTGAGAGTAATTGGCAGTAACTTAGTAAAATATGGGGTAGTTGGTGAGTAAATTGCAAATTACGGCTAATTAGAACAATTTAAATGGATTTTTTTTCCAAATATAACTCAATCCCAAAACGAAGGAATATTTTAACTTGTATTTTGTGTGATTAAAAATATAGGAAAAAAAGCCTTAGCAAAACAAACAAACGTGAATTAATTCAGCTTTAATATAATAATAAATGTGCACGATTTCAGTGATTAACTGTTAACTGACGAATTTTCTTTTTTCTTTTCTCTTTTAGCACCTGTATGTATGAAGTATCCGTTTGAAAATGGAAAAACCGCCGTATTCAAATATGATTTCCAGCACGTTTTTGCTGATCCAAGAAATACAAAAGTTTTCGGAATCTTTACCATCCGTTCCAGAGCCCATTTCACTCCATCAGCCGATGGCTGGGTTGTTTTGAGGGTGAGTTTCTATTATCTCTGTATTTTTTGCTATTTGAAAACATCCTATCATCTACAAAAGTGTTTCCCAACCTTCATCTGCTTGTGGCCCCGTCAATCCAATGCCAGATCTTTATGGCCCCTTTCATAACTGCAAAGAATATTTCTTTCTTCCTTTGTATGCCTAACATGAAACGGAATTTCCATGAACAGAGTTTCTCTTCAAGAACTTTCCATCTGTGGAACACATTATCACGGGACTGTATCCCCGCAGTTTTCAAATCAAATGTCAACAAGTACTTGTCATAAACCATCCTCATAAGTAAGCAAATGTTGTTCATTCGATTAATCAAACAGAACTTCCATGAACAAAGTTTCTTTCCTAGACCATCCCATCTGTGGAACAAGATACCATGACTCTGCTTCCCAACTGACTACAACATGGTCGTCTTCAAGTTTAAAATGCAAACAAATACTTGTTGAGACGTCTTCTTGTATAATCAATTCCTCTTAGTAATCTTTTTCCCTTTCCATCCAACATTTCTCGTCCTCTTGTAGTGACAATCACTGTCCAACTGACAATCTATTTAACCTTTATCCTCGAGTGGCCCAAGGACCTTGATAAGTGGTAATCAATCAGTAAAAAAAAAATCATTTTCAATCCTCTCATAATATTGTTCATTATTCAACTGACAATCCATCCATCTCATTAACTCTTATCCTCGAGTGGCTTTTGGCCTTCATAAATTGTGACTCATTAGTAAAGTTGTTTGGGTAGTACTATAGTATCAGAACACTAACTTCAGTTGTAAATCAAATAATGATATTATTTGGATAAATATTTTATTTGAATAAACTCATTTATTTACCCAATAAAAGATTTGTTAACAAAAGGTGAATGTCAATTGAATTTGACAATTACCGTAAATTAACAATTGCAAAAGGAGAAGAATTGCAAGACAAGTTAGTGAAAAAATACCTTAATTTAAAAAAGGACGTTTTAAATTTTAAGAAATTGAAAACGAAAAACAACCATTTTGCATAGAGAAGACGAAAGAACTACCACAACAAAATGGGTTGATAGATGAATTTAATATTTAATAATAAATTTTATATTTTAATTTGAAATAATTACAAAATACTCCATGTCTATATTTTGTGGGTCATAAAGTTTCTGTGGTCTCTCGCGGACCAACATTTTTCAAATTTAGCCTTGTGGCTCATGTATATTTATGATGATGGTTAATTTTAATTTTAAATGTTGATAATTCAAATTTTAACTAATTTTACATACGGCTAATTAAAAATATTTGCTAAATTTAATTTTGGCTAATTTTAAATGTGGATAATTTTGATTTGGACTAATTTTAAAAATGGCACATTCAACATTTTTGCTAATTTTAATTTTTGCTAATTTTAAATTTGGATAATTCTAATTTCAGTCAAATTTAAATGTGGATAATTTTAATTTTAGTCAATTTTAAATGTAGATAATTTTAATTTTAAATGTGGATGATTTAAATTTTGACTAATTTTAAATATAGCTAATTAAAAATGTTGGATAATTTTAATTTTGACTAATTTTAAATGTGAATTATTTAACTTTTGGCTAATTGTACATATAACTAATTAAAAATCATTGCTGATTTTAATTTTGGCTAATTTTAAATGTAGCTAATTTTAAATATGGCTCATGTAAAATTTTGGCTAATTTTAAATATGACTAATTTAAAATTTTGACTAATTTTATATTTTACTAATATGAAATGTAGATAATTTTCTGAAGTATCCCAACTGGTCTAATGGTAAGGGTTATCCATTATTATGAGTTTTATTTAATGTTTTGGGAAAAAAGTCAATTTATTTCATAATTTTATTCTTATGTCTTAATAAATTGAATGTTACAGACAAAATATAAATATACAAACATTTACATGACTCATATTGATATAAAAGAATAGTTTTGTATAATGTTTATAATAAACAAATAAAAATACTGAATTGTGAAAAACAAAACTTTTGCAGCATTTCAAAATAATCCTTTCTTTCTTTTTTACAGCTTAAAAACATTACGATGGGACCATTGCAAAGTAAAATTACTTACCCTGATCCTTTATCAAGAATGGTTGCCGAAGAACGTACCGTAGGAATGTTCAATGGAATAATTGAAACAATCACTCACAATTTGATTCGTCCAATTAAATTCCAGTGAGTAGTTCTTTTCTATTTAACTTACCTAAAATGCAGAAATATAATTTTCTGCATTGTATTATGCACCCCAAAGATGGACCCCAGCTCGTCAAACTAAATTTCAAATCATCTCTCTTCCTCTCATTGAGGGGGGGGGGCAGGAATTGTCACTTGATCAAAATTAATACCAAAATGATTGCTCTTAAGAAAGAAGAGAACTCTTGAAGAGGAGAAATTTTGCTTAGCCTGAATTGATTGGGTCACAACTTCTAGCAAATTGCACAACCTGAACAAAAATTACAGGGCCATTGGCACTTCAGCCTTTTGTTTTGGCAAACTTGATTGGGCCAAGCATTTAAGTCAACTCTGGAAGTGTGGTGAAGATAAGGGCTGTTCATAACAATTGTTTTTAAATTCAGAGAGGGAGGCGCAAATGCTGACTATGAAATCGACTAAGCTGAGTTCAAATCCAGTCAGACTTATTTAATTCTAATACAATTGGAAAATGTATGAAAACACCTACACATCTATAGGCAAAAAATGTATGAAATGTATGAAAAAAATGTATGAAAATATATGAAATGTATGAAGACACCTACACATCTATGGGCAAAAAATAAGTTGAAAGAACGAAATGAAACATACACAATTTGAATGAATGATATTTTTTTTATTGTAGAATCAGGCATTTATTTAGAAAAACCTGTGGGGCGAATATGGTCCAAGGACTATAATGCACCCATGACATGTTGACGGTGAAACGTTTCCTATAGGCAATTCATTTGGAAACTAAATAACCCAAAATGTGTTGATATGCTGTAAAGCAAGTAAAACAAGTCTTTTATTGTGTTTTGGCATTAAATAGTCCAAAAAGGATTGATCTGCTGTAAAACTGACAAGAAATGTCTTTTATGTGTTTTTGGCATTAAATAAGCCAAAAAGAAATCATATGCCATAAAAATAAACAAGACAAGCCTTGTATTGTATTTTAGCATTGGATAACTAAAAAATAATTCATATGCTGTAAATGAAACAAGAAAAGCTGTTTATCTGATTTGACATTAAATAACCCCAACTCATTGATATGCTGTAAAACAGACAAGACAAGGCCTTTATTGTGATTTGGCATTTAATAGCCTAAAACCATTTTATATTCTGTAAAACAAACAAGTTTTATGTGTTTTGGGATTAAATACCCCCCCCCCCAAAGCATTGATATGCTGCAAAACGGAGTAGACACACTTGTTAATATGTTTTGGCATCAAATAACAGCAAAAAGGTTGATATGTTGTAAAACGGACAAGACAAATATTTTATGTGTTTTGCATTAAATAACCCAAAACCAATTGATATTTTGTAAATCACTCCAAACAGGCCGTTTTTTTGTGGTTTGGTGTTAAATTAAATTAAAAAAATGTTGATATGCTGTAAAACATATCATGTTGTCATCTCGGATTTCATCTTCATGGACTCATCGATGACTACCAAAAAACATATAATATTCTGAATTCTTCATTCATTAACTCGATTCAACAAACAATCACTAGCACTTTGTGATATCATCCAATGTGCAGAACGCCTTTTGTGACGTCATCAAGTGTTCACAGCTCCTTTTGTGAAATCATACATTATCCACAGATACAAACAAGCAAGGTTCGCAGAGTATACTAGAACCTCCGGATTGAGATGATTCGTTTAGTATATATATATATATGGGGTAAGGTATACGATAATTTATGAAAATTAAATGTTGTGGTGGACAAAATGTGTGAAAAAAATGACAAACGGAAAACAAGTTAAAGTGCAGGAGAAAAACAAAGACAAGAGATTTTGACCGGTTTCGTTCGTGGCGAACGTCTTCAGAAATGAAGAGATGGAAATAATTTTATTTTGAAGGCACACACATGGGATGAGGGAAGGATGATCTGATTGGACCATATGAGAAGACATTAAGTGATGTTGGAATATGATAAGTGGGTGACACATTCTTCTATGTTTCTTATTCTTCTGTTTATGTTTTTATTTATTTTCTTTCTCTTTTTTACTATCACACCTAATGAGCTAGTATGGAGAAGGCGGTGGGGGAGGGGGAAAGGCGACAAGAGGGAAGAATAGACAGAGAAGCAGGTTAAGGTAAACAAATGGGGATGGGCATGAAATTGATACACTGGATGTTGGAACCCAAAGATTGATAAGAATAAATAAGGGATATATATATATATAGTCATCCACATACAGACTGTTTCGCTGTTTCACAGCTCATCAGTGTGGCTAGACCAGTTAGTGCCTCAAGCCGGGATTGAAACTCAACCGTCAGGCTGACATATATATATATATATATATATATATATATATATATATATATATATATATATATATATATATTGGTACAGAAAAATTAGTACAACATTCGTACCAAAATAAATAAATGTTATGCTCTTAATTTCTAACTTTAATTCTGAATTAATCGAGCACTCTGCTGGGATTTTTCCTACTATATTACAAAGAAGTTATATATATATATATATATATATATATATATATATATATACACACAGTCACTGTCCAACATAGACGTCTATATTCTCTGTTTTAATGAATGACGTCATCCCTTTCTGACGTCATATCTTATGACATCATAAAGAATCTCTTTCCCCATGTCTCCCACCTCCTCTTTAATGGATGACGTCATCCATTTACGACATCATAAAAGATCTTCTGGATGTCTTCCCCTTGTTTTAGCAGGTTTTGTGACGTCATCCCTTCGTGACGTCATCTAGTGTGGGCGAGAACAAACGATAACAAACAAGATCCACATAGTTTTAGTAGATATCTATAAACGAAGTCATATCAACTAATAAAGGTGTGCCCAGTGATAAAGTTGACTGACAAAATCTGATTTAAATGTAAAACAATGAAAATATTAAATTACTAGCAGGAAGACCCGACATTGCTTGGGATTGAATGAGGAACACTATGTTTTTTTTCTCACTATGTTCAAAACACCATATAATTTTCTTTTTTTTTTTAACTGCCCCTTCCCCCTTTCGCTCCCTAATATAGTCAGAAGAAACTGAAATCTTGGAAGATTCTCTGTATTAGGGTCTTATACACATGGTTTAAATTTGATTAAAATCGGATATTTGTACTCAAAGTTTTAAGGAGGTTCTACCTCCATAGTTCCCTTAGAGGGGACACATGTAGAGATTCAGGACAACTTCTATTGTCTTCCCTGGATAATTTTATACATATGATTTAAATTTCATCAAAATAGGATATATTTGAAGTTTTAAGAGGGGTTCTGTTCCGATAACTCCCTTAGGGGCCACTTAGAGATTCATGGCCAGTTCCATTGTCTGGAAAAGTGTACATATAAATACACTTTTAGTTTTTATGTAGATTCTCTAACCTTTCTTTCTATAGGGAACGAACACACAGACACTGGCATTTATATATATATATATATATATATATATATATATATATATATATATATATATATATAAATAGTAATAGTTGTATTTATTAATTCATATGAGAAAATGAATGTAATTTTTTAGAGTGATGAAACGGGTGTAGTTAGCATCTGTCTGCTCTAATTTGTTCTATTATTTACCTGTTTCTTTTTTTTTGCCAGCTATAAACATGGACTTGTCAACAACATCACAAAGAATTCACAGGATGTTGATGAATCTGTTAACATCAAGAAAGGTTTGATCAGCTTGTTTGAAATTAATTTCAAAGACGTTGTTAGCAAACTCAATTCAAAGGTCCGTTCTTCACCACGTGTCTACGATTCAGTCTTTTTGGAGGTATGTACATATTAATCATGCTTTTTCTTCTTATTCAAGTATTCATGCATAGAGACTCCTATAAACGAACTACCAAAAACACACACACACAAACACACATACACACACACATCTAGTGGCACCAGCCTCGACTGGCACCACACAGAAACGATTGTGAAGGGTCAAGAAAGATGGAAAGATCGAGAAGGAAGAGCACCATGAAGACTTTCACTGAAAAGGGGCTGAAAATATTGGAATCCTGAGGAGGCTTAAATTCCAGAGAAGATCAACGGTCGTTGCCAGCTGAAATCAATGGTTGTTGCGATAATAAAAATGATTTGCAGCAGTTATCGAAAGAGGTGGAGAGTACTGGAAATCTGGGGAAACTTGTTGTCACTCGGACTCTAGGGAACACCACTTGTTATTGCCAGTGAGCAGTCACTGTTAATGATTTATGTGAAAACTCCTAGTGAGTAAATGATAATAACACCGGTTGGTACCACAGAAAATAGATGTAGAGGGTCTGGGAGGATGGAAAAAAAACCAAGGATGAATAGCACCATCCGCCCCTCGACTAGAAAGTACTGAAATATTGAGTAGACTTATTGTCACTCAGGTTTCAGGGAAGACCATGAACAATTATCAGTGAGAAATCACTAGTAACGGTTGGTGCTAGAACACAAAGCGAATTACAATGATAATGGAAGGAAATAGAGAGCACTCGAAAATATGTGGAAACTTGCTGTCACTCAGACTCCAGGGAATGCAACTGGTTTTTATCAGCAATAAAGCAACTGGCATGCGAATTCCAAGTGAGCAATAATAATAAAAAATCCTCGCGTGCGGGAATTAACCCACATAACCAGATGAGTGACCAACCACAGATAAATTAAAATAAATCGGCACTGGAAGAAACACAATGGCCGTTACCAACAAAAAATCAATGGTAAACAGCTGTTGCGAAAAACACAAATGATTTGCAACGGTTATCGAAAGAAACAGAGAGTACTCGGAATCTGGGGAGAGACTTGTTGCTCCTCAGACTCTAAGGAACACCACCTGTTGTTTCTAGTGAGCGATCACTGGTAATAATCTGTGTGAGAACACCTCGTGAGTAAATAATAATTGATATGAAAATAAATATGACTGGGATGAGAGGTAGTCCACTGGGAACTGTGCAAACGACTGCGAATAAAACAAACTACAAAAAAAGTAGATAAGACTCAGGATAACAGTAAATGTAGACTCTGTGGACAAAGAGATGAAGCAGTAACCTACATCATAAGTGAATGCAGCAAGCTATTCCAAAGGAAATATAAAAATAAACATGACTTGAGTGGGGAGGTAGTTCACTGAGAACTGTGCAAACTTGGAACATGCAGACAAATGATACAGGCACAAACTTGAGCCAGTATTCGAAAATGAAGGACATAAAATCCTTTGAAACATGGAAATACTCATCCAAACAAGAAGATAAGACATGGTTTTAATCAACAAGAAGGAAAAACACTTGATAAATAGTAGATTTCACCACCTCAGCCGTTCACAGATTGAAGCTGAAAAAAGCAGAAAAACTAAGTAAATACGTGAAACTTGCCATAGACCTGAAGGAACATGAAGAAAACTATTGTGCATTGTTTATTTTGAATAAAAAATTAAAATAATTATTCTAATTAAGTTAATTTTCGAGGAACAAATGCTGTGATAAACGACTGGTCAAAACTATAACAAATTAATCAACATTAGCCAATGAAAACGCTTAAAAAATTAATTTACCGATGCATTTTGAATGAAAATTGTCTCTTATTAAATTTGTTCCTGGTGTTCATGGGTAGCAGTAGGAGTAGAGCTGAGTGTGAGAGTAAAATCTCCTCCGTTTTACTTTATTTATGACTAATCAAAAATAAAGTATTGATCAGGATTACATATTAAAATATTAAAATCGATCAGAAATACAAACTTTTATTTTTTTAGAATGCAGACCAATATTTGCCATAAATGACAGACGAAACCGATTTAATTATGTAATTATTAATCATAAAGAAAAGGGGGATGGGCTCTATATTATATACAAAAGAATGCAGCCGAGTCATTTAAAAGAGCAATCTCAACCCATTCAGGATGATAGTCGTACAAGAAGAAGAAGAAGAAGAAGAAGAAGAAAAAGAATACAATCCGAGGATGTACCGCTCAGAGCAGTCTTTCTTGATCCAGAAAGCACCTTGGCGCAATCCTCTACTTGTACAAAAGCCAGATACGTCCTAAAATGGAGTACTGTTGCCACATCTGAGGAGGTGCCACTCGGGGCACTCTCTTCTGCCTTGACTGAGTACAGAATCGACTTCAAAATCTGATGGGAGATGATCTCTTCCCTTCCCTACAGTCTCTTTCTCACAGAATAGACGTTGCTAGTCTTTCTCTGCTCTATCATTATTTCCATGGTAGGTGCTCGATTGAGTTAGAACTCATCTAGTTACCACTTGCTGACTACAACATGGTCGTCTTCAAGTCCGAATGTCGACAAATACTTGTTGAGTAATCAAATTTTGTCCATTCCGTTCATCGTCTCTAATCCTTTCATAGTATTGTTCATCATCCAACTGATAATCTCGTTAATCCTTATCCTCGAGTAACTTTTGGCCTTGATAAATGGTGACCCATTCAGTATAAAAAAAATGTTTACTTTATAAAGAAAAGATATCAAAAAGAAATAAAATGCATTAAAAGTTCAGATCCCTAATATTTCTTCTTTTTTTTTTCTTTTTCAGAAATCAGTTCAAGGTTTGTGCAAAACAAGATACATCATCACAAAGAACAGGTACCCAACTGTTCCAGAAAGAATTGGTGTACTTAAATCCATTTCTTCCGATGATTGTATTATTGCACCAAAAGAGCAGAAAGGTTTGATTTCAACCTACAGAGGAAAATCCTGTGAACCCAGGGTAAGTGAAATATTTCCAATGTTATTCCAGTTTTAACCCCTGATCCCCATCAAAGACGAGTTAACTTATCTTCACCCAATTTGTCACAGAGTAAACTCGTCCAAAACATATAACTGCAAAATAGCCACAGATGAGTTTATACCAGGATTGCAGAGTCAGAGTCGGAGGTTTTGGAAGGAGTCGGAATTGGACTCGTAAGAATGCTAGGAGTTAGAATTGGAATCAGAGTCGGAGTTGGATTTTTTAATCTCTGAAGAATCAACAGATAGTCTGAGTATTGGAAGACTTTAGAATAAGGAGTTGGAGTCGGAGTTTTGAATTCTAGAGTCAGAGTTGGAGCTTATACCTTTTGACTCCGCAACCCTGGTTTATACATCAATTCTCTGCATTTTTGGGCACTTCCCAACAAGAAACGAATTCGGTGACTCATACACTTGATAGCTGCATCTCTTTAGTCTCGGGATTCACAGCTTTTGGGTACACACTGTCATTCGTTTCTTTTTCTGTTTGTTTTTTTAAAAATTTAATTCGTCTGAAAATTAAACATTTTCTCAAAAAAAAAAAGAAAAGGGCTCTGAGGGAATGGATTAATAAATTTGAAAAGCTTTTATTTTTTATGAAACATATAATCTCGAAATAACTACATCAATTCTCCACATTTCTGGACCCTTCCCAGCTAGAAACGAGTATACTCAGTGACTCATACATCTACCTTCGGGCTGGCATAACTAGGATGGCTCCGAGAGTAAATGGGGTATTGTGGTGATTGAGATGATTCTAGTTAAGAATAGGATAGACATTTTTATCACTTTTGACGAAGGATGACCAACGACCCTCCCCCCCTTCCCCACACTTCTGATGACTTTGTGCTTAATTTGTTCCAACTGGAAATTTTAATATTTTGTGGAAATAAATAATTCAAAGTGTAGTATCTGTTCTGTCTTCTGTCAGAGGAGGAAAAGTCCTTCTTGACTGGGGCTACTTTTATTTTTGTCGCATCCAGAGTGCCCCTTTTTGGGGAGCTGGATATCCCCCACATAAAAAAAACGACCTTGTATCTAACATTGCCTACGTGGGGAGGCAAGTAAATAGAGACACATACGTCTGGTAGCTGTGTCTCTTCAGTGTTGCTCGCTGCAAGAAGTTTTGATTGACTCCTTTGGGGCATACGCTGTCATTCCTTTTTTTCTTTTTCTTTTTAAATTTAATTCGTCTGAAAATGAGACATTTTCTATAAAAAAAGTTGCCATTTTAAAATCTATGATTTTTTTTTTACTGTTAGTTAATATCAACTAGAATACCAATTCCGTCAAAACTGATAAGGAAAACTGCTAGATTTTTCAAACAAAGCAAGCGAGCATGGAGAAAAAGGGCAACATTTTTGTATCACAATAGCATTTATTTACATTTCAACCAAGAACAATTCATAGACATTAGCTTCATCGCAGTTGCTGTTTATTGCTACTTTATATCAAGCGACCACAAGCAATTTTCACTTTTATATGATACCGGTTTCTTTTCAAATGTTGTTTAGTGAAATTAATTTTGGGTGTGATTGAAGATAAAATGAATATGCACTGTGCTGTATAGGGATTGAACTCACAACCTTCAGATTATGTAACTTTTGTGTTCAATGCATCTTCCCTTCCCCTATACCCCCTCCCACCACTTCTCTTCTTATTCGTCCTTCATTGTCACCTGTTAGATCATATTCTGTAGTGATCGCATGGCTGGATATTTGGTGAATTAAGACCATTCAATTTTAGATGACACTGAGGAAGATATTTGGGGAATAATAAAAAAAATTAAAACACAGTAGTGTTTAAATCTGTAATGATACTGATAAATATTTGAAATATTTAGAATAGGAATAAGATCTTTAAGACAGAATAGTGATTCGGCCTTTGGCGATACTATGCTTAGATCAGTGCTGACATAGAGGAAGAAAATATACATTTGAATGAATACCGAAACCATCCAAAACAGAGTAGTGTTTAGATCTTAGAAGATACTGACGGATGTTCTGGATATTTGGATGAAGACAGAGAGCATTCAGACCAGAGTAGTGTTTAGATCTGTAATGATACTGAGGAAGGTTCTGAACATTTGGATGAGGACTGAGACCATTTAGACCAGAATAGTGCTTAGATCTATGATGATTTAAACTCAACTTTCTGATTCTATAGTCTGTGCAGTTATCCATTTGGCCATTCAAGTCCCTCTCCCCTCTTATAGGAATGTAAATGTGTTAGATAGCAACCATTTGCTTATTTAATAGTCATTAAAAGTTAACAGTTCAAATAAACTTGAATCATACCTTGTTTTCTTGCCGGTTGCTGTGTGCGCATGTGTGCTGTACCTCATAGCACAAGATCTTTTCGAAGAGGAATGGTTTATTCATATCATCAGGTTGATCGTCTACTGCTGAAAGTAAAAAATCAAAACAAAACAGGAGAGAACAGAAAGACAGAGAGACTTATTATAGAAGCACATGACTTAGTTATATTAACGCTTGTAAGAACATCTTAAAAGCACGCCTTACAAGCTCTGTCGCTCCCTCCAAACTCTCTGAAGGATAGCAAACACTATCCTCTCAAACATCCATCTGACGTAACATCTGGTTAAGTCTCAGCGACTTTCTTTTTTCATGATACATCTTATTTCCTGAAATGTCACTCCCCATAACCTATTCATTACCTTTTGTCTGATACACATCCTGTTTACGACTCCATGCTAGGCACACCTGTACAAAACATATTTAGTTAATATTTGTACTAACAAACATACATACCAATATTTAATAAATGAGTAAGTTAATTTTGTAAAAACTTTAATGATGAATGGAACTTTTGTTTTCTCAAGTTTGTTCACTTGACCTTGAAAGCTCCAAATTAACCGGAAATATAAAACAGTCTGGTTGAGTAATTGACAGCAACATGCAACGCCACAAACCACTATCATCATTTTTTTTTCTCAACCATGAATTGGCAAGACAAAAGTTGACTACCAAAGACGTCCCAAAGTTAAATAAAATTCTAATCTATATAAGCTTAGTAGAAATATGTGTTAAACACCCAGTTTTTAATAACAAAGAATCAAAACAACACAGCTTTAAAAAAATCGAAGTCTTTCTTTATTAGCTGTCTTTGCATCTTGAACGGAAATACATTTTTTGTTGTTAACAACATGAACTAACGTTCCACAAAAAATCTCAGCTATATAAGCTTAGTATAAAAAAGAAATACCACAACACATATTTATAAAAATAAAAGTCTTTCTTTATTAGCTTTCTCTGCATCTTGAATCGAAATATATTTTTTGTTGTTAAGAACATGTACTAACGTTCCACAAAAAAAACAGCAATATAAGCTTAGTAGACATATCTTTTAAAGAGCTAGTAGTGTTAAACACATAGTTTGTTGGTAACAAAGAAACAAAACAACGCATCTTTAAAACTAAAATGAAAGTCTTTCTTTATTGTCTGTATTTCTACTCATACAAAGTAAAGTTCTTTTGTATAAAATTAGCGACTTTGTTACACGATACCTTCACAAACTTGTCTTCTACCACAATTGGAAAAATAACTTTCCTTTCTTCCCCCATGTGTCTAGCGTTAGGCGAAATTTCCATGAACAGTTTCTTTCCCATCTGCAGAACCAATTACTACGGAACTGCAGACGACAACGTAATCGTCTTCGAATCCAATTTTAATAAATAACATAAACAGTTAATCAAACTTTGTTCATTCCATTAATCATTTTCAATCTTCTCATAATATTCTCCATCATTCAACTGACAATCCATCCGTCTCATTAACCTTTATCCCTGAGTAACTTTTGGCCTTGATAAGTGGTGACATAATGTATGATAATGTATAGTACGCAAGATAATGTACGATAATGTATAGTACTTGTATACGTCAAAAGTGTATGTATAGTACGCAGGATAATGTATGATTGTCAGAGAAATGAACAGTGTACGAGTCACTATATGCAAAAACACAAATTTAAATTGAATCAATTTAATTTAAATGTAATAATGAACAAGCATTTTGGCGCACAAATCCCCACTTAGGATGCTCTGATAAATCTGACCCCTAATCCACAGTAGCCTCTTACGTCTCAGTGGCAATGTGCTTTGTTTGAGGTGAATCAAAGTAAAAATAAATTATATTATTATCATGAGCAAAAATATTTAAAACAGGCGAGTTTGAGCGTAGCTCTGTCTGAGCGGGGGGGGGGGGGTCATAAAAGGACAAAATATGGTCCTGTGTGCATGGCTTCATTCCTTACTTTTCTAGACAAGGAATGCCCATACTTATTGTGATTTGAGTAACTACTCATCGGGAAATAAAACATCCAACATTGGGACCAGACTAGTCTGACCTAAGCCTATTCAATATTTTACATCACTATAATGCGTCATGTGATAGCAACAGTATTTGCTCTTTCTTTCCCCAGAAGGAGTCAAAAAAAGACAGACATCTTGTTTTTGCTATTTTGCTATTGTTGTATGGAGGAAAAATAGTTGGATGGATGGTTAGAAATATTATTCTAAGGGAGACAAACGTTGTTTTAAAAGATAAATTAAGCTTTAATAAAATCTCATATAGAGTATTGTACGCATGCCTGCACTCTAGTATCTACACATGGAAATTGGACTGTGATATCGAGATTGGAAGACATCAGAAGTTGACTTGGACTGAAGCTACCTGTACACTCACAGAACAAAGACTTTAGACACCGAAAAGGTTGAAAATTACATATGCCAAAATCATAAGAGGCCTCTAAAACTTATTGTATTTCAATCTTAAGCATGACAGATCAACGAAAATGTATTTCAAACTTAAGCCTTACAAACTAACAAAAATGGTATTTCAAATTTAAGCATGACAGATAAACGAAAATGTATTATAAACTTAAGCCTTACAAACTAACACAAATGGTATTTCAAATTTAAGCATGACAGATCAACGAAAATGTATTGCAAACTTAAGCCTTACAAACTAACACAAATGGTATTTCAAATTTAAGCATGACAGATCAACGAAAATGTATTTCAAACTTAAGCCTTACAAACTAACAAAAATGGTATTTCAAATTTAAGCATGACAGATCAACGAAAATGTATTGCAAACTTAAGCCTTACAAACTAACAAAAATGGTATTTCAAATTTAAGCATGACAGATCAACGAAAATGTATTTCAAACTTAAGCCTTACAAACTAACAAAAATGGTATTTCAAATTTAAGCATGACAGAGCAACGAAAATGTATTTCAAACTTAAGCCTTACAAACTAACAAAAATGGTATTTCAAATTTAAGCATGACAGAGCAACGAAAATGTATTTCAAACTTAAGCCTTACAAACTAACAAAAATGGTATTTCAAATTTAAGCATGACAGAGCAACGAAAATGTATTTCAAACTTAAGCCTTACAAACTAACGAAAATGGTATTTCAAATTTAAGCATAACAGAGCAACGAAAATGTATTTCAAACTTAAGCCTTACAAACTAACAAAAATGGTATTTCAAATTTAAGCATGACAGATCAACGAAAATGTATTTCAAACTTAAGCCTTACAAACTAACAAAAATGGTATTTCAAATTTAAGCATGACAGAGCAACGAAAATGTATTTCAAACTTAAGCCTTACAAACTAACAAAAATGGTATTTCAAATTTAAGCATGACAGAGCAACGAAAATGTATTTCAAACTTAAGCCTTACAAACTAACAAAAATGGTATTTCAAATTTAAGCATGACAGATCAACGAAAATGTATTTCAAACTTAAGCCTTACAAACTAACAAAAATGGTATTTCAAATTTAAGCTTGACAGAGCAACGAAAATGTATTTCAAACTTAAGCCTTACAAACTAACAAAAATGGTATTTCAAATTTAAGCATGACAGAGCAACGAAAATGTATTTCAAACTTAAGCCTTACAAACTAACAAAAATGGTATTTCAAATTTAAGCATGACAGAGCAACGAAAATGTATTTCAAACTTAAGCCTTACAAACTAACAAAAATGGTATTTCAAATTTAAGCTTGACAGAGCAACGAAAATGTATTTCAAACTTAAGCCTTACAAACTAACAAAAATGGTATTACAAATTTAAGCATGACAGATGAACGAAAATGTATTTCAAACTTAAGCCTTACAAACTAACAAAAATGGTATTTCAAATTTAAGCTTGACAGAGCAACGAAAATGTATTTCAAACTTAAGCCTTACAAACTAACAAAAATGGTATTTCAAATTTAAGCATGACAGATCAACGAAAATGTATTTCAAACTTAAGCCTTACAAACTAACAAAAATGGTATTTCAAATTTTAGCTTGACAGAGCAACGAAAATGTATTTCAAACTTAAGCCTTACAAACTAACAAAAATGGTATTTCAAATTTAAGCATGACAGAGCAACGAAAATGTATTTCAAACATAAACGTGACAGAGTAATGAAATCGTTATTTCAAATACTAACATGACAGAACAATGGATATGCTATTTCAAACTTAAACATGACAGACCAACGGACATGTTATTTCAAACTTATCTATGACAGACCAACAAAAATGCTATTTCAAGCTTAAACGTGACACATCAACAAAAACGCTTTGCAAACGTAAGCATAAAACATCAATGAAAATGTTATTTAAACTTAAGCATGGCAGTAATGAAATTGTTATTTCAAACTCTAGCATGACAGACCATCACAAATGCCATTTCAAACTTAAGCATGACAGACCAACGAAAATGCTATTTCGAAAGTAATTAAATTTATCCTTGCCAGTCTTTGTTTATATGTTAAGTGTCTTAGTTTTGTTGAGTTTCATTACACTGAAATTTTAAACTGAAGCGTGACAGACTGACGAAAATGCTACTTCTAACTAACCCTAACCCTAACCCTAACCCTATCAACAAAGCTGCTTATAAGTCTCATAAGAGAAAAAAAGTTTCAGTTACTTTTAAGGAGCTGATGAACATTTAAAGTCTCGAGCATACCGATTGAAGACGTCTGTTTGGTAGATATACAAATGTTATATTTATTGGTCCCCCGATTTATAAAATCGGCTGACCTATGTTTTGAGGCATTTCCGTCCGTCCGTCCGTCCGTCCGTCCGTCCGTCCGGATTTTTCTCCACAACCATCCATTCAATTTCTCTGAAATTTTGCATGAAGTTGTAACTTTGGTCAGGTTAGTAAGTGACATTCTCCGATTTAAAAAGAAATATGGTTAGGCCCCCAGGGGGTCAAAAGGCCCCGAAATGGCAAAAAATGACATTTTTTGCCCATAACTTTTCATCCATCCATTCAATTTCTCTGAAACTTGACCAAAATGTGGAGGCAATTGTTCCTAATAGAAAATAAATATCGCTGACCTTGGAAAAAATCTGGTTCGCGCCCCCAGGGGGTCAAAAGGCCCCAAAATGGCAAAAAATTACCCTTTTCTCCCATAACTTTTGATCCATCCATTCAATTTTTCTGAAACTTGGCCAAAATGTAGAGGCAATTGTTCTGGATATAAAATGAGCATCCTTGACCTCAGAAAAATTCTGATTCGCGCCCCCAGGGGGTCAAAGGGGGGTCAAAAATGCCCCAAATTGTCCAAATTTATTGCATTTTACACTCGCCACATCGAGTCACATACAGAGGGGAACCACGCACGCGTGGCTTGTTATGAATGTGAATGTTAACTAATAAGAAACCTCTGAAATTTCATTTCAGGGTCAGGAGATAAGTTGAACGGAATGCATCAAAAAAGTGTTTAAAGTTTTCTTTCCGAAACAATCAGTCTAAGTTTTGTAATGTTCTTTCCTTTTTGCAGGTGAAAATGATGGAGACCCTTAGCACAGTCAGATACAGCATGAGGAAGGTTAGCGGCCGTTTGGACGTGACTAGAATCATCGCTGAAAGCAGTTACAATCTTATGCTCAACGCTCCTTCTGAAGGACGTATCGCCTTGAGCCTCAAGTAAGTACTCTCACAACACTCACATATTAATTGCATCCTGCAAAATATTGTAATGCACATGGAGATACGTCCTTAACAATCAGTCTTTGTGGTTTTCGGACTGAGGTATGGTTCTGTTCAGTCCTAGGACGTCCACCATCCCAAGCTTTACCTTCTCTCTGAAAACGTTTTAGTTTATAGCTAATCACCTCGGGCGGCTTACTAACACGTACACGGCATACGAAGAAACGTGACAAAACTTATGAAAAGAGTAAAAGGAAATATTGGAAAAATAAAATTTATTCAATCATCCTCTACTTGATAATAAAGAGCATTACATATTTATTTGTATATATATATATATATATATATATATATATATATATATATATATATATATATATTCGTCCGTCACACAAAAGGGGGAGACAATTTATGCTTTACTTATTCAGGGGGAGAAACGTATGCTTTACACATTTTAACTTTTGTTACCATTTTCCCTTTTAAGAAAAAGGCCTAAAAGTTTTTATAACTAAGAGCCTCAGCAGCTGAAAGTCCAGTCGTAAATGTTTACGTATTTGTTCAAAGTCCAAACAGTTTTTGAATATCAAAAAAATATTTGGAATATGTCTTTTAGTTCTTAGATATTTAGTTTGAAAGAAGTCAGTAAAAGAACGTCAATGTGCCAGGACATCATATTTTCTTTCTCATCCTGAGCGACAACCAGGCTAGGCATAAATAGAGACCCAATGTCTACGACTCAACATACTTTTGTATTCTTGTCTACGTAACTCTTTCCCGATCATGTCTGTTGATGAACTATGAATAAAATTGATTTAAATTCTCTTTAAAACCAAACTATGGCAACCCGTTTTTTTTCATAGCCCACAAGACCAGAAGGATGGACATCTATGCACACAACACGACTCTTCTCTATTCCTTCCAACAAATGAGATTTTCTAGAGACATATCAACCCCTCCGAAGTTAAGACTTTAAAATGCATTGATAGTTCCTATTGCTGTATATGCAAATAAAACATGGACTATACTGGGAGAGCACGAGAAGAAGCTCAATGTCTCTGAAATTTAATGTTTAAGAACTATCCTTGGAGTTATTTGTGATTTAGACTAAGAAATACAGATATCAGAAAGAGGCTTAATTTTAACAGATCTATCAATAACGTTAGTCGAAAAAAGAGATTAACGTGGCTTGAACATGTTTCCGAAATCATATCAAGAAGATTTCATTGAAGCAAGATCAAGAGAACGACCACCAAATAGATCGACCAAACAGATAAGGGTTGAGACTGTTTTTAAGCATGTGGCGAAGCTCTCTTGAGTATACAAATAAGTCAAGTCAAATAAGAATGAAAACAATGAAGAATCATTCAAAAAGGAGTTGACATAAGTGTTAGCTTTGTTTTAGTGATGGTTAAGATATACAGACATATATGCTTCCATGGGGGCATTTTTTTTGACCGGGTGGAGATGGGGGAAAAGGGAGGTTCATCCTGTATTTACTTCTTACAAAAAAATAAATTAAAAAAATGTGATTATTGATTAAAATAAGAGATGCCCAAACAGGCGTAATAAATAAATTATTAAGCTCGACATGAACCAATAAGATAAATCTAATATATATTCTGTATTTTATAACTCTTTAATTTGTTTCTTTTTCTTTTTTTTCCAGCCAAACTTTGAGACTTTTGTCGTACAACGATACTTCTGCACCTTCAGTTGATGCTACTCTCAGTACAAGTCTTATTGCTGAAATTCCCCAACACGCTAATGCTCCTTTCCCCAAGGAAGAAGTAACAAAAAAAGTAAGTATCTATGAAGGCCCTTAAAGTAAATTTTAGGCTTATTCAAAATACTAGCAGAAGTACCCGTTTCAGCCACTGCACTCCTTGGCCTCCTTCAAGTGCTTTTTTGTGAAGTTAGTAATCTTCCAGGAATTTTGAACTCGACTCTTTATTTAATTCATTGGGATAGACTTAGAAATAAATTTACCCTTAGGCTTGGCAGATTCAAAATATAGTAAAGGGAGGGATGGTTACCTCCTTTGTTCGAGATCAATTCTCTTGACTAAGAACTCTCAAGTCTAAGATTATCTCGCTTTACTAACAGCTCTCCAGTTTATAGAGATCAATTCTCTTGACTAAGAACTTGCCAGTGCAAGGGTATTTTCGTTGAGAGAGTACAAGTGCAATAAGTTCATCGGAGCACATTCCTTGGAAGTACATGTAAAACAATCATAGGAATGCAACACTGTGCAGATGCAACAGGGGCTGGTGCTTGGTAGACAGTACAGGACCTATTAAGTTAGAAATATTTTTTTGCACCCTGCCCAAGAAGGAGAGGTTAGTGGTTGGTGCACCAGCCCAGATGTGGCAACAATGTGACGGGTGTTCCAACTAGTCTTTATCTAATAATTAACTTGCGATTAAAGAATATATATATATATATATATATATATATATATATATCTTTAACTATCTCCCTTGCTATCATCCGAGACGATGTCATATCCATTATGATGTCATCGCACAACGTCTAACTCTTGAGGAAGAAAACAAAAACCTTTTTCTCTCGTGTGGAGGCAAGTAAATTAGAGACTTACTGAAATAAACTTTTTATTATTTAAACATAATATGCACATTGTATCATAGAATTATGATACAAATCAATCCGACAGTGGCTTTGTTGCTGTCGGGGTGAGGCATGGTTCTGTTCAGTCCTAGGTTACTGCTAATCGCCTGAGGCACCCCTTACCGGGGAATGCCGACGGGGCGGATCAGGCAATTTTTGTAGGTCAGAGTGTGCTTATCCTAGTGCGTTGGCTTCTTAAAAGCACGCCTGACCTTGTGTCTAACCCTAACCCTAACCCTAACCCTAACCCTAACCTGACAAGGAGGTGAATAACATGCAGTGTGTGTTTATATAGGTTCTTCAGAGAACGAATTCAAACATAGATACAATTCTCATAAGATAACTGCTTCTCTTTCCAGTGCGATGGTTAATTTTAAATATATCTTCTCTATTTCCAGATCATTGCTATGCTCAAGGATAATCTTAATGCCAACTCTGTAAACACTATCATCATGTTGTGCGAACAGCTCGACATTTCAAATCTCCAGAAGATCTGGGATGATGCTGTCAGCAAACGGTAAGATACATATACAATTTGAACAAGTGTTGATTCATACAATATTCAAGAATAATAATCATCATATTCGGTTTAACGTCTGTTTTACATACGTGTTGGTCGGCTTTTAGAAATTGACTTCCAAACTAACCTATCTGTGGCCAGGTCTTTATTTATCACACTTTCTCTCAAATCCATCCTTATCGCTATCTCCCATGTTTCCCTTGGCCTTTTCCTGACAACTGATCTTGCTACCTCAACTGTTCTACATCTACTAACCCAAGAACTCTCATCCATTCTTTCAATATGACCAAACCAACGAAGTCTCCCCTGTTTGCACACATCTCCCTATACTGTCGAAGAAACTATTGCATATATATAGAGAGAAAAATAGGACGATAAAATTACAAATAAATAAGGCATACAAATGGTTGTTGGAGCACATTTGATAATCGATAAGACAAATGCTATCATCATCATCATCATCATCATCATCATCATCATCATCATCATCATCATCATCATTTTAACGTCTGTTGGTATCACCGATATAATAATTTTTGAACAACTATTATGCTAACAATATGCATGCACTAAATCAAACGGATGTAGTTCATCTAAACAGCTTTATTTGTATACTAGTTGGCTTTGCCGGCTTGCTATCATTTCGCAATTCAATCCCTATTCACTACTTGAAATCATTGAAACGAAACTCATCGATAAGAAAAGGAAGACAAAACTAATCGATAATAAAAAGAAGACACAACTAATCGATAATAAAAAGAAAGACGAAACTAACTGATAGGCAAAAGAAGACAGAATTAATCGATAAAAAGACTAAACTCATCGTTAAGAAGACAAACTAATTGATAATCGATAAGAAGACAAAACTTATCGATAAGAAAAAGATGACAAAACTAATTGATAAGAAAAAGAAAACAAAATTAATCGACAAGAAGACAAAACTAATCAATTACTTTTATCTTCTAAAAAGAAGATAAAAGTAATCGATAAAAAAACAAAACTAGTCGTTAAGAAAAAGTGGACAAAACTAATCTTTGCTCATAAAATTTTTATTTGCATACAGAATTTTCTGTTCCTTTCTGCTTTATTATTATCAGTTATTTTTAAGATTAAGTCTCCTCTTCTTTGCTCAGAAAATTAAATTTGCATGCGTTATTATTCATACTGTGAAGCAAGCCGGACACACGCACGTTCACTTTTATCATATAGATGTTAACAAGAAGCAGACAACAACTGATTTCTTCCAATTTAATTTAATTACAAATGTTTTAGCTAAGAAAGTTATTAACCAGAATTTGTAGAAGAAAAATGTGTAAAAACAACAGTCGAAGAGCTCTACAAATTCAACAAATTTTGTCTTTATTAAGTGGATAATTTTTAATGAAAAATTCAGTGAAGGCAATTTTATCTAAATGAATAAATGAATAAATGCGAAAGTATATATACCATAAAAATGGCTCACGGTTACTTAAATCAATAATACAAAATAACCTTTTGAAATACAATATATATAGCGGAGAGCAACAACCCAACTACATCCATTTGTCTGTCAGTTTATAATAGATTAAAATTTGGTGTTATCTATTTGTAATTTATTGTCCTATTTTTCTCTATATATGCAATAGTTTCTTCGATATTAACAGTAATTAATTAAAGTGATTTAATTAAAAAAAGGATAAATTACCAAATCATTTCTTAAAATATTATGTTCATAAATTTTCAAGGGAAGTAATTCAAATGAAAACTATTAGTTTAAAAAAATGTACTTCTACTATAGAATGAAACTATCATCTAGCATTGTTTTGGAAATTTTCAAAAATGTAATTTCAATGAAGAAAGTAACCATTGAATTATTGTTTAAAAATATGTATCTTTTAATCACTGTCCACCAAGGAAAAAGTCTATCAGTCATATGTACGCAGCGTGTTGATGTATGGAAGTTAAACGTGGCCAATGCTGATTAAATGTTGGAGAAAAATGATATGCGAATGATACGATGGATGTGTCATGCTTCACCAATATTCACACTAATATTCAGATAAAATAACGTCTCAATTAAGTTTTTTAAAAAAAGAAGAAAAAAAACACGCCCCAGTCTGGAAAGTTAAAAGAAAAAAAAAAATTCATGTGAATATTAGTGCGAACACTGGCAAAGCATAATTTTTGATGGCGGATGTACACGCGTGTACACATAGAGAACATTATCCTGAAGTGATGCCATCGATTTTTCAAACCCCCTATATAACAATTGCTTTACACCATTTTTTTTCTTTTTCCTTTTCAGCAACATCGTTGTGAATATCTTCACCAAGGTTGACACTGTCGTAATGAGACTCTTCATTAGCAAATATTTACTCGTATTGATCGATAGCTACCCATCTTCCTTGCCCGATATCGCACTTTTCCAGTCACCTGACGAAAGATTTTTAGATCTTCTTTTGGTGAGTATTATGCACCGTTCTTTACTGGTTTCAAAACGCATAAGCTGTTGCAGCAAAAATGAAGAGTCGGAACAAGAAAGATTTTGCACAACTTACAATGGTGCCACTTTGGCTTGTTATCTACGTATCATGAATCTACTTTGGTATGATATCTACACTTTGTTATGCGATCTACACCTAATATAATAAACACGCAATAAACACGCTACAAGTGCAAGGAAAAAACTTCTCCTAATTGGTTTAAAAAAAAGCTTGGTTAGAGAGCCTGGAACCCTAACCCTAACCCTAACCCCTAACTCGAACCCTAATGTTCAAAGAGACTGTGCGACACTTCAGCCAATCTATTCCAACAAATGGAGAGCTTATGCTAATTTAAACAAACTCAATTTTCGTCATTTTCCCGGAAATCATCAGCAAAATTTCGTCGAGCCCAACACCGGAGCACATACACAAGGAATTGAAAGATCATGGCTTGACGTGAAAATTTGTAGATTGAAAAAATCGAGAGGCGTACGACGTAGATATTATTTTCTATTGTAAGTATTAAGCCAAAGTAGCACCCTTACAATTTATTATCGTAGAATGCTTCTATTATCTTGGTAAACTCAGCTTAACATATACAGTCAGCTCGCTGGCTTGCTAGCTGTCGCTGGAGGAAGCAAAACGTTCACTTAAATCTCAAGTCTGGCTCTATTGTTTTTTCCCCAATTCCCTCTCGATCGATGACCGTAACTCTGAAAATAATTGTTTTTTCCTCAATCCCAAATCACTAAAACAATCAAACAACAAATTTTTATACTTTAATTTTCGTCCCATCCTTGAAATTATCAAAACAATCACAGTCGCATTCCAAACGTGACCTCTACCCTCACCCCTGACCTACATCTCGTTACCATCTAGATTATAATTCTTATTCACTATCCTACTTCTCCAATCACCTTAGGGTGATTTCGTTACAGTGTAAATAAGATTTAATTCACATTTAATACATACATCTAATTATAATTGTATAAATCCATTTTATATGATTTCTTATATATATATATATATATATATATATATAGAGAGAGAGAGAGAGAGAGAGAGAGAGAGAAATGTATGATTTAATATGATGGAAATGATTGTATAGAAAAATATGATGAATAAAAAAGTACTTTAAACAAAAAACTCGCATTCTATCACTTTATTATTATACTTTGAGCTCTAATATTATAAATACTATTGAGCTTTCAACCCATTTTCTGTGTGACCTGAAGGAATTAAAATAGTACATATATATTATTATTACTATTATTATTATTATTAGTATTATTATTATTATTATTATCTAATCACTAGGAGTTTTCACACTGGTCTGTATCAGTGATCGCTTAACAAGTGGTATTCCTTGGATTTCCAACACTCTTCCACCTCTTTTCGATAACCAATGCAAACCACTTTGGATTATCACAACAACCGTTTATTATTAATTTGTTTTTTTCTTGAATTTGAGTGGTGCAAAGCCTCTCCAAGGTTTCAGTACTCTCTGCACCCTTCCAGTGGCGGTCTGGTCGGTGCTACCAGTCGAGGCTGATGTAATCATAGGCATATGTCTATGACCAAATTAAAAAAAAAAAATTTAAAGAGGGGAGGGGGCGTCAGTTTAATGGAGTTACAGTAGTTTCATTTCCTTTGGGCCCATGTGTTGTTCGGTTGTTTTCTTCATTAAAGGATTTTCCTTAAGATTTCGGCTGTTTTCGTTATTGCCGTTCGCTGTAATGTCTCAATCTTTCCTTTTATTCCAATTTCTCCTAGTTGTATCTCCAATGTTTTCGGGACTGTACCTAGTACAATTATTGTTATTATGACGATCTTCTTCATGTTCCATATTCCTTTCAGTTCTCTGGCAAGTTCCAAATATTTGCTTTGGTTTTCTGCTTCCTTGATCTGCACCCTGCGATCTGATGGGATGGCGAAATCTACAATTTGACAGGGGTTTCACTTCTTGTTGACTATTATCACATCCGGTCTCCTTGCTTGGATAAGTTTGTCTGTTTGTACCTCCATGTCCCAGAGGATTTTGTGATTTTCATTTTCAAATACTGTCTCTGGTTTGTGTCTGTACCATTTGTCTGCATGTTCAAAGTGAAGACGTTTGCATAGTTCCCAGTGTGCTGCCTTTCCCACACAGTCATGTCTGTTTTTTGTATTATTTTGGGGATAGTTTGCTGCATTCACTTATTATGTTTCATCTCTTTGTCCACAGAATCTACGTTTACTGTCATCTTGGGTTTTGTCTATCTTAGCTTTGATATAGTTCGTTTTGACTGCGTTTTTTTCTGTGCAGGTGTCAGTAGTGATTATTATTATTATCATTATTATTATTATTATTATTATTATTATACTAAAGCTGTGTTAATCAACATTTGTTTCTATAAGGATTTTTCATATATATTTTAATCACACACAATACATGTTAAAATGTTCAGTGGCTTTGGGATTGAATTATATTCGAAAAATTAATTGTAATTCTTCTAATTAGTCGTAATTTGCAATTTACTTACCAAATCATCCATCACTTACTAAGTTTCTGTCTATTACTCTGATTCTCTGTTTGTTGTTTGACTCCCCCCCCCTCGCTCTTATTTTATACAGTATCTATCATTCTCACTTCCATCTCTTTCTCCGTCTTTCTCTTTCTCTCTTTCTTGCTATTTATTAACAGTAAAAGGTAATAAAACGAACTATAAAACAGAAGATTGTAATAGTTCATTATAACCAATAGGGAATATCACCACAAGTATTAATACTATTTAACTCATAGATGGAGAGAAAAAGAGAGATAGAGAGAGAGAGAGACAGACAGAGAGAGAGTAGGAAGGAGATATATAGTGAACAGAAAGAGACTAATTTGGGATTTTGTCTTTTTATTTAAAAAATGTAACTGGTTTTGCAAACTCACTTTTTCCTAATTCAAGCAACCTACTCTGAGCTCAATAGGTGACCCAACGAGTCACATTTTTTCTAGTATATATATATGTATATATATATATTACTAGCTATAACTAACTGGTGCTGCCCGGGTACAGTGAATTCATTTTAGTCTGTAATTTTTATGTTAGAATAGAAATAGAATAACTCATATTATATTTAATAAAGACGATATGGGTTATCTCCCTTACTGATTTATATTTTTGAGGGTGATTAGTTAAAATGTTTCTGTATTATCAGTCGTCTTGGCTGAACTAAATAATTTACAAAATAACTTGTAGTGAAGTACGTAATTATAGTGCTAATACCATGGTAGAACAATAAAAAAGGAAAATTTGCTAGTCAGAATCAAAGTTTGATATTTCAGCTTAAATACAATTTAGGTCAAACTTTGAAATCTCACAATATATATGTTAGCTGTATATATCTTTATCTATAACGTTAGGTATGTGTATATGTTTATATATTTGTACGTACAGGATTAACTCTTAAACTAATTCACAGATCATTATGAATGTTGGAATACAGTTGCTAGACGTAAGGGGTGGTTATGTGGAATATATTTAGTTTCGTTTAGTTTCATGCAAATGGGGTAAAAGGGGAAGGAGTCCTTCGTGAAAATTCAGATATCTACGATTTTACAATCAATTAATAGACAATCGCCAAATTTCAGTTTCCTTGGAGCATTTTAAAGGATCTTTAGGTGGTTTAATATGGGCACAACCTCTCATTTGAAAATTCAAATATTTTAGATTTGCATTGAATTTGATCCATAGTCATTAGACACTAATTAAGCAAGATTCATTGAATTTCAATTTCTTCTTAAGATCCATTAAGCTTAATTAAGTCTTACATTTTAGACACTTTCTAGAATTAAAATCATTTTGATCAAAATTAGAATAAGGATTCTAGACATAAGATTTAGTATCATTATATTTTTATTTTAATCTGTGTAAGGGGACATAAAACTGGTGCAAAACTGTTCTGTTTGCGGAATTAATTTTACTTGTCTTGTGACGAGTATTCTTCTAGTATATATATATATATATATATATATATATATATATATATATATATATATATATATATGTAAAAATAATTATATAATATCAAGGGTATAACAAAAAATGAATTTCTCATATACTAAAGTTTTGACAGACTTTTTAGTAATTTACAAAAATTTCTCTCTCTGAAGACTAAAATTATTATTGTGAAATTTGGGGAAATAAGGAAGCTAGACAAAATTATTCTACTGGACCTATAAATTAAATAAATCTCTGTTCAGATTTGAATAATATTTTTGTTTGTTTTATCTTTTGAACAATATTTTTCAAATTAACCCAAATACACATGTGTTTCATGTCAAACCTGTAATCATCAGTATGAGAGGAGACAATCCCTGCCGGTCACATGGTTCGAACCCCAATACGAAAGTTATATGTAACTCAGTAGTCGGTGTGCATACCGATGTGCCCACCATGCATTGTCTAGAAATGGGAGAGTAAATTAACGTCTTAAATTGCAAAGTCAACAGTCACATAAGCAAGCCATCGAAAGCTTATATATATATATATATATATATATATATATATATATATATATATGACAAATAAAGGATAAAATAAATCCGACGGTATGCGCTAAAATGAAAAAGGGGAAGACCTGAAATTAAGCGTTTCGCCCAAACTGTTGCATTGGCCTTTTCAAGAGTGAAAGGTAAAAACGTTTTTTGCCGTTTTTAGCTTTAACTCTTGAAAAAGCCCACACAACAGTTGGGCGAAACGTTGAGTTTCAGGTCTTCCCTTTTTACATTTCAGCTCATAAATATTTTTTCCCCGTGTTTAATGTGTTCGCATGTAAATTCAATTAATAACTAAATTTGCTTCTTTTTTTCTTTATTTTTAGCAAACTATTAAGGTTGGAAGATTGCCTGAGGAGAAAAGACGTCATCTTGTATTGAACATCGGTGCTTATGCCAACAAATTTGTTGTCCTTTATCACAAAATTGATAAAGAATTAATCGCTGGTGACAAGCTTATCAACAGAGCAGTAGTAGACATGGTTGATTATCCAGAAAAATTGAGCGACATTAAAGAACTTTGGAAGAATGAAACAGTACAAAAACAGAAAGTTTTGATGACACTTACAACCTCCTTGGACAAAGTCACCGAGGTAAGTAGTAAAAATAATCTATTATAATTCATTATTCAATAAATAAAGTGCATTTTTTAATAAATTAATTAATTGACCCTTCTTTTGATTAAACTAAGGGGAATAATACAGCAGTGCCACCTCATATATAATATAAATATTTTACAGTAAATAAATATTTTTTTAATAATTTTTTACAATAAAGGAATTGGTTTGATAAATTTTTTACAGTAAAGAATTAAAAAAAAAACTTTTACAATAAAGGAATGTAGTTTTATAAATCTTTTCTAGTAAAATAATTGATTTCTCAATCCTTTTACGATAAAGGAATTATTTTTATATATCTTTACAGTAAAGGATTTTTTTTTTGTAAGACTTTACATCAACTATGCTTTCAAATTATTACCAACTAACTGTCCTGATCCGGCATTGCCCTAGAGTATTTTCACCGGTCATGAAGCGTTCATAATTAAGAAATCGGAAGGCCCCTTATTTCGTTAAAATACAACATTCAAAATAATTTAGATCTTGTAGCATCTAATAGAAACGACCAGTTAAACGTAAATTAGAAGGAAGAATATACTACTTCGTAATCAGGAAGAAATATTTAAAAGTTTCTTTAAAACGTATGTTAATGGTTATCAGCTAAAGACAAAATTGTGAACTGTTTATTCTTTAACGCTTCTGTTTCGATCAGTTATGGAAAATGTATCCAATTTAACATTACTCCTACCCGACGAAGTATTATCAGAAAAAAAAAACGAATCAAAATGAACTATATTCGTGCCAATGATATAAGTGGGGGAAAACTAATGGAAAAATACAGTAGTCTGAATCAAATAGTGATATGTGAGATGGATTGCTATTTGGGTCTGACTTTGAAAATTTGACTGACGTTTTTTATATATATAGATAATTATAGAACCTTCTGGGTTTCTTTTTTAAATTTTTTATTTCTTAATATTGTATCACAAAAGATTCTAATTTTGTTTTAACTTAAATTTATTTCAGAAATTGCGTCTTCAATTGGCTGTCGATCCTCTTCATTCCTTGAAAGCCATTGGTAACATGGGATACAACAAGACCATTGATGCTCTTCTTAGCCATATTCGCAATTACTCAATGCCATGTGTCATGCGTATTGCTGCTGTCGACGCTTTGAGGAAAATGATCCCACACTCCTTCTATAAGGTTAGTGTATTTTTTATATTTTTTTTATTTGAATTTTACTGTATTTTTTTAAATATTTTTACATGGCATAAAATCTCTTCATTTACCCATTAACCGTATTTCATTGTCTGGTCTTGCCCAGGTTTGGCATTCAGAGTTGAGCCGGCTTCTTCCTTTAGAGGAAGTTTCTAGAAAATATTAAATTCACAAGCGGTTCCCATGTATATCCCGGTTAGCAATGATGATTTTAAAGACATTAATTTTTGCAGTTTTTTTTCTTTGCATGGTGGTGTCGCCGTCCTTCCATATACAGCATCTAGTATTCCCAAATGGTCATCTATGTCAACCTGATTATGTCAAATATTTCATTGATAGGGTATAATTAATCCATTAAGAGCTGGATACATTACACCATTTCCCATAAAACTAAATGGCAAATAATACCGGAAGTGAAAATATGCTGTTATTATATTTAACACGTTTTAGCAGCTTTATTCTGTCAGATGTCATTTTAATGTATGATCTAGTAGAAGAGTGTCCATGCATAAAAGCATGCTCAGAACGAGATCAGTGAATAGACATGTATTTTGAAAGTTGCACCAGAAAATGGAAGAGTCTTGTTCTGAATTTTTCACATATTCGTAGAAAAAGATTACAAACTCTTGTGCTGGAAGCACCCTCTGGCTGAACAGGTTCATCAATGCAGTTATTTTCTAAAATATATAAAATAAAAAGTAAAAAAATGTCATATGATCTACTTGCATACATTTGCGATAAACTGGTCAATCGTATCTAGTAGATAAAAACATTGATTAAAGAAATTATCCTAACTGAATTTTGTCTGGCTTCATTTTTAAATTTTTTAAAACTTAGTTCATCCCAAACAAGGCAAGTTGTCACTGTAGACATAAGAGGCTACTGGCAAAGAAAAGTGAATTAGTTAATATGACACACACATAGAACACAGAATAATAAAAGTATACTCAAACGGATTCAATAAAAGATTCTGTTAGAACTTCCATGATAGTTAACCAATTATGAGAAAATGGAGTGAAAAAAAAGTCTGGAAAGTATAATGGCTGAAGCTCTATGAATTATACAATAAAAGTTTTGTCGTGTTTGCTTGATGGCAGATTAAACCTTTATTAAACCTTTTTAGGTTACTTAATGCTGAAACATATTAAAACTGTTTTATGGCATCTCAAACTCTTCGACCTAGCATTCACAGGTAAATTGAATTGGAACAAATACATAGAAGATACTGCCAAGTCAGCTGCAAAGAAGGTGGGCTCCCTCTACCGGGCTAGAAAACTTCTTACATCTGCCAGTATCCTATATTTCTACAAAGCTGCCATTCACCTATGCATGGAGTATTGTTGCCACATATGGGCTGGTGCACCAACCACTAGTCTCTCCCTTTTGTACAGGGTCCAAAAAAGAGCCTCTAAACTAATATGTCCCACACTGTCTAAGAAGCTCCAGCCCCTGTTCCATCGCCGCAACGTTGCATCCCTGTGCTTGTTTTACAAGTACTTCAGTGAAGTGTGCTCTGATGAAATTGCTGCACTTATGCCCCCTCAACGTAAATACACCTGACTAACCTGACAAGCAGCAAAATCCCACCACTTCTTTGTAGAGGTCCCCGAATGCTGAAAAGCGTTCTACTCTAATAGCTTCTTTCTTCTGCTTGCCTTTGGAATTCCCTCCCTGCTCTGTGTTTCCCTGACTGTACAAACATGCAGAAATTTAAATGTAATGAGAACAAACATCTCGCTGCACAACTTCCCACTTAGGATGCCCCTGTAGGTATGGCCCCTAATTCACGGTAGCCCCTTATGTTTCAGTGGCAATATGCCCTGTTTGGGGTGAAAAAAAGTAAGAAAAAAATTAAATGCTTCTCACAACTGCTTTATGGCAAATAAACCATTTGGGCTTATTTAACTAAACGAAACAATGTGAAAGACACAACCAAAATGAGAATATCTGAAACATGTAAATAATGTTAATGTTTTTTTGCTTCATTAGTTTGTTTGATCTGTTTTAACACATATCAATGCTTTTGGAGAGTTATTTAATGCCGAAACACAACAACGGACTTGTCTATCCCGGTGTATGGTTTACACAGCAATACTATTTGGGTTATTAAATGCCAAAATGTAAAAAAAAAGGCTTGTCTTGCCTGTTTTATGGCCCATTGACCCTTTTTGGGTTATTTTATGTCACAACACAGTAATGGGCTTGCCTGGTCCATATCAACTCTTTTTAGATTATTCAGTGTCAAAACGTAATAACAGAATTGTTTTCGCTGTTTTCCTTTTTGGATTATTAAATGCCGAAAAGCAATAAAAGGCTAATATCGTCTGTTTTACCTTTAGGTTATTGGATGCCAAAACTCAATAACAAAGTTATCTTGCCTGTTTTATGACACAACTCTTTTTGGGTTATTTAATGCAGAAATGCAATAACAGGCTTGTCTTGCCTGCTTTACGGCATATCAATCTTTTTTGGTTGTTTTATGCTGAAATGCAATACAAGGCAAGTCTTGTCCGTTTTATGACAACCTATTTTCTCTTATTTAATGCAAAAAAACGCAATAAAAGGCTTGTGTTCTCTGTTACGGCACATCTACCATTTTGTGAGTTATTGCATGACAAAATACAATACCTATTGTAAGCAATTTATTTTGTACGATCAAATGAACACAAATTGACTATTCTACCTATGGTTTCATACATTTCCTAGTAGTACAAGTGCTTAAATAACAACAATAGATCTGCTAGGGTTTGAATTCTGTATTCTTTATGACAGTCATGCTCCCTCTGTTTTGCTGTAAAATAGAATGGATTTGTTATTTGTTATCTGTAATATAAATATTTTATTTTTTTCATTTTTTTGCAGAAAGTCATGATGCCTTTGTTTGAAGTGTACACAAACATGACTGAAAGCAAGGCTCTCCGTACCAAGATTTTCTTACTCTTGACAAAATATGAACTTTCTGAGAGCATGATTTTGGGTCTTCTCCTTACCCACCAGAGAACTGCTCCTGAATACGTTGGAGCTTTTGTCTACAAATACTTGAGCGAGATTGCCAAATCTTCTTTCTATCCTCTTAAAAACATGTAAGTATTTATTTGTATAAGAAACAGCTTTTTTATTATTGTATTATTTAATGACGAAAAGCAATAACATTTCACGGCACATCAAGCCATTTTGGTTATTTAATACAGAAAGGCAATAACAGGCTTGCCTTGCTCACTTCATGGCACATCAAGCCATTTTGGTCATTTAATACAGAAAGACAATAACAGACTTGTCTTGCCCGCTTTATAGCACATAGACCCATTTTTCTTAACAGTCGAGGGTAATAAAGAAAGGAAAGAAAACTATTGGAATATCACTACAGGCACGAAAAGAAAAAAAGTGAAAGCGATAGATAGAAAGATAGGTAGGTAGAGAGAGAGAGAGAGAGAGAGAGAGAGAGAGAGAGAGAGAGAGAGAGATGGAAGCGAGTGTAATAGACAATATATAGAATAAGAGCAGAGTGGTAGCACCTTTTATTGTCTTGACTAAGTACAAAATCAACTTTGCAATCTAGTGGGGAATAATATCTTCTCTTCTCTTCAGTTTTTTTTATTACAGAAGAAACGTTGCTAGTCTTTCTCTACTCTATCGTTATTTCCATGGAAGGTGCTCGACTGAGCTCCAATCTCTGGTGCCTTCCTGTAAAACATTCACAGCAAGAACCCGTTCTCCTACCACCACTGCACAGAACTTTAATTTCTCCCTCTATGTACCTAAGACCAAATGGAATTTCCATGAACAGAATTTCTTTCCAAGAACTTCCCATCTGTGGAACACAATACCGCAGGGTTGCTTCCCTGCAGACTACAACAAGGTTGTTTTCAAGTTGAATGTCAACAAATACTTGTTGAGCCGTCTTCTTAAGTAATCAAATTCTGACCATTCCACCTATCGTTTCTAATGGTCTCATCATCCAACTGACAATCTCATTGACCTTTATCCAAGAGTGAATTTTGGCTTTGGTATGTGGTGGCTCATTAGTATTAAAAAAAAACAAATATAAAGATATACATGACATATATTATTATAAAAATATTAGGAATGTATTGAGATTTTCATTTTTAATTGGCAGAGAAAATTTTTACATTTCAGGACAATCAAGTCTGATAAAGTTGTGACTGCTGTTGAACCCATCATGCCTATGCATCTGAAAGAAAAAATGTCAATTCCCCACGTCTATGAAGATGCCCATAAGGTCTTTTCCAGAATGTCTTCTTTCCTTGTATGGCATTTCTCAACTTCTAACTGTAAGTAAAGATTTTCTTAACTTTGGGAATAGATGTTGATTATGAATTATCTCCCTTAGTTCATGTACGAGTATTTAAGGCTTGTCACCCTTGAAAAGAGCTTTAAGTTACTAGAAGGCAAAAGGCTGTTTTGTCTTCTAGCAATGTAGAGCTCTTTTCAAGAGTAACAATCCTTAAATACACAATGTTCCAAGGGAGATGGTCATCTCTTTGTTGTATTTTAGCTTACCCATGTATAATGGTTTATACACTTCTGTCGTTGTCATAAACCCAGGTTCTTTTCATTTGCTGATAAACTCAATCTGACATCAGTTCATCATCATCATCATCCGATTTATTTTTGAACAGGCCTTTTATTAGTCCTCTATAAGAGTGTGGGGCCTACCTGTCGGTCTTGATCGAAGTTATCCTCTTCAGGCTCGGCGAGCGCGAGGATCCAAGTTTGTAATCCCCAGGGCTGCACGGTCACATTTACACAGCTCATCCCAAGTAAGCTTTGGTCTTCCGGCTTGCAAACTTAATACGATAGACATGTTTCTGACCTGGGAGATCTAGCTGGAGCTTCGCTCAACATGGTCAAGCCATCTCATCCTGCCCAGCTTAAGGACATCAGTTATTTCTTGTATACCCAGCATAGAGAGAAGAGTCTTGAGGAGAGTGTTGTCTTCCGACCTGACATGACAGTTGTTTATATAAAAGGTTTACTTAAAAAGACAGTCACAGAAAAACATCAGAGAGACAACTTGTATATGCGTGAGAGAGAGAGAGAGAGAGAAAGAGAGAGAGAGAGAGAGAGAGAGAGAAAGAGAGATAGAGACAGATGGATGGATGGATAGCCACACTGTGCATGTTGGCATCCATTAAGGACAGTAGCCATATGCGTCCTTCCTCCTTGAAATCTCGCCAGCTAAAAGAGATAAATTCCTTGGCTGGGAGTCACGTGGTTTCATTGACTTCCGCTCTGATGACCCTTGACCTTTAAAAGTGTCACTCAAATTCTTCCATTCGAACACGGCCCTCATTATGTAACATTTTCCATACAAATCAAATAATACTTTTTTGAAAAACGTATTGTTTAAATTGTGTGTAACATTGCCGTGGTAATAAGCTGTTCTTTGATCTCCATTGTGAACAAAAGCCTGGCATTGTGTTGTAAACACAAAACAGCTGTTCGTCTCTCTTGTTATAACACATTGTAGTTGTCTCTCAGTAGTTGTGACAGTGGCAATCGCAGAGATGTTGTTCTTTCCTTCTCTTTTTCCTCTTTGTCGCTTAAATAATAAAAGCAATTAAAAAAATAGCAAATAACTTCATTATTTGCTCTGGGATTTGGTTTATTTTACTGCGTCCTCCTCTTCCAACCCTCATAGGGTGGTGGAGGCCTCAAAAACAGCATCTGCTCACATTGACGGCAAACTCTTCTCGAGGCAGGAACTCTCTCGCTTTTCTGCAATGTAGTTCCTCCCATGACGTAACTACTGGGAAATTCTATTTTTTTGCTTAACTAACCCTACGTGTAATTTTCCATTTCTAACCAACATCTAATTCTGTTACATATAGAAGAGACAACCACATGTTTACCAGTTGAAGCCATTAATTGATTACAGTCAAATGAGTTTCGGCATTATTCTGAAAAAACTTATTTTGTGATAAAATCATTAATCGTTAATAAAATTCACAATTATTTCTGCAATGCAACCATATTTGGTACAAATAAACTTCAGTCTCTACCTAACTTGTCCATCAAGTTTCAGTCATGAATGCCCAACAGTCTTTGTTTTATTGTTGTTTAATGATATGCATGGACACTTTGGTGACCGTTTCATGATCCTGAATGGACTTCGCATTCACCGAACCTTAATACCCCGAATTTTTATCTGTGGGGACATCTCAAAGATAATGTCTATCAAAACAATGCCCAGACTATCCCTGAACTAAAGATTGCGGCCATCACAAGCAAAATTTGGGCAAAGCCAAGAGAGGAGTGTGTCAGAGTTATTTACAATAATATCCAGGAGTGACTTGCATTGCTTTTTTTTCTTGCTTTTAAAGTTAATCTTGTATTGTTTTAATTTCGTTGTGCACATGCGCCAATCTGGCTTAATTATTTTTTCTTTTTTAAACAGTTGTTTATTTTTCTCCTCTTTTCAGCCCTTTCCTATTCCAGTGCTGCTTTAGATGTGCAACTCATCCCTGGCATCGAAGTCAATGAAACATCCCTCATTATTCGTGCTCGCACTAACAGTCTTGCCATCTATGACGATGTTGGAGTAAGTATAAACGGATTTTGTTCATAAAATTCTATATTTTTGCATATTTAGATGTATTACGTATTCAATATGTAGCAAGAATGGAAGCTTTTGTATTAAGATTACTGTATTGTTTTAACCATTCTGGAATATTGCATCCAGGTTTCATCCCCCTCTAGAGCAAGTTCAGTGGATGATCGATGGGCTCCACACAAAGTCCTATGAACAGCGACTAGAGGCCATCAACCTGTACTTGCTAGAGTCTAGGAGGCTGTGTGGTGGCCTCATCCTTGCCTTTAGCATCATGTGGGGCATCGTGATCTTTTCTTAACATTGGTTCCCAAGAGAGGGTTTGGTTGAAACTCACAGAAACTGTACCTCAGACGATTTCGGTTCAATTGTCCGAAGGTTTCTTTTTTGGTTCAGGTCGTTCGGCTGTGGAACAAGCTGCCGGAAGACATGGTCAATCTGCAGACGTCCAAACAGTTCAAGACAGCGCTGGACGCAACATGGTCATTGATTTTTAGATGATTACCTCTGTATATAAGCCCCTCCCCTCTTCCAGAACTTACTTATACATGGCTCTAGCCCTGTGTTAATCTTTTGCCAATATATTGAATTGAATTGAGTTGAAATCATAAGATAATCTCAGTCATAAGTCGAGGGGGTATTTTGGAAGGAAGAATTTAGCGTCTATTCTATAAGTCAATATATATTTTTCATATGAAGCTAGGTTTGACCAAGTCAAGAAAAACTCCCTTAGAAATTCTTTATTAAAATATATCAACACCATTAAGTACATTGTGTAATGAATGTGTAAAGAAGTGACGTGAAGGGTTAGGGAGAAGCATTACCGGTGCTTTTGATGTCTATCGTTACGTCATCAGACTGAAAACATTCTGTCTTGTGTTTTCAGATATTTACCTGATACAAACAGAATTTCTTTTGGCAACTTCAAGACTGATTTTTAAAATATCAATTTGGATCTGCAAGATTCAATATTTTGTCGCACCTGCTTACAAATAGATTTTATTAACATTTAGAAACACAAAATCAACACACTATAAAATACAGGTCATATATGTTTGTGCTGGATCGAACCACTATGCCCAGGGTTCCCTTGAATTTGCCATTTATCTAGAGCGTTTGGTCAATATTTTCTTTTATATCATGTAAGGATTGATTTAATTAATACTTGGTATTCTTGTACGACTTTTTATTTGGTGAGCACTCTGGCCATTAAAAATTGCCTGGCCAGCCCCGTCGGCATTCCCCGGTAGGGGCGCCTCAGGCAGTAAGCAATAAACTTACTCCTCCCCACAGAAGGGAGGCAAAGCCTGGGAGAGTGGACCTCCTAGAACTGCACAGGACAGTACCTCAGACCGGCGGAATCAAGGCCCGAAGGCCAAGACAATACCAGTCTACAGAGTGAGCATCCATCGGAACAGATACTACACTCTGATCTTAGCCAAAAGGTCACGGAGGATTTTGTGTTACGACTTAAATCCAATAAATGATAAACTGATAAACGTACCAGTATTTGTTACCTTATAAAGAATTTGTCTAATGCTGCATATTAGTAACCAAGTAGTACTGATATATTCCATTAGCAAAACTTTACTCGCTCCGCTAGTTTGGAAGCAGCTTCCGCTCCTAAAAAAGGGAGCTGCTTCTTTTCTCGCTCCATCTGCACCTTAAAATAACCTGTTGAAAAATTCAACACATTTCCAACATTATTTTCAAATAAGTCCCTATTCACTTTTTTGTAAATCTCTGTCCATTAGTCAATATAAATGATGGCTCAAATAATGAAAGACAGTAACTGGATCCATTGTCTTGTTTTCAATACAATCAGAATGACAGTTTGAGTAATGCAATTAAAGATGGACAATCGAACAATATATTGGAGTAAATCAATAGTATTAGTGATGATTAGATAACACCATGTCAGATTGTTAATAATATATAAAGTAAAGTTAGTTAGTGCTCGATAGTTTTCTTAACAAAAGTTTCATAAATATGTTTTTTAGTCGGATAGGGCACAAATTGGTCCGTGTTGTTAGAAACAAAATTTTTACTTTCGATCGATTTCTTAGATTTTCATATTTAATCCTATTCAATATTAAAATATTTTTTTCATGAATAAAGGAAGTGGGAAACACTTTAGTCCCTATTTCATATGTACTCTTACTCTACCCGTTGACACCGGGAAAACCATTTAATAGAGAACAGTTTCCGATAATCACTGTTTCAATATTACTCTCCTAACCTTCATATTGAATGTTGATAATTGTGTACATATTAACTTTATGATAGTAGTAAACTGAATGTTTCCATACAAAATGACGGCTGATTTAAGATGAATTTTACATTACAGCAATAAGGTTTTAAGATATTATTTTATCTATCTATGTCATAATAACTTTGTTCCTGCGTTAGTATGACCGTTACTCCCTATTTGGAATTATGGACTTGCCCAGAGGAAAAGAAAGAAATAATTTAATATTTATCTGATGTTGCTAAAGTTCTTTCTTTTTTAGTTTTAATTTCAAACCTAATATTTCAGGGAGTTAATATTTTTGATGTTTTAAAAACATCTTTTCGAATAATTATGTTACAAAATATACAAAATACAAAAAACCTTGACTTAATTGAAGATTATCTTCAAAGGATTTTCGCACATCTTTCTGGATACACAATTCTTCTATTTTGTTTGGTGTTTTGCCAATATTTCCACCATCAGTAAAAGAAGCTCTACATCACTGCAGATATAATCATTCCAGCACTTTGGAAGCCTACCACAAGATCTTTTACCGGGAAATTCTTCCTTGAATGCTCGGTATACATTGCTTTCAAAATCTTTTCTCCTAATGTGGCCAAACCTGTTCATTCTTCTTTTCCTTATAATCTCTGTGATGTCATTTCGAAACCCAAAGGTTTTCTTAATTTGGATTATTCTACCGCGATCCAGACCGGTTTTGCTGATTATAGTTCTCAGATAGTCATTTTCAAATACAAAGAGCCTAAATACATCTTCAGCATGAGTTTCAGAGCATAAGACAAATCTTTTCTGCCCCAGAAAGCTTTCTTTAGTCTGCCAAAGCAGTGGAAGCTAATGTAATCTTTATTTTCACATCGTTTGATACTACAAAAGCCGACTCAAGAAGCTTAACATTTTCTCCCTTGAGTGCAGACGCTTACGGGGTGATCTCATTTTGGCCTACAATCTTCTCAATGGCCATTTTGATTTCTCTCAGGACCTGTTATTTACTCCTGCACCAGAAAGAGGATCCTACCAGAAACTGTTTCACCGCCAATTTTCGATTTTGCCATCAGGATCCCTGGATCTTGGAATTTACTTCCAGGAAATGTAGTAAATGTGCCAATGACACAGCAATTCAAGAAGAAAATTGGACAGGTGCTGAGATACTGTATCCTCTTCTGTGTAAATTTTTACCACCCTTTCATCCCTACATGGCAATTGTTTTATTTTTTGCCAACTTTATTGAATTGAATTCGGAACTGAGGATCCGAGAAAAGCAAAATTATCGACCTTTTCAACCTGGGGAAAAAAATCTATATAATAATAGCTTTTTTCGTATGTTAGTATGATCGGTATCATCTGTTTTACCTGTTAGGAATTGTTGACTCATCCAGATGAAAATAGATTTAATTCAATATCTATATGTTAAATATACATTTAGAAAAACAAAACAAAAATCTATTAAGTTAAAAATCTGGCCTCGGTCCTTGTGTTCATGCCAGCCGAGGTTCGTCTTGGCATCATTCTGGCAACTGAGAGTCTAGCTTGGTCCATCAGATCCTTCTTTTTTTGGAATAAGGTATGGTCTGGCTTGGTCCTAGAAGATGCACACTCTCAGGCATTACCTCCTCCTTTAGGAGGAGAGGAGGGGGTAATTGTTGATCGCCTGAGGTGCCACTACAGGAGAATGCTGATGGGTTCGTTCTCAGCTATTTTTGTACCTCACCAGAGTGCCTCCTTCGAAGGAGATGATTTTCCCCACATACCGGCCTTGTGCCACGTTTTTGTTCAGTGAGAAGCAATTCAAAACTTTACTTTTGGAATTCCCTCCCTGCCACTTGTTTCCCTGACCGTACCAATATGCAGAAATGTAAATGTAATGTGAACAAGCATCTTGTTGTCTATCTCCCCACCAAGATTCCCCTCTACCCTTATAAATCTGGCCTCTATCACAATAGCCCCGTATGTTTCAGTATGCCTTGTTTAAGGTGAATAAAAGTATATAAAAAAAAAAAGAAATGTTTCAGTATGCCTTGTTTAAGGTGAATAAAAGTATATAAAAAAAAAAAGAAATGTTTCAGTATGCCTTGTTTAAGGTGAATAAAAGTATATAAAAAAAAGAAGAAATGTTTCAGTATGCCTTGTTTAAGGTGAATAAAAGTATATAAAAAAAAAGAAATGTTTCAGTATGCCTTGTTTAAGGTGAATAAAAGTATATAAAAAAAAAAAAGAAATGTTTCAGTATGCCTTGTTTAAGGTGAATAAAAGTATATAAAAAAAAAAGAAATGTTTCAGTATGCCTTGTTTAAGGTGAATAAAAGTATATAAAAAAAAAAGAAATGTTTCAGTATGCCTTGTTTAAGGTGAATAAAAGTATATAAAAAAAAGAAATGTTTCAGTATGCCTTGTTTAAGGTGAATAAAAGTATATAAAAAAAAAAGAAATGTTTCAGTATGCCTTGTTTAAGGTGAATAAAAGTATATAAAAAAAAAAGAAATGTTTCAGTATGCCTTGTTTAAGGTGAATAAAAGTATATAAAAAAAAAAGAAATGTTTCAGTATGCCTTGTTTAAGGTGAATAAAAGTATATAAAAAAAAAGAAATGTTTCAGTATGCCTTGTTTAAGGTGAATAAAAGTATATAAAAAAAAAGAAATGTTTCAGTATGCCTTGTTTAAGGTGAATAAAAGTATATATAAAAAAGAAGAAATGTTTCAGTATGCCTTGTTTAAGGTGAATAAAAGTATATAAAAAAAAAGAAATGTTTCAGTATGCCTTGTTTAAGGTGAATAAAAGTATATAAAAAAAAAAAGAAACGGTCTTTTTCTTTTCGTGCATCTACCTGACTGTAATGAGTGCACCTTTTTAAATTGTTTCGGTACTCATTTGCCGACCCTGCAATTTGCATGTGTTTTTTTCTTTTTTTAAAAGTCAATCTCATATTGTTTTATTTTTCGTTTGCATCCATGTCCTTCCGAAATAATTCTCTGTATTTTTTTCATTTACTTATGTTTTTTTTCTTTTATTTACGTTTCTAGGTTGAAGTTACAATCCCAAAGAACGTCACAGAAATTATCAAGTATATGAAAATGGTAAGTGACCTTCATCATCATATTCGGTTAAACGTCCGTTTTACATGCTCGCATGTATTGGACGGCTTTTAGAAATTGACTTCCAAACTAACCTATCTCTGAGTAAGTCTTTATTTATTAACTCTTTCTCTAAAATCCATCCTTATTACTTCCTCCCATGTTTTCCTTAACCTTCTCCTGTGAACTGATCCTACTACCTCAACTTTTCGACATCTACTAACCCAAGAACTTTTATCCATTCTTTCAATGTGGCCATACCATCGAAGTCTCCTGTTCTGTATACATTGCCCTATACTGTTCAGATTTAATCTTCCTCTGAAGTAATCACATCTAAGCCTGTCTTTAAGACTTACATTACACATCCATCGTATCATTCTCATATAATTTCTCTCAATGCAACGCATGTCCTCAACTCTCACTGGTTAGGGTTCACTTCTTCAGATCCATACATGCATACATTCACTTCCATACCTTGTTTTTGTCAAGTGCATATAAATGCCAATGACTAATGAGTTCGGACACCATTTCATACCAGCTAAGGATCCGTCCTTGACAATCATTCCGACAAACTGAGGACTGACCTGAACCAGCAGACCTTTCTTTGTCAGAATGAGGTATGGGGCGGCTCGCTCCTAGGAGGTGCACCCTCCCAGGCATTTCTTCCTTTTTTTGAGGATTGATTCGTTTATTGCTGATTGCCTGAGATGCCCTTACCGTCGTATGCTAATGGATCCATTCACTGCTTTGTACCAGTTGTTACATTAAATAAATAAAAAAAATAATATGTAAGTCACATAGAGGTGAGAAACACACATAACATTGTACTTCGCTATCATAAAATGTATTTTTCCATCATAAAATTGTGGTTCCTTATAATAACATTGTACTTAACTATCATAGAAGTGTATTTTCCCATTATAAACTTGCGGTTCTTTATCATAACATAGCACTTCTCTATCATAGAAGTGTGTTTCCTTATAACATTATACTTTTCTATCATAAAAGTGTATTTTCCTATTATAAAATTGTGGTTCCTTATTATAATGATGTATCCTATTATAAAAGTGTAATTTGATATCATAAAATTGTGATCCCTTATGATAAAATTGACTATAAAAATTAGTTAAGATCAGATCAAACAGATTTAACAGGTTTCATCTTTGAAAATGTATCTCAAATTAAATCACTTGTGGCAAGTGTGGAAATTAATGAACTCTTACAAACTTTTTCTTTATTCTAGGTCAACTTACCTGAACTCTTTAAAGGACTTAGAGTCGTCTTGAAGAGGAACGATCTCGATTTATTCGTCGTGTCTAAGAAACCTGGTAAGTTTTTTTCAGTTATTTAGACCAAATATTGATCCACACTTTTAAAAAAATCCAATCGCTTTTAATATTTAGTCCTGATCATTTTTTTTTAATTTACGAATTTGGTTTTTACCACTTCACCTAACAGAAACTCATTCGAAAAAGTCAGTATCATTTTAATCCCTTTCTTTTACGATTAATCAAAATAATTGGTATGAATTTAAAAAGATCATCACATCTTATTATGCTGTTTACTTTCTCATGAAAGTAAACAGCATAACATTTCGTTTTTCGGCATAACAATGGCAGTTGAAAAATACACATGAAAGAAAAACATTCCAAACTCACATAAGATCTAAAATTGTTATCAATTTTGATCTTGATTTCTAATAAGATGGACTTTTCTTAGAATGCCAGATATTTTGAAAGCCTTTACTACGAAATAGCTTTTTACATTCCTCGCATATGTGTGTGGGCATATACAATAACTGGATTTTAATATAATTGTCAGTACTTATTTAATAACATTGTATTTTATTGTAGCAGTTTACAAAAAAGAAAACATTAATCAGTTCATAGTTTTACTCATTTTCTGAAAAAAAAGAAGATAAATAATAAAATTCAATAAATTGTTTTAATAAATAATGCAGGAAAATTCAGTAAATCATGAATTTAATAATAGAAAGTAAATAATAAAATTTAGTGAATTCTTTTACAAAATAATTCAGCAAAATTAAGTAATCATGTTTCATAATTATTTAGATGAATTTTGATAATTTGGATTATTCAGACTACTATTCTCATCTTGGTTGTTCTTTTCACAAAGATCTAACCTCTGACCTTCTTCAAGTGCAATCCTCTTGAATAATCAATTCCTCTTAAGTAATCTTCTGTCTATTCCACTCATTGTTTCTAATCCTCTCGTGGTGGCGTTCATCGTTCAACTGATCCCTTTAACTCAAGTGGCCCCCAGGCCTTGATAAGTGGTGACCCATTAGTAATAAAAAAAATACAAATTCTCTTAAATATTTCATCAGACAACTCCTAACAATGTCCATGAAAATTCATTTTATTCATATTATTTCTGAATTCATCCAGTTTATTCTTACAATGATTTACATTACATTATCTGATCATTTCAAACAGACCCTCAAAATACTAACAAAATATCCAGGTAGTTTACCATAAAATACAGATCCCTTTCTTTAGAATCCTTAGCTTAAAAACATAATAAATGGGGTTCATCGCATGGAGAAAATATAAAATATAAGTAAAAAACAGCAAGATTAAATCTATGTTCATCCGTTACTTCAAAGAAAATATAGTTATGAACGTGATGAATGTTCAAAGGATCAAAGTGTAGGATGTTATTTGTAAAAGCAATCCGAAGGAAAAGTTCAGGGAAGCATATCACCGGAAAAACGATCTTCTATCCTGGCATCAATTTAAAATCATCAAAGATTTCCGAAAGAGGAGATAATTGAATGAAATGTTAAGGTCAATATATTATTGGAAGGGAGATAATCAAAAATTAGTTTGCCATAATAACGAAAAGATTAAAATATTAGTTATTAGTTGTTAAAACATGTGTTTTCAAATCCAATGAAATTTATAAATGTGTTAACTAATTTAATTAAAATTTATAAATGTGTTATAAAAGTAGAAGCTAATTGTCAATAAAACGCAGGGAGGATGTTCACCACGGGTGACGGAATTAAGTTCATCTCGGAATTAAGTTCATATCTCGTCGAGAAACTAGAAATCTTGTAAGCGAAATCTCGTCTGATTTCTCGGTCATGTCTAAAACTTGCGAAATGCCAGATTTTACGAAAATCTCAATTCTATTTTTCATGCAAACTATCAAATCCTTTTAACTCTTCACTGGACTTGTTGCAATTTTGGCTTGCAATTCTTCATTTTTTCATTTTATTTTAACTTAAACTTATATTTCTAATTTGTTTATGTAAAGGAAATTTGTAACGTAGTATATTTATCATATTTTTTAAAGAAATTGAGTCCAATAAAAATATAAAAAATGATATTACAATTTATTTCTCTTTATTTTCATTCGTATTTATCTGAAAAAAAAACCCCAAAAAACAAAACAAGATTATCTTTAAAAAAAAATAGATGCTTATGCTGTTCAGCGGCCGTATGAAAAAAATTATTTTTTTATAAAAACAATATTATATACTTATTCAGCGTTATATTCTTACTCACTGTACAAAAAAGTAAGAATTTTGACGATTGTGTAGCATTTCCAACAGGAAAAATAAGTGAAAGAAACAAATAGTCAACAAATAACTGTCACCAAATGCAAGAAAAGTTACTTTTCTACTTATCTACTTAATTTTTGCGTGTTTTAAAGTATTTTAAAGTGCTTTTATTTACATATTTTATTAATGACTTCTGAGCCTTGTAAACCCGACGTATTTAAGATTGCATCAGATTTTACTCGATATCGAGTAAAATCCAACACTATCTTGAGTACATCGGGTTTACAAGGCTCTGAAGACATTAATAAAATATGTAAATAAAAGCACTTTAAAATACTTTAAAAAATAGGCAGGTAAGTAGAAAAGTAAGTTTTATTGCCTTTGGTAACATTAATTTGTTGCCTATTTGTTTGTTTTTTTCACCTCCTCTTCCTGTTTAAAATTTTGCACAATTGCCAGATTTTTTTTCATTATTATATTTATTTTTATTTTTTTACGGCAGGGGGATAGGATGTTCACCACAATATATCATAGTTTTTAATGACTACTGATCGAAACATCAGTGTCACTTTTGTACATGTTTGTATAAATAAAAATATTAATATAAATAGCTCTATCTACTATTGAGCATTATTATATAAACGCAATTGAAATTCTCTGGATTTTTTACCCTGGACTATATATATATATATTTTCTCCAACTTAAACAATTTTTCCCCTCATATCTCATTCGATTTTCTTAGTTTTTAATTTATCATTCTGACGTTTCCTCTTAGAGGGTCAGACGATAAGGCCTTAAGGAAAATTTTAGCAATTTTCTTTTTTTTTCCACCCGCCCGTTTCATTGATTAAAAAAAAAATGTTTCCTCTGAAATTTATCCTACGATTTTGTTGTACGTGAAATTTACTTATATATATATATATATATATATATATATATATATATATAAGAAAAACATCTAAGATAGGAAAAGTAGTTCGAATAATCCAAACATTCCAAATTATCAATTTCCCAGCTAAAAGATTCTGAAACATAATAATTTTTCTCTCTTATTTTTCTAATTTAGATATGAAAAATTTACCTGCAAATTTCAGTCTTATTTGGAACCTTAACCACAGACTCCTTCCCACTTCATCCGGTGCTTTCCTCCGTGTTGAACAGAAATCATCAATTGTTGCCAGCAACCCAGCTAACGAATTAAATGAACATTTGAGGTAAGCAGCATTTGGTTATTTTGCCTCACGACAGATCAAACTCTTTTTCGTCGGGTTATGCATATGTGCATTAACCTGGACGAAACTAACATTCCGTTAAGCCACCATCTTTTAGGACAGGGTGCAAGCTACAGCCCCTATCGCATGGTCACAGTGTTGCATCCCTGTGATTGGTTTATAAATACTTCCATGAAATGTGCTCCAATGAACTTACTGCAGTGGTACGCCCTCAACATAAATACCCCCGGCCCACCCGATTAACAACAAAATCCCACCCCTTCACTGTTGAGGTCCTTAGATGCAGGAAGTTTTTCTTCTCTTATAGTTTCTTTCTCTAGACCACTTGCTTTCGGAATTTCCTCACTGCTCCCTGTTTCCCCGAAAGTACGGACATGCAGAAATTTAAATGTAATGTGAACAAACGCCTTGCTGCCCAACTCCATAAATCTGTCCCCTATCACAGTAGCTCCTTACTCCTCTCTTTTGAAAATAACTATAAGTTGTAAAATGTGAAAACTTACAGTTTTCATAAAATATATAATTTATTGAATAAATTTTGAAAACTCATTAAAATTGGGTAATTCTCTGATTTGGGGACGCTTATAAGAAATGAAAATTTTGACCTGCTAACAGATATGAGCAATTTACCTTTTTTTTAAAAACTTTTGTTCACCCTAAACAAGGGAGCATATTGCCACTGAGATATAAGGGGCTACTGTGATAAGGGCCAGATTTATAGGGGGCAACCTGGGTGGGGAGTTGTGTAATATCAAAAACAAGAGTTGCCCAGACTTTCGAAACTAAGTGACAAGCAAGTATCCACAAGTTGCCCAGATAGGGAGAAAGGCATCGTAGGACGGCGTTCATTGTCTTAGTCAGGAAACAAGGCCAAGCACTGAGTGTCAAAAAGGGTTGATATCCTGTAAAATTAGCAAAACAAGCCTTTTATTTTATTTTGGCAATAAATAAGCCCCAAAAGGGTTAATATGCTGTAAAAAGGATAAAACAAGCTTTTTCTTGTATTTTGGTAATATTTATTGGGGTCGATATGCCATAAAATTAATTAAAAAGGTCTTTCATTCGATTTCAGCAATAAATGACCCAAAAAGGGGTTGATATGTCTTAATGCTGACAAAACAAGCCTTTTATTGTATTACAGCAATAAATACCCCCAAAGTGTTGATATGTTGTGAAACGGACAATACAAACCAAAAACTCTACTCTCTTGCCTTCCTCAACTTGC
>OY744537.1:61021861-61034361 GCA_963556195.1 Sepiola atlantica | reverse complement strand
AATGTAACTAATGTATTGTAATAGCACAATAACTAATGTAACTAATGTATTGTAATGGCACAATAACTAATGTAACTAATGTATTGTAATGGCACAATAACTAATGTAACTAATGTATTGTAATGGCACAATAACTAATGTAACTAATGTATTGTAATGGCACAATAATATCCTTCAATATGCAACAAAACACGACCTATCCAAAGAGCAATGATACAGCACATAAAGAAGAGTGTTTACATTGTACAAAATACGTTTTTCTCATTCATGATCAGAAATTCAAAATTAGAGAAAACGTTTTTTAAAGTAATTCAAACACTCAGACAAATTCTGCCATTTAGTTCATAATGATAAAAATAAGATTTCAGTTGTTGATAGAAGTGACATAACGATAATTTGCTGTTAATTCATCATACGTCATGAATTAAATTATCAAGAAGAATACCTTATTCTTCATTTTACTTTTCAGTAATATTTTGTACCTCATATAATAAAAAAGGTTCTGCTAGCGCGGGGGGGGGGGGGGGGGGGAGAAGAGGGCCCTTCAGGTGCGGGGGGGGGCACAATTTGATCCATTTAATTGTAATAAAAAAGGATAAATGTTTTCTCTTGAAAGTAAACAATATGTCAAATACGTATGATGATTTGACGTGAAAAGTAGTTGTTCGGTCAGCTAAAAAAGGGAATGTTAAAAATGTTGGAACATTTGTTTATAATGTTACTTTTATGTACTTTTAATTTTGAATAATGACTTATAAAAACGGCTAAAGAACTTCTGATATCGATGAGAACATTGGCTCGTAGGTGCTGATTCCAGATGTGTGGTTAGTTTAGCACTTAAATCAACCATTTAACTGTGATTCCACAGCACACATACATACATACATACATACATACATACATACATACATACATACATACATACATACATACATACATACAACTTTGTTTTATATATATATATAGATAGATAGATGTTGAATTTCTTACATTTGAATGTTTTAATATTTTGTTCCTTTTCTATTTGATCCACAGCCATGGCAAGCAACTCTTAACCCAATTTCCCTTGTGCAAGTCCCCTTCACTATGATGAGGATGTTCTTGCCCGCATATGAATTAGATGGAGAAATTGTAGATTTACGATTGGTCCCAACTGTTATCTCTGAACGTGCTACTGACGTTAACGTAAGTATTTTATATTGCATATTTATATGTGTGGTGTCTCAGTGTATCTGTCAGTCTATCGCTCTGTCCGGGGATGCAATTGAAAACAAAGCCCTATGCCAAGATAGAACACATTTTCTTGAGTAAAATGTTATGAGGAATTAAATGGTGGTATTGATTTTGTATTAGGGTTTTTATCACAATAATATCGTGAGATGTCCAGAGCTTACACGCTCTATAAACAGCAAAGAAAGCATTTTACTTTTATTTTATTTTATTACTTGAAAATTGAAAATTACAGAAATTAAAAAATAAGAATAAAAATTGTAACGAGGTTAAGGGTTGGGAGTAAGAGTACACACGGGTCCTCACTCACTACAAAATCATAGAATAGGCAATAGTTTATAAGTTGTATATATCAATAATATATTGTTTACTCATGTTTGAAATTCTATTTTATCTACTTTTACGTTCATTTCATAATTTGTTTTAGCATTTAGGTAAGGTTCAATACTGCCAATCTAGGCACATTTCCTTAAAGATTCAGGGCAAAACTTTTTCAACCTGTGTTTGTTCTGCCATTTTGCATATCAGTTTGTTACGCTTAAGTTTGAAAAAGCATTTTTGTCAGTCTGTCACACTTAAGTTTGAAAGAGTATTTTTTGTTAGTCTGTTACAGTTAAGTTTGAAAAAATATTGTTGTCAGTCTGTTACACTTAAGTTTCAAAGACTATTTTTTGTCAGTCTGTTACAGTTAAGTTTGAAAAGGTATTTATGCTAGTCTGTTACAGTTAAGTTAGAAAAAGTATTCATGTCAGTCTTAAGTTCGAAAATGTATTGTTGTATGTCTGTTACACTTAAGTTTGAAAAAGTATTCATGTCAGTCTGTTATACTTAAGTTTGAAAAAGTATTCATGTCAGTCTGTTATACTTAAGTTTGAAAAAGTATTCATGTCAGTCTGTTACACTTAAGTTTGAAAAAGTATTCATGTCAGTCTGTTATACTTAAGTTTGAAAAAGTATTTTTCTCAGTCTGTTACAGTTAAATTTGTAAAAGCATCAGTCTGTTATGTTTAAGCTTAAAATAGTATTTTTGTTAGTGTCACACTGGTGTTTGGAAAAGCAGTCTGTCATATTTAAGTTTAAAATAACTTTTTCTGTTGGCCCATCATGCTCAGAATGAATGGATGTATTTTAAGTATTCTTATTCAGTGCTGTGGAGTCTATATTTAGTGTAAGGGGTCTTATTCAGTGTTTATAAGGTTTTTGGGTGTATTTCATACTTATTTCACAGTCCAGTAGTAATCACTAGTCTTGCATTTTGATTTGACATCTCACTTTGCTTCCGAAGTACTAACGTAGACACCAGGCCTTCCATCGCTCGGCCATATACATTAGTTGTGACTTTGTTTATTTTTCTGGATTTAACTCCAATGACAGCTCATGCCTTTAACTTGTTGAGGTACTGTTTCAGATAATAAAGGAATTCAGGAAATTTAAAACTTTAAAATATTAACATTTTACAATCTTTTTCCTTTACCAATCTGGTCAAATATTCTAAGTGACAAAAAACAGCTATTTGGATAATGTTCTCAACTAATTGCTTTCTAGTAGGTGTATACACCAGGGTAGGTGTATTTTACACTTTCCTTTTCAAATAAACTTCGGATAATTCAAAATAGTTGGAGCTTCATCATCAGCAGCATCATCAATCAGCAGCAGCGTCATTGTCATCATCATATTCGGTTTAACGTCTATTTTACATGGAAGCATTTAAACTGTCGTATAAAAAGTAATTTAAACTGGCTTTACAATTTTTTAGCAAATCCTCATGTATTAAAACCAAAAGTCTCTCAGGCAATGAGATAGTGATAGATAAAAATATATTTCCATTGTTTAATGTCATTTTAAAATGTTGCACCTAAAACGGCCACCAGGAAAAGCCGAAGTATTATAAACCTTCTAGGAGTCCTTGAGGTTGGCTTTGTTACTTTATTTACCGGCATATTAACCTTTTTGTACATTTAATCCTGAATTCAGTCATTTTGGTAAAAAGTTTTTGTGCTTTTGTACTTAATATCTTCAAATATTTAGAGAGTATATTTGTTTTTAGTCGTATATTTTGTAAATAAATAGTCAGTAAATTATAAGACTGCGTGTTTGAATTACGTCAGGGTCACCATTTGCATAATGGTTTTATGACTGATGGGGTAATTGGGTATCCATAACAATTATAATTAAAGCTTTAGCTGAAGTCGATCGTACTTCGGACTCCATGAAGAAAGAGTAGACGACATTGTTGCTTATCAGAAAAGACCTTTGTTTTTGGCAGAACCAGAAAGGAATTAAAAAGATCCAATTGTAATCTTTACAAAAAAGTGGGGCACCATGCATCTTGACAGATTCCATTCTAGGTTGGTGATTTAAATGGGACCAGCCTTAGCACATTCAATTTATGGTGCGGTCTGACTCCAACTAACAGGCGAGAAAACAGATGCATGAGCCCTTCAAAGAACTAGTCCAACAAACTGTATTCTTGTGCCAAACCATTCGATTAGTCGATGGGCCAAGTACTCAGTGATAAAACCTGTCTATTTACATCAAGAGAAAATAGTGCATCAGAATATGCGACTGCTATAAACATTTTAAGATGTGATTATTTGTTTTTACTGATGAGTCACCACTTATCAAGGCCAGAATCCACTCGAGGATAAGGGTGAATGAAATGGGTGGATTGTCGGTTTAATGATGAAGAATATTTGAGGGGAATGCAAATTATTAGTGGGATGAAGAAAAACTGGTTACTTATGGCGATAGATTATGACAGGTATTTGTTGACATTGGATTTAAATACAGCCATATTGTAGTCTGGAGGAAAGCAATCACGTGGTAATGTGTCCCACAGATGGAAAGTTCTTAGAAAGAAACTCTGTTCATATAAATTATGCCTAACACTAGGGACACGGACACGGAAGAAGAAAGGAAAGTTCTTTTCAGTTGAGTATCCGAACAGGTACCCCCACTTCAGATTAGATTAGACCTGGGAATAATAGAAACTAAGAGGTGACCAAAGCTCCCAAATTGGGGCCTCACCACCGGATGTAATCGAAGGTCATACCCAGGACCGGACAGACAGAGTTTGAGTAACTGATAGGGTTGGGAAATAGGGTAGGTATAGAAGAGAAAGTCTCCTACAAAGAATGTAGGCTCCCTTTACCGGACTAGAAAACTTCTCACATCTGTCAGTATCCTATATCTCTACAAAGTTACAATTTGTCCATGCATGGAGTATTGTTGCCACATCTGGACTGGTGCACCAACCACTAGCTTTTCCCAGGGTGCAAAAAATAATTTCTAACCTCATAGCTCCTGCACTGTCTTCCAAGCTCCAGAGTTGCATCCCTGTGCTTGTTTTATATGTACTTTCACACTTTCACGGAATGTACTCCGATGAACCTACTGCACTTGTACTCACCCGACTAGCAGCAAACTCCCATCCCATCACTGTAGAGGTCCCTAGATGCTGGAAGATTTTCTACTCTGATAACTTCTTTACTCAGAGTCCTTGCCTTTGGAATTCTCTTCCTGCTCCCCTACTCTCCTGACAGTACCAACATGCAAAAATTTAAATGCAATGTAACCAAATATCTTGCTGCCCAACTCCCTACTCATGTTGACCTCCCCCCCCCCCCCTCTCTATAGGTCTGGCCCCTTGCGCTTCATTACTAATATGCCTTATTTGGTAAGAATAAAAGTGAAAAGAAATTCTGTTAAGTGTTAAGGAAAGTTGTTGGATGCAGTTTTTGTGTGTGCGTAAGCAGATGAAAGAAGAAAAAAAAACGAAACAAAAACCACGTATTTAAAATTGCCAATGATAAATCTCCTTTTTTTTTATTATTGTATTTTCTTCTTTTTATTTTTTTCAGTACTTAGAGATGATTGGAAAATTTGCTATGAGAGCTCAACTTCCAATGGCCATCAAATACCCACAAGATATTATTTCTACAATCTGGTATGGAATCCATGCTATCAACTTGTATTACAAAGATCCAGCAATGGAAGAAAAGAGATTGTCTATTAAACTGTCAGGAAACCTTAGAAATGAAACAGACAATAAAGTTCTGGAACTTTCCATCAAAGTAAACGATTTATACTTGAATAGCACCATTCTTGTTAACATAGTTCCAAGTGAAACCACCATGATGGCAAGAATTGCTATTGTTGTCATCACAAACAATAATAGGGTAAGTTATGCCATTTTTTATTCAATTGGTCCAAAAAACATTTAACTATATACTTTGTAAATAAATAGTCTGCAAATTTTAAGGCTGCATGTTTGAATCACGTCGGGGGTCACCATTTTTATAATGAGTTTATGAATGATGGGGTAATTGGGTAACCACAACCATTATAATTAAAGTTTTAATTGAAGTCGATGTCCTTCAGACTATATGTTTGCAAAAGTTATATAGAATATCCCTCCGGTTCACAGAAGAAAAGGTAGACGACATTGTTGCTTGACAGAAAAAACTTTTGTTTTTGGCAGAACTGGAAAGGAATTAAAAACACCCAATAGTAATCTTTACAAAAAAAAGGGCGCCATGCATCCTGACAGATCCCATTCTAGGTTGGTGAACTGTATGGGACCAGCCTTAGCATGTCCAATTTCTGGTGCGGTCTTACTCCAACTAACATGCAGGAAAACACTTGCGTGGGCCCTTCGAAGAACTAGTCCAACAAATTGTATTCATACGCCAAGCGATCTGATTGGTCGATGGGCCAAGTACTCAGTTATGACATTTTTTATTCAATTACAGGGTGATCCAAAAAACATGTAACTATTTGTGATAAAGTAGTGTAGCAGTTATATGTAAACAAACTATTTTCTTTTGCCCAAGCTCATGCTCCCCACACAGAGTGATTGGTATATCATCCAATCAGAACACTTTGCATGAACAATTTGTAAACTGTTTTCCAACTTTACAAATAGTCGGATTGTAAACATCAAACTGAATGAACGTGCGATGTTCGCATCCCAGTCGAACCTAATACGTAAAGCCTAGTGCACGTTTGACATGGATGGGACAATTGGATGTAAGACCCGACCAGGACAGATGTATGTGCGTTCTCCCGACTCTGAGCACTATGGCATTTCTTCTTAACTTGTTATTAAAACTTGTTTATGGTCCTTTGCTCTTTGTTGATGAAGCGATATATGAATAAAACTGATTTAAAACGTAGAAGAAGCGTTTGTCTTTATGATCATTCTAATCGTAACCCTAACCCTAACCCTAACCCTAACTCTTTCTTCCTACTAAACAGACTCTTCTCTGTCTCTACATTATTATTGAAAGAAAAACTTTACTTTTTTTTTCATAAACCTGTAAGTTTTGTGTGGATTGCGTTTTTTCCCTGTATACCACCATTTTGTAACCACAGTTCCATGGTTTATAGCATGCTCGATCCAAGCTCCTTGGCACTGAATCACTCTGGCTACTCAAACATAGAAGTTAGTAATGACCTTTCAAACGGTGTCTTACAGTCAGGATGTTATTTTCTGTCCTGGCCGACCACTGTGACATTTAATGTTATACCGTACATTTTCCGTCTCCCTAGATTTGTCTAGGAGGCGCTTTATTGTGAGTCTGGATGGAGAGTTTCTCCCTGGAACGTCCCTCTGAAATTGTCGTTGAGTTTGGACAACCGATTTCATTGCAAAGTACACCTCTACAATCTTGATCCTCTCATGCACGGAATATCTTGTTGCCTCTTCCATTTCACCTGAAAAAAAAAAAAACACAGATGCCTGAGTTAATTTTCGTAGAAATGATAATAAAATGAATACATCTTTTTGGACCATCCTATATATTTTTTTAAATTTTGGTTTACAGCATGTCAACTATTTTTGGATTATTTCATACCAAAGAACAATAAAATGTCTTATCTCACCCTTTTTATAGCATGTCAACTATTTTTGGATTATTTCATACCAAAGAACAATAAAATGTCTTATCTCACCCTTTTTATAGCATGTCAACTATTTTTGGATTATTTCATACCAAAGAACAATAAAATGTCTTATCTCACCCTTTTTATAGCATGTCAACTATTTTTGGATTATTTCATACCAAAGAACAATAAAATGTCTTATCTCACCCTTTTTATAGCATATTAACTATTTTGGATTTATTTAATGCCAAAGCACAATAAAAAGTCTTGTCTTTTTTTTATGGTATATCAATCCTTTTAGAAAAAAAAGTCAATGGTGTGGCTATTTTTCAGTGATCGATGGACAAACAGGTGGATGAAGAGAAACCAGAAGATACCTATCCCTGTTTAGATAATATTACAATTGCTGACCATATGCAAGCTGAGCATTTAGATATAACTAACTCTTAAGAATGCTAAAACTGTTTTCTGTTAATGTAGCAATATGTAGATGCGTGTATGTAAAAGTATAGTTTAGTTTCGGAAATTTCCATGTAGGGTTAAAATTAGGTAAGAAAGTGTAAAATTCTATTAGAAGTTCAAAGTTTATAATTGGGACTATGTAGCAGGATATATATGTATATTTTTATGGAAATCGCTCCAGACGAGGCATGAAGCCACTTGGTGTAAGGAGCTAACAAGAACGAAATATGATTATTGCAAAGACAAACTATGCCTATTGGCCTTAGTCTTAGAAAAGACCAGGGCTATAGGTAGGAAGAAAACAGTCAACGGGAAGAGAGTTCCATAAGCCTGCAGTCCTTGGAAAGAAGCTACTGGAATAGGAAGCTGTATTACAATGAGGTATCAAAACAGCGAATTGATGAAGACCACTAGACCAACGAGTCAAACGAGCTTGAACAAAAGAAGCGTCACAGGAAAGAACTTGCTAGTGATAGGTGGCAAATAAGCTGAACCTTAAAAATGTTGAACCTTAAAAAATTTCATGTTGGACTTTGTCATCCTGATGATTTTCTGCGTCCTCAACTTTTTAAACTCTGAGAACCCTAACCCCAACCCTAACCCCTACCCTACAGATATGTCAAGTATACATGCACCGCTTGGAAAATTTGTGCATACCGTAAGACTAAATTTTACCGAGCGATTTCTCTCTCTCTTTCTCTCTCTCTCTCTCTCTCTCTCTCTCTCCGAGTGCAAACTAGTGAAAGGTTTACCAAACTTAAGGGATTTTTGATAGATAATTAGTAACTACTAGTTTGTTTGCATTGACTCTGGGTCCTGATGTGTGTATTTCTGTTATTGTTTGCTGGGGAAATACAAGGAAGGAGTGAGATGGAAATAAATAAGGAATGATAGATAGAAATATGTAAAGAAGGATAGAAATAAGGAATGATGGCAAGGAAAGAGTGCAAAAATGGAATGATATTAAGGAAGGAAGAAGTGAGATAGAAATAAATATGAAATGAAAATAAATATGAACGTTAATAAAAGCTACCCAACCTATGAAACACTTGAATATAGATGTTACGGAACGTTTACTATCACACCAGAACCCTAACATTTTGACAGTTATAGATGAATATTCAAGGTTTCAGTTCGATTTTGAATGATTAAGTCTCTTGAAACAGTTTTTACCCTTTGTGGTATGACTGGTTTTATACATTCAGATAGGGGCACGTCTTTTTTGATGAAAAAACTCAAAGGTTACCTTTCTTAGAAAGGTATCACAACAAGTAAAACAAAGCTGCTATCATCCCAGTGCTTACGTAGAAAGGTATCGATGAAGTGGTATGGAAGGCTGTGCATCTTAAAATGGTGACACATGGATGGGTTGTCCGAATAAAACTTGGCACCTGTTCGTCCTGACGATTTTCATGCAAAGTTATCCCTATTGTCAAAGTGTAGTATCTGTTCCGATGGATACTGCACTTCATAGACTGGTATCGTCTTGGCCTTCGAGGCTTGATTTACGCCGGTCTATGGGACGGTCCTGTGCAGTTCTAGGAGGTCCACCCTCCCAGGCTTTGCCTCCCCTTCTCGGGCGCTGGCTTTTCAAGTCCCACTTTCCCGACCCGACCGTGGGTCACATCTTACCTTGTGGGAGTAAGATAAAACTGGCCTTGTGCCTAACCTCCCGGGGAGGTAAATAACCCCCCCCCCTATTGTAAAATGCCAATTCTCATGAGAGGTTCAAGGCGTCTAACTTACAAAGCTTTTTCCATCATAACTGCTTTCATCAGGACCTAATGTTTTTACGTTAATTTGTTTGGCATAATAAGATATGAACCTTTGCTTGATCAAGTGAACCTAATCGAAGACTGCAATGTGATCGTTATTGTTTATTGTAAACATTAGTATCCTGAAGTTGAATAAATTGTAAAAAAAACAAAAAAACAAGTAAAACAAACACATGGCACCTCTGTTTGGAAGGATTTCTTCAACTTCAGATTTTTACTATAAATAATAATTGGCAAGTTCAAGTCTTGGCACTTTATACAATTCGAAAACAGAAAGGAATATAATTTAAATAATAAATATCACAAGGAATGTAAAAGGCAAGTGTGCCATGCTTGTTAGCTATTGTGGCCTGACACCGCCTCGGTAAGTGACACAAGCATGGAGGGCACAGCTGGTGATACTCGGACGAAATGAAAGCAACTTTAATTTATAGAGATTAAAAAAAAATGTAAACAAAACATTGTTTCACCATGTTTTATTTATTTTTTTATTAGCATACTCTCTCTGGAGAGCTTCGCCACATGGTTGATAACAGAACTTCTGCTCAGGGGCGATTGTTCTGTTGTCTCAACATGTGTGGACTAGCGGGTATACAGCTGGCTCACTGACCGTTTCGTCTTCCAACCAATTTCAGTGGAAACGTCGGGTGTGCTTGGCCCCGAGACTGATTTTTTCAGGACATTGGACGGAGGATTTCAACATCTAGGTACGAGCCCCGTGAGTCAGCCTGGTTGTTCCAATGCATCTCCCTGGCTATCGTTCGTGGCAACGCTATGTCAGTAATGGCGGCGTCACTTCCGTTCTAATCGTCATCTGTTGACTCTCTCTTTCTTTCTCTCCCCCTCTCTAGCTACCTATATCTGTATCTGTCTCTTTGCTTCTCTTTCTCTCACTAACTTGCCATTATTTCTTTCTTCGCAAAAAGCTTAGTGACTCCGACTTCCGCTCAATACATATTCGTTTTTCGTAAGTTTCCATAAAAGCTGAATTAAAGAAATGAAAAGACCTTTTAAACATCAGAAACAAGTTTGTTAAGGTTTTGCTGTGAAGAAAACATTAGCAGGTTGTACTGGAGTACTTGCTAAAGGCACATTCAGGACTGTATTTATTTATTTTTTGACAAGGAGGTTTCACCATCTTCCCACATACAATGCCTGATATTTCTAAATGGTCACCCATCTGGTACTAGCCAGGCTCAGTGTCGCTTAACCACTGTGATCTAAAGAAATGTTATCCTTTTCTATATGTTGAAGGTGTCGTTTTGTTATTATCTTAATATCTTATTGTTCTTTTTTTTTCTCTTTTATTTCCAGAACAAGATTTATGGTGAAATAGTCATCCCCAAACGTAAGCCACTTGAAGCCAAATGTCTCTTCACTGAGGAATATCAAAACATGACCCGTAGACTGTTGTCTAAGATTGATAGAGATCAACCATGCTTGCTCAGAAGCCAAGTTGAAAGCATCGCTCCCAAATACTCTCGTGTTTGGAATAAGCTGATTAGTCTTGGTCTTTTGAATTTCGATGAAAATGAACTCAACATTGTTGCTGAATTGAACCCAGAATCAATTACTGTGCCTCATAAATCCAAATACGTTGAACAGTTATTTAAACTTGTCAACGTCAGCAAAATGGTCAAGCAATTCAACGAGGCCGCTTACCATCCTCTTTCCGTCGAGAATGGAACAGTGCCTACTGTTAGTATGGCCATACTCGAAGCTCACAAAGAACTGTCCGCACTCATAGACGAACACTTGAAGTTGCGTGTTTCTGATAACCTACGTAACGAGACATACACTTTCGCTATGTTATACGAAATGCTGTCTATCCATACAGTGAGCATAAAGATCTTTTTGGAGGCCCTTTATAAAATCTCTTCCGTGCACAGCATGCACACCGTACTCAAGAAGCACAATGTTGAGATCTTCGAGAAATACAGGATGCTTGTGGATAAATTCAACAAAGATGTCGATCCTTTAATTTTGCAGCAGGTTGAAAGCGTAAACGAAAGAAGCTTCTTGCTCAAAGTCCAAGAAATCGAACGTAGTTTGATGTTGAATTCCACAGAATCAAGATTGGTCCAATCGAAAACAAACGACCTTCTTACACTCGTCCCCATCATGTTTGACCCTGAGTGTAACGTCACTGAAGTACTTTTCTTGCGTGCTCGTCACATTGTCTCTGGTAGCATTGTCTTTAAACCACTTGTAAGTAACGCCTCTGATGATAGCACATATGAATTCTGGCAACTGAGACAGGATATCGTCATGTATTACACCATTAAGCATGAGATTATCGATATTTTGCCCTGCAAAGGAAAATCTCACAAATACTTATGCAACATGCTTGGTTTAATCTCCAGAGAATTCTACCTCTTCCACACTGCAGCCACTTACAAGAGATTTGCAGTAAGATTTTTCAATTCAAAGGATTCAGACTATGCACATGTTAATAAACTGTTGAACAAATTTGATAATTTGCTTCGACTTGTCAGAGGTTTAAGTGCTAATCTGAAGTTGATAACATCTGAAGAAAAAATGTCTAATAGATCTGTACCTGTTGTTCGAAGCTGGTACCGTCTGACCACAGGACTTGAATGGTCAGTGAAATTGCTTGATGAATACCGTTCTCTTTGGCACGACATTAAGAGTTATGGTATGACTGAAAGGGCTAGTTTAGTGGATTACATGAAGCAGAGAATGATCATCTTGTGGAACAATCTGAAGATCAAAGAATCCTGCAAGAGTGAACGTCTCCCAATTCCACATATGCCCAAACGTATGCCCCTTAATGAGTGTGAGCTTCCAGAATCAATGACAGCAGTTGCTAAAATCTGGATTAACACCGAACTTTTGATGCAAGCTACAGTAAGTGCACATTTATACTTCTTCTTACATTATTATTATTATTATTATTATTATTATTATTATTATTATTTGAATTATTATTTGAATTATTATTATTTTTATTAGTAGTATTATTTATTATTATTATTTTCCTAATTATTATCATTATTATTATTTTCACTATTTTATTATTTCATTATTTTCATTATTTTATTATTTCATTATTTTCATTATCATTTTATTATAATTATCAACGATAAGTGTTAGATGGATAGATTCCGACCCAGAAGACATCAATTCTTC
>OY744537.1:60826861-61014361 GCA_963556195.1 Sepiola atlantica | reverse complement strand
TAAGAAATATATAAACAATATATAAAAAACAAACAAAAATATAAAAAAAAACAAACAAAAATATTATTCAAGTTTGAACAGTTGTTTATTTTAGATGCTCATTAGGAGAGCTTAAACCCCTTATATCCGGACATTTCAAAGTAATAAATATATTTATATTTATTTATTTGAAATATCCGAATATAAAAGCTTTTTTTTCATAATAAAGATGAACGTAAATGTCCATCTATAAAATCACCGATCGTCATGAAATTTGAAACATAGATAGTAGACATAAAAGGGAGTGTAATGAGCTGTGATGTTTGATTTATTTGCGAGAGAAAAAAATGGACAGAATCCTAACCCTTAAAAATATATGTAACCATGGATTTAAAATCTACTCAACAGATTTTTATGAAATTTGAAACATAGATTTCCACTGTTCAAAAATAAGAATAGAAATGGTAATATGGGGTTCAGGGCTTGGAGCAGATGTACACATAGGTCTTCATTCATTCCTAGGAAATGCTGGGTGTGTTTGTTGAAATCCACCAAGTAGTTTCTCAGTCTATAAATAACATACAAAACCACGCACTATATATATATATATATATATATATATATATATATATATATATATATATATATATATATATATACGCTCATAAAAGTGATGCGACATTGCATATGCAGAGGAAATAACTCATGCGTGTGTAAAATGAGGCAACTCCACAATGCTCAAGGTGAGCAAATTTACCAGTAGTACAATTATCGCTAAAAAACAATAACGACAAATATATATATATATATATATATATATATATATATATATATATATATATATATATATATATAGAGAGAGAGAGAGAGAGAGAGAGAGAGAGAGAGAGAGAGAGGGAGCACGTATTATAAGTTACTTTAAAATACCAATAAATGCTCGATTGTAGGTTCTACAGAAGCTCATTTTTTCTACTGCTGAACGAGGATGAAAAGTCAGTCTGCCACTATAAGTCGTTTTTTACACCAGACCCGGCATGGTCAGATTGATGAAACCCCGGTACACTCAACAGACAATGTAATGCATAGTTTATAACTAAAATACTTCATATATATATATATATATAAAGATATATATGAAGTATTTTATTTTTAGCCTGACGATTTCCTACGGGGATAAAACGTGTAGCTTAATTGCCATAAATATATTTTCATAACTTACTACCTAGCTCTACTCACGTATGTAGCACTATTGAAGTAAATACTGAAAATACATAAAATATTATATTACCTTATAACATTTCACGTGGATACAAGAAATAATATATATATATATATATATATATATATATATATATATATATATATATATATATATATATTGTGTATATTTAGGCAGCAAGTTTTCATTTAGGCAAACGTTGTTGAATAGCACGGAGTGTTTCTGCTTTGTGATCTTTTTTAAAAAAATTTTTTCCATCTTCCGAATGGTCAACTTCGTACCTCGATCAAACTGGTGTATGAAGTTTCCGTAGTTTTGTTGTTCCATCTTCCTTGCGAGTACTTTCGATTTGATATCCTCAAATCATCTTCAGGCGTGTTAGTGTGAAAAAAGAATATGTATTTATAGAGTGTAAAGAGAGGAAAAGAGTATGTCTTTACTTTTTATTTTATTTATTTATTCTATTTATTCATTTATTTTTATTTTTATTAATTTATTTATATTTATTTTATTTTTATTTATTTATTTTTTATTTCATTTTTATTTTTAATTCATACAACTTAAAAAAAGGAGCGTCTAAAGTATTGAAAAGTTACAAGGGCGTGATTATGTTCGAAGGGGTGTGAAGTTAGAGTTTGATTTCTTAAGCGCAAAAAAAAAAAAAAAATATATATATATATGAACTGACTTATATATATATATATATATATATATATATATATAAATTAATTGATTGATTAAGTCCAAATATATTGATAACCTGAATTTAAAACCAATATTTTTTCAATATATATATATGGAATGTGTTTCTGATTTTCATGTTTTGCCTATCCTCATTATCGAAAAAAAAATGTTAATAGAACTGACTATATAACGAGAGAGAGAGAAGAGAGAGAGAGAGAGAGAGAGAGAGAGAGAGAAGGAAGAGACTAATTTTGGATTTCGTCTTTTTATCCTTTTAAAATTTAACTGACTTTGCAAATTTACTTTTCCCTGACTCAAGAAATCTAAATCGAGCTCAATGGGTGACCTAATGATGCACAATTTTTCTAGTATATATATATATATATATATATATATATATATATATATATATATATATATATATAATAAAACTTGGGAAAGGTATGAATCCCCTCATTCTGCTAGTTTATGGGTTTAATTGTACAGCTACTCTTTTCGTAGCCCAAAAGTAAAACAAATTGTTTAGCAAAGTGGTCCCCTGCATTAAATAACCATAAAAGTTTCTATGCTGTTAAACAAAATGAGTCAACCCGTTATTATACATTTTTTATAATAGGGAAAAAACTTGAACTATGTAATTCCTGGCTAAAACATCCGCAGGAACATGCTGATTCCAAACATACTATTTGCTTTTCTTGGAGATCAACCATTGACAACTGATGTGATACACACACATGCACACACACTTCTGCTTTATATATATAGATATGCGGCATAATCACATTGACACACCAGTTCCTGTTAGATCACCGAAGCGATGTTGAGCCTGGTCACTACTAGATGGGTGACTATTTAGGAATAGCAGTCGCTGTATGTGGACACCTAGCTATGGGCAAATAGCATCACCAACCCGCAATGCCTAGCGCCATTTTTGACAAAAACAACAATAATGTGTCAGAAACCAAGGAGGGTTCCTCCTCCAGAAGTGATCAAAAACCCTGATTGTGATGTATTAGATAAGCTCTACTGACGTAGTGAACACTGTTGAAGTAAATATTGAAAATATATACGCAATATATTATATTACTGTATAATATTATATGTGGAAAATTGGTTTATGGAAATGTGGATAAGCAAACAACATGTTAGCAGAAATAAGGACACAAACACATGATTAAAGCTGGACCAAGATATTTCGCTCAATGTTTTTTCGTTTTTTACCAAATGAATATTTTCAAATCCATCTTGCTCCAACTTTAATGATGTGTTTGTGTCCTTATTTCTACTAGCATGTCGCCTTGCTTGTCCACATTTCCATAAACCAATTTTCCATATTGTCTGAAATTTTATTTCATATTTGCTCCTTCAATATTATATGTGTGTATATATATATATATATATATATATATATATATATATATATATATATGTGTGTGTGTGTGTATCTTGGCAGCATCTTTTCTTTTATACAAGTATCATTAAAAATAACGGACATATTGTGTCTGGATATTTTTTCTATGATCCTTTCCGTTTTTCTGATTAGGTTCTTAGTTTCAGACGAAAACTGGCTGATAAAATTGCCAAATCTTCCCAAAGCGCTTTCGGACCTTTCCAGGTCCATCGTCAGTAGAGTAATGTTAACCAGGCATAGACCTAGGAGTGAATATATATTCTATTTAGGCGGGAAAAATAACTAGAAACCATCCTCGAGGACAGCACTAAATTTAAAAAAATAAATAATAATCCGACCTCCCTCCTTAAAACTAAAATTAATAAACTAATCACCGCTAATAACGCCGTTATTGACAATCAAAAACTACCAAAAATTATAGGCGAGTTCAAACCCGGCTATATTTATGGTACAATTAAAATACATAAGATGAATTTTCCCCTTCGGCCAATCATTTCCCAAATACCAACACCCATTTACAAATTATCTAAAACTATTAATGAATTAATATCTCCATATATCCCTACCCAATATAGCATCAACTCCACACACGAACTTCTACAAAATCTAAAAAGAAAAAAACCCAAGTAAGGCGTGATTGCCTCACTAGATGTTGTTAGTCTCTTCACCAATGTTCCGGTTGAAGAAACTATCAACATAATTATTAATAATATTTACAATAATTCTACTAACCAACCACTTAAAATTAACCCCAACATTTTACGGAAAATCCTATTGGCTTGTACGACTGAAGTACCCTTTTACGATCATCGGGGCCATATATACATACAAAAAGATGGCGTCGCCATGGGGTCTGCGCTAGGTCCAACATTCGCAAACTTTTACATGTCCAACTTGGAAACTAAAGTGTTTAGCATCATTAACAAACCACAAATATATCTTAGATACGTAGACGATATTTTAATACAAACTAACAATGAAAACGAGATTAACATACTACAAGACACTTTTAAAAATAACTCCGTTCTGAACTTTACCTATGAACTAAATAGAGATAAAAACTCCTTTTCTTAGACGTATTAATAGACACCAATCATAACGAATTTGTAACATCTATATATAAAAAACCGATTAACATTAACTCCTGCACTCTTAATTTCGTTAGTGAATGCCCCTTTAAATACAAAACAGCCATCATTAAAAACTTAATAACGCGGGCAAAATTAATCTCCTCCTCCCCAACTCTCTTTCAAAATGAACTTAAAAATATAAAACAAACTTTAGTCAATAATGGTTTCCCCAATTACATTATTGACCAACAAATTCAACAATTCAAAAACAATACTAGTAATAATAACAATAATAATAATAATTATAACAAAAACAACAATGAACCCAATTCTCTACTTAAAAACATTATAAAACCATTTTACTGCAACCAATTTCATCATAACTATAAAATAGACGAACAGGTTCTCAAAAACATTATAGATAAAAACGTACTCCCCACCGACCCAAACAAAAAAGTAAAACTAATTATCTATTATAATAAAACTAAAACTACCAATCTGGCTGTTAATAATAATTCTTCACCCGGATTAGAGTTCTTGATAGGACCGGCCTCGTATACAAGTTTAAATGCCCTTTGAGAGAATGTGTCTCCGACAATCATGAAAATGTATACATTGGGTCGACTGTTACGACGCTATCCAGAAGATTAACTATGCATTTATCTAACGACTCCGCCATAACCCAGCACCTCTATAAAAAGCATTCCTGCCCCCGTTCGCATATCCGTAAACTTCTAGTAGATAACACAAAAATCATCGCACAAAATACTAATACACTTAAACTCCACATACTCGAAGCCCTATACATTAAAACAGAAAAACCAGCTATTAACAAGATTAATTATACTATTAGTACTAATATACTCAAATGCCTATAAATATAAATTTAAATTAAACACAGTCCTTTATTTTTCCCGCCTAAATAGAATATATATTCACTCCTAGGTCTATGCCTGGTTAACATTACTCCACTGACGATGGACCTGGAAGGGTCCGAAAGCGCTTTGGGAAGCTTTGGCAATTTTATCAGCCAGTTTCCGTCTGAAACTAAGAACCTAATCAGAAAAACAGAAAGGATCATAGAAAAAATATCCAGACACAAGATGTCCGTTATTTTTAATGATACTTGTATGTATATATATATATATATATATATATATATATATATATATAAATGTAAGTTAGTAATCTGAGGCAGGAGCAATGTGATATAGGTACCGGAAGGTGGAACAGATGAACAAAAATAAATGAGAAGAGAAATGTTGTTGATATTATTTCTTTGATTCTTTTTATCATTCTCTAATTCAAGAAAAGGAATTAGCATGGGTGGCTTATCAATTATAAGGGAGATTTTTGCAAGAAATTTGCAAAATCTACCAATTTCTTTAGATATTACCTGCCTAGAAATGAGAAAGTATATTGATACATTTATTCAATTCTAAATTAATAATACTAATTATATCTTTTTCAGGCTGATATTCTTGTAATTCGTCCAACTCTCACCGAGTCTTTCCTTGCACTTCCAATTTATACACTACCAATCGCTTACTTGCCAATTTGTGCAGGACCACCTACAACTACTCCAAGTGGACCAGTTACAACTCCAACTGAATGGACCACCCCATCTAATTGGACCACCCCAACTGAATCGACCACTCCATCTAATTTGACCACCCCAACTGAATCGACCACTCCATCTAACTGGACCACCCCAACTGAATGGACCACTCCATCTAACTGGACTACTCCATCTAACTGGACCACCCCAACTGAATGGACCACTCCATCTAACTGGACCACCCCATCTAATTGGACCACCCCAACTGAATGGACCACTCCATCTAATTGGACCACTCCATCTAACTGGACCACCCCATCTAACTGGACCACTCCATCTAACTGGACCACCCCAACTGAATGGACCACTCCATCTAACTGGACCACCCCATCTAATTGGACCACCCCATCTAATTGGACCACCCCAACTGAATGGACCACTCCATCTAATTGGACCACTCCAAGCAACTGGACCACCCCATCTAATTGGACCACTCCAAGTGAATGGACCACTCCAAGCAACTGGACCACCCCAAGCAACTTGACCACCCCATCTAATTGGACCACTCCAAGTGAATGGACCACCCCAAGCAACTTGACCACCCCAAGCAACTTGACCACCCCATCTAATTGGACCACTCCAAGTGAATGGACCACCCCAAGCAACTGGACCACCCCAAGCAACTTGACCACCCCAAGCAACTTGACCACCCCATCTAATTGGACCACTCCAAGTGAATGGACCACCCCAACTGAAGTGACAAGCCCAAATGTAACTCATTTTGCTGGTCCAACTAAATGTCCCCATAAACATGTTCGAGGAAGATCTTCTTCTGGTTAACTGAGCATGAATCTTGAATAATCAGGTAGGTCGATGATGATGAGTATGATGATGATAATGTGATGATGATGATGATGATGATGGTCAAGAAGTAGAAGAAGAAAAAAACAACAACTGATGAAGATGAAAAAAGCATAAAAACATGAAGGCAAGATTAATCATCCAAGAAGTAATAAAAGAAATAAAGTTCTGAAAACTTTTATAGAAAAGCAGTAAAAAAAAAATTAGTCTAAATTGTGTACTTCACAGCAACTGTAATTTTGGTCTAGTAACATCTTGAAATAAAAACAATTTGTGGATGTTAAAGAACCTATCCTGACTATTATATGGATGCATGCAAATGAGAAAGAGAGGCTATAATATTTATATTATACTTCTTTAATAAAAGAATAATGATAAATCTTTTTTGTTTGATTTTTCTTAATTTTTTTAAATTGCACATACCTTGGGATTAAGTGGATAGAAATTTCGCTTCGGGGGTACACAAAATTGAGTGATCTCACCCTACACGTTTGTACACTACTTTGCAAATGGTCTGGTCGGAATTGAAATTAATTCAACATTGCACTAAAAACACCTTATTGGATAATGTAAAATGCTTTTCTTGCAACAAAAATGTGGAAAACCTATTAAGCTAATGTTATGAAAGTTTGCCTTGGTTGAAATTTGACTTCACAACCAAACAATAATATTCACACACACACATAGTTAATTAAGCAAGTTCAGATATTGATAAAATTAACTTAAAAATCAATATTTTTTTCAAAAGTGCTCAATACAAAGTAGAGCATTATAAATAACCTTTTTATAAACATTTAAACAGCTTACAAAAATTAATTCACGTTTCTGTGCTAAGCACACGTCGTCGGGGCATTAAAGTTCGAATTTCAAGTATTAAAAAAATAAATTAGAATTTTATTTCGGGATGAAAATTACAAGTTTAGACTAATTAATAAGTTTTGTCACAAAATGTGGGCAAAAATCTAATGATATTTCATTAGATTTTTGCCTAAGAATAGAAATTTGTCTTCTTATTGCGTTTACAAACCAAGAGATATTTCCATGCAGTATAACTGATAGTAGTCTTTTCATTCAATGTAGACGAACTTATTTAAAGAATGAATATTAAATCAGATAAATTATTTTTTAAAGAAAAATGTTCATGTTTTAAAAATATTTTTTTTTATAACAACATTCTATTATTACGTATTAATTTAATGTTTGCTGTCTAGCCTATGCAAATTACACGAAATAATATATTTACACTAAGATTTCTAATAAAGTAATGGGTTCGTTATATTCCGTGATCATTAATTAATAAATGCTGAAAATTTAATTAAAATTGGTTGATTTCCTGAATTTTGATGAATTTTTAAGTGAAGGGAGGGGTTAAAATGCCTGACTGTTCGACAGATCTCGTTTGTTACTTTTTAGCATTACGTCATTTTCCAGCGCTCTGGCGTCCTTTATTACTATGGCCGTGGCTAAGCATACGTCGTCAGGACTGTAATCGTTGGACGCCATCTTGTCCTTTCAGATTTTCTTTCGTGCTTGACATCTATAAAAAGGGAAGAAGTGAATGAATAATCCTTAGGTGGATAACCGTGTTTTTTGGCAAGGGAATAAAGTCACAATAGCAGGAACAATTTAACAATGATTTCCAAGTGAATGAGTAATCCTATGGAACTGATTCTGCTTGTCTGATTATTTGCTCTGATTACAGATGGTCGCATGTGCGTTAAGCGTTCCGGGAACTTCTGGTCCTCATTGATAGTGATTCTTACCTCCACTTGCAATGACATCACCAGAAAAACTCGACTCAGTTAACAGGCCTTCTTCCTTTATGATAGCTGTAACTTAGCACAGAAATGTCAATTAATTAGTGTAGGCTTTTTTAATGTTTATATATATATATATATATATATATATATATATGAAGGTTTATAACTAAAAGATAACTTTTAGAGAATTAGACCTATTGTGAGATGAGGAAAGCTCAATATACTGGATAGAGCAAAAATAAGGTGAGTCAATGAAAAATAGTTAGACCTGTAAATGGAAACAGATCAATATCTTCAGTTGTTCAGAACAAGGAGCATTTAGTAAATAAAAATATTTCTTCTTCTTCTCTTTCAATTGCATTCCTTAAGCAATTGAAAGAGAAGAAGAATAAATATTTTTATTTACTAAATGCTCCTTGTTCGTTCAGAAGATATTGATCTGTTTCTATTTACAGGTCTAACTATTTTTCATTGACTCACCTTATATATATATATATATATATATATATATATATATATATATATATATATATATATATATACATATATATATATATATATCAAGGGAGGTAATTCTCATGATCTTAGATTCAATCAGTTATCCATGTACAGTACAATTTGTACGTATAAGTATCAGCAAAACGTATGTGGTTAAAATAAGAAAAAAAAACAATAAATAATTTTAAAAAATACACATTTAAATAAACAAACGTAACAATAATATAATAATTACTGGTAAAATGATATAACAATAATTTGATAATAGTTAAACACGAAATATCAACTAACATTTGAACAATAACCAAATGTTAAATAATTAATTGCTGCGAGACTATCACAACGGACATCCTATAATTTCCCGACTTCCAGGCGAAAACACACTCTGATTGAGTGGTAATTTCCTTATTAGAATTTTCGGAAAAATATTGGCCGATATTTCAACTCACTTTTAAAAAGTTGGCCTGAGTTGCTATTTTTTAAGTCTTTTCCACAAAATTGTCTATGATTATTTTACTCTTCAATGAATTGAACTTCATGTTTTTTTCTTAAGAGTTATTATACAATAACATTTCAACATCATGCCAAACCTGCATATAGTCCATAGTACTCCACTAACTGGAGCAGTTATGCCTTCCCATTGTCAAATATATATGATGATTTATAAAGCCATGCTGTTCTTAGAAGCAGATCATCAGTTTGTCAATAAGTGCAACTGGAAGTACTGCTACCCATGGAATAGCAGGATTTGTGGTCAAGTTTTACCCTCTGGATCGGCCATGTTCTGTCTATGCCCATGTATATTAACAGGGTAACCATGAGAAAGATATGGCTCCTGATCATGCACGGACTGCCATTCACTATGAAGAGGCTATATTTTTTGCATCACATAGTGCTGGGATGAATGGAGACCAGTCCTAAAGACCAACTCGGAAAGGTACTATCCCTCTGAAAACCCTTTATCTCCCAAAATAATAAGAAATTTCCAATAAATTTCTAATAACTTTGTATAGAGGTGAGAAGGTCGTGTTGTATGAAGGAAAGGGTTGTTGCATAGATATCCATTCTTCTGGCCTTGTGTGCTATGACGAAAAGCGGTTTACCATAGTTTGGTTATAAAGACAAACTTCTTCTACAATTAAAATCAATTTTATTCATAAAGTTTTATAAACACAACAAACATGGTCCGGAAGGAGTTACGTAGACCAAAATACAAAAATATGTTGAGTCAGTAGACATGCATGTATTATACAAGTGGGATTAAGTCAGGGTCTTTCATCTCGCCTCTCGCCCAAGTCGTTTTGTTAACTCGACACTTAAACTCTGAGTGTTTATAGGAAAAAGTTTAGGCTGCAGTTGCCTTCTACGCACAAGTATGTCCTTACTGAACAATGTATCAATCACTCTGCGAGTGAGAACATGCTAGAAAATAGATCATAATTATGTAACTGCTACAACTTCTTTTAGAATAAAATTTTAATAATGGAGATGAAAACGAAGAAATGCATATACTTTTCTTGCATGAGTTCAAACTCGGTCATAATTCTTCCCAAACAGCCACCAATACCAACAGAGCAGATCACATGTGATCAGATAGTACGAAGATGGTTTCAGAAATTCCATAATGGTAATAACAACCTTGCAGATGAAGAAGGTAGAGGACGGCCATGTACTCTTGACTATTTGAAATCAAAACACACGTCAAAGAATAAAAAAATATCTAAGTTGATGTCAGTATTTTAACAATGTCTGACCATCTGAAGCAAAGTGGTAAGGTGAAAAATCACGATTAATGGATCCCGCATGAATTCAATGTTTGTTTCTGAAATAAGTCATTATTTTTCGAACAACTTAATAAAATAATTATTATTTAGTATTATTAGCAGTAGTAGTAAATGTTTTAATGGTTATAGTAGTAAAAACGTTTTAATAGTTCTACTAATTGTAGACGTTTTAATACTTCTTGCCATTGGAGTTTTAATAGTTCTAATAGTAGCATATTTTATAGTTTAATAGAAGATTTAATAGTTTTAATAGCAGTAGTATAAGATGTTTTAATAGTTCTAGTAGTATAAGATGTTTTAATAGTTCTAATAGTGGAAGTTTTAATAATGTTAGTAGTAGTAGTTTTAATAGTATTAGTAGAAGTTTAAATAGCTATAGTAACAATAGTTTAAATAGTTCTAGTAGCAATAGAAGTTTTAATAATTCAAGTATCAGTAGAAGTTTTAATAGTTCTAGTAGCAGTAGAAGAAGTTTAAATAATTCTAGTAGTAGAAGTTTTAATAGTTCTTGTAGTGGTAGAAGTTTAAAAAATCTAGTAATAGAAGTTTTAATAATTCTAGTAGTAGAAATTCTAGTAGCAGAATAAGTTTTTATAGTGCTTGTAGTAGAATAAAAATCTAGTAGAAGTTTTAGCAGTTCTAGTAGTAGTAGTAGTAGTAGTAGAAGTTTTTATAGTTCTAGTAGTAGAAGTTCTAGTAGCAGTGTTTTAATAGTTATAGTAGGAGTAGAAGTTTTAATAGTTGTCCTAGTAGTAGTAGTAGTTTTAATAGTCATAGTAGCAGCATAAGTTTTAATAGTTCTAGTAATAGAAAAAGTTTTAATAGTAGTAGTAGTAGTAGTAGTAGTAGTAGTTTTAATAGTCATAGTAGCAGCAGAAGTTTTAATAGTTCTAGTAGTAGAAAAAGTTTTAATAGTTGTCGTAGTAGTAGTTTTAATGGTCATAGTAGCAGCAGAAGTTTTAATAGTTCTAGTAATAGAAAAAGTTTTAATAGTTGTAGTAGTATGTTTAATAGTTATAGTTACAGCAGAAGTTTTAATAGTTCTAGTAGTAATAGAAGTTTTAACAGTTATAGAAAGAGTAGAAGTTTAAATAATTCTAGTAGTAGTTTAAGATGTTTTAATAGTTCTAGTAGCAGTAGCAGAAGTTTTAATAATTACATTCGTAGCAGAAGAGGTTTTAATAGTTCTGGTATGAGTAAAAGTTTTAATAGTTATAGTAGTAGTAGCATAAGTTTTAATAGTTATAGTAGTAGTAGCAGAAGTTTTAATAGTTATAGTAGTAGTAGAAGTTTTAAAAAATCTAGTAGAAGATATTTTAATAATTCTCGTAGTATCAGAAGTTTTAAGTGTTCTAGTAGCAGTAGAAGTTTAAAAAAATATTAATAGAGGTTTTAATAACTTTAGTAGTAGCACTAGAAGTTTTAATAGTTTTATAGTTTTTTTTTAAATCTAGCAGTAGGCGTTTTAATAGTTCAAGTAGAAGCAGAAAAAGTTTTAATAGTTCAAATTATAGCAGAAGTTTTCAAATCTAGTAGTAGAAATTGTAATAATTCTAGTAGTAGCAAAGGTTTTAATAGTCTAGTTTAAGTAGAAGTTTTACAAATCTAGTAGCACTAGAAGTTTTAATAGTTCTGGTTACAGAAGACGTTTTAATAGTTCTAGCAGTAGTTTTAGAAGGTAATATAGCATATCACAGTAGTAATAATGTTATTACTTTTCAAATTCCACATAACTAGATTAATCCTGGGTCCTACACATAAATGGTACCATAAACTATTAACCTTTAAATTGCACGTGTCAAAATTTAAGCCAAATCAAATCGCTAGTTTAATAATGTAGTAGTAGTAGAAGTGTAAATAGTTCTAGTAAGGCTAGAAGTTTGAATAGTTCTAATAGCACTAGTAGTTTTTATAGTTCTAATAGCACTAGATGTTTTAATAGTTTTAGTAGCACTAGAAGTTTTAATAGTTCTAATAGAATCATAAGTTGTAATAGTTCTAGTAGCACTAGAAGTGTTAATAGTTCTAATAGCACTAGTAGTTTTTATAGTTCTAATAGCACTAGAAGTTTTTATATCTAGTAGCACTAGAAGTTTTAATAGTTCTGATAGCAGACGAAGATTTAATAGTTCTAATAGCACTAGACGTTTTAATAGTTCTAGTAGCAATAGAAGTTTAAATAGGTCTAATAGAACTAGAAGTTGTAATAGTTCTAATAGCACTATAAGTTTTAATAGTTCTAATAGCACTAGAGGTTTTAATAGTTCTAATAGCACTAGAGGTTTTAATAGTTCTAATAGCACTATAAGTTTTAATAGTTCTAATAGCACAATTAGTTTTAATAGTTCAAATAGAACTACAAGTTGTAATAGTTCTAGTAGCAATAGAAGTTTTAATAGTTCTAGCGATGGTATTAGTAGCTAATTTAGCATAGTAGCATAGCAGTAATCATATTATTACTTTTCAAATAACACATAACTAGATTAATCCTGATTCCTACACATAAATGGTACCATAGACTATTAACCTTTAAATTGCACGTGTCAAAATTTCAGCCAAATCAGATCATTAGTTTAATAATGTAGAAGTAGTGAAAGTATTAATAGTTCTAGTAAGGCTATAAGTTTGAATAGTTCTAATAGCACTTGACGTTTTAATAGTTCTAATAGCACTAGAGGTTTTAATAGTTCTAATAGCACTATAAGTTTTAATAGTTCTAATAGCACTATAAGTTTTAATAGTTCTAATAGCACTATTAGTTTTAATAGTTCAAATAGAACTAGAAGTTGTAATAGTTCTAATAGCACTAGAAGTTTTAATAGTGCTAATAGCACTAGAAGTTTTTATAGTTCTAATAGCACTAGAAGCTTTTATAGTTCTAGTAGCACTAGATGTTTTAATAGTTCTGATAGCACTAGAAGTTGTAATACTTTTAGTAGCACACGAAGTTGTCATAGTTCTAATAGCACTAGAAGTTTTAATAGTTCTAGTAGTACTAAAAGTTTTTATAGTTCTAATAGCACTAGAAGTTTTTATAGTTCTAGTAGCACTAGAAGTTGTAATAGTTCTAATAGCACTAGAAGTTTTAATAGTTCTAATAGCAGTAGAAGTTATAATAGTTTTGGTAACAGAAGTTTTAATTGTTCTAGGGATGGTATTAGTAGCTAATTTAGCATAGTAGCATAGCAGTAATCATATTATTACTTTTCAAATAACACATAACTAGATTAATCCTGATTCCTACACATAAATGGTACCATAGACTATTAACCTTTAAATTGCACGTGTCAAAATTTCAGCCAAATCAGATCATTAGTTTTATAATGTAGAAGTAGTGGAAGTGTTAATAATTCTAGTAAGGCTAGAAGTTTGAATAGTTCTAATAGCACTAGAAGTTTTAATAGTTCCTGTAGCACTAGCAGTTGTCATAGTAATAGTAGCAATAGAAGTTGTAATAGTTCTAATAGCATTAGAAGTTTTAATAGTTCTAATAACACTAGAAGTTTTAATAGTTCTAGCAGCACTAAAGGTTTTAATAGTTCTAGTAGAATTTAATAATTCTAATAGAATTATAAGTTGAAATAGTTCTAGTAGCACTAGAAGTTTGTATAGTTCTGATATCACCAGAAGTTGTAATAGTTCTAATAGCACTAAGGGTTTTAATAGTTCTAGTAGCACTAGAAGTTTTAATAGTTCTGATAGTACAAGAAGTTGTAATAGTTTTAATAGCAGTAGAGGTTTTAATAGTTTAAGTAGCACTAGAAGTTTTAATAGTTCTAGTAGCACTAGAAGTTTTTATAGTTCTAGTAGCCTTAGAAATTGCAATTGTTCTAATAGCACTAGAAGTTTTAATAGTTCTAGTAGCACTAGAAGGTTTAATAGTTCTAATAGCATTAGAAGTTATAATAGTTCTGGTAACAGAAGTTTTAATAGTTCTAGAAGCAGTTGAGGTTTTAATAGTTCTAGCGATTGTTTTAGTAGCTAATTTAGCATAGTTGCATAGTAGTAATCATATTATTACTTTTCAAATAACACATAACTAGATTAATCCTGGGTCCTACACAGATATGGTAAAAAAAAATTATTAACCTTTAAATTGCAATGTCAAAATTTCAGCCAAATCAGATCATTAGTTTAATAATGTAGAAGTAGTAGAAGTGTAAATAGTTCTAGTAAGGCTAGAAGTTTGAATAGTTCTAATAGCACTAGAAGCTTTAATAGTTCTAATAGCACTAGAAGCTTTAATAGTTCTAGTAGCACTAGAAGTTGTCATTGTCATAGTATCACTAGAAGTTGTAAGAGTTTAAATAGCACTAGAAGTTTTAATAGTTCTAGTAGCAGCAGAAGTTGTAATAGTTCTAATAGCACTAGAAATTTTAATAGTTCTAGTAGCCTAGAAGTTTTAAAGTTCTAAGGGCAGAAGAAGTTATAATAGTTCTGGTAACAGAAGTTTTAATAGTTCTAGAAGCAGTAGAGGTTTTAATAGTTCTAGCGATAGTTTTAGTAGCTAATTTAGCATAGTTGCATAGTAGTAATCATATTATTACTTTTCAAATAACACATAACTAGATTAATCCTGGGTCCTACACATATATGGTTCCACAAACTATTAACCTTTAAATTGCACGTGTCAAAATTTCAGCCAAATCAAATCATTAGTTTAATAATGTAGTAGTAGTAGTGTTAATAGTTCTCGTAAGGCTATAAGTTTTAATAGTTCTAATAGGACCAGAAGTTTTAATAGTTCTAATAGGACTAGAAGTTTTAATAGTTCTAGTAGCACTAGAAGTTTTAATAGTTCTAATAGCACTAGAAGTCTTAATAGTTCTATTAGCACAAGACGTTTTAATAGTTCTAGTAGCACTAGAAGTTGTAATATTTCTAATAGCACTAGAAGTCTTAAATGTTCTAATAGCACTAGAAGTTTTAATAGTTTTAAAAGCACTAGAAGTTTGAATAGTTCTATTAACACTGTAAGTTTTAATAGTTCTAATAGCACTATAATTTTAATAGTTCTAATTGCACTAGGGGTTTAAATGGTTCTAGTAGCACTAGAAGGTTTAATAGTTCTAGTAGCACTAGAAGTTTTAATAGTTCTGATAGCAATAGAAGTTGTAATAGTTCTAATAGCACTGGAGGTTTTTATAGTTCTAATAGCACTAGAAGCTTTAATAGTTCTAGTAGCACTAGTAGTTTTTATAGTACTAATAGCACTAGAAGTTTTAATAGTTCTTGTAGCACTAGCAGTTTTAATAGTTCTAATAGCACTAGAAGTTGTAATAGTTTTAGTAGCACTAGAAGTGGTAATTGTTCTAGTAGCACTAGAAGTTTTAATAGTTCTAATAGCAGTAGAAGTTATAATAGTTCTGGTAACAGAAGTTTTAATAGTTCTAGAAGCAGTAGAGGTGTTAATAGTTCTAGCGATAGTTTTAGTAGCTAATTTAGCATAGTAGCATAGTAGTAATCATATTATTACTTTTCAAATAACACATAACTAGATTAATCCTGATTCCTACACATAAATGGTACCATAAACTATTAACCTTTAAATTGCACGTGTCAAAATTTCAGCCAAATCAGATCATTAGTTTAATAATGTTGTAGTATTAGTGTTAATAGTTCTAGTAAGGCTATAAGTTTTCATAGTGTTAATAGGACTAGAAGTTTTAATAGTTTTAATAGGACTAGAAGTTTTAATAGTTCTAGTAGCACTAGAAGTTCTAATAGTTCTAATAGCACTAGAAGTCTTAATAGTTCTATTAGCACAATACGTTTTAATAGTTCTAGTAGAACTAGAAGTTGTAATAGTTCTAATAGCACTAGAAGTTTGAATAGTTCTATTAACACTGTAAGTTTTAATAGTTCTAATAGCACTATAAGTTTTAATAGTTCTAATAGCACTGGGGGTTTAAATAGTTCTAGTAGCACTAGAAGTTTTAATAGTTCTAATAGCACTAGAAGTTTTAATAGTTCTGATAGCAATAGAAGTTGTAATAGTTCTAATAGCACTGGAGGTTTTTATAGTTATAGTAGCACTAGAAGTTTTAATAGTTATAGTAGCACTAGAAGTTTTAATAGTTCTAATAGCACTAGTAGTTTTTATAGTTCTAATAGCACTAGAAGTTTTAATAGTTCTAGTAGCACGAGCAGTTTTAATAGTTCTAATAGAACTAGAAGTTGTAATAGTTTTAGTAGCACTAGAAGTGATAATAGTTCTAATAGCACTAGAAGATTTAATTGTTCTAGTAGCACTAAAAGTTTTAATAGTTCTAATAGCAGTAGAAATTATAATAGTTCTGGTAACAGAAGGTTTTAATAGTTCTAGCGATAGTTTTAGTAGCTAATTAAGCATAGTAGCATAGTAGTAATAATATTATTACTTTTCAAATAACACATAACTAGATTAATCCTGGGTCCTACACATAAATGGTACCATAATCTATTAACCTTTAAATTGCACGTGTCAAAATTTCAGCCAAATCAGATCATTAGTTTTATAATGTAGAAGTAGTAGAAGTGTTAATAGTTCTAGTAAGGCTAGAAGTTTTAATAGTTCTAATAGCACTAGAAGTTTTAATAGTTCTAATAGCACTAGAAGCTTTAATAGTTCTAGTAGCACTAGAAGTTTTCATAGTCATAGTAGCACTAGAGGTTGTAATAGTTTTAATAGCACTAGAAGTTTTAATAGTTCTAGTAGCAGCAGAAGTTGTAATAGTTCTAATAGCACTAGAAATTTTAATAGTTCTTGTAGCACTAGAAGTTTTAAAGTTCTAATAGCAGAAGAAGTTATAATAGTTCTGGTAACAGAAGTTTTAATAGTTCTAGAAGCAGTAGAGGTTTTAATAGTTCTAGCGATAGTTTTAGTAGCTAATTTAGCATAGTTGCATAGTAGTAATCATATTATTACTTTTCAAATAACACATAACTAGATTAATCCTGGGTCCTACACATATATGGTTCCACAAACTATTAACCTTTAAATTGCACGTGTCAAAATTTCAGCCAAATCAAATCATTAGTTTAATAATGTAGTAGTAGTAGTGTTAATAGTTCTAGTAAGGCTATAAGTTTTAATAGTTCTAATAGGACTAGAAGTTTTAATAGTTGTTGTAGCACTAGAAGTTTTGATAGTTCTAATAACACTAGAAGTTTTAATAGTTCTAATAGCACTAAAGGTTTTAATAGTTTTAGTAGCAGTAGAAGTTGTAATAGCTCAAATAGAACTAGAAGTTTTAATAGTTCTAATAGCACAAGAAGTTTAAATATTTCTAGTAGCACTAGAAGTTTTAATAGTTCTAATAGCACTAGAAATTTTAATAGTTCTAGTAGCAATAGAAGTTTTAATAGTTCTAATAGAATTATAAGTTGTAATACTTCTAGTGGCACTAGAAGTTTTCATTGTTCTGACAGCACAAGTTATTGTAATAGTACTAATAGCACTAGAGGTTTTAATAGTTCTAGTAGCACTAGAAGCTTTAATAGTTCTAGTAGCACTAGAAGTTGTAATAGTTCTAGTAGCATTAGAAGTTGTAATAGTTCTAATAGCACTAGAGGCTTTAATAGTTCTAGTAGCACTAGAAGTTTTAATAGTTCTAATAGCGCAAGAAGTCATAATAGTTCTGGTAACAGAAGTTTTAATAGTTCTAGAAGCAGTAGAGATTTGAATAGTTCGAGCGATAGTTTTAGTAGCTAATTTAGCATAGTAGCATAGTAGTAATCATATTATTACTTTTCAAATAACACATAACTAGATTAATCCTGGATCCTACACATATATGGTACCACAAACTATTAACCTTTAAATTGCACGTGTCAAAATTTCAGCCAAATCAGATCATTAGTTTAATAATGTAGTCGTAGTTGTGTTAATAGTTCTAGTAAGGCTATAAGTTTTAAGAGTTATAATAGGACTAGAAATTTTAATAGTTCTAATAGGACTAGAAGTTTTAATAGTTCTAGTAGCACTAGAAGTTTTAATAGTTCTAATAGCACTAGAAGTCTTAATAGTTCTAGTAGCACTAGAAGTTGTAATAGTTTTAATAGCACTAGAAGTTTGAATAGTTCTATTAACACTGTAAGTTTTTATAGTTCTAATAGCACTATAAGTTTTAATAGTTCTAATAGCGCTGGGGGTTTAAATAGTTCTAGTAGCACTAGAAGTTTTAATAGTCCTAATAGCACTAGAAGTTTGAATAGTTCTAATAGCACTAGAAGTCGTAATTATTCTAATAGCACTAGAAGTTTTAATAGTTCTAATAGCACTAGAAGTTTTAATAGTGCTATTATCACTGTAAGTTTTAATAGTTCTAATAGCACTTGAAGTTTGAATTGTTCTATTCGCAGTAAAAGTTTTAATAGTTCTAATAGCACTAGAAGTTTTAATAGTTCTAATAGCACTAGAAGTTTTAATAGATCTCATAGCACTAGAAGTTTGAATAGTTCTAATAGCACTAAAAGTTTTCATTGTTCTAATAGCACTAGAAGTGTTAATAGTTCTAATAGCACTAGAAGTTTTAATAGTTCTAATAGCACTAGAAGTTTTAATAGATCTCATAGAACTTGAAGTTTTAATAGTTTTAGTAGCACTAAAAGTTTTAATAGTTCTAATAGCACTAGAGGTTTTAATAGCTCTAATAGCACTAGAAGTTTTTATAGTTCTAATAGCACTAAAAGTTCTTATAGTTTTAATAGCACTAAAAGTTTTTATTGTTCTAATAGCACTACAAGTTTTAATAGTTCTAATAGCACTACAAGTTTTAATAGTTCTAATAGCACTAGAAATTTTAATAGTTCTAGCAATAATTTTAATAGCTAATATAACATAGTAGCAGAGAATACAGTTATTTAAATAAAACTACTGTTGCAAATTTTCAAAACAATAAAAGAGTCTGAATTTTGTGTGTTGATAAAGCAGTGCTTTCTGATGAGAAAAGTACTCTTTAAGCAAAGCAGTGGCTTATTAAATGTTATTCAGACACTTCTTCATAGGAAATAATGATTAAAAGAAAAACAAACAAAAACGCAAATGCTGATTTCAAAGGAGGTCGAACAGACACAAATGATTCTGAATGCTCAGGTCACCCAAATTTTGCAGTGGTTTCAGAAAACATTTAAAAATCCAAAAACTCGTTTTGGTCGATCGTAAATTGAAATTGAATGGCAGTGTATTCATCCTTTTGCATAAACATTAGTCCATGAGAAAGCTGTGTTTAAAGTGAGTGCAGCGTTTGTTCACAGTCGATCAAAAACAACAATGTGTCAACGATTCAGAACATTGTTTGCAACAAAAAGGAGTTTTATCATCAATATGTGACACTGGATGAAACATGGATCTACTTCACTCCAAAGTCAATTCGGCAGTCAGTTAAAGAGACACCAACAGTAGAAAGCCGTTCAAAAAGACCAAAGACGCAAACATCAGTAGGCAAGGTTTTGGCCTTCATATTTTGGGATGCACAAGATATTTTGTTACTTGAGAAAGAAAGAACTATTAATAGCAAATATTTTATAGAATTATTGGTTCATTTGAAGGAAGAAATTGCGAAAAAACGGCCACAGATGCACCGTGTGACAAGTCGATCGCAACAATGGCAAAACTAGATAACTTGCACTTCAAATTGCTTCTGTACCCACCTATTCACCAGATCTACCTCACAGCGACTATTGTCTGTTTGCAGACGTCAAAAGAGTGTTTCAATAGAAAAAGAGTTGGCTCTAATGAAGAAGTTATATCGGAAAGTAAGGCGTATCTTTTGGCCAAAGACAAATTGTTCTTACAAAAAACAATTTACTACTTTAAGAGAAGCGTGGGAGTCAGTGTATTACTCGAGAAGAAGACTATGTTGATGAATAAAGTCGAATTTAGCCTAAAGGCTGAGTTTTATATATATAGAAGATTATTAGTGCATTATTAGTGCATTTGAAGAAATCACCAAAAAAGGAGCACAACTAAAGAAGAAAAAGTGCTCTTTCTCCAAGACAATGCACCGTGTCACAAGTCTATCGCAATGATTGGCAAAATTACATGAATTGTACTTCGAATTGCTTCTGCACCCACCCTATTCTCTAGTACTGGCTGTTTGCAGACCTCAAAAGAATGCTTCAGGGAAAGTGATTTGACTCCAATGAAGAACTGATATTGAAAATAGAGGTGTATTTTGGGGTCAAAATCGTTCTACAAAAAATGCATCGAAATGTTAGAAAAGCGTTGGAATCAGTGTATCACCCTAGAAGGAGACTATGTTGATGAATAAAGTCGAATTTTGCCGTAAAGTTGTTTTTTGTTAGTTAGGAATGGGATTTATTGAGTGATGTGTTAGTTCATGCATGCTGTCAATCACGTGTGCTATCATGTGTTGCTGTACTTTTGACAAATGCCTGAAAACCGTATGACACGGGCCTTATGAGTGAAATTGGGTATGATGAAACTGTTCAGAAGTCATCAGACCATATGGCCGCCCTGTTGTGTGAGAGATATCCACTCTGCAATGCTTCTATGATTTGAAAAGGAGTAAAAATATTAGTAACTGTAGTATAAGTTTGACTATGACACACTCAATATGTTAAATTTGATGCAATTTTATTGAGTAGTTTTAGAGGCTATAAATAAAATAATTTTTATTACTAGTAGTAGTAAAAGTTTTAGTAGTAAGTGTAATATTGTTATTATTTACTCATACACAGTAATAATAATATTACTACTTCCTTCTTAGTTTTTCTTTTTGTTATTTTTTTAATACTAATGAGTCAAAACTGACCAAAGTCAAAAGCCACTCGAGCATAAGGGTTAATGAGATTGTCAGTTTTATACTGTGAGAGGTTGAGAACAAAGTTTGATTATTAAGAGGATGGCTCAACAAGTATTAGTTGACATTGGACTTTGAAGGCGACCACATTGTAGTCTGCAGGGAAGCAATCCTGTGGCAATGTGTTCCACAGATGGAAGGTTCATTGAAACTTCGTTTGATTTTAGGTATGCAGAAGAAAAACCGAAATTTCTTTACAGTGGTGGTATTATTATTAGTAGTAATAATAGTATTACTTATTCTGACTGTAAAATTTTTTTAGAACAGAGACATCTTTCGTTTATGACATAAAATACAAAATTAGTAAAAAGAAATTTTAAAACTTCTTTACCTGTGTCCAATTTCAGTTAAATAATCATATATTTTAATAAATATTAATCTACTTATTTCTTAAAATTACTTAATATCACAATAGTACTAAACTAATTTGACTGATATTACTACTTAAAATGTTGTCTTGATGCAATATTAGAAGCGGCCTTTCATGTCCATGATAAGTATTAATCCTTCTTATATTAAGTCTAACTATAAACAAACCAATTACCGTTCTCTTACAAACAACCTAAGATAAGCAGTCAATTGACTGCTATCTACAAACTAGCATTTAGACAACTCTACTGAACACAACTAGAAACAACTCAACTGAACACAACTAGAAACAACTCTACTGAACACAACTAGAAACAACTCTACTGAACACAACTAGAAACAACTCTACTGAACACAATGTTGAGGTGTGGAGAAGAAGAAACAAGTGTTTAAAAGAACCAACAAGATCCATAGAGTAATATATATATATATATATATATATATATATATATATATATATATATATATAAATTTTATTGACAACTTGTTAAGACAATCAAAAATAAAAAATTTGTAAAATACAAAAGTTCAAAGAGTCTTAGAACGTTCTAAGTTAAGAGAAGTTATTTAGTGTGTAATAAATTAAGTAGCCATGTTTGTTATGTCTGGCATAGCATGAGTTTGCATGTGGCACTGTGGGTAGAAAGTGTAGATGTGTGTGCATATTAATTTGCCTGTTTTGTCAGTGTTTTGCATTCGGTGAGTGGTATGTATAGGCTGTTCTGTGTGGAGAGTAGTTCGTGAATGTCTCTCATCATATGTGTTTTACTTGCCTTCGGTTTTGTTAGTGTGTATACTACCAGTGTGTGCACAGTATTTCTAGAAAAATTAATGTCTACCAAAAAGGCTTAGGCTGAATTTATTAGGATACACATGTGCGTGGGTCTGTAAGGAAAACTGCAAAAAGAGAGCCAAGAAGCTGTGTGTTTGGGTTTTTATATTATATGCAAAGTTAGGAGATGAATATTCTTGTACATGTAATTGGTTAAAAGAAACTGCTAATTTGAGCTTTTGTCCAACCGAAAGTCGATACTTAAAAACAACATACACAGCTGCTTCCCATAACATCATAATAATAGAACCCTAACTGTGTGGAAGGAACCAGAGCATGTAGAAACTTTGATTCAATGTTGTTTTTTATGCTGGTTAGGGTTTGAAAGACAAAAACTCGACAGGAAGGGAGAACAAAATTACTGATTTATTTTGGGAGGTTTAGCAGTATGTATGCAAAGTCATAAAAAATACATCTTTTATGACGTACCCCAAACAATGAGAAGATATAACCTATGCTAAAAGAAATATGTGACCAAAGAAAAAAACTGGCTATTGTAGAACAAAAAAAGAATTCTTGCGCACAAAGAGGACCCCGATGAAACTATAATGCAGTATCTGTACAAGTTGAACAAAGTGTCAAGATTCAGCAAATTGGAAAAACTAGCTCTGCAAGAAACGTCTATATTAAACAAATGAATCCTTCTGACATTATTTGGATTATTCAGGCTACTATTCTCATCTTGGTTGTTACACCTACAACGTTTCAGCTGATGTAACCTTCACACTTTCTTCAGTTGCATCTTTTCGAACTTGGAAACCCGATGGTCAAACTTGAGAATCTTTAAGTCGAACTCAAAAACCTGTATGGGATTTATTTAATTCACGGATAGAAGTGTTAATTTTTGTTGTCTTAGTTATTGCCGCCCGTAGTAAGGATTGAACTTTCAACCATCAAAAGACTTTCACTGAGAACTAATTGTTAACCAATCCTGTTACCTGTTATGCCACAGGATAATAAACTAAGAATAACAAAAATTTACCTAGTCATGGCTGACGGAATGAAAACAATCTACCCCCATGGATTAAATAAAGAGTTTGGTTCTGAGGTGAATTGGTGGTTATTGTGAGATATGGAAATGTATATTATTCATAAAGAATGAATTGAATAAAAACTCTTCTGTATTGATCAATAAATAATATTTATTACATATTTACAGCTGAAGAAGTTGCTGTCCCACCCGTCGAATCCAAAATGTCGGCTGGTCTAAAAATGCAAGGGACATAACTCATTCTTAAAATCTCTTTGACAAGGAGATAACCAAGGACAAAGAGTTACTTCCCTTTTAAATATAAAATGCTTCATATTTATTTTCTCTTTTAGTTGTTTTCTAGATGAAATCTGTTTTATCTAACAGGTTCAATCCTTGAAACAGTGTGAAAAACTGAAACAAAGGATTAATATAACAATTAGTAATCTAATAATACAGTAAGGCACCCCCCATTTTTTTAAATGTGATTGACGAAGATTTATTTATAACTTGCTATAAAATCTAAACTTAAATCGATCACCCACATTCGAACAATAAAGAAATAGGGGCGGAACTCTTGTTTTACGATTCTGTTTCTTTTTAATGTGTTTTATATTTTTTTTAAAAATACCTTTTAATTTAAATTGGGGGATAATTGTATATATACCGAACAAAAATCTTATGTGGATGGATATGGAAGAGATGCACATAGAGATGATCTAAAGTGTGTGGGAGGTAATTAAAAGGGAGAGTAACATTAGCAATAATCGTTATCGCAACAATCTGCCATGGGGATGAATTTACATTAAATTTAAAGGAAGCAGACAGCAGTCGGGGTTGCAAAAATTAAATGCTCTTTTAGCGACCTACCCAAACAGGGCCTAGTAAGAAAATGTAACAATCAGAAGAACGAATTTAATCCAGGGAGTGTAACCAAACAGTGTTCTCTTTATTGCATTCTTGCTCCTGTAGGACATATTTACCTCGAACGATCAACCTACAAGCTGACAATTTTTTTACTCTAAAAAGGAAGGGAGTATTTACTTTGAGACAATTAACATTGTAACGATGAATCATTATTATATAAATTTCAGCCTTGATATTGCTATAACTGGGTGCATTAATGCTAAAAATAGCCTTCCGACCCTACATGATTATTCCCCATTTCAACTGGTTTTTTTAGGGAATAACTGGGTGCATTAATGCTAAAAATAGCCTTCATAATCTACATAATTATTCCCAATTTCAACTGGGTTTTAGGGAATAACTGGGTGCATTAATGCTAAAATAGCCTCCATAATCTACATGATTATTCCCCATTAAAACTGGGTTTTTAGAGAATAACTGGGTGCATTGCTGCTAAAAATAGCCTTCATAATCTACATGATTATTGTCAATTTAAACTGGGGTTTTTAGGGAATAACTGGGTGAATTAATGCTAAAAATAGCCTTCATAATCTACATAATTATTCCCAATTTAAACTGGGTTTTAGGGAATAACTGGGTGCATTAATGCTAAAATAGCCTCCATAATCTACATGATTATTCCCCATTTAAACTGGGTTTTTAGGGAATAACTGGGTGCCATGCTGCTAAAAATAGCCTTCATAATCTACATGATTATTGTCAATTTAAACTGGGTTTTTTAGGGAATAACTGGGTGAATTAATGCTAAAAATAGCCTTTATAATCTACATAATTATTCCAACATAAAACTGTGTTTTTTAGGGAATAACTGGGTGCATTAATGCTAAAAATAGCCTTCATAATCTGCATGATTATTTCCCATTTCAACTGCTTTTTTTAGGGAATAACTGGGTACATTAATGCTAAAAATAGCCTTAATAATCTACATGATTATTCCCCTATTTCAACTGCTTTTTTAGGGAATAACTGGGTGCATGAATGCTAAAAATAGCCTTCATAATCTACGTTATTATTCCCCATTTCAACAGTTTTTTTAGGGAATAACTGGGTGCAATGATGCACAAAATAGCCTCCATAATCTACATGATTATTCCCCATTTCAACTGCTTTTGTAGGGAATAACTGGGTGCATTAATGCTAAAAATAGCCTTCATAATCTACATTATTTTTCCGCATTTTAACTGTTTTTTTAGGGAATAACTGGATGAATTAATGCTAAAATAGCCTTCATGATATACATGATTATTCCCATTTTACACTGTATCTTTAGGGAATAACTGGGTGCATTGCTGCTAAAAATAGCCTTCATAATCTACATGATTATTGTCAATTTAAACTGGGGTTTTTAGGGAATAACTGGGTGAATTAATGCTAAAAATAGCCTTCATAATCTACATAATTATTCCCAATTTAAACTGGGTTTTAGGGAATAACTGGGTGCATTAATGCTAAAATAGCCTCCATAATCTACATGATTATTCCCCATTTAAACTGGGTTTTTAGGGAATAACTGGGTGCATTACTGCTAAAAATAGCCTTCATAATCTACATGATTATTGTCAATTTAAACTGGGTTTTTTAGGGAATAACTGGGTGAATTAATGCTAAAAATAGCCTTTATAATCTACATAATTATTCCAACATAAAACTGCGTTTTTAGGGAATAACTGGGTGCATTAATGCTAAAAATAGCCTCCATAATCTACATGATTATTCCAAATTTCAACTGGGTTCTTTAGGGAATAACTGGGTGCATTAATGCTAAAAATAGCCTTCATAATCTGCATGATTATTTCCCATTTCAACGGGTATTTTTAAGGAATAACTTTGTGTATCAATGCTAAAAACAGCCTTCATAATCTACATGATTATTCACCATTTCAACTGGGTGTTTAAGGGAATAACTGGGTGCAATGATGCTAAAAATAGCCTCCATAATCTACAGGATTATTCCTCATTTCAACTGGTTTTTTAGGAAATAACTGAGTACATTAATGCTAAAAATAGCCTTAATAATCTACATGATTATTCCCCATTTAAACTGGGTCTTTTAGGAAATAACTGGGTGCATTAATGCTAAAATAGCCTCCATAATCTACATGATTATTCCCCATTTAAACTGGGTTTTTAGGGAATAACTGGGTGCCATGCTGCTAAAAATAGCCTTCATAATCTACATGATTATTGTCAATTTAAACTGGGTTTTTTAGGGAATAACTGGGTGAATTAATGCTAAAAATAGCCTTTATAATCTACATAATTATTCCAACATAAAACTGTGTTTTTTAGGGAATAACTGGGTGCATTAATGCTAAAAATAGCCTTCATAATCTGCATGATTATTTCCCATTTCAACTGCTTTTTTTAGGGAATAACTGGGTACATTAATGCTAAAAATAGCCTTAATAATCTACATGATTATTCCCCTATTTCAACTGCTTTTTTAGGGAATAACTGGGTGCATGAATGCTAAAAATAGCCTTCATAATCTACGTTATTATTCCCCATTTCAACAGTTTTTTTAGGGAATAACTGGGTGCAATGATGCACAAAATAGCCTCCATAATCTACATGATTATTCCCCATTTCAACTGCTTTTGTAGGGAATAACTGGGTGCATTAATGCTAAAAATAGCCTTCATAATCTACATTATTTTTCCGCATTTTAACTGTTTTTTTAGGGAATAACTGGATGAATTAATGCTAAAATAGCCTTCATGATATACATGATTATTCCCATTTTACACTGTATCTTTAGGGAATAACTGGGTGCATTGCTGCTAAAAATAGCCTTCATAATCTACATGATTATTGTCAATTTAAACTGGGGTTTTTAGGGAATAACTGGGTGAATTAATGCTAAAAATAGCCTTCATAATCTACATAATTATTCCCAATTTAAACTGGGTTTTAGGGAATAACTGGGTGCATTAATGCTAAAATAGCCTCCATAATCTACATGATTATTCCCCATTTAAACTGGGTTTTTAGGGAATAACTGGGTGCATTACTGCTAAAAATAGCCTTCATAATCTACATGATTATTGTCAATTTAAACTGGGTTTTTTAGGGAATAACTGGGTGAATTAATGCTAAAAATAGCCTTCATAATCTACATAATTATTCCAACATAAAACTGCGTTTTTAGGGAATAACTGGGTGCATTAATGCTAAAAATAGCCTCCATAATCTACATGATTATTCCAAATTTCAACTGGGTTCTTTAGGGAATAACTGGGTGCATTAATGCTAAAAATAGCCTTCATAATCTGCATGATTATTTCCCATTTCAACGGGTATTTTTAAGGAATAACTTTGTGTATCAATGCTAAAAACAGCCTTCATAATCTACATGATTATTCACCATTTCAACTGGGTGTTTAAGGGAATAACTGGGTGCAATGATGCTAAAAATAGCCTCCATAATCTACAGGATTATTCCTCATTTCAACTGTTTTTTTAGGAAATAACTGGGTACATTAATGCTAAAAATAGCCTTAATAATCTACATGATTATTCCCCATTTAAACTGGGTCTTTTAGGAAATAACTGGGTGCATTGATGCTAAAAATAGCCTTCATAATCTACAGGATTATCCCCCATTTAAACTGGGGTTTTTAATATAATAACTACGTGCATTAATGCTAAACATAGCCTTCATAATCTACATGATTATTCCCCATTTCAACTGCTTTTTTAGGGAATAATTGGGTGCATTGATGCTAAAAATAGCCTTCATAATCTACATGATTATTCCCGATTTAAACTTTTTATTTAGTGAATAACTGGGCTCATTAATGCTAAAAATAGCCTCCATAATCTAGATGATTATTACCCATTTAAACTGGGTTTTTTAGGGAATAACTGGGTGCATTAATGCTAGAAATAGCCTTCATAATCTACATGATTATTCCAACATTTAACTGTGTTTTTTAGGGAATAACTGGGTGCATTAATGCTAAAAATAGCCTTTATAATCTACATGATTATTTCCAATTTAAACTGCTTTTTTAAGGTATTACTGGGTTAATTGATGCTAAAAATAGCCTTCATAATCTACATGATTATTCCGCATTTTAACTGTTTTTTTTTAAGGAATAACTGGATGACTTAATTCTAAAATAGCCTTCATGATAAGGAATAAGTGGATGCTTTAACGCTAAAATAGCTTTCATGATATACATGATTATTCCCCATTTACACTGGTTTTTAAGGGAATAAATGGGTGCATTGATGCTAAAAATAGCCTTCATAATCTACAGGATTATTCCCCATTTCAACTGTTTTTTTGAGGGAATAACTGGGTGCATTGCTGCTAAAAATAGCCTTCATAATCTACATGATTATACCCCATTTAAACTGTTTTTTAGGGAATAACTGGGTGCATTAATGCTAAAAGTAGCCCTCATAATCTACATGATTATTCCAACATTTAACTGTGTTTTTTAGGGAATAACTCGGTGCATTAATGCTAAAAATAGCCTTCATAATCTACATGATTATTCCCGATTTCAACTGTTTATTTAGGGAATAACTGGGTGCATTAATGCTAAAAATAGCCTCCATAATCTAGATGATTATTACCCATTTAAACTGGGGTTTTTAGGGAATAACTGGGTGCATTAATGCTAGAAATAGCCTTCATAATCTACATGATTATTCCCCATTTCAACTGGGTTTTTAGGGAATTCCTAGGTACATTGATGCTAAAAATAGCCTTCATAATCTACATGATTATTCCCGCATTTAACTGGGGTTGTTAGGGAATAACTGGATGCATTAATGCTAAAAATAGCCTTTATAATCTACATGGTTATTTCCCCTTTCAACTGCTTTTTTAAAGTATTACTTGGTTAATTGATGCAAAAAATAGCCTTCATAATCTACATGATTATTCCCTCATTTCAGCTGTTTATTTAGGGAATAACTGGGTGCATTAATGCTAAAATAGCCTTCATAATCTACAGGATTATTCCCCATTTCAACTGTTTTTTTAAGGGAATAACTGGGTGCATTGCTGCTAAAATAGCCTTCATAATCTACATGATTATTCTCAATTTAAACTGGGTTTTTTAGGGAATAACTGGGTGCATTAATGCTTAAAAGTAGCCCTCATAATCTACATGATTATTCCAACATTTAACTGTGTTTTTTAGGGAATAACTGGGTGCATTAATGCTAAAAATAGCCTTTATAATCTACATGATTATTTCCCATTTCAACTGCTTTTTTAAGGAATTACTGAGTGAATTGATGCACAAAATAGCCTTCATAATCTTCATGATTATTCCCGATTTCAACTGTTTATTTAGGGAATAACCGGGTGCATGAATGCTAAAAATAGCCTCCATAATCTAGATGATTGTTACCCATTTAAACTGGGGTTTTTAGGGAATAACTGGGTGCATTAATGCTAGAAATAGCCTTCATAATCTACATGATTATTCCGCATTTTAACTGTTTTTTTAGGGAATAACTGGATGAATTAATGCTAAAATAGCCTTCATGATATACATGACTATTCCGCATTTACACTGGTCTTTTAGGGAATAACACGGTGCATTGATGCATGAAATAGCCTTCATAATCTACATGATTATTCCCGATTTCAACTGTTTATTTAGGGAATAACCGGGTGCATGAATGCTAAAAATAGCCACCATAATCTAGATGATTGTTACCCATTTAAACTGGGGTTTTTAGGGAATAACTGGGTGCATTAATGCTAGAAATAGCCTTCATAATCTACATGATTATTCCGCATTTTAACTGTTTTTTTAGGGAATAACTGGATGAATTAATGCTAAAATAGCCTTCATGATATACATGACTATTCCGCATTTACACTGGTTTTTTAGGGAATAACACGGTGCATTGATGCATGAAATAGCCTTCATAATCTACATGATTATTCCCCATTTCAACTGTTTTTTTCAGGGAATAAATGGATGCATTGATACTAAAAATAGCCTTCATAATCTACATGATTATTCCCCATTTCAACTGTTTTTTTCAGGGAATAACTGGATGCATTAATGCTAAAATAGGCTTCATGATCTACATGCTTATTCCCCATTTACACTAGGTTTTTAAGGGAATAACTTGGTTAATAAATGCTAAAAATAGCCTTCATAATCTACATGATTATTCCCAATTTCAACTGGGTTTTTAGGGAATTCCTGGGTGCATTGATGCTAACAATAGCCTTCATAATCTACATGATTATTCCCGCATTTAACTGGGGTTGTTAGGGAATAACTGGGTGCATACATGCAAAATATAGCCGTCATATTTTACATGATTATTCCGACATTTAACTGTTTTGTTTAGGGAATAACTGGGTGCATTAATGATAAAAATGGCCTTCATAATCTACATGATTATTCCCACATTCAACCGGGTTTTTAAGGAATACATGGGTGCAATAATGCTAAAAATAGCCTTCATCATCTACATGATTATTCCCACATTTAACTGGTGTTTTTAGAGAATAACTGGGTGCATTAATGCTAAGAATAACATTCATAATCTACATGATTATTACTCATTTCAACTGGGGTTTGTAGGAAATAACTGGAGGCATTGACGCTAAAAATAGCCTTCTTAATCTACATGATTATTCCAACATTTAATTGTGTTTTTTTAGGGAATAACTGGGTGCATTAATGATAAAAATGGCCTTCATAATCTACATGATTATTCACACATTTAACTGAATTTTTAAGGAATACATGGGTGCATTAATTATAAAAATAGCCTTCATAATCTACATGATTATTCCCCATTTCAACTGGGGTTCGAAGGGAATAACTAGGTGCATTGATGCTTAAAATAGCCTTCATAATCTACATGTTTATTCTCAATTTAAACTGGGTTTTTTAGGGAATAACTGGGTGAATTAATGCAAAAAATAGCCTTCATAATCTACATGATTATTTCCCATTTCAACTGCTTTTTCAAGGAATAACTGGGTGCATTGATGAAAAAAATAGCCTTCATAATCTACATGATTATTCCCCATTCACACTTATTTTTTATGGATTAACTGGGTTCATTAATGCTAAAATTAGCCTTTATAATCTACATGATTATTCCCAATTTCAACTGTTTTTTAGGGAATAACTGGGTGCATTAATGCTAAAACTAGCCTTCATAATCTACATGATTATTCCCCATTTCAACTGGGTTTTTTAGGGAAAAACTGGGTACATTAATACTAAAAAAAGCCTTCATAATCTACATGATTATTCCCCATTAAAACTGGGTCTTTGAGAAATAACTGGGTGCATTAATGCTAAAAATTGCCTTCATAATCTACATTATTATTCCCCATTTCAACTAGGGTTTTTAATATAATAACTGCGTGCATTAATGCTAAACATAGCCTTCATAATCTACATTATTATTCCCACATTGAACTGGGTTTTTGAGGAAATAACTAGGTGCATTAATGCTAAAAATAGCCTCCATAATCTAGATGATTATTCCCCATTTAAACTGGGGTTTTAGGGAACAACTGGGTGCCTCGCTGCTAAAAATAGCCTTAATAATCTACATGATTATTCTCAATTTAAACTGGGTTTTTTAGGGAATAACTGAGTGAATTAATACTAAAAATAGCCTTCATAATCTACATGATTATTTCAACATTTAACTGTGTTTTTTAGGGAATAACTGGGTGCATTAATGCTAAAAATAGCCTTCATATTCTACATAATTATTCCCCATTAAAAATGTTTTTTTAGAGAAATAACTGGGTGCATCAATGCTAAAAATAGCCTTCATAATCTTCATGATTATTCCAACATTTAACTGTGTTTTTTAGGGAATAACTGGGTGCATTAATGATAAAAATGGCTTTCATAATCTACATGATTATTCCCACATTTAACTGGGTTTTTAAGGAATACATGGGTGCATTAATTATAAAAATAGCCTTCATAATCTACATGATTATTCCCCATTTCAACTGGGGTTCGAAGGGAATAACTAGGTGCATTGATGCTTAAAATAGCCTTCATAATCTACATGTTTATTCTCAATTTAAACTGGTTTTTTTAGGGAATAACTGGGTGAATTAATGCAAAAAATAGCCTTCATAATCTACATGATTATTTCCCATTTCAACTGCTTTTTCAAGGAATAACTGGGTGCATTGATGAAAAAAATAGCCTTCATAATCTACATGATTATTCCCCATTCACACTTATTTTTTATGGATTAACTGGGTTCATTAATGCTTAAATTAGCCTTTATAATCTACATGATTATTCCCAATTTCAACTGTTTTTTAGGGAATAACTGGGTGCATTAATGCTAAAAATAGCCTTCATAATCTACATGATTATTCCCCATTTCAACTGGGTTTTTTAGGGAAAAACTGGGTACATTAATACTAAAAATAGCCTTCATAATCTACATGATTATTCCCCATTAAAACTGGGTCTTTGAGAAATAACTGGGTGCATTAATGCTAAAAATTGCCTTCATAATCTACATTATTATTCCCCATTTCAACTAGGGTTTTTAATATAATAACTGCGTGCATTAATGCTAAACATAGCCTTCATAATCTACATTATTATTCCCACATTGAACTGGGTTTTTGAGGGAATAACTAGGTGCATTAATGCTAAAAATAGCCTCCATAATCTAGATGATTATTCCCCATTTAAACTGGGGTTTTAGGGAACAACTGGGTGCCTCGCTGCTAAAAATAGCCTTAATAATCTACATGATTATTCTCAATTTAAACTGGGTTTTTTAGGGAATAACTGAGTGAATTAATACTAAAAATAGCCTTCATAATCTACATGATTATTTCAACATTTAACTGTGTTTTTTAGGGAATAACTGGGTGCATTAATGCTAAAAATAGCCTTCATAATCTACATAATTATTCCCCATTAAAAATGTTTTTTTAGGGAATAACTGGGTGCATCAATGCTAAAAATAGCCTTCATAATCTTCATGATTATTCCAACATTTAACTGTGTTTTTTAGGGAATAACTGGGTGCATTAATGATAAAAATGGCTTTCATAATCTACATGATTATTCCCACATTTAACTGGGTTTTTAAGGAATACATGGGTGCATTAATTATAAAAATAGCCTTCATAATCTACATGATTATTCCCCATTTCCACTGGGATTTGAAAGGATTAACTAGGTGCATTGATGCTAAAAATAGCCATCATAATCTACATGTTTATTCTCAATTTAAACTGGGTTTTTTAGGGAATAACTGGGTGAATTATTTCAAAAAATAGTTTTCATAATCTACATGATTATTTCCTATTTCAACTGCTTTTTCAAGGAATAACTGGATGCATTGATGCAAAAAATAGCCTTCATAATCTACATGATTATTCCCCATTTAACCTGTTTATTTAGGGAATAACTCGGTGCATTAATGCTTAAAATAGCCTTCATAATCTACATGATTATTCCCTCATTCACACTTGTTTTTTAGGGGATAACTGGGTGCATTAATTCTAAAAATAGCCTTCATAATCTACATGATTATTCCCAATTTCAACGGGTTTTTTTAGGGAATAACTGGGTGCATTGATTCTAAAAATAGCCTTTATAATCTACATGGTTATTTCCACATTTCACTAAGGTTTTTAGGGTATAACTGGGTGCATTAATGATAAAACTAGCCTTCATAATCTACATGATTATTCCCAATTTCAACGGGTTTTTTTAGGGAATAACTGGGTACATAAATGCTAAAAATAGCCTTCATAATCTACATGAGTATTCCCCATTTCAACAGGGTTTTTAATATAATAACTGCTTGCGATAATGCTAAACATAGCATTCATAATCTACATGATTATTCCCTATTTCAACTGCTTTTTTAGGGAACACCTGGGTGCATGAATGCTAAAAATAGCCTTCATAATCTACATGATTATTCACCATTTCAACTGCTTTTTTAGGGAATAACTGGGTGCATGAATGCTAAAAATAGCCTTCATATCTACATGATTATTCCCCATTTCAACTGCTTTTTATGGAATAACTGGATGAATTAATGCTAAAATAGCCTTCATGATATACATGATTATTCCCTATTTACACTGGTTTTTTAGGGAATAACTGGGTGCATTGTCGCTAAAAATAGCCTTCATATTCTACCTGATTATTCCTCATTTCAACAGCTTTTTATGGAATAACTGGGTGCATATATGCTAAAAATAGCCTTCATAATCTACATGATTATGCCCTATTTACACTGGTTTTTTAGGGAATAACTGGGTGCATTAATGCTAAAAATAGCCTTCATAATCTACATGATTATTCTCCATTTCAACTGTTTTTTGGAGGGAATTACTGAGGGCATTAATGCTAAAAATAGCCTCCATCATCTACATGATTATTCCCCATTAAAACTGGTTTTTAGGGAATAACTGGGTGCATTGCTGCTAAAAATAGCCTTCAGAATCTACATGATTATTCCTACATTGGACTGGGGGTTTAGGGAATAACTGGGTGCATTAATACTAAACATTGCCTTGATAATGTACATGATTATTTCCAATTTCAACTGCTTTTTTAAGGAATTACTGGGTGAATTGATGCAAAAAATAGCCTTAATAATCTACATGATTATTACCCATTAACACTCAGGTTTTTAGGGAATAACTGGGTGCATTAATTCTAAAAATAGCCTTCTATGATCTACATGATTTTTCCCCATTTTAACTGTTTCTTTTTAGGGAATAACTGGATGCATTAATGCTAAAATAGCCTTCTATGATCTACATGACAATTCCCTATTTCAACGGTTTATATAGGGAATAACTGGGTGCATTGATGCTAAAAATAGTCTTCATAATCTACATGATTATTCCCACATTGAACTGGGTTTTTTAGGGAATAACTGGGTGCATTAATTCTAAAAGTAGCCCTCATAATCTACATGATTATTCTCCATTTCAACTGGGTTTTTTTAAGGAATAAGTGGATGCTTTAACGCTAAAATAGCTTTCATTATCTACATGCTTAGTCCCCATTTACACTGGGTTTTTTAGGGAATAACTGGGTGCATTAATGCTAAACATAGCCTTCATCATCTACATGATTATTCCCCATTTGAACTGCTTTTTTAGGGAATAACTGGGTGCATGAATGCTAAAAATAGCCTTCATAATCTACATGATTATTCCCGCATTTAACTTGGGTTGTTAGGGAATAACTGGGTGCATTAATGCTAAAAATAGCCTTCATAATCTACATGATTATTCCAACATTTAACTGTGTTTTTTTAGGGAATAACTGGGTGCATTAATGCTAAAAATAGCCTTCATAATCTACATGATTTTTCCCCATTTTAACTGTTCTATTCAGGGAATAACTGGATGCATTAATGCTAAAATAGCCTTCATGATCTACATGACTATTCCCCATTTACACTGTTTTTTTAAGAGAATAACTGGGTGCATTGATGCTAAAAATAGCCTTCATAATCTACATGATTATTCCCGCATTTAACTTGGGTTGTTAGGGAATAACTGGGTGCATTAATGCTAAAAATAGCCTTCATAATCTACATGATTATTCCAACATTTAACTGTGTTTTTTTAGGGAATAACTGGGTGCATTAATGCTAAAAATAGCCTTCATAATCTACATGATTATTCCCAATTTCAACTGTTTTTTAGGGAATAACTGGGTGCATTAATGCTAAAAATAGCCTTCATAATATACATGATTATTCCCCATTTCAACTGGGTGTTTTAGGGAATAACTGGGTGCATTAATGCTAAAAATAGCCTTCATAATCTACATGATTATTCTCCATTTCAATTGGGGGTTTTAGGGAATAACTGGGTGCATTAATGCTGAAAACAGCTTTCAAAATCTTCATGATTATTCCCACATGTAACTGTGTTTCTACAGTAATAACTGTGTCCATTAATGCTTAAAATAGCCTTCATAATATACATGATTATTCCCGATTTCAACTGTTTTATTTTAGGGAATAACTGGATGCATTAATGATAAAATAGCCTTCAGAATCTACATTATTATTCCCCATTTCAACTGTTTTTTTAGGGAATAACTGGGTGCATTAATGCTAAAAATAGCCTTCATAATCTACATGGTTATTCCCAATTTCAACTGCCTTTTTAGGGAATAACTGGGTGCATTAATGCTAAAAATAGCCTTCATAATCTACATGATTATTCCTACATTGAACTGGGGGTTTTAGGGAATTACTGGGTGCATTAATTCTAAAAATAGCCTTCATAATCTACATGATTATTCCCCATTTCAACTGTTTTTTGGGGGGAATAACTGGATGCATTAATGCTAAAATAGCCTTCATAATCTACATGATTATTCCCTATTTACACTGGTTTTTTATGGAATAACTTGGTGCATTAATGCTAAAAATAGCCTTCATAATCTACATGATTATTCCCACATTTAACTGTGTTTCTACGGTAATAACTGTGTCCATTAATGCTTAAAATAGCCTTCATAATATACATGATTATTACCCATTTCAACTGGGGTTTTAGGGAATAACTGGGTGGATTAATACTAAAAATAGCCTTCATAATCTACATGATTATTCCCACATTTAACTGTTTTTTTTAGGAAATAACTGGGTGCATTGATGCTAAAAATAGCCTTCATAATCTACATGATTATTCCCACATTTAACTGGGGTTTTGGAGGGAATAACTGGGTGCATTAATGCTAAACATAGCATTCATAATCTACATGATTATTCACACATTTAACTGTTTTTTTAAGGAATTACTAAGTGCATTTATGCTAAAAATAGCCTACATAATCTACATGATTATTCCCCATTTACACTGGGTTTTTTAAGGAATAACTGGGTGCATTAATGCTAAAAATAGCCTTCATAATCTACATGATTATTCCCCATTTCAACTGGGTTTTTTTAGGGAATAACTGGGTGCCTTAAATCTTTAAATAGCTTGCATAATCTACATGATTATTGGCCATTTCAACTGGGTTTTTTAGGGAATGCAATGATTCCTGGAATTTTAGTTGACAAGCCACCTTCTTTTTATGATAATACTTCTGTTAGGATTATGCGTGATAATCTCAATGGTCTGCAAACATGCACGAGGCAGTTGCATGTTTAGTGGGTTACATGTTTGCAATGCATGTGAATAACAGGCTTGCTGCTAGCCAGAGATATTTGACTCAAGAAATTGGAAATGTATCTGATTTGGAGTTTTTGACCACCCAGAATTTGATTTCTCCTTGAAAAAAGTTAGTTTCTCTTTAAACGGAAGTTCATGCTGAGAGATAAAGCCCCAAAAAGTAATGGCTATACAGATACGAGGTTCTCTGCTGTGATTATGACCCACTTGAGTTTTGTCTAAAATAATGACCAGCTAGATACAGGACTCCATTAGGTTTTTGATGTCCATAGATTTGAAGCAGATTAGCGTTTTCAAGTGGGTGTCTGTGTAGTCTACTCTAAATGACACCAGTATCTATATATATATATTCCGGCAGAAAGGGAGGAGAGGTAAGTTAGTTGGCCCTCTGGGCATCTCACGGTCAGTTTAGTTTTTCTGGGGTCAGTTGGTTTCCGGTGGCCGTCAGAAACGATGGTCTGTTTGTATTCGGTTGGACTTGTGTTTTGATTTGGTTGGGCTAAAAATTCTCATTTCTAAGTTTGTTGTTCAGTAGAAGAAAGCGAGTATCATTGTAACATCCAAAGAAAATAAACCTTTGTTGCTTGTTTTTAAACTTTTTTAGTCGTGATTTTATTTGGAGGGAGTATTCTTCTGTTGCAGAACCGACTGTTATTCCGGTGTCAGAATTGAGCAACGATTTTGCACCAGTACAATGAGCGGATGACTACGGCCTGTGCAGTGAAGGCACACAGACACACGTTCACAGTCTACACAATGCCAGACAGGCCTTTGTTTCGAACGAGATATATTACAGGATGAAATTTAAAGAAAGTTGTAAGAAAAATGTTTATGATGAAGTTGAGGATAATAGAGAGTATTGCATATCTGTAAGATGGGTTGTAACACCAAGAATTATCGATCGAAAGTTGCAGACAAAAGCTAGCCTATGTGTTAGAGGATTTAAAGAAATGAGTGTTTTTAGGATAGATAGTCCAACGCACAGGCAGGAGAGTGTACAAGTTGCTTTGTGCCTTATTGTCTCATATTCAAAAGTCTTTCATTTTATTGATTATAAAAGTTTCCCTATATAGAAGACTAATTGATAAAGAAATTTATCTCTTCCCACTACTTAACTGTAATATTTGGAAACTAAAAAAAAAGACTGCCTATGGTTTCTACAATTCTGGGAAGAGATGATCAAAATTGGTAAAAGGATAAGAACATATGGTCCAGGTGTTTTCCTTCGACATTCTGTGATCCTACATAATCGTCTGTGGAATAGCGGGATAAAAAACACAACACCGTGTTCTGGCTAGGAGCAAGGTGCAGTACTTGATCTAATGCTACACTTCAACTTTTCTGTCCTAAACTGAGGCAATTTTTAATCTTGTCCCAATCTAGAATTCTCCATTTGGGGGAGCTGGATTTTGCCCATGTTAAAAATACAACCTTTTGTCTAACTCCGCCCTTGTAGGGTTTATAGAGGAGATATGGGATACTGTTGTAAAACTCTAGGGATTTTTTTTTTTTACATGATTCACCCCAAACAAGGCAGGACGCCACTGTAAACGTAAGGGGCTACTGAGAAAAAGGAAAAGGGGAGAAGGATTAGTGGTTCAGCTTAAATTGGAATCTGAGCAGCGAGATGTCTGTTTACATTAGTTTTAAATTTCTGCATGTCAGTACTGTCGGGGAAACAGGGGACAAGGAGGGAGTTCCAGAGGCCAGCAGCACGAGGAAAGAAGCTATTTGAGTAGAATGCTCTCCGGCATCTGAGGACCTCCACAGTGAATGAATGAGATTTAGTAGAATGTCGAGTTAGTCTAGTGAATTTATGTCGAGGGGGCACCAGAGTAGCCAACTCATCGGAGCATAATCCATTGAAGTATTTGTAAAACAAACACAAGGATGCCACATTGCGGCGATGGGACAGGGGCTGGAGCTTAGCTGACAGTGAGGGACCTATTAGGTTGACTACTCTTTTTTGGACTTTGTCAAGGAGGGAGAGACTAGTAGATGATGCACCAGCCCAGATGTGGCAACAATACTCCATGCATGGGCGAATGGTGGCTTTGTAGAGATACAGGATAATGTCAGGTGTAAGGAGTCCACTAGCACGGTAGAAGGAGCCAACCTTCTTTGCGGCAGCCTTGGCAATGTCTTCAATGTATGTGTTCCAATTCATGTTACCTGTGAAGGTTAGGCCAAGGAGTCTGAATAATGAACTCTCAGGTAGGGTGTTATTTGCCATGACAATCGGTGGATGGAGAGGCTTCTTGTAGTTGTTGAAGGAAAGGAGCTTAGTCTTTGCGGCATTAAAGGTCACCAACCATTTATGGCCCCAATCCACTACAGCCTGGAGGTCATTTTCTAAGGATTCAGCCATTGCCTCAGATATGATCGCGTCTGTTTTGCCAACATGGCGAGAGTAAAGCGTGGTGTCGTCAGCAAATAAACCAATCTCAGACACTATGTCATCAGGGAGATCGTTTATATAGATCAGGAACAACAAAGGTTCAAGAATAGATCCCTGGGGCACACCAGCATTTATGTCATGTTGCTTAGATGAATGGCCATCGAGGACAACCTTGAATTTTTCTTTTGTTTAGGAAGGATCTAATTATATTAAGTAGTTGCCCAGTAATACCGTATGAGCGTATTTTCAGGAGAAGCCCTTTATGCCATACCTTGTCAAAGGCCTTGGATATATCAAGCGCTACTGCCCTAGCTTCACCTGCCTTGTCGAGAGTATGATACATGCGTTCAGAGATGACCATTAAGATGTCTGCAGTAGATCGTGCTTGTCTAAATCCATACTGGCGGTCAGATAGAAGTTTAGCATTAACTAAGTGACGTTCTATCGCTAGATTGATTAAGGATTCAAAGATTTTGGCAAAGATCGGCAGTAGACTGATTGGGCGGTAGTTCTGAGGGTCGGTTCTATTCCCAGAACTCTTGTAGACTGGTACCACAGAGGCAATTTTCCAGCTATCGGGGAAGCAAGATTCAGCTAGGCATTTATTGTAGAGTTTGGAGAGGACAGGGGCCAGTTCAGCAGAGCATTTCTTTATTACTATTACAGGTATAAGATCAGGCCCACAAGCTTTAGAGGTGTCAAGGCTTTTTATGATGTCTCTGACCTGGGATGGGGTGATGACCAGGTTATCAAGTGTGGCTTCAGTCCGCAATGGTAATTCAGGGAGAGGGTGGTTACCTGAGTCTAAAGTAGAGTTAGAAGCGAAACACTGTGCAAGTAGTTCAGCCTTATCAGTGGCCGTGCAAACGACATCATTGTGGTTTGAAAGTGGGGGAATCGTAGATTGACCATTATTCACTACACTATTGTAGATTTTCCAGAAATCGCGAGTACCTAGTTTCTGTGACTGGATGCGTTTTTTTGTTAACTCATTATACCTTCTCTTCGCTTCGCCTATCACGGCCTTGCAATTGTTTCTTGACTCTATAAATTTATGCCTATTAGTAGCTGACTTATGGCGGCTGAATTCACGGAATGCTTGTTGCCTCTCAGAAATGGCAGCTGCACATTCCGAAGTGAACCATTGAGGAGAGTGGGGCTTGCTAAAGAATTTTCGCATGGGGACATAGGCTTCAATGCCTGCTTTGACCCATTCAGTTAATTCGTTTGCACACTGGTTGGCAGGGAGTAAGAAGGTTTCCCTCCATGGGGCGTCACTGATGTGATCTCTGATTGACTCAAAATCAGCTTGCTCGTAGTATCTTGTTGTTTTGAGCAACGGTTCATCAGATTTTGGACGACTTTTTAGCGTGATATGTATCATTAGCACAATGTGATCAGCATTCCCGAGTGGGCTATGAGCTTTCGTCACACAAGCCTCAGGTATTGAGGTCAAGAAGAGGTCTAGAAGTGAGGCTTGTTGGTCCACATGATCGGGGATGCGGGTCGGAAAATCAACAGTCTGAGAGAGGGAGTGAGCTAAGGAGAAGTTATACGTAGAGTTGCCGGCTGCGTCAGTAAGGCTGGAGAATCCCAACCAGTCGCGGTGGTGGGCATTAAAATCCCCAAATACATGTATCTGGGCATTCGAGTCAATTAAGAGTGCTCTATCTATGCTTTCAGAGACAGAGTTTAGCAGAGTACAGTCCTGGGTCGACGGGGAGCAGTATAGGAAATATAAGTAACTAACGTTGTGATGTAAAGTCAATCTAAAGCACATGTAGTCGTAGTCATCTGATTCTAACCTATGTTCTCTAGTCAGGGGGAGGGTGTTCCGAACATAAACTCCTAGCCCGTGCATGTGTTTGTCAGAGTCTTTACGGTAGAGTGGGAGGTAGTCAGTCATGTCAAAGTGGTGAGAAGAGATTGAGGATTGGAGGTTAGTTTCACTTAGAGCTAGGATATCCGGGGAGTTTGTCAGGAGAAAGGTTTCTATGTCGTTGATGTTGGTTCTAAGTCCCCGGATATTTGTGAATGCAAGCCTCAAGGGCGGAGGCGAAAGTGTTTTTTGTGTGTCTGGTTTAGGTTTGATTTTATTTCTTTGTAATGGCATGTTTGATTTGATTATAGAGTGGATTGGCCAAGGTGGGTACTTGTTTGGTGCCAATAAGCTCACACAACCAATCCATTAGTCACGACCTGGTCCATGGGGGTTGTGGAAAGCCCACCGGAGATAATTGCAGGGTCGCTTTCCATGCGCGACATGGCACATACAACTACCCACGGTATTATGCAACTGATGATGGAGCAGCCGTTCTTGGCGCTACCCAAGATTTTGGGCTCCTGTCCTGTCAGTCGGAAACAGCAGCCAGACAAGCTGTCTAACCTGTACCCTCAACCTGTCGGAACAAGAGAGACGCAGACTGGTCATGTAAGACTTACTAACGAAAAAACTTTCCCCAAGTTGCCCAAATAGAGAGAAAGAGAACGGCGTTCATTGTCCTAGCAAGGAAACAAGGCTAGGCACTGAGTGTTTAGAGGCGTCCCAGCGCTGTTACCTCTGCGCCTGACTAATAAACAAAGAAGGAGTGCAAGGGCCGGCGATAGGTAGAACCTATCTACTCCTTAAGCAATTGTAGGTTTGCAAACCGGATATTTTGTTTGAGATTCCAACTCTAGGAAGGTTGTCGATCAGGACTAAGGAAGCCATCCTCCCCCAACAGTTTTTCTGCTGGCTGTCTCGTCTTTCTAGTTGGGTTTACTTCTCAACTTCCTTACATCCGGTTCACTGTCACAGGGACATTTTTTGTCAATCTGTCTTCTCGATTCGGAGGCCCGGTCGTAACTAGCACTACGCTTTTCGACTTCCTGTCAACTTCTTCTCAAATCTTGTTGTTCTTAGCTCTTTCCGGTCCTGGTGTAAAAAGCTTTTTCACATATTCAGTCGAAAGCCTGTTTCTTCTTAAGTTTTTCACACCTACATGATAAGGTGACGGAACGACTGCTGATGCAAAGAGCTAACAAAGGGAGGGGGTCTATATCATCATACTTATAACTTTATCATTTTAGAAATTAAAACCACAAAAATTACTCAAAGTATGCAAACCAATTCATCAATAACTACTTTTTTGTTTTCATTTTTTAATTTTACCAATTCATTTTGAAAGTTAAATTTAACTATTACAGTATCCTTTGGTCATTAATTAAATCAAATTGTTATGTAACTATAACTAATTTTGTTATGGTAATGTTTTAATCTCTATTTATAAAATTATTGAATGTAAATAGCTTCCAAAACTTTCAATAGATGACGATTTGCTAAGAATTTTGAAGTAAAAAAAATGTCTTTTTATTCCACAGTTCCAAATTTCAACTGACTTTTTTACAAATAAACCAAAATACATTCTGGTGGATTTAATTTTGTAATTGACTTATTTTTTAAAAAATAACATTCATGTACTTTTTTTTTTGCCAACCCATCTTCTCGATCTGGCCATAACCAGCTCTTTCAACCTTCTGTTACTCTCTTCTCAAGTTTCATAGTTTTTTCACAAATCCAGGCGAAAATCTGTTTCCTCTTAAGTTTTTCACAGCTATAGGAACAACTACAAATGTTAGATAATGGCCCTGTGAGGCCGGACGTATGCGTGGGAGATCGTTTGGCTTGCGCGATTTAGTGCGGGTGAACCCGAGTGCAAAATAAAGCTGTTCTCACAGTCGGAGCTCACCGGCGTTGACAGGGTCACTACATTGATGAGACCTCAGGTCAAGGGTCAAGGTGCACCTATGCATAGGGGTTCTGTGACGTCACAGGCTTTTGGGTGGGAAACAGAGTTTTGTCAGTCTGGGTTTTGGAAGCAAGCCGAACAGACGTATTTCTCTATGTAGTGAAATGAAATGAAAAATGGGAATTTATTTCCCTAAGAGAACACAGGCATGAGATTCCTTCTTCCCCCCTCTTCGAATGGCTAAGGACTTAAGCTAGGAATTAACTACGATAAAGTAGTAATTTGGTCTCTCCCTCAACGTTAGTGAAACATCTCCAGCGGCGACAGTAACTGACACCTGAAATAAACAGAATCAAAATTTAAAAGATTGTTTGCCTCCTGAATCGTGGTATGAAGGTTTTTGTTGCAGACACAGCAGACGGGATGTTCACGGCAGTACAGAAATGAAGAAAGAACTCAACCACTAGACGACACCCCTCCACGCGACGAGGAAGAGAAGGTACAAGAAATTAAAGGTATGCAACACAAAGAGCTAACATCTAATGAGGCAAAAATCATCTCTTTACTTCCCTCCCAGTATTAATTTCAGATAATCTCCGTGGAGATAGGGCTGTATCACAGTTCTACAGATGCTCTTGAAGATGTTCTGGTGGACTATCAATTATTGGGTGGAACTAAACTATTTTCAATTATGTGTGATAGAAAAATTGAGGAATATATTTGAATTAAATTATGTACGTTCATCAGCGTTCAAATACATAGGTATTGAACAGTCAGATACTCGATTTCTTCATCTGCATCGATAAAAGAAATTACATATAGAGAACTGCAGTGGAATTACAGGTAGTTTGAGAGATGATGACCAATTTATGTGCAAAACAATGGAGACAGATGAGAACTCAAATGTGGAGAAAGTATATTTAGATGGCAAAGCTATTGAGGGGATCTAGAAGTTTTGTTACTTTGGTGATACCATTGGAGCACAGAGAGAAGAGCTGGTGCCGGTGTGATAGCCAAGGTTAGAAGTGGACAGAGTAAGTTCAGGGAACTTGTGACATTACTAACCAGCAGAGCGTTACCACTGCTGACCAAAAGGAGAATTTATCAGGCATGTGTACAGTGTGATGATGATGATGATGATGATGTATGGAAGTGAAACCTGGTCAGTAAAGGTTGAGGATATGTGTTGCATGGAGAGAAATGATATGAGATTGATAAGATGAATGTTTAATGTAAATTTTATAGACAGGCTTAGATCTGATGACCCCAGAGGAAGATTAAATCTGGACAATATAAGATGTTTGCAGAACAGGAGACTTTGTTGGTTTGGTCACATTAAAAGAATGGATGAGAGTGCTTGTTATTAGATGTAGAACAGTTGAGATAGCAGGATTAGTTGGCAGAGAAAGGTAAAAAGACATAGGAAAAAGTGATAAGGATCGATTTGAGAGAAAAAGGGGGTATATAAAGATTTGGCCATAGATAGGTTAGTTTGGAAGTCAACTCCTAAAATCTGCTCAACACATGCTAGCATGTAAAATAGATATTAAAATGATGATGATGATGATGATGATGCTGATGATTCTGAGAAATGAGCCTATCAGTATGGATAGATGTTGACATCTTAAAAAAAGATGTATTCAAGGACACTATGAAGGCCACTTGCTCCAAGTTCAGGTCCCTCCTAGAGGCCATGGTGGAGGCCCAGGGTGGTTTCTTTGAGTGAGGTGTATTCAACAATTTTCTTACCTTTCCAAAAAGAGATTTTTTAATGGTCCTTATTCTACAATTGGATAAAAAATTATTAATTAACCGAATTTGAACCTCCATTTTTTAATAAAAACGAGCATGACCAACCAGCGTCGCCTGGCAATATGGATAACAAGATAGAAAAGTTTTTAAATAAGGTATGCAACATCTTTCTTTTAAACTTCTCTCTCTTTTTCACTCTACAAATCTTCAGTCATGTTACTTTTTAAACACACCCCTCCCTCTCTCTCTCATTCATGCACACACTTTGGCAATTGGTTCATTATAATAGAAAGAAAGCATAAAAGAAAAGGAAGAGGCCTGTTTGACCTAGTTTCAGTGTTGTTTTTCAAACATTTAAAAGTGAGAAAGAAAGTAATTTATTTTCTGAGTGCTAATTTGATCCTTGGTGACCACAAGCGAATGAATATTAAAGTATTTGTTTTACCATAACCAGCTCGAGGTGATACCACATCTTAACATGTAAGGTTTGTAAGTGTATCTTAGGTAGTTCTCAGTTTTAACCAGACACCCACAGATGGACATATGACTTTCCTTTATATAATAGAAGATATTGAATCAAGCCATTCAGACACTTTATAATAATAAATTAATTTACTTAAAAGCTTTCTTTTTTTTAAATTCAATTTTAAGAAATGTATTTCAATAAACAATCGATCAATAGTAAAAAATAAAAACAATAATCTGTACGTCACATCGAAATAGACATGAGAAGTCTTAGACGTTGCGGGATGACATCATAATAGACATGGCGTTGCCTCGGATCATAGCTAGAGAGATGCACTGAAACGTCCAAGCAATATTTTGAGACTCGTTCCTACAAGTAGCTATCATCCGTCCAATGTCTCATTTGAAATGTGAAGTATCAGGACCTGACGTTTCAACTCAGGTTAGAAAATTAAACAGTCAGTTAGAGAAAAGTTAATCAATGTTTTGTTTCCCCAAAAAACGTTTTTTCTTATATAGTTTAATAACAAAAATTGATACTAAATATACCTTTGTTCTTGAATTGACTTTTGACAGTAATAAAAATAAAAAATAAAAGTTAATCTCGGACAACTGCAACTCACTACTGTTTTTAAAAAGTTCAGTCGGGTTTGGGTCAATTGGAAGCACAAATAAATGTTCTGTTTTTCCTTTGGTGAGTGATATATTATCTATAAGAGGAGCATATGCGGGAAACGACAATATATACATATATGACTCCACCTCTTTGTGTTTTGAGCACTGTTGTAAGTGAAATTGCTAGCTACCATAAAAATGAATTGAACACTATTCGGTACTACATTAAGACTCACTTACTCCTGGCCTGTTGTTGATAGTAGGCTATTTAGAAGCACCGACTTAAAAAAAACAACAACTGAGTTTCAATCCCAGCTTGAAGCACTTGCCTGTCTACCCACACCGAAGAGCTGTGATACAGTGAAACAGTCTGACTGTGGATGACATTATATATATAAATATACTGTTATAATTCTTGGAACAATTGTAACAAAAAAAGCGACACTTCGTTATTGTTGTCGTTGTATTAAAACAAAACAAGAAGTCCTAATGGTTGAATCCAGTTAGAAAGGCACGGGCAAAAGAAATGGCATCCAATATCGGTCATAATTTTTAAATTCACAAAAAAGCGACACTGCTCGTTGTTTTTGTTGTCATTGCATATATAAATATTGTGAGAAAATTTTCTGAGAAAACTTCGACCAAGCCTTTTCAGTTTTGAATTTTTTGATCTAGAAGAAATTGTTTAAAAAAAAAAAAAGAATATCTTTTAAACATATTCATCCTTTTTTTGATCGGAAAATTGTTTTTTCGGATTTTATAACAACTACTTATGAGGCCGATTGAACATATACTTGTTTTTTACTCATGAACAAGGAGAAAGTGTGATTTAATATAAATGAAACAGCTGTCTGAGAAATACAATAAAATGTTTTAAATAAAAAACTTGGATCTTCTCTTATATATATATATACTTTATATATTAGATATATATAACAGAAGTTTTTTCTGTATACAAATGATTATGGCTGCTGCACAAAATGTTACATAGTCAGGTTGTTGATAAAAAAGAACACAACCTCATAAAAAATATAATGGTTTCTTTGTTAATTGTTAGACAAGGCCCAAAATTAAGTTCTTTCACAAGTCTGTTTTTTTTACATTGTTGGGAGTATGCATGAAAAACGTGATATATGGAATGTCAAAAGAGTAGTAACAGTTGTCGGACAGGCAGTTGGTTGACTTCCGTAAGTAAAGGCTTGGCGTATGTCCGTCTTTGGTGTTAGGGTTGTTGTCTCTGCTGTATTCATCTATTTGCTTACTTTATCAGCAGCCATCTTACTTGGATTTGAAAGTGCTTACATTGTGGATGAGTTTTCTCACATTTGCAGACATATTCGTCAGTCACCTCCTGTCTGTCTCTGCCCTCGACGTTCTAATTTCCCATAGCCATTTATTCACCGGATATCTTCAATGGCTATTCTATACATTAACAGCATTTATGAAAGTGGATAAGATGTTACTTTTGATGGAAAATCTAATATTTCTTGTGAAAAGTTGAAAAACATGAACAATCTCTCTCTCTTTCTCTCTATTCATTTAACGTTACTTTTCCCTTGTTACGGGGTCGGACGTTTTTTGATATTTTGAAAGCTCACTCTCCAGTCTTTATGATTCAACAGGTTAGCTGTTTTCAAATTAACTCTCTATGGTCTTGTCCAATCACTTGCTTCCAAGTTTCTTTTGTCCAGCCACACATACTCAAATCTTTCATGTGTGGCCTCAAGCGCCATACCCTGGTAATCTGTCTCAACTGGTGGGCTAAACCTCATGAACGTAACTGCTGCCTTGTAGGTTGTGCCTATGGAATGGCAAAAGCTTACAACTGTAGTTGGTGATAGTAAAGACATCCAACCGTAAAACCATGCTGCATATACAAATGATGGACAGCAAGCAATCAACTAGCCGCGGAACCATTAACAAAAGTGCCAACGGTGTTGTGAACGGTGGGGTAAAAAGTGGACTGACCAGATCGTCATCCCGCAAAATCTCACAGGAACAATGAAAAAGGTTAAAAAAAAGAAAAAAGAAACAAGGTCTGTTGCCAATGTTAATTAGCATTCGTCGCCATGGTTTCTTTTCTTAAAATTTTTCTTCTTGTAAATAGCAACTGAGATTTTCATAGGAATTCTTGCGGAATTTCACTGATTTTTATTGGAGATGAAGACAGCGCCAAATAATGTTGTTATATAATTTTGTGAGCTTTTTCCTATCTTAACCTGTTGTTCACACTCACTTGGGGTTGGGTTTACAACATTCATGTCTGTAGTGCCATGTTACATGTGAGTTAATGATGGGCTCCCACCAGCTCGGTTTTTATGAGGATACAGAGGAATGACATGGCTATGGTTCGCTGGATTTGTGGTGTGCCCTTAATGACAGAATTAGTTCTGACTCTCTGCTATCGAAGCTGAAGGGGGCCCACTGCCTACGGTGGTATGTATGGACATGTTGAACGAAGCTCTGGTTGGATAAACAGATGTACACACATCCCAATTGAGAGTAAGCAAATAAAAGGCAAGCCGAGAATGACTTGGAATGACTCAGTCAAAGATAACCTCAAGCAATGGTACATCGAAACCAACATAAATGATAGTTTCATGGAGAAAATCAACGTGCAATCCACATCTGATGCGGAAGATACACATTAAACAAAGAAGATAGTCAGGTTGTCGGTAAGAAAGAACACATTAAACACAGCCTTCTAAAAAGGATATAATGGTTTCTTGATTAATTGTTAGACAAAACAAAGTAAATAGTTCTTTCACAAGTCTGTTGTCTTTCTCATTGTTGGGAGTATGCGCGAAAAGCACGATATACGGAATGTCAAAAAGGTAGTGGAAGTCGGCTGCTTTCCATAAGCAAGGACTCAAAATATCGTAGTCTCTGGTGTCAGGGTTATTATCTCTGCTGTATTCGTCTACTATCTACCTTTATCAGCAGCCAGCTCATGTAAATGTTAATTACTGTCCACACCACAGATGAGCTTTCATATTTGCAGACACATTCATCAGTCACCTTCTGTCTGTCTGTGTTTTCAACCTTCTAATTTCTGATAGCCATTCATTCACCGGATTGGCCAGTCAATACATTACACATAACGTTTCACTTGAAATCTAATATTCCTTGTGAAAAGTTACATCAGAAAAAACCTGAACAACGAAAGAGGTAAAAAAGAACAAGATCTGCCGCCACTGTTAATAGTGTTTGTCACCATGCAGTGATTTTTTAAATTGGTAATGTTATGGAGACAGGTGAGTTGGGAGGAAAACTAATACTGTATTAATACTGGGTAATAAAACTACAAGAAAAAGAAATAATGAAAATCCATTAGTTAGTGCGTTGGATCATGACAGTGAATGCTGACTGGGGTCCAAGATTCGAATCATATGACCAGCGAAACAGTTGTATATAAGCACACTGCTGATTCTTGGTGAGGATGAAACATGTATGTGGATATAAAAATAAAATTTATTAAAAAAATAATTATATATATATAGTTAGTGGAAGAGAATCCCAGCAGAGTGCTCAATTAAGAAAAATGAAAAAATAAGAGCATAATATTTATTTATTAGTGTTTAAAATATAATATATATATATATTTAAAAACACACCAATTTTTAGTGTGGATACTTTAATTGTTATTAACTTAAAACGGAAATGACCGAAGCAGTTTACAAAAAAAATGTAAAAAGGCAGATGACATTAATGTCATCTGCTTTTTTACATTCAAAATGAATTTAACCAGTGACAACAGCTGTCTAGTCTTCAGAAGAACTAATCGCATTCTGAGGGGGGGGGGGGTGCAAACAGAAACAAACACTTTTGGTTAGAGCGAAAACTATTTTTAGACCTTCAAGAAAATAAAGTTGAAAAAACTGATTTAAAGAAAATTATTAAATCCATTCTTAACATGAAGGGGGGGGGGGGGGGGTAATTGTCCCTAACTTTAAGTCTAGGAAAAAATGAAAAAGTTGTTTCAATTAATGTTGGCACTAATTGAGTGTTCGACGAGTTTGGCCATCTTTGGTCTGTTCCGTAAATCGCAAACATTCAGGATGATATGGATAACCGGCAGTGCCATCTATATTTTCCAGATTTTAAAAACTAAACTAAGCACAGAACATGGGATTACTTTTATTTTTATAGATTTTTAAAAACAGTTTCTTTTAATTGGTTGATTACCATGCATGATTATCAAAAGCCAAAAAATTTCAGTTTTTAAAATTTGTAAGCATCGACACTGACTTTATAAACGATAACTTAAATCCCTTTCCAACTATCAGACAAGATCGCGTATGTTTCTCGCCTATACGTAACTTTGATAAGTACATATTGATTATTTTCATATTTAGTATGAATCGTATATTTATTGAAGTAGAAAAAAAAAAATGAAACTAAAACGAATTTTTTAAAATCCTATTAAAAAAAAAATTGGAAACATAACTATAGTTTAATTCTTTTTCCCTAAGTCGGATTTACCCAGGTGGATGGATCCAAGGAACATCGGGTAGATACAGCTAGTTTAGAACATAAAACATTGTTTCCTGTTATCCCTATTTACTTGCCTCCCTAGAAGAGTAAAGTAAGACACAGGGTCGGTTCTTAATGTTGGGAAAATCCAGCTCCCAAAAAAGGAGAACTTTGGATTAGGACCATCTGGCGCATGCAAAATGGACTTTAAACTGAAAATCAATTTGTACGGAGGAAATCAATTATCTGGATTGATGATTAACAATCAATGTCCGACTTTCACCGAATAAATGTTCCTTGTATTATTCGGACTACTGTTCTCATTTCGGGTGTTATTCTCACGTTTTGGCCAATGTAAAATTCAAAAACATTAAAACATTCCTTGTTAATATGTTGTATATTGTCTTCACAGGACCGTAGGTTTAGAGTTTTCCATGGGTAAATGTAGCTTGTTTGTAAGGTGGTCTTAGCATTTCTTTTTCGCTTTGTTTCATGCGGTTTCTTACCAGCTGATGATTCTTCTTACATTAACTAACCTATCTGTAGATGTCATAAATTTGGTTAGAACATCATTTTTCAAAAATTTCCAAAGTATTTTTCCCACCACCTCTATAGTTTTTTTGCAGAATATGAGTGATAATTCATAAGGAAATTGTTGAAAGATTTATCTAACACAATCTCCAGTCGCTACAAGAGCTTTTTCAATACTTTAGTATTGTGAGTTAATGTTGCCTAAAAATATATTTATGAGCTTGTGCGAGGCTGAGGAACTGAGTTGCTTTAGTATGCGATTGATAGACTCACAGTTGTTATTTGTCCAATCTGCAATAATTAAGTTATCATTGACCACAGCTATTATTCCCTCCTTAATTGCTGAAACAACGATTTAAAAAGTACCACTCAAAACTTGGAATATTAGCTGAAATTGTCTCATATAAGAGAGTCTTTTAAACACTAACAAGTCTTTGGCACTGGTTAATTTTATGGTTCCAAATATTCTTTCTAAAAATTGTTTTTCCTGCTAACCTAAACTCTATCTTGAAGGTAGTGAGTGACTGTCTCTTAAATTAAAAAAAATTTTTTTTTTATATGGTTTGCTAGTTGAAAGATAAGTTTTATAGCTTATTGCATTGCTTTCTTATTGTACGTCCCTATAACTGATTTCTATGTCTAAGGTTGCCAGCTAGCATGGAAAAGAAAGGGTTATAGGAATCAAATGTTGAAACAGGAAGAAACATTGGTCATAGTATAATGGGATGATTACCAACTGATAGTCACAAAAACTTTTAGATTGTAGGTCTTGTCAAATCTGATAAGCGTGCACCCTGTGCAGTAAAATCGTTCGATATCTGCATCTAACGCTATACAGAAGTCTCTACTATTAAAAACGGCACGTATAGTTGGCACCTTTATTGGGATAGTTGCAATTTGATCTGCAATATTTCTTGTATTTCCTCAGCCATGTTTGCGTTTCTATTCAGTATAGCATTTATTATAAATTTGTTTTAAATCTCTTCGGCCATCCATTAGGTCATGTAACCCAGTCAATTTAATATATGATTCAGGAAATCAACCAATTTTAATGAAATTTTCAATATTCATTAATCAACAATCACGGAATATAATGAAACCATTATTTTTCTTTAAATCATAGTGAAAATGTATTGTTTTAAAACAAAATACACCTTTACTAAAGTTATATTTTCATATATTAATAATAAAAAAAAAAATGCATAATTTTTAAGTGAAGGGGGGGGGTCAAAATGTTTTTACATTTTGGGAATCGGCCATTGATTTTGCACGTACCTAAAAAAACATTTTGTTTTAGTTTTAACATTTTCCGTTTTTATTTGTTTCTTTCCCCTATTGTTAAAAATATCCACTTTTTGTTTTAGTTTTAACACGGGTGTTTTCATTTTCAGCGAGTAACGACGGGTTTCTTTTTATTTACAGCGATAGTTTGCGCAGGTCTTTATGGATGTTTTGTCCCATTTGAATTCTGCGCATGCGCAACACGACCCCGATAGAAATTTTCATAAATGGAATGTTTTGCGCACGAAAAGTATAAAAACGATAATTAAAAACAAAATACAACTAAAGAAAATGAAATAGCAAACTGACGAAGTAGTTTTATTAAAACTAGAATGTGGCTTTCAACAGGTTTGGCAACTTTTCAGTTCAGTAAAATGTTGAGAAAGAAAATGAGTTTTTTGGGGGAGGGGGGTATTTCAGCGAAAAGAGTGGTCACTTGGGTGAGAATAACAAATGATTAAAATAGAGAAAAAGAAACTAAAAAAATATATATAAATTATAACAAAAATAGCAAGATCGTGGATGCGTGGTTGTTTGATACGACAAAAGCGCCCAGGGATAATGATTTCTTTCGGGAACACAAGTCAAACATTCCTTACGAAAAAAACAGTCAGAAATTTATGTCAGTTTAAAGGCTTCAAAATTAGTTTCAAATTGCAACGATGAGTAAATTATTATACTTCAGCCATTTGTATCTAGATTAATTCCTATTTTAGTCACGTAAATTATTTAGAGCGAAATCGATTACAGTATACTTTGGGAGGCAACAGTGTAATATAGTTAACGAAAAAAAAAGGTGGAGGTACAACTTATCAAACGATAGAAAATTTGCTAACTTTGAGTCAGGTATTCTTCTGGTTTGCCGATTTAATATTCTATCGACCTGCATAGTTTTAAACTCTTGGAATATATATATATATATATTTTTTTAATTTTATTTCCAAATTTGTTCCGTTACTTTCACGTAAACGTAACCGATTTCGTCAATCAAAATGACGGTCGAATTTTTCTTTGAGATCGTCGCTTATTTCAGATATAAGAAAAAAAAAAAAGAAGCTTACCCTAACTCGACTGGAAATCACCCCCGGATTTAGTGGTACCGTAAGATTATTTATTTATTAAAAATATATATTTAACCTGAAATAAGCAAGCACATAAAAGAAATTCGGGCATCTTTTACGAGACTCAGCAGAGTAAAAACGCTAAAAAAACAAATTACAATAAATAAAAGTAACTGTAAGCTGTAAAAGTTAGTTTCAAACTTGCATGTGCTATTTGTTTGTATTTTAAACCCGTTTGAAGTGATATTTATTAGAAATTTAAGTTCGACAGACGTCAGCGAAGAAAACAATATGGCCGCTCTACGTAATAATATAGAGGGAATGGCCGGCATTTTCCTTTGAGAAAGTAGATGTTTTAAAAAACAAGAAATTTTTTTTTAACATCTAATAAAAAGCCATTTATACTACGTAAAAATACAAACAAATTACATAGGTAAGTAGAAAAATGTCTATTCTAGACATAAGTCAACTTTACTTGTTGCAAATTTATGTTTTTAAACTCTTTCTCGTTCTTTTTTTGGACCCCGTTCGCGCCTCTGCTGAGCGTCGTAACATATACCCAGAAATTCGACCGCCACTTTGACGAAATCAGTTAAGTAACGAAACAAATTTTGTAAATAAAATTTAAATAATTTCCAAAAGTTGAAAAATATGCAGGTTGATAGAATATTAAATTTTTTATCGTTTGGTAACATTTATTATTTTTTTTATTAAAATACGATTTAAGTAAAAATAAGTTTGAGTAATACTGAAACCTATTTCATTCTAAATAATTTACGTGACTAAAATAGAAATTAATCTGTATTTGTTATTAAAGATGGGTTACATCTGCTTACAATAAAAGCCGTCAACATTCGAAAGTAATTTGAAACTTTTAAACTGGCGGAAAGAGAGCAATGTCTGGCTTGAATTAAAGGCATCAGGTCAAGCATTATGGTTCATTTGTGCTCATAAACCAAATGAGACCCTTAATTTTCGCACGTGCAAGAACCAGATTAAAAACCTTTTTAATAGAGTAAGAAATGAATAACCAAGCGTCGCACCGAAATGAAAAAAAATCATGAATACGAAAAGAAACGAAAACAATTTTGGGGTATCTTAACACAACGAGAACGGGGACACACACACAAAAAAAAACAATCTAATAAAAAGCCATTGAAACTACTTAAAAATACAAACAAATGAATGCCATAGGTTAAGTCGGAAAATAAGTTTTGAGCTACGGTCACATTTATTTGTTGTATATTTGTTTTTTGGACCCAGTTTTCGTTCTGTTGATTATTGTAAAAGATACCATTTTTTTTTCCAACTGTTTAAAAAGAAATAAAAATGACGCAGTTAGGATTAGTTAAAAAAAACAAAAAACTAACGAATAAAGTTGATTATGTTTAAATTTTGCTCCAAAATATGTAGTGCTTTGGGGTTAACTAATTACAGTTATAATATTTGTATTATTCCTTTTTTTGAAATCGATAAGGGGGATTCTTGATTTTTAGCGGACCAACAATCTGTAAATACAATTATGTTGACTTATTAATGTGTAGATGTTTAACGTATTTATTGAAAACAAGTTTGTTTTTGTCGTGCGAAATAGAAGTTCACCAACGGCCATTGTTTCTTAGAAATAATAACTCTAAAACGACTAAGGACGGAAACACTATGAAGAATTATGACTTTCTCCGAGAAACAGTCATTTCTAAAACCGTGTTTCATTATAGTACACAAGAAACGCCGAAATGAAAACTAGGCTGGAAAAATATAGTTGCCATTTTTTATAAAGGAAGAATAAGTTTATAATTTTCTAGTTCTAGTTGACAGGATTATGAACTAGAGTTATCTTCTTCCTTAGCTAACCTCTTGATTTATGGTGACTAACTTTCCGTTTTAGTTTTCATTTCGGTGTTTCACGTGTACAATGAAACTTGTTATAACTTTTTTTTTTGCCACTTGTGCATTTTAACATGATTTTCATTTTAGAAGCGTTCCGTCCGCGGCAAAGGAAGAGGTAACAACGCCCCCCCCCCGTTAAGAATGGCTTTCTAAATTTGCACGGGGTTGTTAAAATTCATTTTTTTTTCAATAAACGTTTTAGTATATGTATATATATATATATATATATATATATATAAAGGGAAGATTGTTTTCCGAATAATGTCAAAAATCCATTGCTTCTTAGTAATGACACGGAAACTGTTAAGAAAGTTAACTATCTGAGGTTTAGCCGTATCTGTTATTTATATGAAACAATGGCCGTTGGTGAACTTCTATTTCTTACGTCGTGCGATAAATTTTAAATTAAAAAAAACAAAAAAAAACAGCACTTGTGCATTTTAACATTTTTGTTTTCATTTTAGGAGAGTTCCGTCCACCAAACCCCTAAATTTGCACGGGGGATGTTAAAATGCACAAGTGTCCTAAAAACTTGTTTTCACGAAAACCGTAACTAATAATTTTAGTAAACAATAATAAGTCTACACAACATAAAATTAAAATCTTAGCTTAGGTCATTAACCAAGAAACACCAATAGCAGTGGAAGAAGAAAAAAAGGAAGCATGGGAAGAATTATTTTTTTGTTTTTCTCTTAGCGGCAGTCTTAACAACAGCGGCAGCTCCAGTTCTTTTTTGTCTCTTTATTGGTACAGGTTCTTCGTGTATCACATTTTGAATTGTCTTCATGGGTTTAAGCTTCCTCTTAGGTGTTGCGCCACTAACGGGGATGTAGAGTTTTTCATGGCCATTCTTTTTAAGGTAATTCAAGAAGATGTCTTTCAAGCAACTATAGTCGGGTTGGTCGTCGTATTCCAAATTGCTGATGGATTTAAAGTATTTCTTAAGAGTCGCAGTAGGCACTTCGCTCAGATCCTTCAAGCATTTCGTCTTCTTGTTTTTGACATCGTCCTTATTTTTCATGCAGGATTTCCAGGGGAGAGATCCAGCCAGCCATTCCCATAGACAAAAGCCAAGGATCTCCAAGTCTCCACGACGGGACGGTTCGGCCCCGTTGTGAGCATCTACGCTGGTGTACTGTAGGGTGCCGTTGTGGGCATTTTTCTTTATGGGTTTGTATTCTTTGTGGCGGTCTCCTAACATGTACTTGGCTGCCAACCCATAGTCAATTAAAAAGATAGATGGTTCGTCGGTGGATTTTTTGCCACGACGGATCAAGATGTTAGCTGCTTTCAGATCGGCATGCACGTAGCCATGGAAATCGAGATATTCCAGAATATCAAGCATGCGGACAGCTATGCCATAAACGGTTCTCTCCTCGAGGCGATTGCCGTTGCCTTCAAATGTCTTTTGAAGATCTACATCAAAGAGAGGTAGGACAACGAAACGATACTTGACATCTTTCGACTCGTGTATTCCGTTGCCCATCAATTGCGGGATGCCGAGCGCACGTGTAGGCGTTTTGGTTTTGGGCTTAGCCGTCATATAATCAGCGATTATTTCCGGGCGGGCTATCCTCTGTAAGACGTGAGCTTCGTTGAATAACGGCCCGTTACTTTGGGGCTCAATTTTAACAGCATATTCATCGGACGAAGATTTGGAACCGATTAGCTTGGCTGTGTAAATCAATCCGAATCCACCTGTGCCGATGACGGAATTGAGCTCAAACTCCTTTTTTGTTGAAATACTTCGTATTATCTCTCCGGGCTTAAACTCCTCTGCGTGTTGATATCCTTTGGCGGCTCTGGGGCGCGGTTTAGCCATAATTCGGTAGATAACTTTACTGAATACGGTAACGAAACTGTTAGTTTTGACTTAAACAGAAACAAAATTAGAAAAGAAATTCCAGAAAAATTATGAAGATGGGTTTCTGAGAGCGGATATGTTTAAATAAATCCGCTCAATTTAAAAAGAAAGCCTCTGATTGGCTGTTTGCATCAAGGTAGGTAACTCTTTAAAAAAAGATTGACGCCAGACGACCGGTGTTATACGAAAATACACTCCTGTTGATATATTGCTCTCGTCTAACGATGTTTGTTTATGTTTACAAATCCATTTTTTTCCTTATTAATTTTTACACAATTCCCGAGTTTTAAAGTTTTTTTTTTAATGTTTATGGATTTCTCTCTGTTCAAAAGTAGTAAAAAAGTTTCACTTATCGGTACTTGTTTACTTTTTAATTTACCTACTAGACCACCCGTGACCAATTGAATCAGTTTGTTGTATGTATATCTATCTATATAGCGTAATACTAAAAGCCTGGACTTGTATGCTTATTTGAACGCATCAGCAGCTGTAACTGAATTTCCAAATTCAAAATAACAACTACAGACCTAATCGGTGACGGGTGGTCTAACTCTGGATCTATATCTGGATTATATATATATATATATATATATATATATATATATATATATATATATATATATATATACTGTAAAATAGACGACGTCATAAAAGATAACATCATAACGGAGGAATAGTAATTGCTTGAAGCTTTCGATAATAAACATTCTAGAAGAGAGAGAGAGAGAGAGAAAGAGGGGGGTATTTAATAATATATTGGACGACCCGTTGTCTAGTCTCGCACACTGGAGTCTTGGCCTTTTGGCTAAGATCAAAGTGTAGTATCTGTTCCGATGGATACTGCACGCCTGTCCTGTGCAGTTCTAGGAGGTCCACCCTCCCAGGCTTTGCCTCCCCTCTTTGGGGAGGAGTAAGTTTATTGCTTACTGTCTGAGGCGCCCCTACCGGGGAATGCCGACGGGGCTGCCCAGGCAATTTTTAAATGGCCAGAGTGCTCACCTCTCGAGCGTTGGCTTTTCAAACCCCACTTTCTCGACCCGATCTTGGGTCACATCTTACTTGTGGGAGTAAGATAAAACTGGCCTTGTGCCTAACTCCTGGGGAGGAGTAAATAAAACTCGTCGGTGGCTTGGCCTTTTGGCTAAGATCAAAGTGTAGTATCTGTTCCGATGGATACTGCACCCCATAGACTGGTATTGTCTTGGCCTTCGGGGCTTGATTTACGCCGGTCTATGGGATTGTCCTGTGCAGTTCTAGGAGGTCCACCCTCCCAGGCTTTGCTTCCCCTCTTTGGGGAGGAGTAAGTTAATTGCTTACTGCTTGAGGCGCCCCTACCGGGGAATGCCAACGGGGCTGCCCAGGCAATTTTTAAATGGCCAGAGTGCTCACCTCTCGGGCGCTGGCTTTTCAACCCCCACTTTCCGACCCGACCTTGGGTCACATCTTACTTGTGGGAGTAGGATAAAATTGGCCTTGTGCCTAACTCCTGGAGAAGAGTAAATAAAACTCGTCGGTCGCTTTCTTGGCCTTTTGGCCAAGATCAAAGTGTAGTATCTGTTCCGATGGATACTGCACCCCATACTGGTATTGTCTTGGCCTTCGGGTCTTGATTTACGCCAGTCAATGGGTCTGTCCTGTGCAGTTCTGGGAGGTTAACCCCCTCCCAGGCTTTGCCTCCCCTCTTTGGGGAGGAGTAAGTTTATTGCTTACTGTCTGAGGCGTCCTGCCCAGGCAATTTTTTCAGAAACTCTGTACTCTTCCTCTAGAGTGCAAATTCTCACTTTGTGTCACATTCTACTTTGTGGGACGTAGATAAATAGGAGTCTCGCACTCGTCTCATTAGACGACCTGTGACCCCTTGCATCTTCTAGACCTAACGGGTCACGGGTCAGGTCATTATATATATTTATTTCTTGGTAATAATTATTCGTTTTTATGCTCCCCTCTCTTTCCCCTCTCTCTCCTTTCTTTTTCGCTCCTTTCTTTGTGATTTTTTGGGCGCGGTTTGTGTTTTTTTTTTATATATATATACATATACTTTCCTCCCACAGCAGAAAGATGTGACACAAGGTCGGAAGGTGGGATTGGAAAGCCAGCGCCCGAGAAGTTGAGCACTCTGGCCTACAAAAAATGTCTGAACAGCCCCGTCGGCATTCCCCGGTAGAGGCACCTCAGGCGATTAGCAATAAACTAACCCCTTCTCAAAGGGTGAGAAGACAAAGCCTGGGAGGGTGGATCTCCTAGAACTGAACAGGAAAATACTCCAGACCGGCAGAATCAAGGCCCGAAAGCCAAGACGGTACTGGTCTATAGGGTATAGCATCCATCGGAACAGATACTACACTTTGATCCCAACCAAAAGGCCAAGAACAAAGATTGTGTTTTTCGCACACACCGTTGGTCGATTAATATTATAGGATTGGGATACACGTCAATCCTATATCAATGCCAGTCTCTTCTTGATTCATCAAGCTAAGAGAGGCACATTGATGTGTTGCAGTTATACTTTAATGAACTATTTTCTTACTATGTAAACTAATTATTGTGACGAAAATTTTGGGGTCGTTACCAAAATTCGTCTTTTGTTACTGAAGTAATAACGAAGGTCCAACAAAACGCAAATCACTCTGGAGTAAAAAATGAAGGTCCAAAGAAACGCAAATCACTTTGTCCATAGATCACAAAGTCCTCTGTCAGCTTCCAAAGCAGATCTCTACGTTCGTCACATGTGCACTTACTTCGCACCGTTTCGTCGAAGACGGTAAGAGACCCGCTTTTATTAGGCTGAGACACACCTAATTTGCATGCGTGAACCGTACATAATAAAGGTTCACGGACGCCATGTTGAATTCTTTTCCTTCATCCGCACCGCACAGGACAGACAAACACGAGGACGTTTCGCAGGTAAGCCCCCTTCACGTTCCCCACACTCCCCCCTGATCTCATGATCACAGAGATGGCAGGGAGGCATCGATCGCCTTCGCCGGTTGCTTCTTTGGAGGGGGACAACGCAAGCCTCATCTTCGCTTGTGCTCTCATCCGTGGTCTGAGGGTCGAGAAACATTGCGTCCGCTGGGATACTGCTGATATCCGAGTCACTGTCTGATGGGGCTGCTGCAAGCTGCTCTCTGACTCTGACTCGCTCTTGTCGTCCAGTGATGGTTGCGTTGCTAACTGTAGGTCTCTAACGTGACGTGGCATACCGTCGACCTGCACCGCCTATGGGCTGATTACCTCAGTGACGCATCCGATTCCGTATTTCGTCGTACACTTGCCGCACGGGTTCTTAATCCAGACGACATCCCCTTTTTTCAGTTTCTCTTTGGTTACTTCCAGTTCGGGCAGCGGGTTAGTCTCTATGCCTTTCACCCTGATGTGATACCTGTGCAAGGTGTCAGCCAGCGCTGTAGAGGGTGAAACATTATCCTTTGGGGTTACGTTATACAGGTAGACTGCCTCAAATACTGTGCAGCCCATCCTGGCCGCGATGGTTATGACGGTTCTGTGATTCCGCTCGATGACCCCATTTCCACTCGGTACGTGGGCGCATCGAAACCTCAGGTGTACTCCCCAGCCATCAGCAAACTTTCTGAACTGCTCACTGGTGAATGCAGCGCCATTGTCGGTTAATATCTCCGTTGGGGGGCCACGTTCAAGAAAAATACTGTTTAACTGACGGACGATGATGGCTGCATCTTGCCGGCGCAGCATGCGCCATATCGCAAACCTGGATGGACCGCAATCAATGAGAGTCAGGAAATCCTCGCCGTTGTGGTGAGTAATATCCATCGCCAGCCGGCTCCAATGGCTTTTCACTCCCAGCTTTCCTTTCTCCCAGCGAACGGGTGCTGGATCAATGGATTGGCATGCTACACAGTCTTTGACCACTTTCCTGACGTCTGCCTTCTGTACTCCTGGTTCGACCAACTTAGCGAAATATAGGGTCCGCTTGACCCCAGGGTGCCCGGTTTGTTGGTGACTTCTTTGATGTGATTAGATCAAACGGGGCTCACAGAAGCGGCGCAGGCGGGCTGCATGGGTTCAATAGTCTTTCTTATGGCATTAAGCCATCTTTGAGGTACTCTCGTCAAACAATCTGCTTTGTTCAGGCTGGATTTGACCAGGGACACCTCTATTGACAGCGCGTATTCGTTCACCAGCTTCATGATCATGTCGAGCCGCCGTCGGATGAGCATCTTGCTCGTGGCTTTGGTTCGTACTCTGGCCCTCCCGGTGAGAGTATCTGAAATCCACTTATAGACGCAAGCAGAATCTGTGAATAGTCGCATGGTGGTCGTCTTCCAAAGGATTGCCAAGTTTATCCCCTTGATAACTGCATCAAGTTCTGCCAGGTTTATGTGCTGGGAGTCCTTTTCTGGGCGTAACCAGCAAGCGTTTTCCACCACCGTTCCATCATGGACCACCGATACGACAATGGCGAGAGAACTTGCATCAACCCACACACTAAGGTTCTGGCTGTCGACGCACCATCTGCCCCGCGCTGCGTCTTCCTTGTGCACTCTGGTGAGGACCTCTTTGAGCATTGTATTGAGAGGGACGTCATGAGTTTTGTCATCCCATCCAGTGGTGACGTCGGAGGCTCTCCGCTTGATAAACGCCACCGCAACACAAAGCCAGCCGCCCACAGGAAGGTGTCCAACTAACTTTCCGCACAAGGAAAATACATTTCGTCGTGTGACAACACAAGGCATGTCTGGGGTTTCATTTCCTCGTTTCTAATACAGAACGTCATCTTCCTCCCAGACCTGCAAACCAAGTACCCGTGCGCCATCCCGTAGCCTTTCTGGTTCCTTGCTGAGAAGGCCAAAGTTGTAGAGATGCTCCCTCACGCGCGCCGCAGATACAATTTCCTCGTCCATGTACATGTCATCGATATATGCAGATGTTGCCCGCTGAATGTGCTCATCCTTAGTCAGAACGGCGTCAACAATCATTTGCATAATTGATGGCGCCACATTAAGTCCAAATCTCATGCGGGTTAGGCAATACCTTTTCCCCTTGATGAGCACCGTTTGATAGGGCCACAGTGATCTGTGTACACGCACTTGAAGGTATGCTTTGCGAAGATCCAGTACAGATACATTAGATCCCGCTTGCCGCCATTCCCTCAACTTTTCAGTGCATACGTCCGCGCAAGCTGTAAAAGGGTCCACATGCTCATTCAATTCCCGATAGTCGAGCACCGGCCTCACCTTCTGCTTATTCTGTTGGATAACCACCATTAACGGGATCAGGCACTTCGAGGGACCCAATTCCTTCTCTGAATAAGGAACTAGCCATCCATTACTAATCCAAGTTTGTAGTTCCTTGTCGCATTCTGCTTGAGCTCCGGGGGGAATTTTGTATTCTGGCACCTTATTGCATAATTTCTCGGGTGGATGCTCCTCCGACCACTTCCAGGAGGCTGTCCAGGACTTTGTGCGCTGGTCGAATTCCGCACAAAAATCAGGGTGTTCTAGCTTCATGGCTGCACTCAGAGCAAGGTCCGCTTTTGCGAAATGTGCCCTACCCTCACCATCAATGCGTACACCACCCAATTCCTTGATGACGTCCATTCTCAGGAGCAGGCCGTAACCGAGCAGGTCACCGTTTACAACCAAGGCTCATACGGTTACTGTGGGCCCATCGCCACAAGAGGCAATCGAGCCACAGCCAACCGTCAATACCGGGACCCTTTCCTCATCCAATGCGTCACAGCATGCCTTGTGCACCTGGTGTCTACGAGCGTGAAGCGCTCACGCCCGTTTACGCGCACGCTCACTGCGGGTAGCGCCTTATTTGGCGACGATCTGGGGAGAAGACTGGCGCTATAGTTTACTCCCCTTGCCCGTTTCCCGGACAACCTCTTGCCACTTGACCCAGCTTGTTGCATCGGTAGCAACTCACGCGTTTTAATGTTCCTCAATCGGGCGCGTCCTTTGCACCGCTTCGGCTTCGGCAGTCTTTTGGAAAATGGTTTGGCCCAGCACATTTGTAGCATCTCACGTCTTCTGTTGGTGGTGAAGACGCTTCCGCAGCTGCCGAAACCGGATCTGTGTCCTCTTTTAAAATGTTTCGGGCTCTGGCCAACAACTCGTCAAGCCCAATCTCACTGAGTCTGGACGATGCTTGCAGCAGTCTGCTGCGCTGTCTGGGAGTCCAGTCAGAAAAGCGCATCCCAGTATTCGCTCGCTTGTTCCACCGAATGGCGCGGCTAGCCTCCTCAAATCGGCCAGGTAGACGTCCACAGTCTCATCTAGCCCAAGCCGCCGTTCGGTGAACTGCCTCCAGGCGATGAAAGGGTTCACAGCAAAGGCTGCGTATAGCGCCTGCCTAACTTCCTCCAGGCCTGGTTCGTCTCCGAGCTGCTGATACACCGAATATGCTCCTTTGGTCAGCCTCAGCGGGATGGCCAGTGCAGGATCCTTTATCTTGCAAAGTCTGCAGACGTGCTCGGCTTTCTCCCACCACTCGACTACAGAGGGTCCGGAGGGGGAGCTGTCGAACTCGGGTATTAATCTCAAGTCGAATTTGTCCATCGCCGAAATAGCTTGAAGTAATAACGAAGGTCCAACAAAACGCAAATCACTCTGGAGTAAAAAACGAAGGTCCAAAGAAACGCAAATCACTTTGTCCGTAGATCACAAAGTCCTCTGTCAGCTTCCAAAGCAGATCTCTACGTTCGTCACACGTACACTTACTTCGCACCGTTTCGTCGAAGACGGTAAGAGACCCGTTTTTATTAGGCTGAGGCACACCTAATTTGCATGCGTGCAATGTGACTTCACAAGACTCCGCGTGAACGGTACATAATAAAGGTTCACGGACGCCATGTTGAATTCTTTTCCTTCATCCGCAATGCACAGGACAGACAAACACGAGGACGTTTCGCAGGTAAGCTCCCTTCACGTTCCCCACAGTTACCATGAATAAAAAGAAGGGAATCGATAAAGAGGCAAAAAGGAGCAAATAAAGAAAACAGACCCAGAAATGTAACTCAGTTTATTGATAAGACAAAAAGGGACTAGTTTCTGCTTTTGTTTCCTAAATCAGGGTTAAACAAGTTAACCCAGGGTAACAATGGAAATTACAAGAAATTACAATAAAAAATAGTGTGACATGATGAACTCTTCAATTAATAAGAGTTCTCTCCCCCTTGTATTAATATCGGTGTAGTTCTCCAATATGGCTGAAACAATAAACATGGTAAATCTATACCTCGTGTTATCGTTCGTTACTTATGACTAACAAGTAAAATAAAACATCTCATGGTGGCAGCGGTAAAAGAAACCAGACGGACGAGAAGTCACAGAAAAGAATCAAGATAACCTCACACAGTGAGTAAATTGAAAAAAAAAAAAGAATTTCCTTCTTTCTAAAACGAGAAAAAACAAAGGAAGCGCGAAAAAAAAAAAAAAAAAATGGCGTCTTCAAATATAACATTACCCGTTCTAGACTGGTCGAACGAGAACAAGCACGAGGCATACAGCGAATGGGTGGATTTTATGTCCTCGTATTTCATAATCAACAATGTTGAAGAAAAGTTGAAATACAACTACATTTTGCTCAGCACCGGACCAAAAGGTCGTGAACTTTTAAAAAATGCTCAGCTTACAAATGAGCAGAAAGAAAACTCCGAGAATATATTTTTAATATTCGAATCCCACATGATTCAAAAACCAAACAAATGGGTCGAACGTTTGGAATTCACGTCAATGCGACAAAATGAAGACACAGTGGACGACTACCTAGTCAAGCTCAAAACTAAAGCCGACAGATGTGACTTCGGAAATAATAAAGACGAACGCATCTTAGAACAAATTATTAAAGGGCTCAGGAGCGCTGAGGAAAGAAGAAACCTAATTGCAAAACCAGACCTAACCCTCAAATCAGCCATAGAAAGCGTTAGAGCATATGAAATCACAACAAAAGATAACTCTCGATACAAGGACGCTAACGAAGGGAGAAATGGGGTGTATCACGAAGTATCCGTGAAAAACAAACCCTGCACGAGATGTGGTAAACACCACAGGAAAAGGAAAGAAGACTGCTACGCCTTCAACAAAACGTGCAGAAGGTGCAACGGTTTACACCACTTCGAGGAATACTGCCTAACAAATATGCAAGGCCGGAGAGACTCGAGAGATACTTCTTGCAAAAACAAAATAAGGCAAGAAAATAGCTCATATAAAGCTAAAAAACAAAACCCCCCAAACGGATACAAAAAGCAGAGTTTCCAAAAAAAAAGAATAAATACAACGTCAAAGGAAGACAACGAAACAGACCAAGACGACGATTTATACCTATACGCAATAAATGCAGAGAACGACGACCGTGAAGAAATTTTCGCGAACATAGACTGTGAGGATACAGAAAATAACGAACATAAAATAAAAATGAAGGTCGACACAGGGGCAAACGGAAATATTCTACCTGTTAGAATCTATAAAAAAATGTATCCACAAAATGGCGACAGAAAAATAAATAAACAAACGAATGGTCAAAGGGAACTAACTCATGAACATAAAAAACAAGAGTTAACTACCTTGTGGGCTGCGAATGGTACGAAGATAAACCATTATGGAGCAATAATTTTAAAGATCAAACACAAAAACTCTGCAACTATCAGAGCAAAATTTTTCGTGTGTGATAGCGATGTAACCATACTGGGCCTAAGACCAAGCATCCGACTAGGTTTAGTAACCGTCAACTGCAGCATAACAAAAGGGCACTCACCAAAACAAATTGAAAATATGGAAAACCTCGCTGAGGAATACCCTGACAGATTCCAAGGGATAGGGAAATTCCAAGGCGTTCAAAAAATACATCTTACCGAAGATGCAATACCGGTAGTACAACCGCCAAGAAAATTCCCAGTGCACCTCAGAGACGAACTAAAACAAGAATTACACAAAATGGAACACCTGGGTGTAATAAAAAAGGTTACAGAGCCCACAGAATGGGTCAACGCCATCGCATGCAGCAGAAAGAAAAATGGAAACCTACGGATTTGTCTAGACCCCAAACCGTTAAATAAATACATAATAAGGACACACCATAAAACGCCAACACTAGAAGAAATTTCACACAAATTGACGGGTGCCAAACACTTTTCGAAACTGGATGCAAAACATGGCTACTGGGCAATACAACTTGAAGAGGAATCAAGCTTACTCACCTGTTTCAACACTCCGTTCGGGAGATACAGATATTTGAGATGTCCGTTTGGCCTAAAGATGTCGCAAGACATTTTCCAACAAAAAATGGACCAAATATTGGAACCATGCAAAGGAGCCATAGGTATATCAGATGATATATGCGTGTATGGCAGAACAATACAGGAGCATGATCAAAACCTGTTAGAGACAATGGACACTGCCCGAAAATATGGTCTAGTCTTCAACAAAGAGAAATGCACCATCAGGCAAAAACAAATAAAATTTTATGGTCTCATCTGGGACGAGAACGGATCTCACCCAGACCCCGACAAATGCGATAAAATAAAATCGAAACCAGCACCAACCAACAAGGAAGAACTCCAACAATTCTTAGGTATGATACAATACCTAAGCCCATTTATACCAGATCTCAGCACCAAAACAGCGCCACTGAGGTCACTACTTAAAAAGGATGCAGAGTATCAGTGGAACGAGACGCACGACAAGACGTTCCGAACGATAAAAGATCACATCCACGAAAAACTCTGTCTAGCATATTTTGATCCCAATGCAGACACAACTATCCAAGTAGATTCAAGCATGATAGGACTGGGTGCAACACTCATTAACAACAACAAAGTTGTTGCCTTCGCGAGCAAGAGTCTGACTGAAACGGAATCACGTTATGCAAATATAGAACGTGAACTACTAGCAGTAGTATTCGGATGTGAGAGATTCCACACATACATATATGGAAAAGAAATAATAGTGGAAACAGACCACAAGCCACTAGAAAACATTCAGAATAAGAATATAGCGCAGGCACCCCCACGACTGCAAAGAATGTTATTAAGATTGCAACCGTACGATGCACAGATAAAATATAAACCAGGAAAAGAAATGTGTATCCCAGACTACTTGTCAAGAAATCAACCAACATTAGGTAAGGAAATCGAGCTTGATGTAAACATACACACTGTTGACATTACAGCTCAGAAACAGACCGAACTACAAAATGCAACTGAAGCAGATGACGAACTCAGAACACTTAAAGAGATGATACTAAATGGATGGCCAGATGACGCAAAAAATACTCCTAAGATAATTAGAAATTATTGGTCACTGAAAGAATGCCTATCCGTACAAGATGGTATGATCACAAAGGGGCAATCCATAGTCATACCCAAAAGTATGCAACAGATGGTATTAATGAGGATCCACGATGCTCACCAAGGCATCGAAAAATGTCAACTCAAGGCACAAAATAGTGTATTCTGGAGAGGAATGTCCAAGGACATAGAGGAGCTAGTAAGGACATGCGAGATCTGCAGAGAATATCAAAGGAAAAATCAAAAGGAAACTATGATTATCAAAGAACATGCAACACGACCGTTTCAGTATGTTGCTGCAGATATTTTTGATTTTAACAATCAACAATTCCTACTGATTGCTGATCAATATAGCAAAATGCCCTTTGTCAAGACGCTGAAAAGCACAACAAGCTTAAATTGCAATGAATACTTCAAAGCAATATTCGCTGTTCATGGCATACCTGAAAGGCTATACACAGACAATGCAAGATATTTTGTCTCCAACGAATTCCACAATTTTGCCACAGAGTGGGAATTCACTCACATCACATCAAGCCCCAGGTACCCACAATCAAACGGGTTCATAGAACGAATGGTCCAAACTGTAAAAAGAACATTCACAAAAGCCAAACAATCTAGAATGGATTGTCAAATGGCCCTTCTATGCCTCCGATCAACCCCACTTGACAGCCAGTTACCATCCCCGGCAGAAATCCTATACAATAGGAAAATAAGAACAAGGATACCAACCTTGCTAAATTCATATACCCCAAAGGATGAGGAGATCAGACAAAGATTGTGCAGCAAAAGCAAAAAACAACAACAATATTATAACAAGAGCGCAAGAGATCTCCCAGAATTAACTATTGGTGGAAAAGTGTCAGTCTTACAGGAGGATGACACCTGGCAACCGGCGACAGTGGTCGACAGATGCACAGAACCACGCAGCTACATTGTCAAGATGCAAGGAGATGGAAGGCTACTGAGGCGCAACAGACGACACTTACAAGAGTTGTACAACCCTCAGAGACAAACAGCTATCAACGCATCCGCCCAAAATACCAGTTGGGACAATATAACATCACTCCCCCAACAACACACAAACTCATCAGAAATCGACACTCTATCTAATATCGACGACAGAGAAATTCCATCAGCCAACCAAAGACAACCAGTGGAGGCAAACCAACGACCCACAAGAACACGGCGAACCCCCCTCAAGTACAAGGACTACATAATGTATAAATAAAAGACAAAATAAATAAATCAATACAAATCGAAAACATCTATCTGAGAAGAGGGATGTGACATGATGAACTCTTCAATTAATAAGAGTTCTCTCCCCCTTGTATTAATATCGGTGTAGTTCTCCAATATGGCTGAAACAATAAACATAGTAAATCTATACCTCGTGTTATCGTTCGTTACTTATGACTAACAAGTAAAATAAAACATCTCAAATAGTTTCTGCTTTTGTTTCCTAAATCAGGGTTAAACAAGTTAACCCAGGGTAACAATGGAAATTACAAGAAATTACAATAAAAAATAGTTTCTGCTTTTGTTTCCTAAATCAGGGTTAAACAAGTTAAACAAGTTAACTTAGGGTAACAATGGAAATTACAAGAAATTACAATAAAAAATAGTTTCTGCTTTTGTTTCCTAAATCAGGGTTAAACAAGTTAACCCAGGGTAACAATGGAAATTACAAGAAATTACAATAAAAAATAGTTTCTGCTTTTGTTTCCTAAATCAGGGTTAAACAAGTTAACCCAGGGTAACAATGGAAATTACAAGAAATTACAATAAAAAATAGTTTCTGCTTTTGTTTCCTAAATCAGGGTTAAACAAGTTAAACAAGTTAACTTAGGGTAACAATGGAAATTACAAGAAATTACAATAAAAAATAGTTTCTGCTTTTGTTTCCTAAATCAGGGTTAAACAAGTTAAACAAGTTAACTTAGGGTAACAATGGAAATTACAAGAAATTACAATAAAAAATAGTTTCTGCTTTTGTTTCCTAAATCAGGGTTAAACAAGTTAACCCAGGGTAACAATGGAAATTACAAGAAATTACAATAAAAAATAGTTTCTGCTTTTGTTTCCTAAATCAGGGTTAAACAAGTTAAACAAGTTAACTTAGGGTAACAATGGAAATTACAAGAAATTACAATAAAAAATAGTTTCTGCTTTTGTTTCCTAAATCAGGGTTAAACAAGTTAAACAAGTTAACTTAGGGTAACAATGGAAATTACAAGAAATTACAATAAAAAATAGTTTCTGCTTTTGTTTCCTAAATCAGGGTTAAACAAGTTAACCCAGGGTAACAATGGAAATTACAAGAAATTACAATAAAAAATAGTTTCTGCTTTTGTTTCCTAAATCAGGGTTAAACAAGTTAAACAAGTTAACTTAGGGTAACAATGGAAATTACAAGAAATTACAATAAAAAATAGTTTCTGCTTTTGTTTCCTAAATCAGGGTTAAACAAGTTAAACAAGTTAACTTAGGGTAACAATGGAAATTACAAGAAATTACAATAAAAAATAGTTTCTGCTTTTGTTTCCTAAATCAGGGTTAAACAAGTTAACCCAGGGTAACAATGGAAATTACAAGAAATTACAATAAAAAATAGTTTCTGCTTTTGTTTCCTAAATCAGGGTTAAACAAGTTAAACAAGTTAACTTAGGGTAACAATGGAAATTACAAGAAATTACAATAAAAAATAGTTTCTGCTTTTGTTTCCTAAATCAGGGTTAAACAAGTTAAACAAGTTAACTTAGGGTAACAATGGAAATTACAAGAAATTACAATAAAAAATAGTTTCTGCTTTTGTTTCCTAAATCAGGGTTAAAATAGTTAAACAAGTTAACCCAGGGTAACAATGGAAATTACAAGAAATTACAATAAAAAATAGTTTCTGCTTTTGTTTCCTAAATCAGGGTTAAACAAGTTAAACAAGTTAACCCAGGGTAACAATGGAAATTACAAGAAATTACAATAAAAAATAGTTTCTGCTTTTGTTTCCTAAATCAGGGTTAAACAAGTTAAACAAGTTAACCCAGGGTAACAATGGAAATTACAAGAAATTACAATAAAAAATAGTTTCTGCTTTTGTTTCCTAAATCAGGGTTAAACAAGTTAAACAAGTTAACCCAGGGTAACAATGGAAATTACAAGAAATTACAATAAAAAATAGTTTCTGCTTTTGTTTCCTAAATCAGGGTTAAACAAGTTAACCCAGGGTAACAATGGAAATTACAAGAAATTACAATAAAAAATAGTTTCTGCTTTTGTTTCCTAAATCAGGGTTAAACAAGTTAACCCAGGGTAACAATGGAAATTACAAGAAATTACAATAAAAAATAGTTTCTGCTTTTGTTTCCTAAATCAGGGTTAAACAAGTTAACCCAGGGTAACAATGGAAATTACAAGAAATTACAATAAAAATAGTTTCTGCTTTTGTTTCCTAAATCAGGGTTAAACAAGTTAAACAAGTTAACCCAGGGTAACAATGGAAATTACAAGAAATTACAATAAAAAATAGTTTCTGCTTTTGTTTCCTAAATCAGGGTTAAACAAGTTAACCCAGGGTAACAATGGAAATTACAAGAAATTACAATAAAAAATAGTTTCTGCTTTTGTTTCCTAAATCAGGGTTAAACAAGTTAAACAAGTTAACCCAGGGTAACAATGGAAATTACAAGAAATTACAATAAAAAATAGTTTCTGCTTTTGTTTCCTAAATCAGGGTTAAACAAGTTAACCCAGGGTAACAATGGAAATTACAAGAAATTACAATAAAAAATAGTTTCTGCTTTTGTTTCCTAAATCAGGGTTAAACAAGTTAACCCAGGGTAACAATGGAAATTACAAGAAATTACAATAAAAAATAGTTTCTGCTTTTGTTTCCTAAATCAGGGTTAAACAAGTTAAACAAGTTAACCCAGGGTAACAATGGAAATTACAAGAAATTACAATAAAAAATAGTTTCTGCTTTTGTTTCCTAAATCAGGGTTAAACAAGTTAACCCAGGGTAACAATGGAAATTACAAGAAATTACAATAAAAAATAGTTTCTGCTTTTGTTTCCTAAATCAGGGTTAAACAAGTTAAACAAGTTAACCCAGGGTAACAATGGAAATTACAAGAAATTACAATAAAAAATAGTTTCTGCTTTTGTTTCCTAAATCAGGGTTAAACAAGTTAACCCAGGGTAACAATGGAAATTACAAGAAATTACAATAAAAAATAGTTTCTGCTTTTGTTTCCTAAATCAGGGTTAAACAAGTTAACCCAGGGTAACAATGGAAATTACAAGAAATTACAATAAAAAATAGCTCAATAAAATCGGAATTAGCTTGAGCTGAAAAATACACATAAAACAATGGAGTCTCTACTCAAGAGACTATTCTTAAAAAAAGGGGTTTGCCGTTTCAGACGATAATAGGGAAAAAACAAGTTATTCCAATAAATATTATAGTCTCACAGGACACAACAAATAGATAGAAACGGACAGGCAACAACGAAAAGTGTCAATAAAAACGTGGTCTCGCTTTTCTACCAAATACACACAAAAAAGATGTCTTACTTGAAAGGACTGAAAAGAAGAATTCAAACAAATACAATAAAAAAAACTGTCCTTAGGAGGGATTCAAATGTCCTTCTATTCAGTCCTTCGATATCCTTTAAATGGTCGTTCCAGACCAAATTTCTTTTAAATAAAACCCACAATGGGTCAAAGTCTTAGGGTTTTCTTGCCCTGATATTCTTTTTTTTTAGAAATAATTAATTTTCTTTTTGGAGAATGTCGCTCCGCAAACGGCGGGATCCAACTAAAAAGACTTGTTTTTAGGGCTGTTCTCTGGAAATCTTTAAATAGAATTCTGTAGATAAGAGAATTCTTTTTATTAATAAGGACGCTTTGTCCTGACATAAAAGCCTCTGGCTTCTTCAAAAGTGTGTCTATCTGAGCCCGTTAACTTTAACATGAAAAATGCGTCTAGCATTCCCAAAAGTGGGGTTCTCTTTCCAAACGTTTAACGTTGGTCAGCGGTCAACGGAGACAAGCCAAAACACAACCTATCAGGAAGCTGTTCTAACCGGTACTGGCTCAAAAAAGGGCGCCAATAGCAGGGTTTGGTCCGAAAGGAAAACGGCCTTGACCTCAGGGCTCCTTAGTGCATTCTCAGTGCAGGTCATTCCCCCTCCTTCTTGTGGTCGGCTGACTGCTATCGTCGCCCATGGTAGAAAGGGTTATGCTGACTATAATGATGATAATGCTGATAGGTGAAAAGGATGGACAAGCAAATAACTATGCTGACGACAACAGGCTGACAATGAAAACAGGCGAAAATGAACAGGGAATGTTGACCTCAACCCACACTGCCTTAATCGCTAAGAAAAGAAAATTTCCAAAATTGATCATTAAAAGATAGCACAATTAATAGCAATAATGTTCGGCTTTAGTAATAGATGTGTAATAGGATAAATAAAACGAATTTTTAAAAATCATACTTATTTTTAAATATTTGAATTACGAAATTAAATCTACGAGTAGGCATTTTGGTTTCTTCATAAACAAGTCAGCCATTTAAAAATCTTTAAAATGTCATAATAATATGAGAAATAAACAAAATATAGTGACATCAGTTAAGGATGTCAAAAGTTACGGATGATAAACAACAAACGTTTATATAGAGGAGTCATGCAAAAAAAAAGAAACGTGTTAGTGTTAAGAAGGAGGACAAAAACGAATGTGATTTAAAAAGAAAATATTTCTATAGTAAATCTTACTTGTTTAGTCCCAACTTCTATAGTGATCGAATGTGTGTAACCATGTTCTATAATATCTTTCGAGGTAAGATCTCTTTATCAAATAGTGGGGGTTTCAAATTTCCTGAAACTCGCGTGGACTGGTAATGTTTTCCTTTGCATTACTGCAGTAGATGTCACAGTGACCTGCAGAAAATAAAATAATTTTTTTTAAATTAGGCAATGATTCTCGTTAAATTCATTTGCAATTGTTATAGTTATTTATTTATTATTAGGTTATTTAGTGTGTTAGATTAATTTTAATAAATTGTTATTATATTAATCTATTCCAATGTTAAAATTCAAAATTCAATCCTTTAACAATTTAAAAAAAAATTAAATATTTAATTTGTTTTATTTTTTTGTGTAGCAGTTATATTCTGATGGACTATTTTCTTCCTATGTAAACTAATGTTTCTACGCGGAGTGATTAATCTGTTATTCAATGAAAACACTTTGTGTTGGATGCATTTCCATTGGACTGCTTATGCTTTTTCCTGTATTTAAGGCAGTTGGATTGGAGATGTAAACTAAAACAAACGTATAAGCATGTCCGTTCCAACTCCAGTGATATGGAACCCTTTTTTTAACATTTGTACGTCAAATCTTTCCTAAACTCTCTTTTTTCTTAACTATGGAATTCATTGTATTCAGTTTTGTTCCAGTCCTGTTAAAATAAAGGCTTTTGTTATGTGACTAAAATTTATTCCTTCTCATAATTTATTTTTTTCCAGAAAGATTTTATTTTAAAGTTTACAAAATAGAATCAGCTGAACTTTATTTCTGGAGTTTTACCTTCAGTTGGTTTCTATACGAGACTACCTTTACCAACCACCAAATCCCGACTACCACCAGCCACATAACAGAAGTGTGAATTGATGGGAAGAAACGCAGAGAAACGCATCAGTGTGCTGTCCCCGGAGTTGATAGAACATGGTGGCTAATGATGAAATTATACGCAGGCATGGTGTTGGAAAAATAAGGTTGGCAATAAATGAGTTAAACCCCATAAAATCCAATGGCTTAGTCGTTAACAACCAACTTTTAGGTTTTTAGGTATAGATATTATCAAAATGCTGGGTCGGGTTAGCATCAACCAGTCTGAGGAATCCACATACCTGCACTGCAATCAGGATAGAGGAACAGGATTTTAGCACTAAGTTTGATGGACAGGCCAAAGTATGAACAGCATCACGGAAATGATCAAGTGATCATTCACTTAATAAACTCACAAACAGGGTGCCTGAATATTTGTTGCCTTGCCTGCTCGGATCCAACAAGATTATCAACATGAGTTACGGACGTCGTGGATAATGGATGGTGTCTTTTCTATCCTGAGGAGAAACTGAGCATCCAAAAGGGCTTGATTCTGTTAATAGCAATCCTTCAGCAAAATAAATATATGATACACCCTGTATTAGATTGTTGCGAACTTAATGGGCATGTTGATGCCTACATGGTTCATGATGACATCTGTGCACACAAGCTGGGGACGTGGCAAGAAAAAGGCACCAATGTATCAGAAGAGCTTAGTTGCAGGTTCCTATACATCAATCCTTGTGACCATACCAAACTGTTATCTTTGAGAGAAATATGTACTGTGTCACATGTACGGGTTTTGGGCTCAATATGGTACCAACTACCATGTGAGTGATTGTAGATATTGTATTATTAAAAGATGATGCTATTCGATGGGCAACATCAGTGTATATTGGTTTGGTTGTTTTGTTTTACGGCATATCAACCCTTTTCGGGTTATTTAATGCCGAATCCGGTCATTTTGGTAAAAGATTTTATGTTTCAAGTTCTTTATATCTTCAAATATGTACTCATAGTGTTTGATTTGGTTGTTTTGTGTTACAGCATATCAACCTTCTTTGTGTTATTTAATGCTGAATCCGGTCATTTTGGTAAAGGTTTTTATGCTTTGAGTTCTTTATATCTTCAAATATTTATTCATGGTGTTTCGTTTGGTTGTTTTGCAGAGGAAAATTGTTGTTTTTGTTTTAGGCTTTTCAGAACATGACCCGAATTTTTAGAAGGGAATGGAAAAAACAATGAAATCAATGTTTGGTGCATTTTTGGTCAGGAAGCCAATATCTTCAGACAGCTTGACCTGCCCTCATGTCTCGCTTGCAGATATCCTTGTAGCGTAGGACAGGTCTTCCTGCTGGTCTGGATCTGGTTGTGAGCTTGTCATAAAGAATATCCTTTGGGATCCTCCCATTGTCCATTTGCCTAGCATGGCCAAACCACCGGAGTCATCGTTGGGTGAGCAGAGCGAACATGCTCGGGATGTTCGCCTGATCAAAGACGGTCTTATTTAAGATGTGGTCCTGCCAGGTGATTTCTAGGATTCTCCTAAGGTTGCACAGGTGGAAAGTGTTGAGTCTGTTCTCTTGGCAGGAGTAGAGGGCCCAAGATTCACTGCCGTAGAGCAACGTGCTGAGCACACAGGCCTGGTACACCTTCATCTTCGTATTGATGGTCAGCATCTTGTTATTCCAGACTTCATCAAGTGAGACATAGCTGTTTCTGCCTTGTCGATACATTTGTGGAGTTCTGCATCCAGGGAGATAATGCTGGAGATAGTGTAGGTGAGGTATGCAAAGTTCTCAACAACTTCGAGGGTGTAGTCACTAATGGTGATTTTTGGGGTACTGCTTACATCTTGGCCGAGGATGTTAGTCTTTTTTAGGCTGATGGTCATGCCAAACTCTCTGCATGCATGCGCAGAGCAGTTGATGAGTCACTGCAATACCTCTTTAGAGTGTGCCGTCAGTGCCGCATCATCAGCGAAGAACATCTTACACTTTGGCCTTAATCCTCCGACTTGTTGAAAGCGTAGGACAACAGCAGAAAGAAGAAAATGCCAAAGCGCGTCAGAGCAAGTACACATCCCTGTTTTCATCCACTCTTGATTAGGAAAGGGTCCGAGGAAAAGGCATAGTACTGTATGGTACCCTGCATGTTCACATGAAAAGATGTGATAATTTTCAGGTGCCTGGGGGGACATCCAATCTTCTATAGCAGAGTGAAAAGTCTCTTTCTGCTGATAAAGCCTTGGTTAGGTCGATGAAGACGATGTACAGTGGTTGTCTCTGTCCATGGCATTTTTCCTGGATCATGTCAACAATTGATCTTCCTGCTCTAAACGCACACTGTGTCTCGGGGTATACATGCTCTGCAAGCAACTTCAGCCTGTTGAGGCTGACACGGGCGAAGACTTTCCCAACAACACTGAGGAGGGATATTCCATGGTAGTTGTTGCAATTGCTACAGTTACCCTTATTCTTATATAGAGTGATGATGCTTGCATCATGAATCTCCTGGGGCACTGTTTCTTATTCCCAGAATTGCTGCTGGTGGAGGTCGTGGTACAGGGCTGTCTTCTTTCCTACATTGATGATTTCAGTTTGGCGCAGGTTAGGGAGTCGATGGCTTTGTTTAGTTCTGTTACAGAGGGGGGAACGTCTAGTTCTTCTTTAATAGGTAGGCTGATGATGCCTTCGGCGACTGTGTCCATGACAACATTTTCTACTGCGTAAAGTTCCTGGTAGTGCTCAGCCTACCTCTCTATCTGTCTGCTGCAGTCTAATATTATGTCATCAGCAGTTGATCTCAGGGGTACGATCTTGTTTATGGTTGGGTCAAAGGCCTTCTTCAAGCCATTGTATATGCCATGAATGTCGCCGCAGTCAGCAGATAGTCAGAGGTTTAGCCAGTAGTCATTGGCACAGTGCTGAGCGATCCTTGAGCATCGTTCCTGGTCTTCCTGAGTGCAATGACTGTCTTCTCAGAAGACTTCCTCTTGTAGTTAACAAGGGCTTCTCTTTTGGCATTGATTGCTGGCTCTAATTCAGCAATGCCGGCTTCGAACCAGTCTGGGTTTTTCCTCTCTTTCCGGCCAAAGGTGGTAACTGCAGAGTTATAGATGGCATCACTGATGTCAACCTACCTTTCTACAGCACTACCAGTAGGACAGTCTTTAAGCACTCGCACAGGTCTGGTATTGGCATCCTGCTGGTGTTAATGCAAGGGGAGCTTTTCTACTTGGTTCGATTGATCTACTTGGACTAGAGATGGACTTTACTGACAACCACGGAGTTATCGGTGTCACAGTCAGCACTATGGTAGCTACGTGTGGTGAGAACGCAATTCAGTGAGGGTCTCTGTGTGATGACAAGATTCCGCTGGTGCCAGTGATGGGATCTTGGGTGTTGCCGGGATACTCAATGATGTGGCTTGGTGGCAAAGAATGTGTTGGTTATGCAGAGGTTGTGGTAGGAGCACAACTCAAGGAGCCTCTCAGCCTGCTGACACCAAAATGACCGATGCAGTTGGGCAAAAAGTCATGGTCGGAACCCACTTGTGCATTGAAGTCACCGAGCAGATACAATTTATGCGTAACAGGTATGTTTTTAATCGTGGTGTCAAGATCCTCTTAGAATAGGTCTTTGGTAACGGCTGGAGAGTATAGCATGGGAGCGTAAATGCTCAGGATGTTCACTGGGCCAGACAATACCTAACTATATATATCTATATAATAAAATGAAGTTGATTTTTCCCCTGCCATTTGACTACTATAGACTTTTGTTTACATCACAGAACTGAGGGAAAGAAAAGACGAGTGACCGATCTCATAAGGTAAAAGAAGAAGAGGGAGAAAGGAGACGAAGAAACTAGATGACTAGAGCAGACGAATTTGTATTTTTGGTGCGCTGATCGTTTTTTGTTGACAGGGTCATGACATATCTGGGGGCCCTAAATTCCGGTATTTAACAGACAAGGAGCACACTCAAGATAATTTTTAAAGAATCCCTCCTGGGAGCAGTCGATCAGCTTTAAAAAGGACAACACATTTTTGGTCAGACAAAAACTACAGCTGTGTCAGGCCAACATCATAAGGATTATTGTTGCGCATATGGTAGATTACAATGTGTTCGAGAGAGAAATACTCAATCAGGTACAAACAGAGGGCCAAGAAATGTCAGCACAAATCGAGTTAGAAAAAGCGTAAATAATGGCCAAAATGGAAGTCGAAAAGGTCTGAATTGAATAAGAGACGGTTCGAACTTAAACTGCATGGAAGGAATTCCAAACCAAGAACGAGAGAATTTGACGTAGCCAAACACATCAGATTTAATTGGTACCAAAGTTTCGAGAGGAAGAGATCGATGGATATTTTAGACATTTTGAAAAGACTGCAATAAATATGGATTGGCCGAAATCCACTTGGATTATGCTGTTGCAAACAGTATTAGTTGTCCAAGCCCAGACGACCTACATGGGATTAACTATCGCCGAATGTGGGGACTATGACACTGTCAAGGATGCCATATTGAAGGCCCATGAGCTTGTGTCAGAAGCATATAGGCAAAAGTTTTTGAATTATCGTAAAAAAAAAGGAAACTCAACCCGTCACTGAATTCCTTATACAGAAATAACTTTTCTTCGATAGATGGATCACATCGGAACGATCTGAAGATAGTTCTGAAAGGTTGAGGCAGCTGATTCTCATGGAAGAGTTTAAGAACGGGCTGATTAGCCAGCTTAAACTTTATGTAGAAGAGAAAGGAGTCGAAACTGGCAAACGAGTAGATCCTAACCCACCAAAGACTACAGACGAGGTCAAGCGGCATGAGGGCAACCAATATCCGACAGAGCGAGAATCAAGAAAGTGGTTATGATGCACCAACTGAGTGCGTAGACGTTAAAAATAATGCATCGATGAAATCATCGCATGGTTTTGTTGCGGAAAAGCAGAACATATCACTAGAAATTGCGAAAAACAGCCTAACGATGATATAAAAGGCCATATCATGCCACAAGGAGCAGTCTAAGTGAAAGGACCATGAGATAGTTACACACCCTTCGTGTTGATGGGACAACTATCAAAGAGAAACGATAGCAGAACATTGGTGAATGTCAGAATATTGAGAGATACAGGAGCGTCATGATCCTTGATACTTAAAAAGCGACTTCCAAAGTGAACTGACTCGATAATCGGCAGGTGTATTTACATTAAATAGGAGGTAATCCCATAAAAGTACCTATTCATCAGAATTATGTCAAATCTAAATGGATTTCTGGGACAGTTGAGATGAAAGCGGTAAACCGACTACCTATGGAAGGTATTGACTTGCTAATGGGAAACTAACTCGCTCGACAGGGCATATTCATGCAGACGAAAAGAGATGAGAAAGGCACCAAGATTAGAGAGGGGGAGGAAATAGCGGCAGTTATGACACTCGCGCAAACCAGAAATGAATTTGAGAATCCTGAAACTTTGACTTTGAGAATGCTTCAATTCAGTCATTGGTGACCGTTCAATATTTTCCACATCCCGAGGGATGCACCAATTTGAGAACATACCTATGATCAAAGTATTTGTTGGCAATTTGCCAGAGACCTGCAGGAAATATTGTTACATAGTCCTTTAATTACTCATACCTTTTCTTCTTCGTCGTGGAGGGGTGTCGTCTCGATGTTGTCCAGCGGTTGAGTTCTTTCCTCGTTTCGTGACTGCTGTGGAACATCGCCGCCATCATCGCCACACGCCACGCGTCCAGTATCATCATCGTTGTATTGGGCTGTAACAAAGATTCTCATACACAGCGAAAGACAAGGCAGACTCTCTCTTCTAAATGTGATTACTTTTATTTAGGCGTCAAGTTTCTGTCGTTCTTAGAGATGTTTTACTAATGAAGAGAGAGATCAATTCACTACTTTTATCGTAATTAATTCCTAAGTATCTATGGTCCATTAAGTCCTTAGCCATTCGAGGAGGGGAGAGGAAGGAATCTCCTCACGCCTGTATTCTTTTAGGAAAATAAATTCCCCTTTTCATTTGCGGACTACTTCCAAAAACCAGACTCCAAAACTCAGTTTCCCACACAAGAGCCGGTGACGTCACAGAACCCCTATGCACAGGTACATTCGTCACAGCCTGACTCCCTTGAACCCCCGACCTAAAATGTCTCATCAAAATGGTGGCCTGTCAACGTTTGTGAGCTCCAACTGTGAGAACCAGTTTTATTCTGCACTCCACTGTACGGGTCCACCTGCACTAAATCGCGCAAGCCAAACCAAACGATCCCCCACACATACGTCCACTCAACATGCATCCGGCCTCATAGGGCCATTATCCAACAATATGAGTTTCAGAGAATGTTTGAAGAATATGGGAAAGTTGTAGAATGTCATATCATGAGAAATTATGAATTTGTACATTTTAAAAAAGAGGATGAAGCAAGAGTTGCTGTGGAAAATCTGAATAATTCCTAGTTTGAAGGTTCTAAGATAAATGTGGCATTTCGCATAGTAAAATTTGTAGAAAAGCTAGAATGGAAGATAAAAACGAATGTTACAAGTACGGGCAGAATGGACATTGGTTTAACGCCAGTTTTGTTTTTAATGATAAACATCCTGATACCATATTTATTGATTAAAACAAACCCAAAAATTGTTTATAAAGTTTTATGTCTGTTTTTTTTACTTTGGCCTTTTAGCTAAGATCAAAGTGTAGTATCTGTTCCGATGAATACTACACCCTATAGACTGGTATAGTCTTGGTCTTCGGGCCTTGATTCCGCCGGTCTGTGGGTTTGTCCTGTGCAGTTTTAGGAGGTCCACCCTCCAAGGCTTTGCCTTCTCACCCTTTGAGAAGGGGTTAGTTTATTGCTAATCGCCTGAGGCACCCCTACCGGGGAATGCCGACGGGGCTGCCCAGGCATTTTTTGTAGGCCAGAGTGCTCTCCCTTCTCGAGGGCGCTGGTTTTTCAAATCCCACTTTCCCGACCTTGTGTCACATCTTATCTCTGCGGGAGGGAGATAAATAAAGATCCCAATACTGTATTTAAGTTTTTTCTTTCTAATAATAAACATCCTGATACCATATTTATTGATTAAAACAAACCCAAAAATTGTTTATTAAGTTTTAACGCCTGTTTTTGTTTACTAATAAAGATCCCAATACTATATTTAAGTGTTGTCACCCACATTAATAAATTAATTGATTAAAATAAACAAAATAAATTGCTTATTAAGTTTTAATGCATGTTTATTTTTTTACTGATATAGATCCCAATACCGTATTTCAATGTTGTGATCCGCATTAAGTGTCACCCGATTTTAACTCCAATACACTCAGCATATCATATCTCTTTTTAGAACAAACTTATCTGTCACCTAATCTACACGTTTGAGAAATGTTTACCATCAGAGTGGGGGGCGGCATGAGTTAAAGTGCAGAAACTATCTAATATTCTATTGTACAATAATAACATTACTGTAGAAACCATTGGGGGGGGGGTATAGTTTTTTACTTTTTGAATTTAACTTTATTTTTCTGATTTAAAAATAATTTGAAACATGTAAATAAATAGGGGGAGGTGTAGCAGTTACCTCCTCCTTTCACACATAACTGCACCGGTTGGCCGTTAGGTGTCGCTTATTCACCAACAGGTGGCGCTGAAAAGCGACACCAGAGTTATCTGCCCTTCTGAGTATAAAATCCGGTGCAAACGAAAAATCTTGAAGCTTGAAGAAACCCCACAGGCAGCCCGGAGAACCATTACATTTTTCCTCTTCCTCAACCGGTCACCGTCCAACTCTCTCTTCTACCTATACCAAACGGTATAGGTATCCGTGAGTCAATAAAATCCCCCTCTTTTGTTGCCTGTTACTCAGTTGTTCGTTCAATTCATTTCGTGCGATAAATGTAAGGAAGGGACAAATACCCCCTTCAATTACAAATGGTGACCCAACGTGATTCAACACAGACCTTGTGAAGAACAAAACTCGCACGAAACTGAGTTGAACAACAAGTTGTTCGTTCAATTCATTTCGTGCGATAAATGTAAGGAAGGGACAAACACCTCCCTTCAATTACAGAGTCGATTTTTTAGGATTTTGAAGGAAAAAGGAAAATTTTATATTAATATTTATGAAAGGCAAGTATTTTATTTGGAGTAAATGGGCAGTACAGCCCCTTCACTTTTTGACTTGGGCCCCTCCACTTTACGGTCATCAATAATTAAGTTGATATGCATGTGTTTAACCGCCCCCCCCCACTTTTATAACTGTCCCGCCGGTCCTGATTTTCACCTAGACAATCTTTCCTATCATTCCATATCCTCTGAATATAGCACACAAATGTCATAAACACCAGCTCATTAGTACAAATCTATTCAAATTACTGATTATTCTTGCCAACAGAGAGCCGAATCAGTGCTGCCTCTAATATAAATCTGAGTTGACTCATTATGCCCAACCTTGGAAAGTAATTGATTTTTTATAACTCTAAGTAATGTCTCAATCTCAATTTCTGTTGATGTTTTCCAAGTCAAAGTTCTTTTCTTCAGAAGTATATGAGACAAATTTATGATAAAAAATTCACAAGTAAACCAGTAGCACTTTCCGAAGCTGGTAAACGCAAGAAAGGAGAGCATAAGAAGAACTTTGAGTTGGGATAAAATAAAATAAATCTGTGAGTTGACCCATTATGCCCGACTGATCCATTATGCCCCACTCTACAAATGGAGGGGGGAACTTTTTGTTTTTCTTATCCAGTGAAAAAACATACAATTTGGGGGGGGGGGTGTTTTCGGGGGTGGGGGCGTCATAGATTTACTGTAAGTAGATCTAATTAAGCCTGCGCTACAAATCCAATAAAGTAAATTGAATTTTCTCCTGTTCAAGCTCCACCATAGATCAGTATGTAAAAGAGTTCATGTGCAACAAAGAAGAAACTACGAAACGATTTATATGGGTAAGAATAGCTTTTTTTTTTCGGACATATATAGGAAAATTCTAGGGATCTGCTTTTAAAATTGTGGGCTTGTGTTCGTGCTGGATCGTTCAAGGTTGGGTCTGGAATTTCTTGAGTTAATCTCTTTCCCGGGCAATGCTGAGAAACGGCTCAGCTAGTATATATATGTATATAATATAAAGTAGAATACAACATAAAATATTCCAAATCGTTTTAGAAATCATCGTATGCCAAATATTATTTGTTGTGTTTGAATTCTTGGAACTGATATAAAAAATGTGCTAGTTTTATTTATCTCAACCTACTTTAAATATATATATATATATATATATATATATATATATATATATATATATATATATATATATATATATATATATATATATATATAAAGTAATCCAATAAAAGATATAAGCGTCAACTAATATCTTATAATTAGTGAAAACATCCGGATAAAAAATGAAGCTCAATATACTGGATAGAGCATATTATAATATAAAATGAAATAATAAAATAAGGTATCAATCAAATTTTATTAAAATTCAAAGTTCAAGCAAAGTATCTTAACGTCCTTAGCTCATGAGTTTTCAAAGATAAATCTTCTCCTCAGAGGACCATTACCATAGTGACATCACTACAGGTAATAAAATTACACTTTGAAAATATATAAAAATATATACAAAAATACATAAAAATATATAACATCAAATATATCAACCCAAAAACATACTTTTTTTGTTGAATCTATACAATCCATCCAAGTCATAGAGTTTAAAAGACATAATCAGGAAATATATCCAGAAGTCCAGAAGGCTGACTGAAAATTAATCCAGGTAATGAGTGAAAGTACAAAAACTAGAAATAGAAAGAATTGAAAAAGTAGTCCAGTCGTGAGATGCGTCAGCAATCGATGAAGTGAACAGTATCCAATGTTTATGTTAGTCCGATAAATAAATCAAATCAAATAAAAAGTTCAATAAACTCACTCAAAATTCCCAGAAATTGATCTGAACATTACAAATCAAAGTTCGCTTGTCAAATGGAGAATCCGTTAAATCCGATTTGAAAAAAATTACAATTGAATCGAGTCGACAAAGCCGGCCATTTCTTCCCCCAAATCGAATAAAAATAATTCAATGAGTAAACTTTGAAATTATTCGTCCTCCCGCGAGCCAAACAGGACCCTTCTTAGCCGAACAGAAGGTAATATTAAAATAGCTAAATGCCTGCTTATTCGAATGACGTTATCAGAGCGGAAGTCAACATGTCTATTGTAACAAAGAAAGAAACAAATATCCTGCGTCGGCGTAACAAAGAAAGAAACAAATATCCTGTGTCGGTGAGGAGAAGATTTATCTTTGAAAACTTATGAGCTAAGGACGTTAAGATACTTTGCTTGAACTTTGAATTTTAATAAAATTTGATTGACACCTTATTTTATTATTATATATATATATATATATATATATATATATATATATATATATATATATATATAAATTATAACTAAAAGGTAAACTTTTAGAGAGTTGGACCTATTGTGAAATAAGGAAAGCTCAATATACTGGATAGAGCAAAAATATGGTGAGTCAATGAAAATTGATAAGACCTGCAAATGGAAGCAAATCGTACCGTAACCTTAAAAACAAGTCAAACCCTAATCTAAACTTCATTACATTTGACATCGATAATTATTATTAATCTATTACCCCCATTCTTCTTAATAAAGCCTTAATATTCGCTAAAGATAATTCAGATTTAACTAATTTAGAAATTGATATGATCAAACTAGCTAGAAAATCCCTTCTACAATTTGACAACAAACTTTGGACAAGGAAGGACAACCCCAACAACTTCGATATTACAATGGGGTCCTCAGACTCTTCCCAAGTCACTGACTTAGTGGGGATCTACTTAATGAAAGAACTTAAATATAACTTCGGACATTTGAGAGGTGGTCTATACAGAGACGATGCACTATTTGTGTCTGGAGAAAGATCAAGACAATACAATAACACCATAAAAAATCTCCATAGTTTCTTTAAAAATTTCGTTCTTACAATTACAGTAGAACCAAAAAAGAGAACTGCTAACTTCTTAAATTTAAACCATAACCTTAATTTTGAAACTTTTAGCCCTTATCATAAGCCAAACCTAACTTTATTCTATGTGCATAAATATTCTAACCACCCCAAATCAATAACCAACTCAATTGCCCAGTCGGTCTCTAATAGAATCTCTAAACTTTCTGCAAATAAATCTATTTTTGAGCAGAATTGTAATTTTTATAACAATGCCTTACAACGTTAAAATTAAGTACAACAATACTCCCCCAACCCATAAAAATAATCTCACTAGCTTAATTACCCATAATATGGCTTTAAATTCCAGAAGACGGGGTAACTCTAATATCCCCTCGAACCCTAACCCTCACAATACAGACAGCTTAGAAATTATAAACACTAACCGGAACTCTGAGGGAGATAAAAAGTCAAGAAGGAAAAATAATATCTGGTTTAACCCTCCCTTCAATTGCAATGTAAAAACCAACGTCCCGAAAGAATATTTTAAAATCTTAGACAAATGTTTTAGGTACTCCCATAAATATTGCACAATACTAAATAAAAACTCCATTAAGGTATCCTACTCCACTATGCCTAACATAGCGCAAAATATAATTTCCTCCAATAATAAAAAAATAAAAACTGCCCAACAATCTCCCTCCCCTCCTCCCCAAAATAAATGTAATTGCCGTAGACCCAGAGACTGTCCTCTTAATGGTGATTGCATTCATAGTGATGTTATATACGCGTGCACTATTAGGGAATTCCGACAGAACTCTAACTATAATTCGAACTCCGCTTCGGCAACCCTGCCACCTTTACGTACTGCCCCCTATCCCTCTGCCCCGCTATCTCAAAGTGCAAGTAACGACCTCCCTAGATCTTACTCATCATCTTCACCGAGTAATCTTGAACCCTATACAATTGACAGTAATACCCCGGTTGTTCTAGGCCCTACCCAAGCACCCCGAGCTAATATAGTTTCAGATCCATCCTCTCAAACAGTTACCAATGACCCTAATTATTCAAATGCAAATTCTGCACCTTGCAAAATTCACACATACATAGGTCTTAGCGCTTTCCCAATTAAGATAAGAATCTCAAACCACATGCAATCATTTAAATTAAATAACGATAACCCTAGCACCTCGCTTTCTAAATTAATTAGAAACCTTAAAAGCAATAATACACCCTACTCCTTACATTGGTCCATCTTGAAAAAATCTAGATCATACACCCCAGGATCTCCACATTGCAGCCTCTGCACTCTGGAAACTTACGCAATAGCCACAGCTAATAAATCATTAAATACTATTAACTCTAAAAACGAATTGATCTCCCACTGCAGGCACAAACGTAAATACAAATATATTAACTTCTTGCCCCCTCCAGATACCCCCACCTAGCAATAATTAATAGATTTCCCCCTCCCCATATAATCTTTGTACTTACTATTTACCTATCCCAGATTGCCCCTATAACAATCCCCCTGATGTGAACATTTAACCTATCCTTTAAAATATACTTATCTAATGCTGAATGCTGAATTGCTTTGCTGCCAGACTTATGCCTCGCGGTGGCGCTGATGTTGATACTGATTTGCCATCCCCTATAATTTTTTTCGTTATTACACCCTATCCACCGTCGTTTTCTCCAATTGCATTGTCCTGTATATACCTCATTCCTATTTACCCTATCTTTACCCTTTGTCTGGGCTTCCATTCCGTTTTAGCATCGAATAATTTCCTTGTATACTTGTGTACAGGCGTACCTTTACTGGGTGGTCTGGGACTTCAGGTGCATGTATTGATGCTGATGAGTTTATGAGTAATTGCCTTTTATGCACTCAGCATGTATGTATATATATATGTAGTTGTCTGGGGTCTCAGGTGCATGTATTGATGCTGCGCTTGTGTATGTAAGCGGCTTTTGCTGTGCAAGTGTACGGAGGACGCTTAGGTGCTTGGGTCTTTTGTACATCTGTGTATATATATATGTATGTATATGTATATGCATGTGTGTATGTATGTATGTATGTATGTATGTGTTGTGTTTTTCTGTATGTGCATTTGTGTGTGTATATGCGGCTTTGTTCACGTGGTTTTTACATGAGCTTTATTCACAATTCATGTCAGATTACGGTGGATGATCAATGATGTAATGAACAATAGTTCACCACCGCGAGCGGGTGGAGGCAGCATTACAAATACATACCTATACACCCCCATCTTTAAATCCTATTATCTATTCTTTGTTTTTCACTATTTATTTTTTATTTTTTTACTTTTTTATTTTATTTATTATTCATTAGTCTAAGTTGTTTTGCATCTGCTTAACACCCCCATCTTCTCCCTATTTTTAACCACCTACATTGTCGATTTATTTATAGATTGACAATTGATTCAAAATCCCTTAGCACCCCTTTAACCTCTTAAAGAAATTTACTCAGTAAGAATTATAATAAGACAGACAATTCCCATTTCTTGTTAAAACAGACAGTAAGCAATAAACTTACTCCTCCCCAAAGAGGGGAGGCAAAGCCTGGGAGGGTGCACCTCCTAGAACTGAACAGGACCAACAACCCCCAATAGACTGGCGTAAATCCAGACCCAAATGCGCGGACAATACCGGTTTATTAGGCGGGGTAAAAAACCTTGGTTGAATTCAAACAAACATACACTGTGTGTATGTTTGTTTGAATTCAACCAAGGTTTTTTATGAAACTCTTTTGTGATGTCATAATTCTTTCTCTTCTCTTTCCTTTATCTTAAAAAAAAATATTTATGTCATTCGCCCCATCACGCTACTTCTCTTATCGTTCGCCCTTTATTTACGTCATTCAGTGTGCACGGTGACAAGATAAATAGATTTAAATCATTCGCCGTTTCTGACATCATCCACTGTGCACGATGACAAATCAGCAAACAAGCCCCACAGTTTTAGAAGTATATATATACTAATTTATTTTTCTTCCCTATTATTTTCAATTTTTGAGGCCAATTATTGATAAGTTAAAGCAACACTAGGGAATGCCCCCCCCCCCCGGATTACCCCCCCCTCCTCTTTCTCTGGCCAAGAGGACTGAGCATGCGTAGTTATTCTACTTCCGCTAAACATATTTATCCCCCGACAAGGCGGGAGGAACGTAAATTTCTTTGACTTTCTCATATAATCCATGCTATTTCTTTTTTGCTTCGTTTACTCGGATATCAGTTGATACAAGGTACGTTCTTATCTTCTCTTTTAGTCTCGACGTTCGTTTTGATTTTAGGCCATCTTTTAATTAACTATGGTCGAATAATCGAGTTGAGCCTGGAACAATCTCTCGTGTTTACTGCTGTGTTGTTTGCCGTTTTTTCATAAACAAAACCTCGATTTTGTTGCTAGAAAAAAAAAAGTAAATGAGTTTTAATAAAGTTCACCTTAAAAGAAAAACTACGTATTCCTTTATATATTTAAGATCTCTTATGTCGGATTATTTTCAAATCAGTTCATTGATAGAATAGTTGTGCGATCGAAAAATACATTTTTTTCTTTGTGTTTAGAATCAAAATAATACTTTGCCTTTTTTTGCCTATAAACTTTAATTATAACCAAAAATTACTTTCTATTCAACTATTTAAAGGCTTCACTATCATTTTCAAATGCCATAGGCTTCTACGTAAACACCGTTTTCAATAATTCCCTCCCCCATGGATGTCACGGCGATTTCTCCCGAACCATGTGCAACTAGAAAGTGATTTTAAATTAAAGTTTATAACAGAAAGTCGCTATTTTCTAGAATAGTGGTTCCTTCTAGAAAAAAAATTCAATGTTTTCTTTAAGGTAATTTTATGGAATTACTAGAGTCGGGTTTTTTTTGCGGGGGGGGGGGGTAGACTATCCGGGCACTCGGAAAAAACCCAAAACCACTCGATTAGAGACAGGGGTGAAGCTAATTAAATTACCCACATAATATTCGACTCTAGCTTATAAACTTTGATTGTCTCGCCAGAAATTACTTTCTAATTGGCATTTTAAAGTCCCTATTTAATTGCTTTCCCACAAGTGTAAAGTTAGACAAGATCGTTTTTAGGGGGGGGGGGGCATCCAGCTCCCTCTTAAAAAAAGGGCACTCAGGAAAGGATTTCAATCCTTCTTCGTCCAGGACAGAACAGATACTACACCTTGATCCTAGCCTGAAGTCTTCAGAATCACATTTGAATCCCTCACGGATACGATAAACATCGTTGTTGAACATGTTTGTTTTCATTGTTATGTTATAAAAAAAATGGCGGTGATACTGGTTTCTTCGCCGCCGTAGAAAATTCGAAAATAATTTGAAAGCTTTTAAATAGAATAGAAATTAATTTCTGGTTAGCATTAAAGTTTATAGGCAAACGTCAATTATTATGGTTCATTTGTGCCCCTATAACGGAAGAAAGAGTATTTTTCGACCGCGCCACTGTTTATTCTATCAATAAAAACTGGTTTGTTCAATCGGCGAAGAAATTGAAACGAATTACTCTTCTAACCCATTGAGAGAAAAACAACCAATAAACAATGGCTTTTTAAAAAAATTCGAAACGCGTGTTCAAAAATAAATAAAATAAAATAAAAAATTGCCTGGGCAGGGCGCCTCAGACAGTAAGCAAAGCAAAGAGGGGAGGCAAAGCCTGGGAGGGTGGACCTCCCAGAACTGCACAGGACAGACCCATTGACCGGCGTAAATCAAGACCCGAAGGTCAAAACAATACCAGTCTATGGGTTGCAGCATCCATCGGAACAGATACTACACCCTATTTATCTACGTCCCACACAGTAGAATGTGACACAAGGTCGGAAAGTGGGAATGCACTCCAGAGGAGGAGTGCTAGGGTTTTTTTTATTAAAAATTGCCTGGGCAGAGTGCCTCAGACATTAAGCATTAAACTTAATCCTCCCAAAGAGGGGAGGCAAAGCCTGGGAGCGTTACTTCCCAGAACTGCACAGGACAGACCCATTGACCGGCGTAAATCCAGGCCCGAAGACCAAGACAATACCAGTATGGGGTGCAGTATCCATCGGAACAGATACTACACCTATTTATCTACTTCCCACAAAGTAGAATGTGACACAAGGTCGGAAGGTGGGAATTTTCACTCGAGAGGAAAAGTGAGGTGAATCTCAAAAAATTGCCTGGGCAGGGCGCCTCAGACAGTAAGCAATAAACTTACTCCTCCCCAAAGAGGGGAGGCAAAGCCTGGGAGGGGGTTAACCTCCCATAACTGCACAGGACAGTCAGAACAGATACTACACTTTGATCTTGGCCAAAAGGCCGAGATTTTATACTCATTTGTGACGTATTTACGTTAAGAAAATATAAGCAGGTAAACGTTACTATTGGCGACATAAACTCTAAATAAACATATACTCTATTTCCGGAAGAAGCATTACTTACGACCAATATTTATGGTAACTTTAATGGCTTATATTTTCTATTAAGTATTTTTTACTCAAACATATCACACATAAGTAGATAAAACAAAATAAATTGTTTTTGACTAATTTTCTTTAAAATAAATTATGTCATCAATAGTAACGTTTACCCTGTTCTAATACTATTACACTTCAGTTTTTTGTCCTCGGTGAAGTAGGAATCCTTCTAAAATGAGGCAATTTACATTTTTGTTCGAATCCATAGTACCCCTTTTTGGGAAGCTGGGGGTTTCCCACATTTAAAAACCGAGCTGCTGTCGTGAGGAGGCAGGTAAACAGAGACTTTCTATTACTTGTGTGTCTGTAAAAGCTTAAAAATTACTATGCCCTGTCGGCGAGGCCACGAATTCGCCGACTGCAACCCCATGCAGAGGGGTACCCCCCCACCCCCTGAAAACGGTGCCACCTGTAGGCCGTGGGTAGCGACCCGTAATCACTTAGGACGGGATCCTGGTGGCCTAACAGTTTGTGGTTGGGTGGCTTGCAACACTCCACTTCGGCCCTTACTTCGGCTAGATTGGAGAGGTCACGTCATGCCCTAGTATCTATAAGCTCATCCCCAACCGTATTATTCGATCTGATTCTGCAAAAATTCAAAACCTTGTTTCTCCTTTTTATTTTCTCCCCAAATAGATACTAGAATACGGTGGCTGAGGGTCAATCGTGTTGAGAACAAAGAAGATTACCAATGCCAAGGAATAATATTTTCTGAGAGAGTAATCTTTTCAAGGATGGTACTCTTTCTGTAAAATTTCCTTCTAAGAGAAATGTTTTCCAAGAGTAATGATGTCGTATGCACGGCCACTGATAAGGCTGAACTACTTGCCCAGCGCTTCGCTTCTAACTCTACTTTAGACTCAGATAACCACCCCCTCCCCAAATTCCCATTGTGGACCGAAGCCACACTTGATAACCTGGTCATCACCCCATCCCAGGTCAGATACATCATAAAAAACCTTGACACCTCCAAAGCTTGTGGGCCTGATCTTATACCAGTTTTAGTAATAAAGAAATGCTCTGCTGAACTGGCCCCTGTCCTCTTCAAACTGTACAATAAATGCCTAGCTGAATCTTGCTTCCCTGATAGCTGGAAAATTGCCTCTGTGGTACCAGTCTACAAGTATTCTGGGAATAGAACCAATCGTCACAACTATCGCCCAATCAGTCTGCTGCCGATCTTTGCTAAAATCTTTGAATCCTTAATCAATCAATAGTAAGGCACTTAGATAATGCTAAACTTCTATCTGACCGCCAGTATGGATTTAGAAAAGCACGATCTACTGCGGACATTCTAACGGTCATCTCTGAATGCATGTATCATACACTTGACAAGGCAGGAGAAGCTAGGGCAGTGGCGCTTGATATATCCAAGGCCTTTGACAAGGTATGGCATAAAGGGCTTCTCCTTAAAATACGCTCATACAGTATTACTGGGCAATTACTTAATATAATCAGATCCTTCCTAGACAAAAGAAAAATCCAGGTTGTCCTTGATGGCCGTTCATCTAAGCAACATGACATAAATGCTGGTGTACCCCAGGGATCTATCCTTGGACCTCTGTTGTTTCTGATCTATATAAACGATCTCCCTGATGACACAGTGTCTGAGATTGGTTTATTTGCTGACGACACCACACTTTACTCTCGCCATGTTGGCAAAACCGACACGATCATATCCGAGGCATTGGCTGAATCCTTAGAAAATGACCTCCAGGCTGTAGTGGATTGGGGTCATAAATGGTTGGTAACTTTTAATGCTGCTAAGACAAAGCTACTTTCCTTCAATAACTACAAAGAACCTCTCCAACCACCGATTGTCATGGCTAATAACATCCTACCTGAGAGTTCATCATTCAAACTCCTCGGCCTAACCTTCACAGGCAACATGAATTGGAACAAATACATCGAAGACATTGCCAAGGCTGCCGCAAAGAAGGTTGGCTCCCTTTACCGTGCTAGTAAACTCCTCTCACCTGACATTATCCTGTATCTCTACAAAGCCACCATCTGCCCATGCATGGAGTATTGTTGTCACATCTGGGCTGGTGCATCATCTACTAGTCTCTCCCTCCTTGACAAGGTCAAAAAAAGAATCGCCAACCTAATAGGTCCTTACTGTCAACCAAGCTTCAGCCTCTGTCCCATCGCTGCAATGTAGCATCCTTGTGCTTGTTTTACAAATAATGGATTATGCTCCGACGAACTGGCTACTCTGGTGCCCCCTCGACGTAAATTCACTAGACTAACTCGATAATCAACTAAATCTCATTCATTCACTGTGGAGGTCCGCCAGATGCCGGAGAGCCTTCTACTCAAATAGCTTTTTTATTCGTGTTGCAAGCCTCTGGAACTCCCTCCCTGCCCCCTGTTTCCCCAACAGTACAGACATGCAGAAGTTTAAAACTAATATAAACAGACATCTCGCTGCACAGATCCCAATCTAGGTTGACTGCCCCCTACCTTCTCCCCTTTTCTTTTTTCTCAGTAGCCCCTTATGTCTACAGTGGCGTCCTGCCTTGTTTGGGGTGAACTATGTTAAAAAAAAAAAATGCAATGTATTCTCAGAGCAATGTATTCTAGGAATATAAAATAATTATCCTAACTATAGAATTACATTTGACAACTTTATTCGGTATTAAATAACGCATAGATGGAACCCCATACAGAGGGGTAAAAAAATAGGGAGGCACCTGTAGGCAGTGAGTGACGACCCGCGATGCCTTAGAGCGGATTTCTGGTGGCTGAGCAGTTTGTGGTCGAGTGACTTGCAACGCTCCACTTTGGCCCTTACTTCGGATGGTCATGTCATGCCCTAGTATCTATAAGTTCATCCCCAACCGTATTATTCAATCTGATTCTGCAAAAAATCAAAACCTTATTTTATTTTTTATTTTCTTCCCAAATAGATACTAGAATACGGTGGCTGAGGGTTAATCGTGTTGAGAACAAAGAAGATTACCAATGCCAAAGAGTAATGTTTTCTAAGAGCAATGTATTCAAAGAGCAATGTATTCTAGGAATATAAAATAATTATCCTACCTATAGAATTACATGACAACTTTATTCGACATTAAATAACCCATAGATGATTGATATGCCGTACTTCGATGTGGTATGGCCATGTTGAAAAAATGGATGAAAGTTCTTAGCTGTAGAACAGTTGAGGTAGTAGGTTCGATGGACAGGGGGAAGGCCAAGAAAAACATGGGAGGAAGTGATAAGCGGGATAAATAAAGACCTGGCCAGAAATAGGTTAGTTTGGAAATCAATTTCTAAAAGCTGTCCAATGCATGCCAGCATGTAAAACTGGCATGAAACCGAATATGATAATAATAAAAAAATGTTGACTTAATGTTTCTTCATATTTCCCTCTCTTTTGTAGTTGATTGCTTTTCAAGATGGGAAGGAGAAAGAAGGCCCGGAAGCCCCCACCAAAGCGAAAGAATATCGAACCGCTGGATATTGTATTTAACTGTCCCTTCTGCAATCACGAAAAATCTTGTGAAGTAAAAATGTAAGTCCGAATGATATCTATTTCAAGTGTTTGTTCTTTTCTAGATTAGTGGCTCCTACAGAGAAATACAACTTTTCTTTGGTTGAGAAGCACACACGAAGCGTAATGTTTGATTTTGATTCAATTCTAGCCAGAAATGGCCTTTAATTTTAAAGACCTGCAAATTACATTTGAATTTCACATCCCTGTTGGACATATTTGTTTTTTTTTATCTCCTAATGATATTGCTTCACATTAACACACACTGGATCTTTTCCTGTATTATTCCAAGTGGATACCTTAATTTTTTAATGAGGTTTGTCTGCTTATTGATGTAAAATCATGTCCAATTCATGTAGATACCAGTGTCGAGACGATTTATGGAAAAAAACAGAACTTTTTGGGGTATCGGAATCGGAAAAAATTGTGCCTATTTTCCGATGCCAAAAATGATTCTTTAAATTGTTTTTTTTTTTTTTCTGTTTAAAACTGAATTTTCCATTGCTTGTAGTAATGATAAATATTTATTGATTTTAAGTGGAACTGAAATCTATGGACCCCCCCCCCCCCCAATGCAAGTGTATTTTTTATATGCAAACATAAAAAAACAAAAACTCTATAACTATTTAGAGGTTTTAAAAGAATCGGAATCTGTAATTGTATCGGAATCAGTGGAGGAAATAATGGAATCGTCCCATCGCTAGTAGATACTTTCAATGACCTTAAAGAGTTACGTGGTGTTACTTTTAAGTGCTGTTGATGAGTCTGTTCCATTCGTTGTCAAATGTGATGGCTGAGATATGGTTTCTGCCACCCTGAATCATAATGTCCAACCAATGGCATTTATGTCTCATTAAAAGTGAAATTACTTGTTGTCAAAAAAGGAAGCGATTGCTATTATTAAATCTGCGCCTAAGTGGCATCATCTTTTGTTATGCAGTCATTTTACCCTTGTCACTGGTCTGCGTTCAGTTTCGTTTACGTTTGATAATCATCGAAGAACAAAGATAAAAAAATAGTATGATCGAGTGTTGTAGAGTCGAACTAGCTGAATTAATTGATCGTGAATTATTGTATCGTTCCGGTCCAAATAATGTTGTGCCTGATGTTATATTGTATCGTTCCGGTCCAAATAATGTTGTGCCTGATGTTATATTGTATCGTTCCGGTCCAAATAATGTTGTGCCTGATGTTATATTGTATCGTTCCGGTCCAAATAATGTTGTGCCTGATGTTATAACTAGAGCTTACTGTAGTGCTGTTGCTGAGAACTATCTATCTGAAATCCACAAAAAACTTGTGCCACCTAGGAGTGACTCGTATGTTGCACATCGTCAAATCAAAGAATTTTCTGTATTTTACTGAAAATGTGAAACAGGTTTGTGTGAAATCTGTTGTAACTTCAATCCTGAATTTTTCAAACCTGCTACAAATACAGCATTGGTAAAAGCAATGGATCCTTTGAACCATCTCGGTATCGATTTTAAAGGTCCATTACCATCAGCATCATCTAATAAGTACATGCTCACAGTTTTTGATGAATATTCTTGGTTCCTCTTTGCCTTTCCTTGTTCGAATATGAATTCATCTAATCTCATTAAATATCTAGATCAGCTCTTTAACTTGTGTGGGTTTCCTGGTTTTATTTATTCTGATTGAGGGTCTTTTATAAGCCAGGAATTGAAATCATACCTTACAGCAAAATGTTTTGCCGCAAGTACCGTTCTTTTTTTTAGCACCTGCCATGAAAATAACAATAGAGTAGAGAAAGACTAGCAACGTCTCTTCTGTGAGAAAGATGCTCTAAGGAGGAGAAGAGGACATCGTAGACTAGATTTCGAAGTCGGTTTTTACTCTGTCAAGGCAGGAAAGGGAGCTCTTAGCAGTACCTCCCCAGATGTGGCAACAGTACCTCCCCATCGTAGGATGTATTTAGCTCTTATACAGGTAGAGGATTTCAACCGTTTTTTCAGTGACCTTGGCAACGGATTTGATGTAAGTCTTCAATTTCAGGTCTGGAGTTAAAGTCAGTCCCAGAAGCTTATCAAAGCAGGGGGCTTCCTCAAGTAAATAGCCATTCATTTCAATTTGGATCCGATCAGAGCGTTGGTGGTGAAAAGAGAGAAGCTTGGTTTTAGATGTATTAAGAGTAATCAGCCACCTTTTTCCCCATTGCACCACGTGCTCCAGATTGGAAGAGATAATTAGAAAGATCTTGATCATTAATGCTCTTCGAAGTGTTGCCATAGATGGTTGTGTCGTTAGCATCTACTCCATATCATCCAACTGAAAATTCACAGGTTGAAAGATACAACAGCTTAATTTGTAAAAAATGTTTGACTATCATTGATGAGTTAATGTATGGATGTGAAATATCGGAAGCAATCTTGCTTGAGATCATTATTGTCTGCAGCTACTAATTGTACACCTCATGAGGTTCTTCAATTCTCCTTATCGGTCTCCATCAAGACATGTATTACCTTCCTCGCTTGTGACTCGACCAGTCCTCAGGAAGTTTGTTCACTCAAATCAAAATGAGAAGCTGGTCGACCAAGGTGAATTAATTGATGTTAACCCAATTTTTGCAAACATAAGACACCCGGATTTCAGTTTCCATTCAAGATTTAGCTCCCCTACCTTCTACCAAGGGTGTTGATGCTTCCGGATTAGGCAAGCCTCCAGATCTCTGGAAGGTGCATGGGAGTACTTCTGCAGACTATTCTGTAATTCATAACCAAGAATAACCTCACTACACAGGTTGTCCAAAATACCAAACTTGATTCCTTGATTTTAAGTTCCTGATAGTACAAGATCAATATTACATGAACCAACAAACTTGAACTGCACCGTTGTCAGCCATAGAAACAGTTTTCATTGAGTGTTCCAATGTCAACTGCAGATCATCTACAACGATCCGCTAATGAAGTTATCTAAGCTACAGGTGTCAACAAGAGGCGTCGGCACTCTATCATGGATTTTGATGCAGCATGAACCAGATTACAAGGTCAACAATCATTAACAGCACACAAGATCTGATTGAAGATAGCAGCAGTGGTACTCTGTGTCATCCGAGATTTTGAACAGCAAACCTAGGAGAACTGTCCATTGTTTCCACACCTGGAGCAAGTCACATTGTGATTTGGACAGACTTTCTGATTGTGGATAACATTACCGCAAAATGGGTTGGTAAGCAGAGCATCAACAGTATCTGAATCAGGAGATTCTGCTATTTAAGGTGATGATTTTGTTTTTAAGAGCATCATCTACACTATTTGATCGCTGATATATTGCAGAAGTTTTCTTAGCAATATCTAATACATGAGCTTGATCAAAAGAACCTTGCATATCTCAAACTGCATTTTCCACGAGGCCCTATTTGATGTAGTTTGAGGAAATCCAAACAATAAATGTATCTCTCACTGTTGCATTTCAACCTTGTGCCATACATGCAGAAAACCAAGTTTTTGCACTCGTTACAGAAACATTAAATAGCAATACACATCGACCAGAAAACTGTTTGGATAATCGCAGATTTGAGGGTAGTTCTATTAAAATAGTCATATCTTATAAACTAAAGCACTTTAAGTGCTCAAAATACCATCATTTTGTTAGGAAATGAATATCCTTTCAGGTGCATTCATGAATAATAATATACATTATATATTTTTAAGAGTTTTGAGCAAATAAAGGCAAAAAAATGTTAACGCTATTTTCAGCAATTTACGTCACTTTTTTCTTTGACCCCCCCCCCCCTTCGTTTAAAAGTCTCGTACCATTGCTGTGTGTGGAATTTCGTCGTGAAATTTGGAGACTAATCAGAGAAAGTATCACTTTTAATGTTTGTCGGTGTATGAAGTAATTCGGCTCATTCATTTTTTTGAAATTTTAAAAATAAGACTTCAACTTGCCGTCGGTGGAACATTTTTGCAAGATACATTTCCGTCGCCCAATTAGTAAGTAAATCAATCATTTTATTTTTTTATGCATTAAAATTATAATTGTATATATGTGTTCTCTTTTGGTAGTCCTGATATTTCATGACCCTATCCGGAAAAAAAAAGCGTTTTCTATTTCGTTTGAAAAACATTGTAGTAGCAGTTATAAACACGAGGCGATTTTTGTTTATTTTCATTCTAGAACGAATTTGAAAAATTTTAAAATATGAATATAAAAAATGTTGTTACATTTTTCGTACCCAACTAGTAAATAAATTAATCTTTTATCTTTTTTTATGCATTAAAATTATAATTGTATGTTGTTTTGTCTTTCCGTAGTAGTAATTTTAAATTGCCTTATCCGAAAAAATATTGTCCTTTTTTTGAGCGAAAGTCAACAATGGCTGCTAGTATTGCTGATATAACATCAGCAGCAGCTAACTAGTCTTGTAAAGCTTTGTAAAAATAAGACAAAAATATTTTTGTGCTTAAAAAAGTTAATCCTATTTGGTTCTTTTATAAAAAATACTTTAAAAAATACTGGTTTTCACTCAACTTTCGAACTTCTAGTAGTAATGACTTTCTAGTCGCCAATTTAAAAAAAATTAAGATTCTACTTTTTTAGGCGATTACGTGTAAACACTAGGTACGTGCAAACATGGCGGCTTCTTGTACGGACTATGCTTATTAAAAAGCGCTTATCATTAATTATTTAATTAGTTTCCGTGTAAACTTTGATTGTGTTTGAAAGATAAAAGCCTAAACATCATCTCTAAACGAAAAAAACTGCATATTTACGTGTGAAAAATAAATTATAATAAAATATGTAATTACGGCGGTCAAAAACCCCAAAAATTCAATGAATTTTGAACTTTGAAAAAATTACTTGTAAAAATCTCTTAAAAGATAAATATAAGTTTTTGGGAACTATTTCAAAGATAATTATTAAATTAAAGTCATAAGACACTGAATTAAAAATAAATAAATCCCACGTTTGACTAAAAATTAGCAAAATTAGCCCTTCAAATGTGATAAATGAGTAAAATCCACCATAACTTCATCGGAAAAGGACGTTGTTTACAAATTTACTATTACTATGCAAAATCTATGGAAGACAAAAAATGTCATAATTTATCATTTTTAACTTTATATATAAAAATGTAATAATAGTTTATAGAAGTTGAAAAATTATTATCTATTAATTTCTTTATTCTTTTTAAGGTTATAAAAAAATTTAAGTACCCTTATTTTTTTATAATAAAAAAGGAAATGCTTATTTAATTATTTGTGAGTGTACGCAATTATTTTTAACTGAAAAGGTTCAGTTTTTAATTTAGTAATACTCTGAAATTATTGATGACGTCTGTTTACCAATGTTTTTCCTTAGAATTTGAAATAAAACTATTTTTTAAATGTTAAAAATATTTTTACGTTACGAACTGCGTCAATTTTATCAATTTTTTTTACATGATTTAAAACTTTAGTTACTCGATTTATTCTTAACGTGTCGTAACGATAAATTACATTGATTCTTTTAAAAATAAAGTCTTTTTATTTTTTTTAAGTGTGAAAAAGTAAATTAAAGTCAATTACTACACTGACAATTTATTCATTGAAAAAAAAGTTAAAATAGTTATTTATTGATAAACACTAAACAGAATTCAATTTTGAAAGAAAATGTCATGTTTGAATTCTCTTTATTTATTAATAAATAATTGTTTTTAACTTAAATATTTATTAATGAAAAACAGACAAAACAAATACAAATCTTTCCAAATAATTGACGATGAATTGTGAAATGAACGAAATTGTTGAATCTCTAAAAAAAATAAAAAAATTTGCGCTGTAAAAGTGAGTGATTGCTAATCCCACCTGGTTATTGCAGAACGGGGCTACCATACTAATGAAAGTTCATCGTTAGTAGAAATTATTCAATTTTTAAAATTCTTTTTTTCGTTAAGTTCCTGGATCTCAAATTTGTCAATTTTGGGTTTATTTTCAAGATTATAAAAAAAATTTCTTGCGCTGATGATGCCACGTTCCTCTATAAAAGAGAAATATAATTATGTCGCATTTTTTATTTTTCCAAAAACTCTAATCATTAAAATCACATGAAATATTTTTTGCAATTATATTATTTTTTTGGTGAAAATATTGATTAAACAATGCTTTATTCAATAATAATATCGCTAATTCAAAAAATTAATTTTTCTTCGAGTTATAGTGATTTTATTAACACGGTATTTACTGGCCTATTTCGTAATATATACGAAATATTTTGAAAAAAAAATTTATTTGTTAACATCTACGATCCTTTATTTACATAAGTAAAATTTAAAAAATCATGCATTTTTTTTTATTAATATATAAAAATATAACTTTAGTAAACGTGTATTTTCTTTTTAAAAAATAATACATTTTCACTAAGATTTAAAAAAAAAAAATGGTTTCATTATATTCCGTGATTGTTGATTAATAAATATTGAAAATTTCAGTAAAATTGGTTGATTTCCTGAATTTTAGTGTATTTTTAAGTAAAGGGGGGGGGGGTCAAAATGTTTTTTCATTTTGGGAATCGTCCATTGATTTTGCACGTACCTAGTAAACACCCATAAAGTCTTGGCGAAAAAAAGAAAAAACAAAACAAAAAATAATTTAGAATTTAGAGTGGGGGATCAGTTTCGCATATAAATTTAATGTAAAATGATCTCCGATTTCCCGGCCATTCTTGCCTTTTAGTGAAATTTATAAAATAAATAATTACTCTACCATTAACTCTAGGTACGACTAACAAGCCCACCTCCTAAAAATGCCTTCTTGAACGTATCGTTTCTATCAATTCCTACAGTCTAGTAATCCTAACCTCGAGTTCAGTAAACTTGAACTTTCATTTTTTGTTATTCTCAACAAACCGTTTTATCTATGAGTGGGTTTACCTGCTCAATATTTAACATCACTTGATACTCTCAATATTTAACATCACTTGATACTCTCAATATTTAACATCACTTGATACTCTCAATATTTAACATCACTTGATACTCTCAATATTTAACATCACTTGATGCTCTCAATATTTAACATCACTTGATACTCTCAATATTTAACATCACTTGATACTCTCAATATTTAACATCACTCGATACTTTCAATATTTAACATCACTCGATACTCTCAATATTTAACATCACTTGATACTTTCAATATTTAACATCACTTGATACTCTCAATATTTAACATCACTTGATACTCTCAATATTTAACATCACTTGATACTCTCAATATTTAACATCACTTGATACTCTCAATATTTAACATCACTTGATACTCTCAATATTTAACATCACTTGATACTCTCAATATTTAACATCACTTGATGCTCTCAATATTTAACATCACTTGATACTTTCAATATTTAACATCACTCGATACTTTCAATATTTAACATCACTCGATACTCTCAATATTTAACATCACTTGATACTTTCAATATTTAACATCACTTGATACTCTCAATATTTAACATCACTTGATACTCTCAATATTTAACATCACTTGATACTCTCAATATTTAACATCACTTGATACTTTCAATATTTAACATCACTTGATACTTTCAATATTTAACATCACTTGATACTTTCAATATTTAACATCACTTGATACTTTCAATATTTAACATCACTTAATACTCTCAATATTTAACATCACTTGATACTCTCAATATTTAACATCACTTGATACTCTCAATATTTAACATCACTTGATACTCTCAATATTTAACATCACTTGATACTCTCAATATTTAACATCACTTGATACTCTCAATATTTAACATCACTTGATGCTCTCAATATTTAACATCACTTGATACTCTCAATATTTAACATCACTTGATACTCTCAATATTTAACATCACTCGATACTTTCAATATTTAACATCACTCGATACTCTCAATATTTAACATCACTTGATACTTTCAATATTTAACATCACTTGATACTCTCAATATTTAACATCACTTGATACTCTCAATATTTAACATCACTTGATACTCTCAATATTTAACATCACTTGATACTCTCAATATTTAACATCACTTGATACTTTCAATATTTAACATCACTTGATACTCTCAATATTTAACATCACTTGATACTTTCAATATTTAACATCACTTGATACTTTCAATATTTAACATCACTTGATACTTTCAATATTTAACATCACTTGATACTTTCAATATTTAACATCACTTGATACTTTCAATATTTAACATCACTTGATACTTTCAATATTTAACATCACTTGATACTCTCAATATTTAACATCACTTGATACTCTCAATATTTAACATCACTTGATACTCTCAATATTTAACATCACTTGATACTCTCAATATTTAACATCACTTGATACTCTCAATATTTAACATCACTTGATATTTTCAATATTTAACATCACTTGATACTCTCAATATTTAACATCACTTGATACTTTCAATATTTAACATCACTTGATACTTTCAATATTTAACATCGCTTGATACTTTCAATATTTAACATCACTTGATACTCTCAATATTTAACATCACTTGATACTCTCAATATTTAACATCACTTGATACTTTTAATATTTAACATCACTTGATACTTTCAATATTTAACATCACTTGATACTCTCAATATTTAACATCACTTGATACTCTCAATATTTAACATCACTTGATACTCTCAATATTTAACATCACTTGATACTTTCAATATTTAACATCACTTGATACTTTCAATATTTAACATCACTTGATACTTTCAATATTTAACATCACTTGATACTCTCAATATTTAACATCACTTGATACTCTCAATATTTAACATCACTTGATACTCTCAATATTTAACATCACTTGATACTTTCAATATTTAACATCACTTGATACTTTCAATATTTAACATCACTTGATACTTTCAATATTTAACATCACTTGATACTTTCAATATTTAACATCACTTGATACTTTCAATATTGAACATCACTTGATACTCTCAATATTTAACATCACTTGATACTTTCAATATTTAACATCACTTGATACTTTCAATATTTAACATCACCTGTATACTTTCAATATTTTACATCACTTGATACTCTCAATATTTAACATCACTTGATACTTTCAATATTTAACATCACTTGATACTTTCAATATTGCTGCTCACCAATAACGGTTTTATAGTTACAGTTCTTACTACGTTTTCGAAGCTCCTGTAAGAAATGCTCCCGAGACTCTTCAGGCTGCTGTTGCTGTGACAGACACTGGTGTTGGGCAAATATTTAATTTGGTGTTTTTCACATCGTCATATTTAGAACAGTCTTCAATATACCTAAACACACCCGAGGAAACGTAATTAACTATAGACTTGAACTTGTCAGGGGCCTTCTCCTTACATTCATCAATGAAATTCTCAAATGTGCTCTTCCAGTGCTTCCACTCGTTTGTTGTATTTGAAGAATTGGGATCCAAGTCAAGTCTGGCTGGCTTCAAGATTTGGGACATATCAAATTATGATTCTATGCAGAATAAATTGTAAGGAAAGTGATGTTAGACTGACTTTTGCAAATATCAGATACCCAGATGGACGTAAGTTTTCAGTTTCCCTTTAAGGTTTAGCTCTTTTTTAATTGTGGGGAACAGATCGAGTATGTGTACAAGGGTGTTGATACTTCTGGATTAGTCAAGCGTCCAGAAGTCACATGTTAGTACTTCTGTGGACAATTCTGGCTCTAATGAAACAATTACAGCAGATGTGCTTATTGTCTACAGTTGTGCCCCAGAAGAGGCCATATCCTCCGGTCTGAGGTAATCTACCAGAGTATATAAAACACCTAGTAAGTTTGATGATTTTGTATTATCAGGATCATGTGCTAGTAAGGAGGAGGTGGTAATGCCTGGGAGGTTGACGTCCTAGTACCTAACCGGAACTATACTCCACTTTGACATAAACCCGAAGACCTCTGAATGAAGTGTGTACACATCTATGCCTTTTCTTTGAAAATCTATTTGCACAGTCGTCTAAAATACATTTCCTATGACATGCAATGTTATTTCATATTTCCATTTCTTTTTTTTTATTTGAAAATATTGCTAAAATATAAACAAATAGATTTGAGAGATTTATTATTTCCTATTCTACTAATAAAATAGCCATTAAATGTTTCTCTTACTAATAGTACAAATGTTGATAAAATTTGATTAAAATCTGAAAGACTTTTTCCGCCGTATTTCCTTCAATATTAGCACTATGCCTAACAGTTTCGGTTTCCGGTGTACAAGCGAATCAGGAAAGCCGTTCAATCCAGAAAAGGCAGATTTCTGCTTAAATAGCTAGCGTCTCCCACCAATGTGAGTTCTCCAGTTTTTGTTTTTTTTAAATAAAATCTGATTTCTGCCAAATCGCTAGAGCCGTTTATTTCTTTCTCCCACTTTTTCTTTCTCTTTGTTTTTTTTTATTTCTTCCTCTTGTCTTCCTTTTCCCTCTTATGGCAGTTTTCTCTAAAAATGTTAATTTTGCCATGAAGGCTCAACTTCAAACGATTCATGGTGGTAGGTAGAGGAGTTTTGTTTCATCAAAGGATGACTTCCTGTCTCCTTCCCCCCCCTCACATGCTCACTCGGTGTCTTTTTCTTAATTTTGAATTTTTTAGTTAAAGCTGATTGAAGTTTAGGAAAACCCAGCCGAAAAGAATAATCTGAAAAATAGACCTGGCGTCGGCTCAATAAATCTCATGATTAACTTATTTGTAAATTTACCCGTTTTTTCTTTACCAAGATTCATATTATGCTAATTAAACATTTTTTCAAATTATTTTAACTGTGTCTTCACTAACACATCATCCAAGTTGTTTTAGTTGTTCTTTGCGCTGTCCTCCACACACACAGGGGTCCGTTTCCCCCCAGATTGGGAAATTCATCTCGTTTGCAGCTTATTTTTTTGCCATTGACTACTCACATCCCCTGCTATTTTTAATTTGAATGCTGTCAGAAATACTTGCACAAACCCTGTATGTGGCAAAAAATAACCCGTTCACAGTGCTTTGGAGAACTACCTTCATAAGTACACTCGATCTCGCAATTTGGCTAAATCAGTCGAGCTTCCTTCTACGGAGGATTGACACTAAACTATGAACTTCATAAGCATAGCGAACAAAGAAAAATTTCCAGTTGGTAGCATTTTAAAGTTATTTTATTTGTACTGTTGGTACTTCTACAGAATTTGAATCAAACTTTTGGTGCTTAAGCATATCCGCCCCGACATTAAAAAATTTAAAGAATGTATAAACGTTATTATGTACTTACGTGTTAGCTGAAAATAAGATTGTGCAGAAAAAATTACGCAAATTCATCCAGTAGTTATTTAATTATAAGAAAAAGAAAAAAAAATGATTTAAATGATTTTACGTAGATTTTGACATTTTTGTAAACAAGGGAGATAACAATTTTTTTTTTACCAAGTTAAATTTTTTTTTTTACCAATTGCGGAAAAACAGCTTATAAGTACGATATAAGAGAAAAAAAATTAACAAAAGACATAACCAATTTTGGAAAAACAACTTATAAGTACGATATAAGAGAGAAAAAAACGTAGCATTTTATTGACCCACAGGATAAATTTCGGCAATCTGTTTAAAAAGGTTTTCTAATGTTTTTCCCCGAAATTTTTGTCGCCACATGAACTCGGCCAAATATGAGTTTATCATATGCGTATGGGTACCACATTCAGCCTTATTTCGTCTTTTGGCCTCTTGCCACATTCTTTCCACATGATTTGTGGTTGCGCCTGTTGTTGGGTCAACAAAATTATATCGATGGTTGACGCGCAAATGATGGTACCCTTCGGCACCCAGTCTATCATAAGCACGCCAACAATCAGATATAATTGTTGTGCCGGGAAGAATGTATTTTTTTAATTTTGAGTTATGTCATTTTCCGGACAATCAGAAACCCCAAACCAAGAAATCGTGAAAATATGAGTTATCGTTCTTGACCACTGGAAAATCTAAGATACAAAATGGTGGAAATATCTACCGAGTGAAAAAATCGTTAAAATCGTTGTTTTTTTTAATAATTAAATAACTACTGAATGAATTTGCGTAATTTTTTCTGCACAATCTTATTTTCAGCTAACACGTAAGTACATAATAACGTTTATACATTCTTTAAAGTTTTTAATGTCGGGGCGGATATGCTTAAGCACCAAACTTTTTTATTTTTTAACTCTTTCAAGTTTAAAAAAAATTTTTTTTATTTTTTATTTTTATCAAAACAAAATTGAAATTAAATGAAACTTTTGATATCTTGTTATTTTCTTCTTTCAGGGACAGAAATAGAAATACGGGAATAATAGGCTGTCGAGTCTGCTTGGAAGATTTTCAAACATCAATTAATTGTAAGAATTCATTCATTTTTTTTTTGTCTTCTCAAAATCCGAATTAAAATTTTATGATGGCCAACCCAACACTATTCTTCAAGTATTTATTCAGGAACATCAGACTTTCCTTTATGCATGGTCTAAATAACCTCTAATTTATCTCCATCTCTCCTGAACACTAACCCAGTCTAATAAGAATTACAACAAGTATTTATTTATGAAAATTAATTGTGGATGGTTCAAATATATATATATATATATATATATATATTTTTTTTTTTTTCACCCTAAACAAGGCAGGCCACCACTGTAGATGTAAGGGGCTACTGAGAAAAAGAGAAGGTTGGGGGGGGGGGGGGTCAACCTAAATTGGGATCTGCGCAGAGAGATGTCTGTTTACATTAGTTTTAAATTTCTGCATGTCAGTACTGTCGAGGAAAGGTGGCAGGGGGGGGGGAGTTCCAGATGCCAGCAGCACGAGGAAAGAAGCTATTTGAGTAAAAAGCGTTTCGGCATCTGGAGACCTCCACAGTGAATGGATGGGATTTAGTTGATTGTCGAGTTGGTCTAGTGAATTTATGTCGAGGGGGCACCAGAGCATAATCCATTGAAGCATTTGTAAAACAAACATAAGGATGCTACATTGTGGCGATGAGACAGGGAGTGGAGCTTGGTTGACAATGAGGGACCTATTAGGTTGGCGATTCTTTTTTGGACCTTGTTAAGGAGGGAGAGACTAGTAGATGATGCACCAGCCCAGATGTGACAACAATACTCAATGCATGAGCGAATGGTGGCTTTGTAGAGATACAGGATAATGTCAGGTGAGAGGAGTTTACTAGCACGGTAGAGGGCGCCAACCTTCTTTGCAGCAGCTTTGGCAATGTCTTCAATGTATTTGTTCCAATTCATGTTACCTGTGAAGGTTAGGCCGAGGAGTTTGAATGACGAACTCTCGGGTAAGGTGTTATTTGCCATGACAATCGGCGGTTGGAGAGGTTTCTTGTAGTTATTGAAGGAAAGTAGCTTTGTCTTTTCGGCATTAAAAGTTACCAACCATTTATGACCCCAATCCACTACAGCCTGGAGGTCATTTTCTAAGGATTCAGTCATTGCCTCGGATATGATCGCGTCTGTTTTGCCAACATGGCGAGAGTAAAGCATGGTATCATCAGCAAATAAACCAATCTCAGACTATGTCATCAGGGAGATCGTTTATATAGATCAGGAACAATAAAGGTCCAATGATAGATCCCTGGGGTACACCAGCATTTATGTCATGTTGCTTAGATGAATGACCACCGAGGACAACCTGGATCTTTCTTTTGGTTAGGAAGGAACTAATTATATTAAGTAATTGCCCAGTAATACTGTATGAGCATATTTTCAGGAGAAACCCTTTATGCCATACCTTGTCAAAGGCCTTGGATATATCAAGCGTTACTGCCCTAGCTTTACCTGCCTTGTCGAGTGTATGATACATGCGTTCAGAGATGACTGTTAGGATGTCTGCAGTAAACTGTGCTTGTCTAAATCCATACTGGCAGTCAGAAAGAAGTTTAGCATTAACTAAGTGTCGTACTATCGCTAGATTGATTAAGGATTCAAAGATTTTAGTAAAGATCGGCAGTAGACTGATTTGGCGGTAGTTCTGAGGATCGGTTCTATTCCCAGAATTCTTGTAGACTGGTACCACAGAGGCAATTTTCCAGCTATCGGGGAAGCAAGATTCAGCTAGGCATTTATTGGAGAGGACAGGGGCCTGTTCAGCAGAGCATTTCTTTATTACTATTACAGGTATAAGATCAGGCCCACAAGCTTTGGCGGTGTCAAAGTTTTTTATGATGTCTCTGACTTGGGATGGGGTGATGACCAGGTTATCAAGTGTGGCTTCGGTCTGCAATGGGAATTTGGGGAGGGGGGTGGTTATCTGAGTCCAAAGTAGAGTTAGAAGCGAAACGCTGGGCAAGTAATTCAGCCTTATCAGTGGCCGTGCAAACGACATCATTGTGATTTGATAGTGGGGGAATCGTTGATTGACCATTGTCCACTACACTATAAATGTGGTGTCTATGTCCATGGACAAAGTCCTGTTCCAATATCAAACCACTTGAGTAAAATCTTACGAGGAATGAAATGATGGTAATAATTTTGTATTAGGGTTTTTGACAATAATATTGTGGGCTCTTTGTTCACTCTGGACATCCATAAAGAGAAAAAATAACATTTTACTTTATGTTAAACTAGCCAGACAATCCAGTGTTGCTCGGGATAAATCGTTTCTCTATAAAATAAGGAAGCTAAATGATTCGTCTATTTAATTCTCATCTTATCCTTTGAATTATCGTTCAATCCAGGGCAACGTCGGGTTGTTCGGTTAGTTGCTTAAAAGTGTAAAGATCATGTAAAGTTAGTAATTTGTAGAAAGATAAAAAGAAAAAGTTGCATAATCCCAATTATCTCCCTTACATTAAATAAAACTGTAAATATCTTTTGTGTCTGTGGTAGGCTGTTAAAAACTGTAGTATCCGAAGTGAATTATCACGGGTTATATGTATATTAACATTTGTGTATATAAGAACGAACAACTAGATAAAGTCAAATTAACATATACATGAAAACAAAGAGAAAGTGTGTTTTAATTTGCAAGCATATTTGTTATGTATTATTAACGGCAAATGAATATGTACGCAAAGGAAATTTCCGATATGTAAATTAAATGTCTATTTATAGAAAACTTTGTAAAAAAATTAAGAATACTAAATTGAGATAAGAAATGACTTACAAAGTGATCAGCCATTAGAAAGGTAGACGACCGTTTGAATTATTTTTATTAAATCGAGATAAGAATACAAAGAAATGACGTATGAAGCGATCGGCCATTAGATTGTATATTTAATGTATACACATATAAATGCTTATCTGAGATCGGTCAGTGTTTAAAATATTTTTATTAACGACGAAAGCTGAATTTTCTTTTTCTTAAGTGTTTTTTTTTTTTAATTTAAAATTTTAGATTTTTATTTTTTATTGTAACTAAGTACTTTATTATATTGCCAATATATAGGATATAGGACGTTGGGATTATACAAAATTCATTGCTTGTTTCTTATTATTAGACTGGGCTATTGCGCTCAGGAGAGTTGGAGAAATGTACAAGGTTATATCACAGCGGCCCACAGCCACAAATTCAGAATAGCAGTAATTTAATATCACCAATTAATGTTTACATTTAAGAGAAAAACGTCTTGCTAAGATTCGGGGGAGGAGGGGTTGCTAAATGAAACTGTTTTTACTAGTATTTTCATTTTTCATCTTCTCGTCTCATGCTTGAGCTTAGACATTTCGTGAATGACCTCCAACTTTTTCTGTCTATTGCCATTTTGCTTGTGCCACCCGCCAGGATCAGGGCGTCAACTGATCCCCCTCTATGTCTTAAGCGGCCGACCAAGAGCATAATTTCATGGATTTGTTTGCTTATTAGTGTTTATCTATAAACAAAGTAAAATAATCTGCATTTCAAAAAAAAAAAAAAGTTGTCAATAACACTGGACAACAACATGTTTGCTACTGGAGATGTGTAAATTGATTTAGACTAATTTGGGTATGCTGATTTCAAAAGTCATAACCGTTTTGCTGTATCACGTCAGGATTTTGAGTTTCAGAAATACTCCCATTGCCTAGAAGTAGCCTACCACCTCTTACGTAACTACGATATAACGTACTTATATAACTACTAATTTTTCTTTCTTTCTTTCAGTTAAACATGAGTAGACGTTCCTGTACCAATCATCCAGACAACTTCTGTTATGTCTGTGGTCGGTTTACCCAAAAAGATCAACAGCGAAGTGTATCTAGAGCAGTGAAAATGAATGCCGCCTACTTTCACTACTTCGGGTGTAAGGTCGGGGACCAAGAAAAGAGCTGGGCACTACACATCTGCTGCACAAGCTGCCACTCAGCATTGACTCAGTGGTTGGTGGGCAAGCGCGCGAGCATTCCATTTGCGGTGCCCATGATATGGCGTGAGCCACAGAATCATCGTGATGATTGTTATTTCTGCTGCACAAGCATCGCTGGCTTCAACAGGAAGAATAAAGGCCACATCAAGTACGCTGACTGCGTCTCTGCTCGTAAACCTGTGCCTCATGATGACGAGAACCCCGTTCCAACATGTCCATCTGATCCGAACATAACTGTAAGCAGTGGCGAAGAAGATGGTGATGAACCTTTTGAACCTGACACTCAAGAACAAGAACCACACCTTCTGAACCAGGGAGAGTTAAATGATCTTGTAAGAGATCTCTCGCTGTCAAAGGCGAAGGCAGAGCTGCTTGGATCAAGGCTGCAGCAGTGGAATCTACTTGAACCTAACACCAAGATATCCTTTTTCAGAGCACGTCACAGCGACATGGCTCAGTTCTTTGAGATGGAAGACACGATGACATTCTGCAGTGACATCAACGGTCTGTTGAAAGAACTTGGGTGTGATCACGATCCTGCAGACTGGCGCCTCTTCATCGACTCGGGGAAGAACAGCTTGAAGGCTGTTCTGCTCCACAATGGCAACAAGAAACCATCAGTCCCACTGGCTCACGTGTTCGGCATGAAAGAGACCTATGAAACTATGCGACAGCTGCTTGATTCCATCAAGTACAATGACTTCAACTGGCACATCTGCAGAGACTTGAATGTGGTGGCGCTGTTGTTAGGGCTGCAGTCAGGCTACACAAAATACATGTGCTTCCTTTGTCTCTGAGATAGCAGAGACGACAAGAATCACTGGACGAAGATTGATTGGAAAGAGCGGACGGAGCACGTACCTGGTCGATACAATGTGAAGCATGTCGCCCTTGTCGACCCAGCCAAGATTTTTCCTTCCACCACTCCATATAAAGCTCGGCTTGATGAAGAATTTTATACGGGCAATGGATCTGAATGGGCGTGGGTTTTTATACCTGAAGGAGAAGTTTGGCAACACCTTGTCGGAGGCTAAGATCAAGGCTGGTGTCTTTGTTGGACCACAAATCCGAGAGGTAATGAAGGACGAAACTTTTCCGACAACTCTAAACCTCAAAGAGCTGGCAGCGTGGAGGAGCTTCAAAGCTGTGACGGACAACTTCTTGGGGAACGAGCACGCGGACAACTAAGAAATAGTGCAGCAGCTGCTGGAGTCCTTCAGGAAACTTGGCTCCAGGATGTCCCTGAAGATCCATTTCCTACACCAGCACCTGAACTTCTTCCCTGACAACTTGGGAGCTGTCTCGGACGAGCACGGCGAGCGATTCCACCAAGAGATTTCACTCATGGAGACGCGTTACTAAGAGCGGCACAACCCGAGCATGATGGGCGACTTCTGCTGGTTCCTGCATCGTGAAACTGACACAGAGCAGCACAAACGCAAAGCCAAATGTTTAAAGCATTTTTAATTACATTCTAGTAGAGTTTTTCTGTAATTTATATAATTTTGAAGCATTTGTGATGAAATAAATGAATAAATTAATTTTTGTAAATTTCATTGAAACCCTGACTTCTAGGCAATGGGAGTATTTCTGAAACTCAAAATCCTGACGTGATACAGCAAAACGGTTATGATTTTTGAAATCAGCGTACCCAAATTAGTCTAAATCACTTTACACATCTCCAGTAATAAATTTTTTCTGAAATTTGTTGTCCAGTGTAATTTAACGTTTTAATTATTATTATTTTATTATTTTTTTTACAAAACTTTTAAGGAAATGCATTCAAAATCTTTTCTATTTCTTAACATGATGAATATTTTATTTTGTTTCAGATTTATCAGAGCCAGTCGACGTGTATAGTGACTGGATTGATGCGTGTGAATCGGCCAATCAATAGCCATCGTTGTATCTTCTTCATCGCTTCCATTTCATATCCATTTCTTTTTACCTCAAACCATCACTGCTGCCATTTTGTGGAATGTAATAAATTTTCATCTTCAAGTTTTAGTCGGTTTTCAATTTTTGGCTTCAATGTTTTCAGAAAAATATCAATATTCATTTTACCAGCTTTTCTTAATTTTTAATTTAAATATTATTGAAAACTTAACATTTTAGAAATAAAACAATTAATTTCTGTAAGTTTTGGAATTTTTGAGATGAGGATTGATAATTTGGATTATTATTTTCACCTTGGTCATTATTTTCAAAATGTATCAGACTTTCTTCTGGTGCATTCTTTTGAACTCAGGAACCTATATGGAATTTTGAACTGAACCCTTTATTTAATCCACACAAGTAGATTGTTCTTGTTATGTCAGCCATGACCAGGTAGAAGTGTTGATTGTTATTTTTAGTTGTATTAAGGATTGAACCTTCAAACCTCCAGAAGACTGCCACTTAGAACTAATTGTTAATCAACACTTTTATCCATTGTGCTACAAGTCCATGTGGACAATTCTAGTATGGATTTTCAAAGCTTTAAACCTATGTTTTTAGATGTAATATTACTACGTATAAGTTTTAAAAAAAAAAAAGTTTTAAATGGTGTTCTTATCTTCTATTTATGCTTATTGGTTTTCATATTGTATTTAATTCTATACTAGGTCGGCATAGGATGCCAAATGTATCAACCCTGAGATTCAATAGCTGGACGCCAGATCATGTTTGACTTCATAATATATATAACTAGCAGGACCTGTGTCCCGGCGTTGCCCGGGGAAATATAACAGCCTGATTTTAATTTTTAAGTTCAATAAATAGATTCAGAAAATAAATCATTTCACTGGAAGTAATTTAGGTAATTAAAATAGGATTTAACATGGAGCTGTGCCTTAGCGTTCTTGTGTTTGTTCCAACAGATGTCTCCTTTATAGTGGTAAAAGTTATTCGTACAAAGCTTTTGGATACACAATGTTTGATGTTTTATCTTCTGGTGCCAATATGTATAGACATTGTGGAGAGCCTACCCTTGAACATCCTACATAAAACTGCCTATGGCTAAAGCAAGGTGAAGTCAAGTTTAGATCAACCACTGCCAATGATTGTCCTTGGGACTTGTTAATTGTCATGGCAAAACACAATTTAACTGGGAACTGAAGCCTTTTAAATTTTATTGCAGAATCCGACGGAATAATGGGTATTCTGGGAAGGAATGTCAGTTTGCCCCTTGCCACACCAGTTAGTATTACAGCTTCTATCACATGAGGTTGCATGCGTTTAACACAGTCTTGTTCCATTACATAAGCCTTGGAGCATCAAGATTCCGGAGTAACATAATTGGGCATCTAGCTTTCAGCTTTAATTTGTGTGTTGGCATACCAGGCAATTCTAATGAATTTAAAATTCTGTAGGGTATTGTACAGCCTGGTTGTCATCGAGAGTAGAATCCACAGAAGTGAAAGTTTGTTCATCACCTGGAATTTCATCAAGCAGTTGTTGATTGATGATATGCACCATGTCATTTTTAGGAGCTAGAATTGCTCTCTCCGTTAGCCATTCAGGATGCACATAGTTTTCGGCTATATTTGGATAAACTTTGCTACTAAGTTCTGTGAGTGATGAAACAATTGAGCCAATACCTGGAGTAATAACAATCTTGCCATTGTTAGTTGTTGCAAGCTTGCCATCACCTATTTTTAGGAGGAGGGAGGCAAACTCACCAGCCATTGGGTCACTATTGAGATGTACACGTATGTTTGTAAATAACGTTACAGCCTTAATGTACTTCCACAAATATGACAATTTAATGCAAGCATTAAGCTCATCAGCGGGACTTCCATGTGGAACAACAGGAAGCGTTTGTCGGAAGTCACCTGATAATAAAAGTGTTATGCCACCCATAACTACATCACGTCTCTTGAGATCACGCAATGTTTTATCTAGAGCCTCGAACGCTTGTTTATGTGCCATTGTACATTCATCCCATACGATCAAGGAACAATTCTGTAAAACTTTGGCTGAATCTGATCCTCTTTCTATTTGACAAATTGGATCAGCATCTTTTGTTAGATAATGGCAACTTAAATGTGGAGTGAGCTGTCCTACCACCAGGAAGAAGAGTGGCTGAAAAGCCTGATAATGTCACTGCCACAGCTATTTTGCCTTCTGACCTAACTTTAGCAAGAATTAATTTGGTAACAAATGTCTTTCCTGTACCTCCGGGTGCATCAAGGAATATAAGGCCACCTTGCTGATCTACAGTATTAACTACAGTACGAATAATATGAATTTGCTCATTATTTAGTTGTGCGATATCATCTCGAACAATTGATGCTTGCTCATGAGGTTGATAACTAATTTCACGCGTCCATGCAGTAATGACCGGATGTGTATTAGATCGATTAGGTGAGGTAAGACCCAATTTTGTCAGTGTTTTACCATTCATCTTATAAGTCATATCTCTGATATGTACTAAAGCCATATTGAAGATGTCGTCTAAAAATGTTATATCAACTTCAGGCTGTTGATTGTGTTTCCTAAGAAGGAAATCTTCACTAAAAGCTTCTTTGTGTGCATCCCAAAGTCGTTTTGGATGAGACACTGCACATGATGTCAACATGATGGCAAACAAATGTCTCAAATTGTCTCAGATTCAGATATAGATGCTTCCTGTAATGTAGCATCCCAGTGGTGATCATCCTCAAGTAGTCCATAAAGTGGAACTTCTGAGTACAAAAGTGTACGTGCAAAAAAATCTGTTTGACACAATTTGAAGAAAGCTGTTAGAGTGGTTGAAGGTGGATTTGCAACTCTATCTGCTGCAGTACTTTCAGTAAAGTATATACACTGTCCATTTTCTAGATGAACTGATAGGTGAATAACGGGGAATGATGTATATGTATGTGAAAGTTAAGTATTGTTCAAATGGCTTCATTGGTTGATATGTAACGTCCCGTTTCGTATCTCTTAACTTCATCATGATCATTTCAATTGTGAAGATAGCTTTATCACTACCTTTATTTACATATTTACAAATGTATTTTATTGATTTCATGCTGTTGCAATATTCAACATTGATATGTGCATCAAAAATCTTACAAAGCCGTTTATTATGTGGTACAACCCATCGGTTATCTACAGGAACTGTTATGTTGCCAGGTAGGGTAACTGTCGTCTCAAACCCTCCAGCTAAAGGAGATAGTCGTCGATATTGTGGGTAGCCATTTGTATCTGATTGAGTTTCACTCAAGAAGTGTCTGGGATATCTCTTACTGCAGTGTCCATTTTTGAGACAGAGTGACCATCTGTTTGTTTCCACATGGTCCATGAATCATATGGTGCCTAATGATATCATGTAAAACCGGATCTGCCACTGGATGTGGAATTTCCGCACTGATAACTGAATCTATGTCAGAGGATCTCAATTTTTATCCTCTTTTCTGCTACTCAACAGTGTACATGTATGGTATGACATAAGGGCAGCAGTTTTTGTCACCGCCACTTACTGCCATCAAGCTCAATCAAGGATTTGGCCGACTCAAATTAAACAATAGCAAGCAATTAAAATTAAAGAGGATTGTCTGCATGTAATGTTCTAAGAAATATTTTTTTTTACTTATTGTTATGCCCCCCTTACACATGGTGGACCGTACATTTGCTCGCCAGAAGTTGAATCGTAACATAAAACTGGCAGCACTTTTCCAGGTCGCCATCGGCATTTGGCTCACGTGACTCAATCGCAATCATTACAAAAAAAAAAGTAGAGAATAGTCTTCATTATTAAAAATAAGCATATAATCGTAATTTTATTGCCCCCCCCCCCATCCGATATTTTCGTTTTAAACGATGACTATTCTGATAGAATTTTAATTCATACAATAAAAAAAAAAAATCAATGACTACTCATTTAAATGATAAATTTACACTTCAGAAATCACTTGACTAATTTGAGAAAGTTTTCATTCATACAATAAGAAAAATCACTGACTTTACATTAAAATGATAAATTTTTGTTTTAAAAATCACTGTTGACTATTCTGAGTTTTATTTTATTTAGTAAGTTTGGAATTATAAATGCAGGTGTACCCCAGGGATCTATCCTTGGACCTTTGTTGTTCCTGATCTATATAAACGATCTCCCTGATGATATAGAGTCACAGATTGGCTTATTTGCTGACGACACCACGCTTTACTCTCGCCATGTTGGTAAATCAGACGCGATCATATCCGAGGCAATGGCTGAATCTTTAGTAAATGACCTCCAGGCTGTAGTGGATTGGGGTCATAAATGGTTGGTAACTTTTAATGCCGCAAAGACAAAGCTACTTTCCTTCAACAACTACAAGAAGCCTCTCCAACCACCGATTGCCATGGCAAATAACACCCTACCTGAGAGTTCATCATTCAAACTCCTCGGCCTAACCTTCACAGGTAACATGAATTGGAACAAATACATTGCAGGCATTGTCAAGGCAGCCGCAAAAAAGGTTGGCTCCCTCTACCGTGCTAGTAAGCTCCTCACACCTGACATTATCCTATATCTATACAAGGCCACCATCCGTCCATGCATGGAGTATTGTTGCCACATCTGGGCTGGTGCATCATCTACCAGTCTCTCCCTCCTTGACAAGGTCCAAAAAAGAGTCGCCAACCTAATAGGTCCCTCACTGTCAACCAAGCTCCAGCCCCTGTCCCATCGCCGCAATGTAGCATCCTTATATTTGTTTTATAAGTACTTTAATGGATTATGCTCCGATGAATTGGCTACACTGGTGCCCCCTCGACGTAAATTCACTAGACTAACTCGACAATCAACTAAATCTCATTCATTCACTGTGGAGGTCCCCAGATGCCGGAGAGCCTTCTACTCAAATAGCTTCTTTCCTCGTGCTGCTGGCCTCTAGAACTCTCTCCCTGCACCCTGTTTCCCCGACAGTGGTGACATGCAGAAATTTAAAACTAATGTAAACAGACATCTCGCTGCACGGATCATGATTTAGGCTGACCCCCCCAACCTTCTCCCCTTTTCTTTTTTCTCAGTAGCCACTTACATCTACAGTGGCGGCCTGCCTTGTTTGGGGTGAACCATGTTAAAAAAAAATTTGTGTGTTTCAGTGGTGCTCATTTTCCATATTTCTTTTCAGCCAAATAAAATGGAATTTATATGCAAATATAATAGAGGGTGATTTTAATGTAGGCCTCTTTAATTTTCCAAGGGCCCCTTATCACAGGCAGAGCAGGTGTTTATTAAAAAATAAAAAGTCGATAATTGAAATCCCATTTTTCAAAAGTATTTGCTTAGTTTATCAGAGAAATTAAAAAAAAAAACAGTTTGGTTCAAATAGTGTAGAAGTCACATATTTGTTTGTTTTTTTAAGTAAGTTAAAGGTATAATTATTGGTTTATATTGATACTTGATTTGTATATTTCGTAACCGTATAGGTTAAAAAAGAAGAAATGATCAGTTCGGTTCGAAATGTTTGTGCGTGTATTTCGTATTGTGTTTGTGATTGTGTTCAGTTTAATGTAATCTGTTATTCGCTAACTTTAAAATGCTACGAAGGAAGAATAAGGGATTGTCAATCGCTTAATCTGTAATTGGTTTTTTTTTTTTCGGAACATATCACATTAGTATTGTAGCAGCAATGATAAGAAATGAAGTAGATGAATGTATAACGGAAATAGAAGAACAGGAACGGTGTATTACCTGACGAAAAGTTAGATCGATAAGGGGAATTGGTATAATTGTTTAAGCGTAGTGAAGGTAGCAGGCGTTTCGTGTAATGTAGTAGCTGATTGAGGCTGAGAGTCGGAGATTGCGTAATTTTAATTGGCGGAAGTGACGTAGTCAGATGTATTGAAGGGAGCGTCTGTTATATTTTCAGTGCAAAGTATGCTACTGTGTGGTGAGATGAAGGCAAACGGAACGTAAATAATAAGGTGTAAATTGTGTGAAAGTATCGGTTGTGTAGTTGTTCCCGGTGTAGACTGGTAGCGTGGGAGGAGTAAAATGTTAGAGAGAAATGTTCTTGCTACTACCTGTATGGTGTATGTTTTGGGGAGAGTGAATGATGGAGGAACGAAAGTAATGATTTGCTCGAGGTGGATGTAAGAGTCTATAGTTTGCTAAGAACACGGGTGAGCGAATAAGATTGATGTTGTAGTGAGTGTAGTAACCTATTGAGATCGAGTTTATTTTGCTATTCGATGCGAAGGTACAGGGGAAAAAACGTCTCTACTTTATATATAAGATAATATCATTGTATATAAGTCGTGACAAATAAATTTATAACATTTATTTCAGTTCCAAGAATTCAAGATCATATAATATATATATATTACATACACGAAAAAAAAAGTTAACCAATTGATCACCCATTGAGTTCGGATGATATTGTTTGAATCAGTGTGCAAAGCCAATTAAATTTATAAAAAAAATAGACAATCCCAAACTAGTTTTTCTGTTCACTATCTCCTCTCCAGATACCGATTAAGTATTAATACTTGTGATATTCCCTATTGTTTATAACGGACTGTTCAAATCTGTTTTATTATATTCTACTGTTAATATAGTGGTGGAAGCTAGAGTAGAAGAAACTTCTATGAGAGGGGGGGGGGTCAAACAACATCGGGTGAGTAATAGACAGAAACTTAGTAAGAAATGGGTCACTTGGCGAGTAAATTGCTAATTACAATAATTAAAATGGAGTTTTGTTTTCTAAACTCAATACCAAGGAATATTTTACCTTGTATTGTATGATTAAATATAGGGAAAAAAAGCTTTAGGGAAACAAAAGTTGATTAACTTTGCCTTAAAATACAATCACACACTGCATTCAAAATATATACAACTTTATTTTTCCCCAGCAAAATCCTGTGTAGAATTAGGTACCGCCTTTCCTGTCTTAACATTTTCGCGCTTGTACATGCATGCTTATTGTGTAGTGCATGCTTATTGAATTTTCGTCTTTCTCTCTGCAAGATAGACAAATCTAATTTCAGAATAACTATTCCCATTTTAGAGGTTTAAATTTCGTTGTACATTATTATTTTCATCTTGGACGTTGTGATGACGTCCAACTTCTGTCTGTTTTTATTTCACTTGTGCTGTCTGCAAAGATCAGGTCGTTATCAACTGATCTCCTCCATGTCTTAAGCGGCCTACTACGCGGCTATGAGCCATTTACCTCAATGTGGGACACACTTTGGAGCGTTTTGGATGTCCGACAGCGAGTGACTTGGCTGTACTAGTTGAGACGTAATGTCCTCCTCTGGATGTGCTGCAGCCAGGATCGTGTTTAGACATCGATCACATCTATCAGCCATACAAGAGTACAGGTCGGACATGTGTTTTGTACGCTGTCACTCTCGCGTACGATGTAATCCCTGTGTTTTGCAAAACTTTACGACAGATAGCTGAAGACTCTCCATGTTGCAGGTATTTGTTGTTTTATACACTCTTCAAATTGTTTTAAAAATTCTTTAAATAAAGAACCTCATAATTTATTAAAAAATTTAATATGGTGCAATTTGTGTATTTTATCAACATCCAGGATTATTGGGTAAAAGTAAATGTATACATTTTTGTATAAATATTATTGACTTCAAAATTTTTTCATTAAAAGAGCAAGAAGTTATATAAATTGAGATTTTGTCTGTCTGTCACAATTTTTTAAACGTAATAAATACATTGCGAAATAATGGAGAATTAGCATTTAGCTAATCTAATATTTCAATTTAATCTAAATATGAATAAATGTGAATCTTTCCTAAGTATATTAACATCAAAACTTTAAGTCTTAAATATGATACAGTATACATAGTATTCGCTAAACTGTCAAACAAAACCAACTTTTGCACATTTCTTTTCTTTTTAAGTTTCTAATGAATTTATAATTGGTATTGTCAAATTTTATTATATATTAATATCTTCCTCGATAGTAATATAATTATTAATACAATTAAAGATTTTATATATATATATATATATATATATATAAAAAAGAGTGAGATATTTATATGAACTTCCAGCCCTGATGTTAAAAGAACAGATACTACACCTTGATCTTAGCCAAAAGGTCAAGGAGCAATAAAAACTTATTCTTTTGTGACTAGACATTTTAAAAAAATAGATTTATAAGTGAAGTATCAGTTGTCATAAGACCGTTTTAAGGGTGTGTGGAGGAATCCTCCGTTATATTTAAAAATTTAGAAAAAAAACAAAGCTTTTCAAATTACTAAATAGTTAAAATTAAAAACTAAAATGATGAAGTAGACGTTTCTGTTCGGCGTTCAATTGTACTATAAGGATTATTTGAATATCTCGCTTATTTCGTTTGATTTTCACACATTTTGGATTAAATTTATTAGTCTTAAATTGTATTTTTTATTCCGAAATAAAATTAAAAATTTTTTTTAAAGACTTGAAAATCGAACTTTAATGCAATGCCTTAATCGCTGGCAGCCATGTTGTAATTTCCTATTTTCTTTCACGCTTGACATCTATAAAAAGGAAATACTAATTGGCTTAATTTTATTTATAAAAATATTGTGGGGTCTGCGTTCGCGCTTGACATCCATAAATAAGGTACTTTACTTATTTTTTTGTGACTAAGCTTTTTTAAATGAAAAAAAAAAACCCTATTTAATCGATATCTTTTAATGGAGGGGAGTACTGTAGTATCGGTTCTGTTGTCAAGACTGTTCTCCCAGGAATTACCTCCTGTTTTTAAGAAGAATGGAAGAAAAAAAATCGATTTAATCTGAATATCTTTTAAGGGGTGTAGATAGTGTAGTATTGATTCTGTAGGAATTACCTCCTCCTTTGTGTAGTGTTCGTTCGTCATGATACAATTTTAAGTCAGGAGGTCAGTTTAGTATATGTTTGTTTACCATAATACTAGCTAAGGAATAACGATAACCTAAATTTATAAACATGTCTTAACTAGAAAATTATGGAAAACAGCTTATACTTATTTAATTCTGTGTAGTATATTTTAATTCGTCATGATATATTCCTCCCAGGTATTACCTCCTTTTTCTTGGGGGGGGGGGACAGTATAGTATAAGTTCATTGTTCATTCCTCACGATACCATCCTTCCAGGATTACCGTCTCCTTTTTTATAGAGGGTAGTGTATTATTTATTCTGTTGTCATAATATCATGCTCCCAGGCATTAACTCCTACTTTTTTGAAGGGGAGGGGGGGGGGAGGGTTTGTTTATCATATCATCCTCTCAGCCTAGCAAAAATATGCTCCCTCCGGTTGCATATTTTTGCTAGTTCTGTAAATGATAATTTTTCATGTGTCAAATAAATGAATCAAATATAGAGAATAGAAAGAAACAAATTGTTTTTATTGTGTCAACAAATTTCAGTTCATCTGAAAGGTTTAAAAAAACAAAACAAAAACTATTTACATTTGTTCTTGGTGTTTTGATCAAAATCCCCCAAACAAAACTGTACAATCTTCAAGAACTTTTGAAGATCAAATCATATACAAAATCAAAATAAACTTCAAGAGATGAAAAAGCTCTGGAATATTGTAAATTGAATTTTATATTACCGGGCCAAACCAAATCCTGACTAATTGGATTTTAGCTGTAATTTGAGGGTGGGAGTGGGGTCAAAGTGGAATGCAAGGTTGTAGAAAATTATAAAAGCTTAATACAAAAAGGCAGTGAAATAGCTAGTTGCTTTTTTTTTAATAAATAGTTAAATTTTGCTATGGAAATAATAATTAGAAAGATAACAGAAGACTTATTTAAATGGAGAGAAAAACATGTTTCTGAGGTCATTAATTCAGAAAAGTTAATTCAATTCTGATTGCTTAGAAATAAAACATTTTGTTACAAAGTTCAAATGAAACAATACAAAAATGACAAAATTGTCACTTTATACTAACATTTCATTATATTATCAGCTTCTTCAGAGTAGTAGTAGTAGATGCATGCCACATATGTATGCAGTGTACACACATGTATTAAGCTTCACAAATTTAATTTCGTGTGTTCTAGTACACGTATGTATGCTGCATACTCTAAAGATAATACAGTGATACGTTAGTAGAAAACCACATCTGCATAAGAATTCCATTTTGGCTACTTTGTCTGATCTTGTACCTATTTCAGTTCAAAACGTGTGTTATACTAAATGTAATACTATTTTAAAAGAAAAGTGATCATAGAGGATTATTCTATCATGTTTGATGCATTGAATGGACATTTTTCTGTATTAATAAATAATTTCAAAGAGAAGTTGAAAAAAAAAAAAAAAGCAATCAAACTATTAAATTCATAGAAATTAAAAAAAAAAAAAAAGGAGAGGGGGGAGGGATTGTCCGCTTCTTTACAATCACATTGACAATCACACCACCAAGTAACTTTTCCTTTTTTAAATTTTACTTCATTACATGATAAGATTACAAATTTCCAGCTGTGTTGATTGCATCTGTATTAGACTGGCAGAAAGAAAAAAAATTAGACCAGTGGTTCCTAATGTTAGGTCTGCACCCCACATCGAGTGGGGGCAACTGAGAAGGTCTAGGTCCAAATTTTTTAGATTTATTTTGGGGAGGATTTTTCAATATTCTAATATAAATTTTTCTTTATTACCCGTGAATTCTCTTCTATTATATTTTTTATTATTTTAATATCACCTAATTAAAAAAAAAAATTTTTGTTACTAATTTCTTGCTCAGAACTTTAATAGCTTTTTGTTTATTCACTTTTCTTTTCCATTGACACCATGTTCTTTTGAAGCTTGTTTAAACCAGGGTATTAGTGGTTGAAGCCTCTTCAGCTGAAAGGGAATTCATTTTTTTAATGATAAGAATTATATATCACCACATGAGAAGGGCATTAGGATTTTAGAGGGAATCAGCCTGGCAAAAATTTTTTTTTTTTTTTTCGCAGATTGTTAAAACTAAATATTTCCCAAATTCCATAATTATTAAATAACTTATTGAAACTTCTCATTTCAAAAATTAGAAAAACCCTGTAAATTAAGTTCACAAAGCATCTAAACGTCTTAATAGTAAGCATCGTTAGGCAGACGATATGATTGAAATCCATAATGTTATCATGTATTAAGTAAAGTTTAAAATAAACTACTTGTTATTGAAAGGCACCGAGTCTCAGAATTTATGATCATTGGAGTAGCGATACAAAAAATTGAATTATTTAAAATATCAGGTGCTTCTTATTTTCATGATTCTGTGAGTGTAAAGAAATGACTTCAAAATGGTGGTTAATTATGTGGTGAACGCTGGTGATCATCAACCGACTGACTTCGTACTCTTGGCAGACATTCGGGCGACAAATAGATTTTGTCGGTCAGGGATGTGAGGCTGGCAAAGTTTGTGTGACGCCGTAAACTGCCATTGGTACAGATAAAAGAATTTGCTATCGTCTTGATGGGAGCTGATTGCCTTCGACACGAAGGAGAAGTATTATATGATGAAGAGTGTTGTAACCGCCGGTACTGGTGATGATTATGGTCTTCTTCAGCGGGTGTGGACGGTACACTACATTGTTGGAAGGATTCATGGTAACTTTGAGAGCGAGCATATTGATGATGATTGGAAGAGATAGGCGATGAAGCCTCCATAGACTCCTGCAAACTCTTACTCCTGGAGGGGAAAAAAAAACAAAACTTTAATGCTTAGATCCACAAATTTAATTACATATTAAAATTGAAGTTGTCAGTCTCATAACCCTTGTAGAACGAAAAAAAAAAAAGTTGTTCATATATATATATATATATATATGATGTGTGTGTTATTAGTATCATAAAAAATGTTAACAAATGAATAATTTAATTTAAAATACAATTTCATTCACTTAGAAGATTCTATGACACCAATGGTAATTGTTCTGTTTAGCCTAGAATAAGTCCCTTAGAGTTATCTCCCTTTCCCGGGCCCCCATTCGTTAGGGACTTTTTTATCTCGACACCGGCCGGCTAGCAGCTACCGGTGCTCTGTTTCTGAATTCTCGCTGCCGCTATGTAACGGACAAAACCGCATGGTGAAAATTCAATCTCTCTACAGATCCTGACTTTTTGGCCATCTTCGGTAAGAGACATTATCTCTTCTCCTTCCTCAAACAGAATTGAATATCGTGCCCGTTATTTCCTTTGAACATTTCTCTAATTTAAATGAACTTTATTCTCCCTTCTCATCCCATGTGCGTATCTCCTTGTCGATCGCTCGTGACATGTGTACTTCTTAGTATCCTTCACCCTAAAAATACTTCCTATTAACAGTTGTTTAGATTTGTAGACTCCTCGTTCCTGTTTCGTCGTCATTTATTGTATTCACATTTCTGAACAATGTTTTTATTTCTTTTCAGTTTTTTTTTTTACCTTTTCGAGGGACAATAAAACCAGCCATTTAAAATATTCTATGGCTCAGAGTCCTGTTTCTTCGAAAGAAGTTATTGCTAGCTGTCTTGAGGGTTAAAGCCGGCCCTAAGGCAGCACAGTAAAAAAACGAAGATGCCTCCCAATGTTCGGATGCGGTCATAGTAAAAAAACGAAGATGCCTCCCAATGGTCGGATGCAGTCATAGTATAAAAACGAAGATGCCTTCAAAATGGTCGGACTCATGCATGATAGAAACAAACGGTCTCCTAATGACTGGAATACACGTTCTACACCAACCGTCAGAAATACGGTCATTCCATGAAGACAAGCAACAAAAGAATCCATCTGAACTACGGACGCTACTTCAACAACAGTAGTGGCCATACAGTTCGTCCTTTTCCAGCTACTTTTTCAGCTTCAGTCTCACAACCAGTCACCCCTATTTTTATCATTTCGACGATGAATCACAATGTGTCTAACCGGCCATGGCCTCAAGCCTCACGCAACTCTCGCTCCTCGAGGAGGACATCTACGAGTGCTGCTGCTATCGCCCGAGCAAAGGCTGAGGCGGCCAAGACACGTCTAGTCTTTGTTGACAGGGTACTGGAAATAAGGGGGAGGTTGGAGAGATTACAGCTCGAAAGGGAGGCTGCCGTGGCCGAAGCAAAGGTTTTGAGGGAAGCCGCCAACAAGTACAACAAACGGGCTAGCCATAACTACTCAACAAAACTTGGCTATATGCCAGCTGACCTGGCAAGTCAACCCCAATGAGAAACAGCTGGACCGACACTAGCTCGAACTGTACACGCAAGATCCTCCTCCAAGCACGGCGGGGAGGGTGACCTCCTAACAGCAACTGAAGTGGTTTCACAGCGTACACAGGTTTGTGATGGCAACCCCTCAAAAAGTGCTCCAACACACCGAAGAGGAGGACGACAAGGCAGCGCCTCCTATTGAGGATATCGCTTTACTGAGCATCATGGAACTGGGAGCTGAGAAGGATATAAACAACAGTTGGATCGCTCCACTACCTTCCAGATCTACTCCATGCCACCTCCCACAAAAAGGAAAATCCCGGGTGGTCTTTGACTCCAGTACCAAACACGACGGAGCATCCCTGAACAAAGTGCCAATAAGTGGACCCGACCTAAACAACAATCTGGTTGGCGTTATAACCCGTTTCCTCAAAGAAGTCGTTACCGCGAACACTGAAGGGACATTATACCGTTTCCCCGCAAAAGACGAATACAGGAACTTTCTGATATTCCTTTGGTTCATCGACAATGACCCCACCAAAATCATTGTCACAGTAGCGTACATCAAAGTCACCGACAAAGAGGCAAATTGTCAAATCAGCTTTATCACGGGGAAAGTGAAACTTACCCCACGACCCGAACATTTTGTCTCCAGACCGGAGCTTTGTGCTGCCCTCCTGGCGGGCGGACCGATCTCTTCTGAGACGAACTTGCAGGTTCACTCCACTACATCGTACACGCACAATAAGGTAGTCTTAGGGTACATCCAAATCGAAACAAGACGTTTCTACATGTACCTCAGCAATCGTGTGTTGCGTATACGTAGACCTTCTTATCCTAAACAGTTGAAATACGTACACACCAATCAAAACCATGCTCAACTTAGCACCCGCTCTATACCTGCATCTCGTCTCCAGAGAATCCCGTGGCTTGACAGTCATGTATTTCCCTTACCGGGATGCGAGGGCCACCCAGAGACAGTCTGTCTGCAAGTGTCTATATTAACCACATCTTCTTCGAACATATTGCTCGGATCCCTACATTTTGAGAAGCTCTCCACTTGGTCGTCAATAACAAAGACCTCACCCAACTTCATACATATCGCCGACACTTTTCAATATGTTCAAGCCACCGAAGCAGTTCCTCCACTTGTATCTCTCTACAGATTTCCTTCTTTTTCTAAATCTTCTGCCTCACCTGCTAAATTAAGCATCTCTAAGATTACATCTGATACATCTTCACCTCAGGCGACATGTTTTGTTCAGTCAAAAACAAACACCACTTTAAAAAACGAACTACCAGCCAGGTTAGCCTTACTAAGGATGACCACAACTACGAGCACAGCTAAAGACGACAGAATCCAGAGTATTCTTGAGGAGACTGAACAGTATTGTAAATTCGCTGGTGTAGACAGGCCACCGCCCGAACCACCACCAAAACTAGAGGTTAATCCTGCCAATAACCATCAAGATAAACAAGAACAAAAACAATTACTCCTTAGAGGGAATGCATCTTCAGCCATCACGGCTACAGCTGTCAAGAAACCATTCGCCTCCGAATTCACTAAAGAACATAATACGGTCAGCCATCAGACAGTATCTTCAACAACACCAAAGCGAAAGGGCGGCACCACAACCCCTTTTCCAGCCTATCTCCCCAGCTCATTCCATGCAGCACCTGCTCCAGCCTCCCACTCGTTTCAGCTGCTCATGCTCCTTCCATTTCCATTTTTGCAGCAACTACTGAGACCCGTTCTTTGTGTCAAGGACTAGTGCAATTTCATGACGTCGAAGACACCAGGTGAGGAGTGTTCTGTTTAGCCTAGAATAAGTCCCTTAGAGTTATCTCCCTTTCCCGGGCCCCCATTCGTTAGGGACTTTTTTTATCTCAAGCAGCTGCCGGTGCTCTGTTTCTGAATCCTCGCTGCCGCTATGTAACGGACAAAACCGCATGGTGTAAATTTAATCTCTCTACAGATTGACATTTTGGCCATCTTCGGTAAGAGACATTATCTCTTCTCCTTCCTCAAACAGAATTGAATATCGTGCCTGTTATTTCCTTTGAACATTTCTCTAATTTAAATGAACTTTATTCTCCCTTCTCATCCCATGTGCGTATCTCCTTGTCGATCGCTCGTGACATGTGTACTTCTTAGTATCCTTCACCCTAAAAATACTTCCTATTAACAGTTGTTTAGATTTGTAGACTCCTCGTTCCTGTTTCGTCGTAATTTATTGTATTCACATTTCTGAACAATGTTTTTATTTCTTTTCAGTTTTTTTTACCTTTTCGAGGGACAATAAAACCTGACATTAAACTATGCTATGACTCAGAGTCTTGTTTTTCGAAAGGAGTTATTGCTAGCTGTTTTGAGGGTTAAAGCCGGCCCTAAGGCAACATAGTCATAGTGGTGACTGGTGTCCAGCTTTCGAATCGTGCTACGTCTAACCAGACTGATGAGTTAGAGATGACGAAGCAGCTGGATGACTATATATAGATATATATATAAATTATAAATAACTTTGTAAATACTGTCCTGATGTCATATATAATCATTATTCAGAAAAGTATTTATTTATGAAATCAAGGTATTATTAGTTACAGAAGACCCAAATATCCGATAATCTTGTACGTTTCTCCAGAATACAAACACAATTTTATAATCCTTAAACCAGCAATGAAAATACGATTCTCAATGTCCTACCCTAAACTTTTTCACTAGTTCCTTTTCATGCAGTTCTAGTATAAAGATGCGAATCTTGGCATCACTTATTTAAATCTCTATTATATAGTATACCCTCTCTATTGTCACTACTGGTTTAGTGTTCTTTGATTAGGTTAGCATTTAGGAAATGGTAAGAAATTATGCTATTTGGACCATCCATAACTATAAGATCTTTTATACTTAATAAATATAAATATTTGCATCAATCACGAAGTAAATATTTCTTTTTCATGGTGATGTGATCGTACATTGAACTTTTTCTTTTTTTTATAAAATTATAATTTCTTACATATACAAACATTTTTTTAGCATTATCAGTGTAAATTACAATTTGAAGTTAAGAATAATAAATGTAAACATTCTAAATACTTTCTAAAATATAAGTTGCGATCACCAGAGGTGGGAGTGGAGTTGATGATTTTTGAAGGAGCCAGAATCTGACTTTTAAAAAAACGGATTCTAGAGTTGAGAGTCTGATTTTTTTTTCTTTCTTTTCTCTACTTGACGACCACCCCTAGTTGACACACAATAAGAACTTCATAAAACGACTAAAAACCATAAATACCAGAGTTTCAAGATCAGAAATAAAAAGTAAGAAAATTACATTCAATAATTTTTTCATTAGCAAAATCAAATATAAAAAAAACAAACTAGTAAATGCATCCAATCAAGAGGCTTGGTCGGTGAGTTAGTCTGTGTGACGTTTGAAATAGAATTTTGATCGTTAAACGCGGAGATTGAAAGAAATCAATAAAGCCGTGCAGTTTATTAGATGTGTCTACACATCTGCTTGTCTGTCCGTCCGTCCGTCCGTCCATCACACTCGAGTTTAAAATAGCATTTTTACATGCATTTCTGCAAGATCTATCGTCCCGCCATGTTTTAAATAACATTTTTTATTATGAAATGTGCAGATTGAATGGATGTGTATCTTAATACATGTGTATCTTAATACATGTTCTTTAAGAATTTAAAAAAGAATTTTAAAAAAATTGATTTTATCTGAATATACATATTCATTTCATATACATTTTAGTGTTTAAAAACACTAAAATGTATATGAAATGAAATAAATTTCACTCAAATTTTAATTTGCCCTTTTTAACCCCCCCCCCCCCATCCTCCCAATATTAACACATTACAATAAAACAAAAATTACAAAACTATAGTCGTAGACTACGGATCATTAAGCTTGGGAAAAAGGTACAACAGTTAAATTGCCTCTGTGGTACCATTCTTCAAGAATTCTGGAGATAGAACTGACCCTCAGAATTATCGCTCCATCAGTCTACTCCCGCTCTTCGATAAAATCTTTGAATCATTAATCAATTTAGCGATAGTCCGTCACCTCATTAATGCTAAACTTCTTTCTGACCATAAGTATGGATTTAGGCAAGCACAGTCTACTGCGGATATCCTAACGGTCATTTCTGAACGCATATACCATACATTGGACAAGGCAGGTGAAGCTAGGGCGATAGCGCTTGATATATCCAAAGCCTTTGACAAGGTCTGGCATAAAGGGCTTCTCATAAAAATCAAGTCATATGGTATTACTCGACGAATACTTAATATACTTAGATCCTTCCTAACCAAAAGAAAGATCCAGATTGTCTTCGATGGTCGCCCATCTAAACAACATGACATAAATGCAGGTATACCCCAGGGATCGATCCTTGGACCTTTATTGTTCCTGATTTTCATAAAAGACCTCTCTGATGACATTGTGTCTAAGATAGGTATATTTGCTGATAACACCACGCTTTACTCTCATCATGTTGGCAAAACGGATGCACACATATCTGAGGCAATGGGTGAATCCTAAGAAAGTGATCTCCAGTCTAGTGGAATGGGGTCACAAATGGATGATAACATTTAATGCTGCTAAGACAAAGCTCCTTTCGTTCAACAACTACAAGAAACCTCTTCAACCACCGATTGCTATGGCGAATAACACCCTACCTGAGAGTCCAACGCTCAAACTCTTCGACCTAACATTCACAGGTAACATGAATTGGAACAAATACATAGAAGACATTGTCAAAGAAGGTGGGCTCCCTCTACCGTGCTAGAAAACTTCTTACACCTGACAGTATCCTATATCTCTACAAAACCACCATCTGCTCCAGACATGGAGTATTGTTGCCACATCTGGGCTAGTGCACCATCCACTAGTCTCTCCCTCTTAGACAAGATCCAAAAAAGAGTCGCTAATCTAATAGGTTCCTCACTGTCAACCAAGCTCCAGTCCCTATCCCATCACTGCAATGTTGCATCCTTGTACCTGTTTTACAAGTACTATAATGAAATGTACTCCGATGAAATTGCTGCACTCTCGATGTTAATACACTTGACCAACCTGACAATCAGCTAAATCCCATCCATTAACTGTAGAGGTCCCCAGATATCGAAGAGCTTTCTACTCCAATAGCTTCTTTCCTCATGCTGCCGGCCTTAGGAACTCCATCATTGCTCCCTGTTTCCTCCGACTGTACCAACATGTAGAAATTTAAAACTAATGTGAAAAAGCATCTCGCTGCACAGCTCCCAATTTAGGATAACTCCCTCAACTTTCACCCTAATTCTCAGTAGCCCCTTATGTCTACAGTGGCAACTTGCCTTGTTTGGGGTGAACTATGTTATAAAAAAAAAAAACAACATTTGTTCTGATACTACACTTCATCTGTTCTGTCCTCGGTCAGTGAAAGAGAAATCTTTCTAGACTGAGGCAATTTAAATTTTTGTCCCAATCAATCCAGAGTTCTTTTTTTGGGAACTGAATTTTTCCCACATTAAAAACTGATCTTGTACCTAACTCTGCCATCGTGAAAAGAGTCGAGTAGTGGAAAAGTTGCAACAGTTAAAAACATTTGGTTTTAATTGTTTTCCGATGCACAAATAATACAAGAGCTGAATAAACTTCTAATCGAGTAAAAAATTCCCTAATCCAAAACGATGCTGGAAAGCTTCGGCATTAAACTAACACTATTTTTAAAACCCGCTTTTCTTACCTATTCTGAAAATGATTTTGGCAAAAATCAATTGTTTTGTAAATTTCTGATTTGTTGGGTGTCTGGTCTGCTGACTGTTGAAATGCAGGAGGCGTCACGGGAAGAAGTCGATCACCGTCTGAAGGGAAACAAAAATACATTTATATATAAGAAAAAAAAAAAAAATCTGTAAAATAATACACTTATTCATGTTTGTACGTACATTTGTACGGACCTTCAACATCCATTAAAAAAATGAAATCACCAAAGATTAAATGCAAAAAATAATTGAGGAGCTGCTGTTGCTGACTGCCAAAAATTGAGATTTTACCCATTTTAAAATGAATTGTTCCAAAATCGAGCAAGACATCATAAATAGAATTGTTGTCATCAATTTAAAAGTGACATTCTTTGATTTATTTAAAGATTATTTGATTGACAATTATTTTTATGGTAAAAAAAAAGAAGACTATTTTTAAAAGATTTAAATTGTTACAATAAATATCAGTAATACAAATTATCAATCCTTATCACAAACATTCCAAAATTAAAAATATATTTTAATTTTGGGACGTTTGAGATAAGGATTGATAATTTGTATTACTCTGACTACTATTGTCACACCATTTCGTCTAATGTACGATAATGATACCGTATCAGATACTTAGTTGAATTCAAATTATATAATATCCACCAAATATTAATTTATAGTATCACTACTTTCTTAAATAGTATATAATATTGATTTTCCATAGACGAAATCATGTTGATTACTATTTATATTGTGGTTTCTAATTATTGCTTTGAATTATCTGGAGATGTGACCTCTTGCATTTAGTAAAGTGTTCTCTGTATTATGAACCTGTCCAAGAACAGTTATTTCAGCTAGTTTTAAATATTTCGAAAATAATTCTGCATCGCGTGATTTCCCATGATATAAAGATTTAAAAAAAAAACAAAAAAAAAACAAAAAAAACTAGAAACTATGATTTAATTGAATGATTCTAATTTTTTTTTTTTTTAACTTAAAAATTCTAATTTGAATCTTAGTTTTAGCTACTTTATTAGAAAAATATGAGCGATGACTTAATTGAAACCGTCAAGATAATAAAATTTCTAAATATGAAATAGCTTTATTAATAAGTTGCCTCGTGATGGACATTTATTGGCAAGAAAAGTTTCAAAATCTAAATCTATCATTTTATCAGAGAAAATCACATTTCCATTTGACAGTCAACACCAGATGTATCACTTTTATGCAAACACACACACACACACACACACACACACACACACATATATATATATTTTCTTTTTTTCTTATCTTTTAGTTTTTGCTGGAGATGGGGCATCCTACCGGATGCCAGACATTCAGGTTCATCTTTTTGAATTTGAGAATCTTTATGTTGAACACGGGAACCTGTACATAATTTCAAACTCAATGCTTTATTTAATCCACGGGGGTAGATTCTCCTCATTTTGTCAACCATGACCAGATAGAAGTGTTAATTTACGTTATTCTTAGTTATATTGCCTGTAGTAAGGATTGATTCTGCCGTAATCTTGTCAAGATGTGCACTATACAATCAGGTAACATGCAAAACATCCGAGCCTCCCACACCAAAATACAAAAATAACTGCATGAAATGACTAAAAATCCAAGAAGCAATCTACATTAAAAAAACAGTAACCAAACAAGAAACCCAAAACCTAATAATATGCCAACAAAAAACCTCCTGATGATGATCGTAAAGATTGAAAGTGTTAGAGAAGAACTCCCATTACTCGAAATATAATTCGACAAAAAAAAAACAAAAAAAACATGAAAGAAAACTTTAGTTTTCAACCAAACATGCTTTATATATATATATATATATAGATATATATATATATATATATATATATAAAGATGAGTGGTCTCAGCAACAATAACAAGTGCAGGTTCTGCCACACAGAAGTAGAGAGTGTGAGCCACCTGACATCCAGTTGTAAGGTTCTCCTGGGGGATGGCTATCATACAATGCGACACAACGGAGTGTGTAAATATCTTCACTGGACTATTTGTAAAAAATTGAATATCCAGTGTAGCAGCAAGTCCTGGGAGCATATATCAGAAAGAACAGTTGAAATAATTTATACACCATCCACTATGACTATGCAATCCCTACAGCTACATATCTAGAAAATGGAGCTGTTAAACCTGACATCGTAATATGGGACAAAAGGGAGAAAGTAGCAACCCTAGTTGAAGTCAGTGTCCCTAATGATGCAGGATTAAACAGAGCTCAAGGGGAAAAGATTACAAATTACCAAGGTCTTATGTATGACATGAAAAGAAACTAGAATTTTAGGGAAATCTCCATCATACCAGTAATTATAGGAGCAACAGGACTAATGAAAAAGAATTTCAAAAGCTATTTGGCGAGTATACCCGGTGAACCGAGTGCAAGAGAAATACAAACAATTGCATTTAAAGGGACGGTTAGAATCTTAAAAGGATCTCTAAGCCAGAGTGTCTGAAACAGCCGGTGAATGTATGTTATTTACTACGAGTGTACGCCCTCCATAAAAAAAATGACGATAAAAATTTATCCTTCGCCAGTGTTCGCACTAATATTCATATAAAATGTCTTAATCGGTGAAGTTAAATAAAACGTCTCAAACTGGAATGTTAAAAAAAGAAAAAAAAATTGGTATAGAAAGCAGAAAGAAAAAAGTCTCATTGAAATAGATTGAAAGCAAATTTGTCCGACTTACTATTTGCTTTCTGAATAGTTGAAATGGATTTGTTCGGCATTTTTTTTTTTATAACAGGACACACACACACACACACTCTGATCTTTATTATAGAGTGAAGAATGATTGAAATCATTAACATCTAAAGCAAAAGAAATTCTTGGGGAATGTTTCATACTCCCTTGGGGACACCAGAAAACGATATGAATATGAGCTCCCTTACAACAACCTGCTTAGTTTCAAACTCTTGAAGCCTAAAAATAATTAGCAGACATAAAGATGTAATCAGAACAATGAAAAAGAGCGAGATGGTATAAAAACATTTAATTATTTTCGAACAGTAAAATGACAATTTGGCATTAAAAAAAAATAAACAGAAACAAAACAATTTTGAGTTTTAATTTATTTAAAAAAACAAACAAAAAAAACAACCAAATAACAGCTTAGCTCAACTTTATTATAAAAATTTAAATCAGATGAATCCGATTCAATTAGGACAACATATGATATAAAAATTAAGGAGATAAGAGATTCTCATATTGTTAGATAAAAAATAAGGCCGAACAAAATGGAAAGATTGTATTCAGAAAGTGTGCAATAATCGTTTGAGGATTATGCAATTTAGTCAAGTAAGTCAAATAAGACCACATAATCTTGATGAATACAACGGGTCAAAGGGAAATAACTCTTAATGAGAAAATTACGTCTCACGCTATCCAACAATAAGCAGACTTACCCCCCTTGGAAGACAGCTGCGATCTCATTCTTACTATTAGTATTGATTTACTCCTCTCCAGGAGTTAGGTACAAGGCCAGTTTTTATCTTACTCCCACAAGTAAGATGTGACCCAAGGTCGGGTCGGGAAAGTGGGGTTTAAAAATTGCCTGGGCAGCCCCGTCGGCATTCCCCGGTAGGGGCGCTTCAGGCAGTAAGCAATAAACTTACTCCTCCCCAAAGAGGTGAGGCGAAGCCTGGGAGGGTGGACCTCCTAGAACTGCACAGGACAGACCCATAGACCGGCGTAAATCAAGCCCCGAAGGCCAAGACAATACCAGTCTATGGGGTGCAGTATCCATCGGAACAGATATTACACTTTGATCTTGGCTAAAAGGCGAGCATGTAAATATCCACCATGTATAATTCAGAAATGTGTGCCATCTATTCCACAACTACCGTATCCTGTTTTGAACATAAAATATGAATATTCAAGGAGAGTAGAAAGTGAAGCTTGGGTTAACTTTCGGCAGCCTCGTAACTCTCGCTTCCCTCATTTTGTCCTTTAGTCCTCACATTCCATGAGCCATGTTTCTGACAAAGGGGGAAGAATTTGCCATTATCTGAGTCGGAATCTAAAACATCTAACACTTATCGTTGGCTAGTTTTTAGCCTTGAAGTATTTTTTTAGCTCCTTATATCAAATGGCTTTATGCCTTGTCTGGAGCGATTTCCATAAAAAAAATTAAAACAAACACATAAAACCCAAAGAATTCATTTATTTTACTCACATTCTTTAGTGAGGGAAGAAGACTTGTTGTTTCCAAGTCTGGCTTTTTGGGGTGTCAAATCCAGGATTTGTTGTTTGAGCTGCTGAAATTTCTCATCGTGAAAAGAACGTTTCTGGAAAAGAAAAATTTAACTTTTCATTTTTTTCACAAAATCTTACAATTTGTCAAATTGTAGACGTCATAAATAAAAATCATAAATACTAAAGTTTTCAAGTAAGAAATAAATTAAAAAAAAAAAAATTGCAATCAATTTTGCATTCGTGAAATCCACTTAAAAACAAAATTAGAAGTTTTATCTGTCTGTTAAGTTTGAAATGCGAAGATTGAATGAAATTAGTGAAGAGAAGGTGAAATTAATCAAATCAAATTTAGTTGGCAACAAAATAGCAAAGTGCAACAAGCCATGTAAAGAGACAGGTGGAAGTTATTTACATCCACAGTTTGAATGTTTGTCCAAGGCTGCTTTTAACTTGGATATGGTAATCATTGTCACAACCTCCTCTAGCAGGTTGTTCCACGGAGCATTGACATTGACAGAGAATGCTGACTCTTTTTCTATTGAGCCAAAAGCGGAGACCATGATTTTGTGCTTAGGTAAAAAAAACTCCCGTTGGTATTGTACACCAGAATTAAGTCTCCCCGTATCTTCTGATGCTCAAGTGAGAATAGATTTGGAGCCGCTCTTTGTAGGTAAGAATGGAAAGTCCTGTCACCATCCTGGTTTCCAACCGTTGAATACGTTTCATGTGTATGCTATCTTTTTGTAGATAGGGATTTGTTGCTTAAATAGCATACTCAAGAACGGGGACTACCAGAATTATTTATAAGGAACAGAAAATGTCTTCTGTTACGTTGAGAAAGGATCTCCGGATCAAGTAAAGAACCCGCCTGGCTTTGTTTGCCAACTCGATACAATGGTACGTAGTAATTTATTAGATGTCTACTCACATTTCTATGAAAAGATGTCTCTTAACATGTCAGGCGTAAGTTGAAATAAGCATTTTCATCGCTAAAAATGGTCAAATTGAATGACCATATCTTAATATCAGTTTTTGTTTTCAACATTAAATCTAGTTTTAAAAGAAAAACATTATTTGCGTTCAGCCAACCAATATCTTTACCTTAATTTATTCAGTTACTTAAAAAAACAAACAAACAAAAAATAATTGATTTCAGTTCATAAAGAAATTCACATAACATCAATTCTAAACACAAGATTTCAATTTGTAAAGCAACAATAAAAAAAAAAAATAAGGAACAAAATGACAAGAGAAAAAAAAGAAAGAAAAGAAAACTTTCATCTTTTCTCTGGTTTTTCTACAAAGAATTGTTTCTGCCATCACGGATGAGGTGATCTGCCTCTACACAAGCTCAGTGAACTTTTTGCTGTTTTTTTTTTAATTATGCCTCAGCGGATCTCATTATTTTAATAATATGTAAACTTAATTAAAAATTTTTTTTTTTTAAATCTTACAGAATATATAATATAAATATATACAGATCAAATTCTCTTAAATATTTCATCAGATAGATCTAAAAAATGTCCTTGTAAATTAATTTTTTCGACATTATTTTTTAATTCATCCAGTTTATTCTTGAAGTTTTCTGAATTAGAACTATTTTTAACTCAACTAGGCAATTTGTTCAAAGCATATTCCTTTTATTACATCTATAAAAAAAGAAATTACAAAAAAACTAATGTGAGAGATTTAGTTTTTGAAATCTTTCTTGCCAATACATTTCAAGTGCAAAAAACTGAATTCCATATTTAGAAATCCCTTCAATTATTTTGAATTATTCCCAATTCTTCTCACTAGTAAAACATAACAATTCCAACCTATTTTATAACCTTTATTTCGTCTATTGGTTCAGTCATTTTTGGCTGGGCCTTTTTTGTTCCATGGGAACTCCTAGAATTTGTGCACCATCTATTCATGGATCTCTGTAATCTGATCCTGTACAATGGGCAAATGACATTGGGGGGGGGGGGGCTGTATTTTCTCTTCTAAAAATATCTATTATTATTATACCAAAGCTGAGTTAATCAACGTTTGTTTCTATAATTTTTCTGTACATGTTTAAATACTCATTAGTTTGGGGATCGAGTTGTTTAAAAAAAACAAAAACAATTTTAATTGTTTAAGTCTATTACTCTCATTGTATGCTGTTACCCCCCCCCCCTCCCCTATTTTATACAGTATATTGAATCCGTAGCGGGACGGAAAGAGAGCGAGATATAGCAAAGAGAAACACTAACTTTGGATTTTGTCTTTAATTTTAAAACATTTAACTGACTTTGTAATCTCGCTTTTTCCTGATTCAAACAATCTAATCTGTGCTCAATGGGTCACTCAACGTCATATCTTTTCTAGTTTCCTATATAGTCGAGATATTGTTCGTCGATATCATTCTTAAATGGCACCGTCAACATTTTTCTGGAGACAATCATTGCTAGACAAAAAGCTATAATCTACATATTTCTTTCGTAATTATTGTGGCGCTGTTTTCTGACTGAGATAAGCAAGAAATGAAAAAAAATAAATAAATAAATAAATAAATAATCCGACAATAACGATACCTCCTCAGCCAATCTGATAGCAGCATTTGTAAAAACTGAACGCTCTTTGTTGAAATTCTCTTTCTCTTCCATGAACAGCCGTTTTTTGGCTTCAAGTTCTTCGTATTCAAAAATCAGATGAGACTCATGCAAAATAGAATTGCCGGGTTGAGATTCTGGCATGCTTCCTACGGCATCCTGTCAGTGGAAGAGGGAAAGCAAAGAAAGCGGGAAAGAATGACAAGCATTTAGTTTAGGGAAGATTAATGGAATAGAAAAAAAAAGGCAGGAGAAAAACAAGAAGCAAATTTAATAATTTCGAATTTTATTATTAAATCATATTCAAATATTAGAGAAACTATAGTAGTTATTAAATATTGGTAGGGTATAGTGAGTATCATTATATAGCAGGAAAGAGTAAGGGTTATGTTCTCTAATAACTCCCACAAGTATTTACTTATGAAAATCAGACTTAGAATTACGGATGGCTAAAAAAACAAAAAAACTATAATTTTGCTCAATCTATCCTGAACATTAGTGGGGTGCAATGCATGCAAACGACAGACCAGTGTTAGGGAAAATATCTGACTAAATTTGACCACACAGAAAATGAGATACCATTTTGAAAAAAGTAATTTGTTCCATGCTGAGATAGCAAGACACTTGAGATCACACAGAAGTTATAACTACTTCAGCTAATAGACCTCCTGGTCAGTTAGTTTTTATCTCCATTGATTAAACAGCCCATCAAGTGGGCTTGCTGTGTCGCTTACCCCAAATGACAGTAATATCTATATATATTCGAGCAGAAACAGGCAGGAACTTGTTTTGTTTCAGTCCAGCTCAAGGTAGTCAGGATTTTAAGTGGACCGGTCTGTTTTGTATTTGGTTGTAAGGGACTGTTGTTTTGATTGCAAGTCTATCGTTTGGTAGAGAAACCAAATGTCATTTCAAAGCTATCAAAATAAAATCTTTTTACTCGTTTTAAAACTCAAAGTTGTAAATGTTTTTGGAAGAAAAATCCATTTGTTACAGCATTATCCGAGATCACAGGATTGACGACACTATGGACAGTGTGGAAATCAAGCACGGAATTCGACGAAGACAACAAGCGAACGATCACAACCTCTGCAGTGAATGCTCACAAACTAAAGTTCACATTAGCGCAGTCTAATAAATAATTCCTTACAGGCATCTATTTATTAAAATCAGATTTTTTTCTAATTACAATGTACAATTATAGATCTTTCTTTTAAAAATACATTTTTTTTTTCATTTGATGTTACCACATTAAAATTATGAGCTTAAAAAATATTCAATTTGTGGTGTTAAGTCCTAAAAATCATCAGAGTTTGAAAATATGTGTTATTTACTGTGAATGTACACCCTCCACCAAAAAATGACTGATAAAAAAAGTATCCTTCACCAGTGTTCACACTAATATTCATATAAAATGTCTTAATCGGTAAAGTTAAAAAAGAAAACGTCTCAAACTGGATTTAAAAAAAAAAGAAAAAAACAAATTGATATAAAACACAAAATAAAAAAACGTCTCATTATTGAAATAGATTGAAGGCCAATTTGTCCAAGTTCCGATTTGCTTTCTGAATTCTCCTAAATAGCAGTGTTTTTATTTTTTATTCTCTAACTTTTGTTTGGTTTCTCAGTATTATTTGAGTTTAGACCGTTTATAGATTTACCTCATTGATTACATGCAGTAATTTATTTTAATTTTTTATAAATCTATGATTTTATTATTATTATTATTTCATTAAATACACATTGAAGATATTTTTTTTTTCAATGTTTTAAATATTTAAAAAAAATTTAATTATATTTTATTTTGAAAACAAACAAGAACAAGAATTACTAGAATTAACTTATTATACTCGTTTTTTTGTTGCCTTAGGCAACTTAGGAACCAGAGTGGAGATTGAACTTTCTGCAGAATTGCACTTTTATATAAGTTTATCCATTACCAGCGGTATCTACCCAGCGTTGCCCGATAGTGTTTGTATTAAAAAAAAAAATTGCCGATTTTTTTCCCCATAATATTTTTTTTTATTTCAATCAAAGGAAAGTAATTCTGTATGGACGAATACCAAGTTACACCCCCTTTTTAAAAGATGGCAGCCATTTGAAAATAATTCCGACCTGGACTAAGCATTTTCTGGGCGGAATTAAATAGAATTAAGTTTTATTCTTAACATGCATACTGCAATGATCCACAAAAAAACTTAGGAACAAAAATCAAATATTGATTTTGTAGGAAGAAAGCTATCGATGGCAAAGAAATGATAAAGAGACTGACTTTACTTTATATATTACTAGCAGGGATACAAAGAAATCAATGTTTTTTTCCCAATTTTTCGATATTATGGGTCCAAAAGCGGGAGGATTTAGAAAATGTCAACTTTACGTACATCTGTCGAGTATTTCGGGAGCCTTAGCTGGACATACAAACATATATACATACAAACAGATATTTCCCCGTTATATAATAGAAGACATCATAGATTTACATGTTTGTGACAAATAAATATATCTAACATTAGTAGTAGTTATGTAAAACCCGAATAACCTATAATCTTGTAAGTTTATCAATCTCCCCTGATTATTAACCCAGTCTAATAATGCTTAACCAGCAGTGACAATGGCATATACATATATTCTCAATGCCATATCCTAGTCTTTCACAAATAAATGCTCCTAAGGAGATTTCTTCTAAATTAATCTGTTCATTTATCAAACTCTGACTAGAGATTTCCCACCTGTCCAAATGATTGATATTGGAGTTTTCATTCGAGACTAGTTGTTCTACAGAGACTTGAAACTGTAGTGCATGCTACGATTTCACCTATTGTTGTATATTATCGTAACAAGTAGGATTGTTATATTTTCCGTCTTGAGGGATATGGCTGAAGATGCTCTCGCAATCTTTTTCTTGGGAAGCAGATATGTTCTTGAAGACGGAGGTGACAACGATTTTAACGTTAAATGAATATTTTTATTTAGCAAACTAAACAGTTCCATTTCCTTTAACTAGGAGTTGCTTCCAGCGGGACTATTCTATCTGCCCTGCCCCCATTCTCTGGATGATATGTAATGTTTAAGCTCTTCATTAACAGCCTAGTAACAACTGCTATCTTCAAATATCTCCACCAGCGGGACTATTCTATCTGCCCTGCCCCCATTCTCTGGATGATATGTAATGTTTAAGCTCTTCATTAACAGCCTAGTAACAACTGCTATCTTCAAATATCTCCACCAGCGGGACTATTCTATCTGCCCTGCCCCCATTCTCTGGATGATATGTAATGTTTAAGCTCTTCATTAACAGCCTAGTAACAACTGCTATCTTCAAATATCTCCACCAGCAGGACTATTCTATCTGCCCTGCCCCCATTCTCTGGATGATATGTAATGTTTAAGCTCTTCATTAACAGCCTAGTAACAACTGCTATCTTCAAATATCTCCACCAGCAGGACTATTCTATCTGCCCTGCCCCCATTCTCTGGATGATATGTAATGTTTAAGCTCTTCATTAACAGCCTAGTAACAACTGCTATCTTCAAATATCTCCACCAGCGGAACTATTCTATCTGCCCTGCCCCCATTCTCTGGATGATATGTAATGTTTAAGCTCTTCATTAACAGCCTAGTAACAACTGCTATCTTCAAATATCTCCATCGCACAATCAAACTAACCAATCAGTTATGTACTTTTCCTGGGGAGGGGGGTAGCTGACCAAGTTTATTTCTCGTTAATCACGTGGCACATGAGATATATCTACACTTAAACTCAAAAGCATATTACTGCCAAGTAATATGCAATATAATTGATAGGCCAGAAAGCTGGTCCATCAAGAATATTAGTGCAAAGTAGACTTTGACAGAACTTGAACTTGCCAATCACAGTTTGTGTCAACAACATTTATCACCATTTCCAAACGTTGCATAAAATAAATCAAAGGTGAAGCTAGGGCAGTAGTGCTTGATATATCCAAGGCCTTCGACAAGGTATGGCATAAAGGGCTTCTCCTGAAAATACGCTCATACGGTATTACTGGGCAACTACTTAATATAATTAGATCCTTCCTAAACAAAAGAAAAATCCAGGTTGTCCTCGATGGCCGTTCATCTAAGCAACATGACATAAATGCTGGTGTGCCCCAGGGATCTATTCTTGGACCTTTGTTGTTCCTGATCTATATAAACGATCTCCCTGATGACAGTGTCTGAAATTGGTTTATTTGCTGATGACACCATGCTTTACTCTCGCCATGTTGGCAAAACAGACGCGATCATATCTGAGGCAATGGCTGAATCCTTAGAAAATGACCTCCAGGCTGTAGTGGATTGGGGCCATAAATGGTTGGTGACTTTTAATGCCGCAAAGACAAAGCTCCTTTCCTTCAACAACTACAAGAAGCCTTTCCATCCACCGATTGTCATGGCAAATAACACCCTACCTGAGAGTTCATCATTCAGACTCCTTGGCCTAACCTTCACAGGTAACATGAATTGGAACACATACATTGAAGACATTGCCAAGGCTGCCGCAAAGAAGGTTGGCTCCCTCTACCGTGCTAGTGGACTCCTTACACCTGACATTATCCTGTATCTCTACAAAGCCACCATCTGCCCATGCATGGAGTATTGTTGCCACATCTGGGCTGGTGCATCATCTACTAGTCTCTCCCTCCTTGACAAAGTCCAAAAAAGAGTAGTCAACCTAATAGGTCCCTCACTGTCAGCTAAGCTCCAGCCCCTGTCCCATCGCCGCAATGTGGCATCCTTGTGTTTGTTTTACAAATACTTCAATGGATTATGCTCCGATGAGTTGGCTACTCTGGTGCCCCCTCGACGTAAATTCACTAGACTAACTCGACATTCTACTAAATCTCATTCATTCACTGTGGAGGTCCCCAGATGCCGGAGAGCATTCTACTCAAATAGCTTCTTTCCTCGTGCTGCTGGCCTCTGGAACTCCCTCCCTGCCCCCTGTTTCCCTGACAGTACTGACATGCAGAAATTTAAAACTAATGTAAACAGACATCTCGCTGCTCAGATCCCAATTTAAGCTGAACCACCAATCCTTCTCCCCTTTTCCTTTTTCTCAGTAGCCCCTTACGTTTACAGTGGCGTCCTGCCTTGTTTGGGGTGAATCATGTAAAAAAAAAAAAAAAAAAAAAAAAAAAAAGGGTTAAAGATATAAAATAAACACAAAATTAAACACATTCACGTTCAGAACTAGAACTGTGAAATCAGTAGCTCAAATACTGAACTCCTTAATTTTAAAAAGGTCTGTCCTAAAAAATTTCCCACCAGTAATAATTTATGCTATAAAAAATGGCAGCAAAATATTTATTTGGACGATTATTCATATCTTGTTTATTTTCACAACATTTTGGCCGATGCAATCTCAAACGTTCTTCGGGTGCATCTTTTAGAACTCTGGAATTCATACAGAATTTCGAACTGAATTGTTCTTGTTCTGTCAGCCATGACCTGGTAGAAGAGTTAATGATTATGTTATTCTTAGTTATCACCTGTAGTAAAGATTCGCCCTTCAACCATGAACCCGTGGCACAACGATTAAATGAGTTGATTAACAATCATTTCTAAGTGATTATCTTCCGGAGGTTGAAGATTCAATTCTTACTACAGATGATAATGACTAAGAATAACAATAATTAACACTTCTACGTGGTCATGGCTGATGGAACGAAAACAATCTAACTGTAATTAAATAAAGATTTCAGTTTGAGATTCTTTACAGGGTCCAAAGTTTGAAAAGATGCATAAAGTTACACCGGCCATGTAAAAATAACAACCAAGATGAAAATAGTATTCCGAATGATCCAAATTATTAATCTTCATCTAAAAAATTCCAAAACAAAATGTATATATATGTTTTGAGGTACAAAACTTATAAATACATTTAAAAAGAATACGCGGAAATCTCTCTAAGGCCCTTTCGACTATCATCTCGTCAAGAGAAAATCGATAGTTTTAATTAATAATAACGTCGAAAGAAAGAGCAAAATGGGGAATTGAGTGTGCCAAAATTAACGATAAAGCGATTAAAATTCAATTTAATGATTCCGTTAAAAGTCGATTAAAAGGCACTACGTTAAAGGGGAGAAAAAAAAAAGAAAAAAAAAAATTGGGAAGGAGTTCAAAGTTCCCCAAAGAGATTAAGCGATCTTACAAATTCCTTCTGCCGGCACAAGGAAGGTTTTCTAATAGCAATAGAGACAGATTCCAACATTTTCAAATGGTTCTTGGAATCTGCTCTATGCAAGACCTCAAAACGGTCTATTTTATAGCTACTGGCACATCTAGGGTTTTCAACCAAATGCTGGCCAATAGCAGAGTCCAAAGAATTAGAGGAGGGGTAAAACAAGGACCTACCCTTCCCCGACACATTTTTGATGGAACGTGCTGGTTTATGCGGGTCAGCAAATGCAAGGAAGTGTGCCATATATAGCCAGCATCACATTGGCATTTAAATTGGTATACAATATTACTATAAGTTGTATAGGGCACACTATCCTTGCGAAAGGAAGGAAAAGCAGGTCTAGTAGCATAAACTAATCGTAAGGAAACAGTAGAAACAATTACTAATGCCATCAACAATCTGTTTACCTAGTTTAATACTATTTCCCCCTATCCAAGGTAATTTTAAATAAATGGGGCATTTTACAGGCCCAAATATTTTAGGGGATTTAAAGTCAGTAACCTTTTTATTAATGCAATCATTGATAAGGTCCTCAGGATAACCATTATCAATGAATATATCCCTGATCCTACTAAGTTCACACTCTAATCTACTTGGAGAACAAATCATGAGGGCTCTATGCACCAAAGTGTAAATTAAGCCTACCTTTCTAGACTTAGGCACAAAAGAAGACCAGTTTACATACAGGCCCGTAAAAGTAGGCTTCCTGTAGATGAAGTGAGAAAGTCACCCCTTGAACGTTCAACAAGAACATCCAAGAAGGGAAGACAATTATCCTTCTCACTTTCCATCGTAAACTTTAGAGCCTCATGAATAGAATTTAACTTATGAAAGAAAGCCAGTGCTCCACTCTGTGAAGAAAACATCGCAAAAGTGTCATCCACTATTATTTAAAAAAATTTTTTTTATCCCCTTTAACGTAGTGCCTTTTAATCGACTTAACATAATCACTAAATTGAATTTTAATCGCTTTATCGTTAATTTTGGCACACTCAATTCCCCATTTTGCTCTTTCTTTCGACGTTATTATTAATTAAAGCTATCGATTTTCTCCTGACGAGATGATAGTCGAAAGGGCCTTTTAGAGATTTCCGCGTATTCTTTTTAAATGTATATATATATATATAATATAGATCTTATGTAAACTTAATTACAAACATGATCTTTTATTTACGCTCCAAGTATTCAACATAAACAGTTTGTGTACAGTCGTTTTGTTCACTAAAACCTTCAAACTTGAAAAACACAATTGTAAAACATAATATTGCATGTATGTAATATTTTAAATATCAGATATAAAGATAGATAATATATAAGCGCCATTTTGGTTTATAATAAAAGTATAAATATTACAATATAAAATATTAAACCCAGAATTTCATAACTTATGAATATAAGCATAATATCTATGCTTTACTTAACCTAAGTAACCAACATCACTATAGCTGCTAGCTTAGCGGCAGTGTTATTGCCACTGCGGTTATTTGTATGTTGCAGATGCAGTTTAGCAAAAGTCTATAGAACAGCTTAGACATTATGATTGCCAATGCAATTTACACAAAATAATTTAAAAGTAAAAGCAATAATGATACTGATAATACAAATGATGATAATTATTAGAAAGAAAATTTTGCTTCACCACTATCTTTTTTATGGCTACTACTTTCTACTCTTTACCCCCCACCCCTTCTCGTAATCTTATGTAGCAGGATGGATATATATATATATATATATATAACAATATTAATTTTAAATAAATAATAAAATTATTATTTTATTTTTATTTAAATAAATAAGTACACATAAGTTTTTATTATAGAGGATTATTTATAGCATTTTCATTCTAAAGGGGATGGGTGTGTTTTTCAAGGCCCTTCGAATTCAATGCTTTTTTAATAAACAAAATCTAAAGAATGTATTTGAGTCAACCAATTTTAAAAGGTTTGACTACAACTCTGAAAGCAATAAATTTTTTCTGCCTCAGACTCCAGTCATTGTTTTGGTAGGAGTTAGTATCAAAGCTTTGAGAAAAGATTGATTTTCAATGACATTTTCATATATGTATTAAATAAACATTTCTTACAAAATTTAGGAATCTTTAAAAGTATTTATTTTTAATGCTATTGCAGATTAGGACTCAAGTTAAAATCGACTTGGCATCGTTAGGATTAGCGTTAGCTTGGGTCCTAATCTGTACCAGTACCTTATTTTTTTTTTTTTTACTAATTTACTTAATAGAAAATCTTGAATGTGAATGAATACTAAAAGCAAATGCGTTCATTAAAAATTTATAATTTTCTTTTTTTTTACAGATTTTAAATACAATATTTAATATTGCACCTGAATTACTTTATTTCAGAAATTGGTTTGGCTATTTTGGTGACTAAGTATTTATTCAACAAGCAAGTAAAATTTACTCATATATATATATATATGTATATATATATAAAAAAAAAAAAAATCAAGACAACAAAAAATTATGTACCTATTTACTTGCGGGCAGAATTGATAGCATAAAGTCTGTTTTAAATATGGGGAAAATCCAGCTCCTCAAAAAGGGACACTCTTGATTGGGACAAAAATAAAAAAATTGCCACCAACTGAGGACAGAACAGATACTACACTTTCATCTCAAGCCCAAACTTATTTATGAAAAGCAGAAAGATCAATGTTAGAAATTGTTTGGAAATTAAATAATTCATAATTAGATATTAATTTTAAAATCTAAATCACTTTTGCAGGAAGATGTTTCAAAGATGAAAATTTCGGAAAATATTCTGAATTAGAAAGAACAGATGCCTATGTTGGTGGGTTACATGCATCTCACTCAGAGTAAAGAGATGTTGAAATACTGTGGGTTTCAGATTGTTCATATGACTATGTTGAGTTACATAATGTCCATTTTAGGAGTGCTTATGCAAAGGGGGTAAGAATAAGCGGTGCTTTTTTAGAGACGTGGCAGAGGACGGCGGAAATATGAAACTTTTTTTTTTGGGGGGGGGGGGGGGATTTTTTTTTTATCAAATTTAAAATGAAAAAAAAAACTTAAATAGATTTATTGAAATAAATTAAGCATCAAATAAATGAATAAATAAAAAAAGTTAGGGTTACTCTTATGGACACCTTCCTACATGCCAAATTTGGGCATTGTCACACAAATCCATCGTTTCTAGTTGCATATGGGATAAGTCTCATCTCAGCGCCACTAATGCAGGTCTCGGCACCTGAAATAAATCTGTGTGCTTACAAAAAATCGATTATTTTGCAATTATCTCTAAGTAAAAACAACAAGTTCAAATCGTTTGCATCCATTTTGTGAGAAATCAGATTTGACCCCCCCCCCTCAAAAAAAAGTTTAGATTATCTTCCCCTTTCATATTTCGTCTCGACCACGTCTCTAAAGAAGCACCGAATAAGCAGATAGTGTCAAACATTTGTTGGATGCAACATAATGGTACAAAATTTGGCACTAAAAAGGTTTTGAAAAAACATGTGATAGCAACATGCAAAATCATTGCTATAATTCTTTAATTTAAAAAAAAATCATTAAGTGGAATAGATTAAACTATATCTACTGTTTAATTATACAGTATTGACTAAATAGATGCAATTTATAATTTGCTTGTGCTTTGTCTAAGTTATTTAATCTTGAAAATACTTGTAAACGATTCATTGTAGACAATTGAACATAAGTTATTTTAGCCATAGATGCGGTGTGTAGGTGAGTTCATACCTTTCTCTGATAATATTAGTGTTTTTACGACCATTATAGATCTGATTGGATTTGAACTCAGCATAACTGATTCCAGAGTTTATGATGGTATTTATAAAGCCAATCAAACATCTTTACAATTTGAAGATCAAAAAGGTCAAATATAAACTTTCCTTTGGTTAAAATGAAAGATGAGAATAAAAATTGGAAAAAGAACAAGCGAATCAACTTCGATATATATATATATATATATATATATATAAAAACGAAAATTTCTCTATGGAAATATTAAATTCCTAGAAGAAAATATTCTTACTTGCATCTATAAAAGTCATACAAATGGCTTTTTTGCTCAATTTTTGGAGCACCAGATTTTAACGTTTATTAATTTCCGAATGCTAAACAATCAAAAAGTTTGATTCAATTTGACTCTCCCACTTACTCTTAACACTTGATCCTGCAGTTGAATGATTTCATGACACTCTTCCACTTGTTTCTTCAGTTTGGACAATTGCATTTCAAGGTCACTTTCAGAAACATGGGCCACAACAGGAGATGAAAGCAGAGCCATGGAGACTTCAGATTCTGAAAAGAATTTGGTTCAATAAACTTTACCTGATTGTATTTCTTTAAAATTTTACAAACATTTCACAGTATAGTAAGTTTTCTTTATAAAATAAGATGTGGCAAAAGGCCAAAATTGGGTGTGGTAGGATGGGGGGTCGGCTATAGTCTTCTTGGTCTATTCTCTAAACTAGTTCTACTCAGTCACAAAAAAAAAATATGTACAAATTCATTGGTTGAGGGTGGAGGTACTAAAAGACAACAGAGATTGCTGAAAAATAAAATAGTAAGCATGGTGGTTAGTAGGACCCTCCCAAATTTATCTAGGTATGAGCTGCTCACGGTTTTCCAGGTTTTTTTTAAGAGCCGAAAACAAGCAAGACAATTTCTAAGTGAGGAATAAAAGAAAAAAAAGGAGGGGGGATTATTGGGGGATAAAAAAAGAGTAAAGCTGGATAAAATTCAATGGCGTGGATTGTGTGGTGTTCTCCCAGAAAGGTACCATTTTTTTTGGTGGGGGAGGGGGAAGGACAAAATAAAAATGAGTGGACATCTCGGAGGATGTCTAATACTGAAAAAAAAAGAGGGGGGGGGGACAGGACTCATTTGTACCACTAGCTAAGAGACTTTGCTAACTGGGATGAGGTCTGATAAAACCTCAGGTTGGTGTGCACCATGCCTAGGCAGGAAACAAGTGCTCAAACTTGGTTCGCCCAAACACATAAGCTAGAAGTGTGTATCTACCTCCTTTTAAATAGTGCAGAGTGAAATCTATCACATCTGATTTTGACTTTAAGCTGATGTTTAAAGTGCAAAATCAGATCGTAATCAGAAGGCGATTCCCTCCCACTCCATATGTCTAAGCGTGAGGTCCACACTACTACGGCTAGAATCATGAGAAACACCATTCGTTTTTCCCTGGGCCACAAAGACATCACATTGTACACTACAGATGTTACATCTAAGTGTACCAATTGCTCAGGGACGATGTAAGCCATCACCTTGTTGACATACTTCCAAAACTCATGCAGCTTGTTGCAATTGAAGAAGGTGTGCTCGGCTGTTTCTTCCTCAACATTCACACAGCGCAGGCAAAAGGGGTTTAGGCTAGTTTTAGCTTTGAAGAATAAACTTAAGCTGATACATTTCAGATGTAATACTTATAAATCACACACACACACACTTAGAGAGTTATTCCCGGTTTGTTTACTGTAATAGAATTGTTTATAGAAAACAGTCATTATTTTAATAAAAATATCAGACATGAGAAAAAGAGAAAAAAGGAGGAGGGGGAGAAAAAAGAAAAGGAAAAATGGTAGAAAGGGGGAGAAAAAGTAAAACAAAAATGATTAGAAAAAATATTTAAAAAAAAGAGAAATTTATTTTATAAAATAGTCTGTAAATGAAAGATTTTATTTAACCCATATATAATACCATTTAGAGTCAGAATTGACCTGGAATTAATGTCAACTAACAGGTGACTTTACACTCCCCAAAACTCCCAAATTGGGGTCTCACCACCGGATGCAGTTTTGTGTCATATACAGAACAAATCTGGGATTGGTAACCTGATTTTTCAGTTTTGAGTCATATATTCTTTGGTGGTGGTGTTTTTGGGGTGAGGTGTTGGGATAATTGTCAAGTGCAATGGGCTGTGTGGTATGATTGATGGGAGTTTGCCTTGAGGTCAGCTCCTAAGAAAAGCAGATAGTTGATTAGTTGGCTTAACCATGTGACATAAGAAATTTGAAATTAAGATTTAGTGCTGCTAATATTTTAGTAAAGCTAGAACATAATCTAAAGTCTTGAAAAACATAGATGTTAAAACCTATCATATAACCAGAAATAACTCATAGTTAAGCTGCTCCATTAGTTAAATAAAATCTGATTAACATTGAAGTTAATGTCACATTTTGAAAGAATACCAACATCTTTACCCCCTACCGGGCTCTCATAACAGATAAAATATCACCCATTAAAAAAACGGAGCAAGACAACAATAGGGACCCCAGATCATTAACACAAGACGCGGGACATATTTTGGAAGTCACCGGTTGACCTCGCAATACACGTGGTCTCTATTTACAAAACACTTGTAAATAAATCTTTTATTTTACTAAATGCAGTATATTTCGGATTTTTTTTTTCTTTTAACATGTTAATATTTATTTTAAGGCAGAGAGTCCATAAATAAAACAAATAAAATATTAACATGTTTTCTTTTAAAGCATGTTTTTGTGTCACTATTTACTTGCCTCCCCACGAGGGCAGAAATGGGGGGGGGGTATGAAATATTTATCACCGTACTTAAGTAATCTTTCGTTTTGTAGGGAAAAAAATCAAGCTTCCCAAAAAGGGGCACTCTGGATCTTACCTCAGTTTAGAAGGATTTTTCCATACTACACATTGCTCCTAGCCTGAGGAGGCAAAACGGATGATTACGCAAGTTATTTTAATAAATAAACGAAATATATACGCTTTTTAAAAAATCGGCTGACTTGTAATCTTTCGTTTTGCCTCCCCACGAGGGCGGAGTTAGACTTCAAAAATCAGTTTCTAAACGGAAGCAATTTAAAGTTTATGAAGTTTTTGTCCTTAAAAACTGATTTTTGAAGTAAATAGCGAAGTTTTGTTTTTTAATAACAAATAAGTTATAAAAAGATTTTAAATAAAATTATGTATTTATTAAATCTTATTTCATTTGTTGCTTACAGAAAAAAAGGACAAAAACTTCATAAACTTTAAATTGCTTCCGTTTAGAAACTGATTTTTGAAGTCTAACTCCGCCCTCGTGGGGAGGCAAAACGAAAGATTACAAGTCAGCCGATTTTTTAAAAAGCGTATATATTTCGTTTATTTATTAAAATAACTTGCGTAATCTTCCGTTTTGCCTCCTCGGGCTAGGAGCAAAGTGTAGTATGGAAAAATCCTTCTAAATTGAGGTAAGATCCAGAGAGCCCCTTTTTGGGAAGCTTGATTTTTCCCTACAAAACGAAAGATTACTTAAGTACGGTGATAAATATTTCATACCCCCCCCCCCCCCATTTCTGCCCTCGTGGGGAGGCAAGTAAATAGTGACACAAAAACATGTTTTAAAAGAAAACATGTTAATATTTTATTTGTTTTATTTATGGACTCTCTGCCTTAAAATAAATATTAACATGTTAAAAGAAAAAAAAATTCCGAAATATACTGCATTTAGTAAAATAAATAAAAGATTTATTTACAAGTGTTTTGTAAATAGAGACCACGTGTATTGCGAGGTCAACCGGTGACTTCCAAAATATGTCCCGCGTCTTGTGTTAATGATCTGGGGTCCCTATTGTTGTCTTGGTCCAAAAAAACAATATTATCCATTAAAAAACAAATAAAAACAATAGCCAAAAAAAAAAAAAAAAAATGCCAAACTACACATTAAGAATAATTAAAAAAGATTGTAGCAAAAAAAAAAAAAAAAAAAAAAAAAAAAAAAAAAAAAATAAGTGACAGTTTCTTAGATTTATTTACCTACCAAGAAATTTCTTTGACCATAACAGTAATATATTTTTGGAACAAATTGCCAGATCAGATTAAGAAGAGCAATAGTGTAGAACATTTTAAAATGGAATTAGATAAAGTCAGAAATAATGGTAAAAAAGAGATTAAAGGTGAATTTAGGGAACAATTGGATGAAATATTTAACAGAATTTGTTGTGCATATTGATGTTACGGTAATGCCGAAAGAGACCTAACGAATAGATAAAAAGAATATCTGTAATTTGGGGAGGAGTAATTCTTATGATTATTTAGGATTTTTGGACTGGATTATTCATCTTTGTTGGTGTCATAACAACCAAGATGAGAAAACCAGTCTGAAAATTATAAATTAAACTCCAAAAGAATAAGTTCAATAATAAATAATGAATACGTACAGACAAAGATAAAACAGCTATTTATAGGTATGGACAACAACAACAAAAGAAAAGCTTAAAGTTCAGATGTGGAAATGCTTAGTATGTTATGGAAAAAAAAAAAAGAGGAAAAGGACATCAACTTATATAAGTAGAGATGGGACGTTAAAAGTCTTTAAACTGTGACTGTGTAGTGAAGGCGGTTTGATGGTGGTGCATGATACATCTTAACTCTGCTGACAATGGAGATACAAACGGGGACAGATTTTCATTGATTGACGTGTGGTATGGATTAGTTGAATTGGAATAGAAGGGATTTTTCTGAGAAAAATTAATTTTTACAGAGTTAACATTTGAACAGAAAAAGATGTAAAAAAAATGTGTTCCACAACTGCACGATTATTTAAGAATATTGAGAGAGAGAGTAGTTTGAATGGGGAGGAGCATCATGTCAACACTTGGGTTTTTGCATTAGCAGACATTTCACATTCACATAATTCTTAAGTAAAAAGAATTAATTTCTGCATATTGGCATTAGCATATACTTAGTTTAAAAAGACTTATGAAAACAATTACAATTGTTCAATGTCTGTACAACATCTGTGTGCATCTTTCCATTAAGTTGGGCGGTTATCGTGGATGCCAGGGGTACCCGAATATATTCAGTTGAGAAAACAGAATTAGGATTTAAAGAAGATTGTCAAGATGTGGCAAACGAAAGTGTCCATCACCAAACTTGGTTCTGAACAACAAAAAAACGGTTGGTTATTAGGTTTTACGGCATGCCAACCATCGTTTGATCATTTTACACCAAAACTGTACATATTTTTTATACGTTTGGTTTGTAGATTAATTTGTTTGTAGGCATATATTTTATTAAAAAAAAAAAAATAGTCTGTAAATCATAGTTTTGATTTAACCTATAGATGGGATCCTGACAGGTGCCGCCACTCCGGGTTAGGGTGGACTTTGGAAGTAGTGGTAACTAAAATGTGACTCAACACTTCATATTCTTTTCTTTTTCATCTTGTTTTAGTATTTAAGATGTTACGAGTGTCCTGAACTCTGGAATGGTTAACACCAGAAAACCTCTTTTGTCTGTTCTCCATGCAGTTTGGTTCAAAGCTCCCAAATTTGGCTTGAACCACTGGATGAAATTCTGTGTCATATCCAGACCAGTTGAGGAGGGAGGGGGGGGGTGAGTAGTTGATAGGGAGGTAGAAAAAAAAAGTAAATGCTTAGAAAGATGGATTTCAGGGTGGTGGGTTGAGGTAGATGTTAACACCTTGCCCAAGGGTGTCCGAGGCAATTTAGTATCATGCATGCTCAGAACTAATTCTATTTAACCCATTGATGGAAATGACAAATACTCCTTAGGGCTGATAAATTGGGGCTTCAACACTGAATGCACTTTAAGGTCATATTCAGAACCAGCAAAAATTTTCAGACTAGTTTTCTTTTTTTATGTATTCATTCAATGGTTTTTATCTTTTTGTCTTATTTTATATTAGTTTTTATTTATATTGTTGTGTTCGTATATGTAAACTCCTTTAATTTTATTAACATATTTGTAGTTGCACGTTTTTAATTTTTGGTGGGAGACATCAGAGAAGGGGAAGAAAGCATAGTTAAGGTATTTTTAGAGTGTGTGGTTATAAAAATTTTAATATATTAAAGATATTTCATTTGTGTAGGGATTTTTATTTTTAGGGAACTATTATCAACTCATTTAAAAAAAATATTTGTGAAAGTTATGCTGTAAATTGGTAACAAAAAATGACTACATCATCAAACACATCTCTTGTAGCAGACAGTGTGTGTGATCAGAAAACATGAAGAGTTTTTTTTATTTTTAGTTTTTAAAAAGAGTTTTTATGTACATTTTTAAAAGTGTATATCAAAAATATATCTAAAAAGGATATTAAAAAATGTTTTAAGAATAACAAAAACAAACAAGATGAAACTAAAAACAAGTCAAAGACATTTGAAGAGGAATTTACCATGTAATCCTCTTTTGAGAAGTTGTATCAGGACATGACAGGATTTGTTAAAATTCTTCATAATTATTTCTTTGTTCATTTCAAATGGAAGATAATCAATATCTGTGAAAACAAAAAATAACCAAGTGATGTTAAATTCTTTTGAGAATTGGATATCTAAAGAAAATAGCACTCCGAATTGTTATACTAATTTAGATGCTCAGAGTCGGCTGGAAGAGGAATAACTTCTTGGTGCAGTTTCTTCAGCAGATTTTTCTAAGCTTTTCTTAACATTTTCTTTTGGGGAGGAGGGCACTATTATAAACTTATTTTAAGTGTCCATATTCAAGAATAAATAAAGAAGTTTGGATTTACTCAACGCCAAACCCTGTCCCCAACTACCCCCTAAGGACATTTTTTCCCTAGCCGGCATTTACAACATATGCATGCCTGATGTTTTATATCGGTGAAACGGCCAGAAATATAAAATCCTGCATTTACGAATACAAACAGGACCTCAAACACAACAATCCCACTAACGCTCTAGTCATAGACAGAAACACTTTTACCCACAATTTTGACTTTACAAACTACACTCTCCTCAAGACCGAATATTCTCTCCCACGTCACAAGTGCATCGAAAGCGCTATAATACTTCTCTCATCACCATCTAACATAAACCTCAGACTTGGATCTTATTCCTTAAACAAACATCTGGCAAAAGCCGCACTGAAACAATGCAATATTTCACGCCACTACTTAAATAACTGCGATCACGATTAAAGTAACTTTTTTTTTTTTTACTACATTTCATCCATATTTCCATTTCTTTCCCTTCTTTTTTCTTTCTCCCCTCTTTTCTCATTTTAACGTCTCTGCCAATAACATCCCAATCTGCGTTCTTCTTTTTCCTATGTTTTCACTGTTATCGAATAAATTTAAAATCTTCACTTTTTCTGAAGACGTTCGTTGATCCAAACGAAACTGGTAAAATCTCGTTTCTTGATGATTTATTCCTGTATTTAATTTGTTTTCCGTTTGTCTTTTTCACATACATATATATATATATATAAATGATAATTTATTTCACTTTGACTACAAAATCAATTTTGTAATAAATTATCATTTATAAATTGAAATAAATTATCATTTATATTTATATTTCTGCTCTATATTTTTATTGAGCACTCTCATAAACCTGGTTCAACTCCCCTGGATCTATACCATACTCGGATTGTATATATATATATATATATATATATATATATATATAAGCAAAATAACTACACACCCTCCGAGCAGCAATTAATATTCTAGCCTTCTTTATAGAAAAATGAAACAATTTTCATTTCAATTTTTTTTAATTTGGTGACAAACAACAAAAAGATGATTGTAATGGTGTTATTTGATATATTTTGATGTTGAGGACATTTACTGTATATGAACATACTAACATTGTAAAAAAAAGACAAAATAAAAACAAAAAGGTTATTTTATATGATCTTTTAGATTTTCAAAATCAAGGGATTTAGTTTTGTATAAGCATGAAAATAAATCACTTATTAAAACTGGTGATATAATAAAAGGAATAAACGAAAAAGCGGAACTTCAATTGGTAAAATAAAACAATTATATATTCCTGAGTGATTTAAAATGGTTACTTTGTATATTTCGCTTTTATTATTCAAGACAGAAAAATAATAAAAACTTAAAATTAAAAAAAAAAAAATATGAATATTTATTTTTGTAATTTAAAAAAATTAGGAAGAGTGCTTTTTTTTTAAAAATTCTAAAAAGTATCTGTTTAGTTATTAAAAGAAAAACTTTGTTAGTCATTGTATTCGATGCAGAGTTTATTTTTTAAAGATAAATTATTCCGAGGTCATCTAAGTTGTTGGAGCGTATAAACATGTGTAAACTTAACCAGAAGTTAGTCGAATTTCAAAATAATCATTTTGAATGTTAAACTTTTTCTTATTAAATCACTTTAATTAATATTACTGCTACTAATATTAATATGAACAAAACTATTGCGTATATATCAGAAAATAACAGAACAAAATTAGAAACTGTTTATAAAATTATTATACAAATGAAGCATCTAGATAAGTGTGTTTTTGGAATTTTCCGATATACAGGGTATTTGAAAATATTTTCATGTATAATTGAATTAAATAATCCAAAGGAAAAACTTTTGTATGTATTCATTTAGATATATTTCAGTTGCTAAGACTATAATTAGTTTTCTTTTTTCAATTATCATTTGTAAAAAAAAAAAAAAAAATTTTAAATCTTAATAGGTAGAAAAAGAAAACTTCAGTCGTAGTGTCATTTCATTTCATTTCATTTTTTTCCCGGGCAATGTTGGGTATCTCTATTTATTGAGTGTGCACTCAATCTAAGTTGAAATAAACAAAAAAATTGCAATTTCTTTTATATCATGTCCACCACCACTACATAAAATGTCCTTCTGTTAAACTTCTTCCTATAAAAAGGAGGCAAAACAAAGTCATACTTACTGGATGTGGATCCATTGCTGACAACTTGTTCAAATTCCTCATCTTGTATGACATCCTCTTCAAAGCTGCTAGATTCATCACATAAGCTATCGGCACTTCCAGTCTTTTTGAACTGGAAAATAAATATTTAAAAAAAAAAAAATGCACTGATCTGTTATTACCAACCAATAATCTTATTTAGAATTTTTATCTTGAAAGCGAAGTACTGAGCAGACATCAAAGCTTGCTCCAACAGAAGGCTATTTGGATCTCAGAAGAGTTTAGAATAATAACAATTTTAATGAGTAAAAAATAAAAACTATAAAATATAACTATTACATATAACGGAGTCACTAGATGGGTTCAACGAGACACCAATTATTTTGGTGGATACCAGCTTTATCCACGTGATAGCCTGTGGTAGCTATTACGATGACCAGAGCTGGGTTTACGAAAAGTGCGCTGAACAGAATAGGTTAAGTTTGGAATTTAGTAAAAATGCTCTGTTGTAATTTGAACATGTTTTGACAATATTGTGAGATGTCAGTTGATTTACAAAGTAAACAAAACTCATTTGTGGGTTAGTTTGGGAATGCATGAAAACAAACAATTTGGATAGATACTAGCAGCGAAATTGAAGACGTCAGTAGATTTGGTCACTGGGTAGCGAGGACGTACTGAGTGCTTGACAGCATATCGAGCAGTTAACAGAACAGATACATTGCTACATTAAAATGTAAGAATTATCTCAATAAAAATAAGCTAAAAAAATTAAAGAATTATTAAATATTACTTCAATAAATTAATAAAAAATTATAATGATCAAACTGTATCATAACAAACTTGTAATTGTCAAAATTCAAATAATTGTGTACTTGACAGAAAATATTTAAACAGCAAAGTTTATAAAACTAAAATTAATTCTCTAGAAGTACCAACTGTAATAAAAATGTGTATTTGTAATTCAAAATTACGATTCCAAACTACATTCACTTCTTCACATATATTAGACTAAAATGTATATCTCTTTGTCAAACCACTACTGGAAACTGAAAATCTTAAACTTGATTCCAATTATGAAATGAAAATTAAAAAAAAAAAGAAATTTTTTTAGGGCTTTACATCTTTGGTTTTCTGTCGTAATGAAAAACTAGTTATGAAATTACACAACAGGGCCAACCTTTTAAATAGTAGGCATGAAAGGGTAAGTAACTGCAAACACAGATCTAATTATTCATATATATATATATATGTACAATAAATTGTAATCATTATAAGATAATAGCCGCAGCTAAGAGAAGGTATACCGAGATGACCAGAAAACACGTTGAGTCACAGAAATTAGGAACTTGCGATTTCTGGAAAGTCTATAATAGTGTGGTAAATAATGGGCAATCAACAATTCCCCTGTTATTCAACCACAATGATGTCGTTTTCACGACAACTGATGAGACTGAACTACTTGCCCAGTAATCTCCATTATTAATAGATATTACTATTGAGGAAAACATTATAAATAGATGATAAAATTTGACAATACCAATTATAAATGTATTACAGAATATTAATTTATTAGAAGCTTAAAAATAAAATAAATATGTAAATGTGCAAAAGCAGATTTTGTTTGACAGAGTTTTGAGATTACTATATATACTGTATCATTATATTATGGTTTAAAGGTTTTGATGTTAATATACTAAGGAAAGACAGACATAATCTATTTATATAAGATTCAAAAGTTGATTTCAGTTTCAGTCTGCTGCAAGATGTAACATTTTTGTACTTTTCCCTTATTCCACTTGTTACATTAAAGACCATCTGAAAAGACCCTTTTTTAAGATTAATCGAAAGGATCTTTTAGTTCAATAATTGTTAGGTTTTGGGTTTTTTTTCAACAGTAAAGATGCAGTATTCCAAACCTAGCAGCATAATTTATAGCTTTGCCACTCATGACCAGTGACAAATAAAATGGAACAAGATGACAGAAAATAAAGCTAACCATAGGATGTGTAATCGAATAAATAATTTAATAAACTCATCAGTATACTTGCTCCAAAAATCTTTGCAAGGAAAACATTCTGATATTTACCTGAAACTGACTTTTATAAGACTCAACAATGGAATTCAGGTGATGCTGTATCAAAGCCAGACAATTTCTTAAATCAAGGTTTTCTTGATACATTTCTTTCTGTTTTTCTTCATAGTTTCGTAACATCAATTTGTACAATTCTTCAGGCCTGGAAAGACAAACAAAATTGGAAATGGAGAGAAAGTTAGTTTTTATTTCGCAGGTACATTTTTTATTCCAAACATTTTTGAGGCATTTTTTTTTATAGCCACATTTGCATTTGACCATTTTAAGGCACTGTGAAAATGAATGAAGAATATCAAAATTTTTTTAACGATATGTATAATGTGAAACAAAAACATCATTAATAAAACAACCATTTCATGGTACCCCAGTGTTTTGAAAAGATACGCTTATTTGTAGTTAGAAGATAATGCTTATGATATTGCACAAAGTCAGCGCCATATTTGTTTTGTACAGCGATGAGTTATGAAGATTACTAAGATTTTGAAAGAAGAATTGATATTAAATGTAATATGAATATAACTATTAAGCATAAAGAATACTGTGTTTTGAAAAGATATTTTGTTTTGTAATCAGGTGAAACTCGTGTCTTATAGCGGAAGCAGCTCAGAGAATAATAGTAGAAGTGTAACTCGATTTTTTAATTTAGTGATGATAAAAGTTTGTTAGAAAATGTTTTTATTGAATGAAAATAAAAATTTCTCTTTCTCTCTCTGTATTATACTGTAAAATCGTTTCAAATTATAAAGAAAACAATGTAACATACCATTACTGAATATTTTAATGTTACCAAAGTAGGTTAGAAGTTATTTCTTTGTTTTTGTATGGAAATATGTTTACATATAACCTACACATTAGCTGAATTACATTTGAAGCTCGTCGTTTTGACTATAAAAACTCTGTGCAACACTTATTTAAAGAAATCTATCTTTCTTGTTCGTGTGTCGAAAGAAAATATGAAATTGAAAATGTAAAAACTTCATAAGAGAAAATCAGCAATGAAACAGGGTTTATAGTTATTAAAAATATTTTATGGAAAACTGGGAAATACTTAGTGATCAGCCATCTGCAATTACTGCAGCTTGAATAATTAGAGTAAAACAACAGCTTAAATAGTTGTAAAAGAAAAATTGATATCTATTATTGCAATAGTAACATTTTTTTAAAAATGAATAAGCTAATATTAGCTGAAAAAATTGTTTATTTGTTAGTGAAAATAGATAGAGTGATGAAGAATTTAAAAAACAAAACATTTATTACTGAACTAAGCTGATTTTTGCTTTTAGAGAATTATTGAAAAAATTGTCTTCATTTTATCAATATTCTGGGATGGAATAAATATTCTTTAAAATAAATTGAAGTAAAGTTTTTATTTCAAAGAACAGTGCAAAAATAATAAAAAATGGCTAGTCAGAATTGAATATAGATTTTTCAGATATATTGCTATATGGGTTTAACTTCGATAATCCGACTGACTTAATTTTATATATAAGATATATCCATACATATGTATATAAAGTAGGCCTATGATAAAAATCAACAATAATATACATAAATTGTGATTCACTGTTTTGTTGGTCCTTGGTTAGACACTCAGAAGCATTATATATATATATATATATATATATATAGTAATCCAGGTAGAGTAAAAATCCACAGGGTAGAAATCCAAAGGGAATCAAACCGGGCTTACAAAAGAGTGCTCAATAAAGATATAGAGCTGTATTGTGAATGCTTTTATTCGAACATGTACAAGGTCTGCTACACTGGCATGTCGATGTTATCGATCTACAGCTATTGAGAGCTGACTCCATTCTTCCTGGACTTCACTGACCGGGTCGGATCAAGGAAAAACTTTCTGCCTGATAAGATCTCAGCTCTCGATAGCTGTTGATCGATAACATCGACATGCCAGTGTAGCAGACCTTGTACATGTTCGAATAAAAGCATTCACTATATATATATATATATATATATATATTGTTAAATATAACAGACAACTTATGTCTGGATATCCTTTTAAAGATCCTTTCCATTGTCCGAATCAGAATCTTAGTTTCGGGTGGGAGGGTGGGTGATAGGGGTGGAATTGGCCGATGAATCTACCATAGTTTTCATTTGTGTCCCAAGCACTTTCAGACCCATCCGGGTTCATCTTCAGATAATCAGGTAAAGACCATGTGTTCTTATTATAGATGGTTTTGGCAGGAATTATATAATAAGTACGAAACTATAGTTAGCATTGTAGACATTTTAGTATATTATTGCTGGTATTGAAGTTAATTCTGTTAGTACTATATTCTAATTGTTAGTACTATATTCTAAGATTTTGGTATTTTCTACTAAGAGTTTTCTGAATTCCGATCGGGGGCAGGAATGGTCGTTAGTTAAGTGTTGGGCTATGGTGCTAGTATCCGACAAATGCATGGTTTTTACCTGATTATTCTCATTCTCCTGAAGATGGACCCGGATGGGTCTGAAAGTACTTGGGACACAAATGAAAACTATGGCAGATTCATCGGCCAATGGAAAGTTGCCTTATATTTAACAATACTTGCCTTCAAGAAAAAATGCTGCTATATATATATATATATATTATATATACAGTAAGTTATGAAAATATATTTATGGCAATTAAGCTACACAGAGGCTTCTGCGTTTCATCCCCGTCAGTCAAGAGTGAAATGTTGTATTTAGCCCCATCTGTTCCGACTATTTTTCTTGTTAGTAATATTTATGGAAAAAAAAAAAAAAAAAGAAAAAAAAAAGGAAATAAATAAAATTAAACTTACTTGGACGTTGTTTTCCAGGTGCCTCTTTTGCTGTCTGTTTTAGGTAGAATATTTATTGCTTCATTACCTAAACAAAGAGAAGAAAATGGTGAAATGGCATTTCTTGATATATTAATTTTCTTTCTTTTATTTGGAAATAATATGCAAGTGTAGTTAAAAGGAAAATGCTTAATATTTTGTAAAACAAAACAAAACAGAAAAGAAAAAAATCTTTATATAGTCTATTGTTTTTTTATTTGGCAAATTCTAGAGTTTTTAACCAATGAAATTAGTATTCTTTTGATATTTGGGTTTTAAAACTTCTGAAAGGTGAACATTTGGGGAAAACAGCTACCATTTCATCATCACATGCCTTGTAATAACATTAATAAAAGCAAGAAAAAGATGAAAGATTACCCATCAATTTTTGTGACTTATCCATGAGGACCTGATTCAATTTTTCTTTTAATCGATTGGTTTCTCGTTCTTTTTTCTTCGTTTCATGTTTGTATTGAGACTCCCGATGATTAATCACAGATTGCAACCGCTTCACCTTCAATTGAAAGAGCCAAGATTAGCAACAGTCATGAGTTCAGTACATAAATGATAAATGTTTTACATATATTTTATAGTCCTAGAAAAGGAGAAATTGTAATATTATTTACTGAAATCAATATATTAACTAAAAACATCTGACAGTTTATAAATATTATTAAAATAACTGGGTTCTTTTTATCACATTAATCTTACACAATTACATATATATAATACTAAAACTGTGATAAACCTTGCTTGCACAATGTTTTAGATGGTGGGAGAAAGGATGAATAAGATGAGAAGTGGTGGGAAGAAGGGGAATGGGGAGAAGTAGCAGCAGCATAAAAGGAGAGTAAGATAATGCCAAATAAAGAAGAGAAAAAAATGCCATTAAATTTAAAAAAAAAAAATTATCACATTCATACAAAGATTTAAAATGTAAGAACATAAAATACGAGGTCTCTGGAGATGAAGTACACAAACATATCTATTGATATAAAGTTATTTGTGCGTTTATTTTAATAAAATAGCGGTTACAGAACACCACACAATTGAATAGTGGTTATAAGAGAATACAATATTATTTTGCTATAAGATAAAAACAAAAGACGAAAAAGTCCTAAATTAATGGACTCATTTGTCTATTATATGGCATATCAAACCTTTGGTTTATAAATGCTGAAACAATATTGGTGCTTCTGCTGTTTCACAATGACATGTTAGGCCTCTCTTTAAAAAAATAGCTGAAGAAATGTATAAACTTTATGTACTTACGTGGTAGCTGAAAAGACTACACTAAAAATTACGCAAATTCATGCAGTATTAAATTAAAAATAAAAAACGATTTTATCTATATGTTGCCATTTTTCTTATAGTTTGACTTTTTCCAAAAGTTATCTCCCTTGCCTACTTAGCAAGCTGAAATGTCTAGCGATACGCAATATCGTTTTTTTTCTTCTTTTTCTTATAATTTAATACTGGATGAATTTGCGTAATTTTTTCTGTACAATCTTATTTTCAGCTAACACGCAAGCACATAAAGTTTATACATTTCTTTAAATATTTTTATGTCATTATGAAACAGAAGCACCACAATATTTATTGTAAACGATTCATTGAACACAAGTTGCTATTTTTATCACTAAAGTAGAGTGTTCTTACCTTTTCCTTTTAAATGAAATAAATCTAACTGGGTTTAAACTCTATCATGTTAATCACATAGTCCATGTCAGTATCCATTATACCCCTCACCCCATTAATAAAGACATGTTAAGAGTTGATGAACAAAGAAAATAGTGCAAAGGTTTAAAAAAAAAAAAAAAAAAAAATTACCTCATCTTTTTCAGATTTGAGGGCTGAACAAAGATTTCTATTTTTATTGGCTAAATCCTTTTCTTTTTCTTGTCTGAGTGCAATTTCTCGTTCAAGTCGTTCCACGTCATCTTTGAGTCGAAGCTGTGCAGTTTGCAGTTGATCATAATCACTCATTATGCGTCGAGTTCTGAGATAAAATAATTTTTTTTAAATCAAAGCATAAAGAAAAAAAGTTTTTCTTTGTGTTTGCATTAGAGTTGAACAATTTAACTTAAAATTATATAAAATATTTCTAAAACATGGAGGGTGTGTTTTATTTAAATTCAAACTTAAAGTAGATTCTGGACATCATTGTAGACTAAGCAAGCATGGCATGGCTAAATCTGCCTGTGAAAACCTTTAATGATGATATTCGAGGGAAATAAGTTAAAAAAAAAAAAAAAAGTCAACAGAACACCTACCAGAACGTTAAATCTACACATAATAAAAAAGATACCACTATAATTGCTGCTGATACATCGATTATATTCTAATTAGCATTCAAACTGTCAGGTGTGCAATATCTCTTCCAGTTGATAACAGTATGTATGGCCTTTATAAAAAATGATTTTCTTGATAAAAACCTGACAGGCAACTTTTATAAACATCTGCACATCAGATACCTTTATGAATCCTTTTCAATGCAACATTTTTCTCATCTTCAAACCTTGGGGTGCCTTAGTAGGGAATGAGGAATCCACCCCCACAAAACTTATGATAATCCATATAGTGCATTATTTTCAAGAACAAGAATTGTGGTCGATTTTATGAGTTGGAAGACCACACCCCATAGAAATTGTAGAAAACACGCCTAATGTTGAGCAAAGTATTAACCAAAAATATTAGAATCAACTTAATGATGTTCATGAGAACTTTTGGTTGCTTTGTTTTATGGCATATCAACCCATTTCAGGTTATTTAATGTCAAATAGTCATTTTTTGTAAACTTTTTACATTTCTTCAAGTATTTATAGATCAATTTGCTTTGTAGGTCTAAATCTTTTAAATTAAGTCTCTAAACAATAGATTTTATTTAACCCATAGACAGGTACTACCATTTGAGAGTCAGAATAAACCTGTGAGTAATGGCAAGTAAGGGTAGACTCAGCCCCGGATATAGTTTAAAGTCATACCGCAAGCCAGGTTGAGGTAGGCAATGTTTGCGTAGTTGATAGGTTTGGGAAGTAGAGTAAGCAAAAAAGGGAGATTAATTTTTTTTTTCTTATGGCATATTAATGTAGAACCATGCTGCCCCTCTCGGCAATCACCAACCCAATGGTGTGTGTCATGGTTTTCTTCTCCATCTCTGGTTCTGGTTCTGGCCGTGTCATCATCTTGGCGATTGCTGAGGGCACAAGCACTGGTTTACAAGTTGAGAAAAACGAAACAACGCAAACTCACAAGAGAAACTCAACACACAGATAAGTTGTACTTTGGGTGTGTGTGTCATACCACCGCGGAAAAGGGCCCTTCAAATGCTAACGTCAACATTTTATTTAAGTTCCTGTATATTAGCTAAGACCTAACTGACATTAAATTGTCTGTCGAGACAATCATCGTCGTCGCTCGTCTCTTCACCTGCTCGTCTACTCAGAGCTGCTCTCGCCAGTTTTTGACTCCAATCTGATAATCTCCTCTCTGAGCAGCCAACTGTCGTAAACTCAAACTATCGCAAACAACTCTGAATTCCAAATGTCCTAACTCGTGACCGGCAATCCCATGTCCGGTCCTTTGTCTTATTCACCGATAAGCCTGAAATGACTTGGCCACTTCTAAAACACCTGGTCAATAGGAACTGACTACTCCCACGCTTGCTTTTGTGAATCATTCTGTTGTCTTTTTACTTATCTTACTTCCAACAGTTCTTCCCCTTTTTGTGAATCATTTCCTCGGCTCTGGAGGGGAGGGACGTCCATAGTATAACATTAAGCCTTTTCCAGATTAATTCCAAATCCTGTCATTTTGGTACTTAAAGTTTATAAAATCTTGACATATTTATTAATACTGTAAATGTATGTTTTCTATTAAATGTATATTATGGATTAGTTTGTTTTTGTAGACACACATTTTGTAAATAAATACATTATTTAAATAAATACATTATTTAAATAAATACATTATTTAAATAAATACATTATTTAAATAAATAGCCTGTAAATAATTGATTCAATTTATATGAGACCCTCACAGATACTACTACCACCACCACTCCGAGTCAGAGTGGACCTGGGAGTAATGGCAACTAAGGAGTGACTCCACCCACCCCAAAGTTCCTAAATTGAGGCCTCACCACCAGATGCACTTTAAGGTCATACTCAGGACCTTGAGAGCTTTTGTCAGAACCTCCTCATAAGCTACACACAGTGCGATTAGCCGAAGAGATCAAACAAATAGATTACCAGCAAAGATCGGATTAAAATAGTAAATTTTCAAGACTTTGGGCACACCGTATATTTTAATTTTGTATAATCATGGCGAATACCTAAAAGAAATTCACTAGTGGCAATTTCAATCTTAATTCTTAAAGTTAAACATTTGTGCGTATAATAAATGAAATATGCTGATGTTTATGTGAAAATATTTCAGTGTTAAAAAGCTTGTTGTTACTGACCGTGCTTCTAAATCTTCCCGAATACGGCCATCTTGTTGATATCTGTCAATCAACTCAGAACAGGCATTCACCAAAGAGACAATCTGGTTTTGTTCTTCCTCGGCCCATGATGATAGACACATGTTTCGAAATACCTGGGAGGAACAAGAAAAAAAAAACAAAAAAATTTTAATCGTTAAAATAATCACAGAAAATTCAAAGTCATTTTCCATTACAACCAGAAAATTTCACTGCATCAATGTTTTTTTTCTTCAAATTATTTAAAAAAAAAAAATAGTATTTTGACAGTTAAATTTAATTATTACAGTATCATTTGGTCATTAAATTATTAGTTGAACCAAATCGTAATTGTTATAAAACTATTGATAATTTTGTTAAGGTAATGTTGTTTTAATCTATTTATAAAACGATTGAATGTAAGTAGATTCTGGAATTTCAGTCTTAATACCTGCTAAATATTTTCAAGCTAAAAATTACTTTCTATTCAACAGTTTACATGCTTCCAAATTCCTTAAAATTTTTGAAGAGTCAAAGCAATTCTATTTTGTTTTCCAACTATTAAAAGATTGAAAAGACTAACTTGTTTAAAAAAACGAAATGCATTATTTCTTAATAAGATTTGTAAAATTTCTTTTTATTTTATGCTATTGTATTTTTAATTTCAATTAATATTTGATTAATAGTAAATAAAAATACAATAATTCAATGTGTAATTATCAAAGTCACATTGATGCAAGACACACCTGCACACGTGTGAAGTTACCTCAACACTGCACACATGTGAAGTTACCTCAAAACTGCACACATGTGAAGTTACCTCAACACTGCACACATGTGAAGTTACCTCAACACTGCACACATGTGAAGTTACCTCAACACTGCACACATGTGAAGTTACCTCAACACTTTAATACAAAGATGAATTTTATATGGGAACTGTTGGTTAAAATTTTGCATTTAAATTTTTTTTAATATCTTTTTTAATGTCTATTTAATACATATAAAATATTAAAAACTAACTTATTTTTATAAACCTGTCTTTCATTACCTTTTATTATCCAAGAGGCTATACAACATTCCAACGCAACATATATATTATCAGTATCTTAAAAAGATAAATGAATACAAATTCGTTTATAAACAATATTACTTCCACTCATAGTAGCAGACTAGGCCGCCCTGAGGATAAAGAATCAGACACAAGTGATCATGGTTAGTAGTGGTGGGCATCGGGGTTTTGAATTTCGGGGTTAGTACAATTGCTGTATCTAGCCACACTGAGGAGTTGTGAAATGATGAAACAACTGTATGTGGGTGACATTATATATATATATATATATATATATATTTAAATGAATAAATGAAAAAGTTGAGCCCATTTCTCGCACGAATGGTAAAGTCAAAACGCCATATTTCAAGTTAATTCAGCTTATTCAATAGACGCACCATCTTTTTTATATACGGTTTATGTATATGCGATATCAGAGTCGCAAGGTTAATTTATTTATTAGTTTTGAAAAAGTTAATTTTATTAATTAACTATTATTTGTTATTGTTTTTTTTTAACTCAATGATTGTTTTGATTTTAATATAGCAAATAGCTCCGTTTCGCAATATTGTTTTATTTTCTGGACAAATATTTAGCATCTGTGTTCAAATGTTCCTTTCTATAACTAGCTGGCTCTGCAAACTTCGCTACTTGAAACATATGTATTCAGCCATACCCGACTTTTCAATATCTCCATCTATTACGGCTTTCCGGTGTTCTTCTAGCCTTACTTTTAGTGGGCGACATGTCTTACCTTGTATATTTTCCCATGGGATCGCATACACACAGTTCTTCGATTATTTTTCATTTACCACCACACGACTATAGAACAGAAAGAGAAAACAATTACCTTGTTTAAATAAACTATGTATTCATCAACATTATCTTCTGTACATAATCTGCTGCTATTGGCCAGAAATTGAAAACTGTGGCTGTGTTGGTCCCACTCGGACAAGCGGGAGTTGTTCATTTCATTGAAGAGTTGCATGGAGAAATTGCTACTTCCACGGGTGTCGTCCATCCTGAAATAAGAGGACAAAATAAATGTCAAAAATCAGATTACATTTCAAACATGAACATTTATATCATGTTTTTGTAAACAAAGTATTGGCATATGTTTATTTTTTTAAGGTGAACGATTTTGTAACAGACAGACCCCCCCCCCCCTCCAAATAAAAAACAAACAAATTTAAGCAATAGAATTAGCATATCTTTAAATCCTATATTTATGAACCAATAGCGTGGGCACAACCAAATAAGGCACACCTCAAAATTACGTCGAAAAAACCCCCCAAAAAACTATCACATTTTTGCATAAACAGAGACTCTAAACAGAAAAGGATAAAATTATAAAAATAACAAGTCATATGACTTATTTACAATTACATCGGCAGACTAAAACCTTTTTATCTGCCAAAAGCAAACAAGCTTTGTGGAGCCGGTCATTTTCAGATAAAAACAATTCAAAACAGGCACAAAGTTCAATCAGCCATAGGAGTCACCAAAAGCTGGTCAAAAGAGAGTACGCCAAACACATTCGACCAAGGCCTCCCTCCAGTTATGTAGCTGGGGGAAGGAAAGAATGAAAACTGATATCACTTCCTTACATAGATGCCTTACACACTAACAAAAGAAGGCAAGTGCGCACATGCACACACATTCCTTTTCACCACTAAAACCAAACCAAAAAATTAACTTTTCAAAATTACAAACACAGATAAACAATTCACTCATACACCTGAATTTCATAACTTGTAAATATATAAATATCTTGTGTTTCATTAATTCTGTTTTTACATTCTTTTTCACAGTCTTCTTTATGTTTACTTATTAGTGTGAGTCATGTTACCAAAGAAAAAAGGCCCTCATCTATCTCATCCATACCATGGCTCACACTGCAAAGTATTTGCTGTTAGATTAGCTAGTACTTATGCAGTTTACCAACTGTGTTTTCATCGGCACATTCCGCCAGGTTACGTAAACCGCTGGAAGGTGGCGAAACGCTTAGTCGACGAAATTTGCAGCAGCCGACAATTGGAAGAGCTTAACCAATGAAATTTGCAGCAGCCGACAATTGGAAGAGCTTAACCAATGAAATTCGCAGCAGCTGACAATTGGAAGAGCTTAACCAATGAAATTCGCAGCAGCCGACAATTGGAAAATGCAGTGAAAATATTGCAGAGATCTAATCGACAGCCACCTGCGTGAATTTATATGGAAATAGAAATTCGGAAACAATCCCTTCGTTTCTATATTAGAGCAGATTGCTGAAGTGTACCCTGTCGAACAGCTTCCTTCTATGTCCTCTAACCCTTATTCTACTTTTCCAGCATCTGTGCTTAAGTCCATAGAACATTTGCTAAATGAAACAGTACCTAACCCTAAAAAAAACCCCAAAAACCCACAGTACCCAACCCTAACAAAAAACAAACAGTATACCCAACCCTAACAAAAAACAGTATACTCAACCCTAACAAAAAACAGTATACCCAACCCTAACAAAAAACAGTATACCCAACCCTAACAAAAAACAGTATACCCAACCCTAACAAAAAACAGTATACCCAACCCTAACAAAAAACAGTATACCCAACCCTAACAAAAAACAAAAGAAACAGTATACTTAACCCTAACAAAAAAGAAACAGTATACCCAACCCTAATCAGAAATGACTTTCTAGCTGACAATTTAAAGGCTTTAAAAAAAAAACGCTGATTAAGAACCAGAGATTGAAGCTCAGTTGAGCACCTTCCATGGAAATAACTATAGAGTAGAGAAAGATTAGCAACGTCTCTTCTATGAGAAAGGTATTGCAGGTAAGAGAATAGATCATGTCCCACTAGATTGAGAGTTGATTTTGTACTCTGAGCACTCTTTCTTACCTTGACAGAGTGGCACCTGTATATTTTTATATATTTGTATGACAGGATTCACTCTTAACAGATCATTATGAATTTTGGAACAGCTGCTAGGAATAAGGATGGATAATGTGGGCTACATTTAGTTTAATTCTATTAAAAGGGGACAAAATGGGGGTTGAAGCTGTTTGTGACAATTCAAATACCTCAGATTTCCGTATAATTTTAACAATCGATTAATAAATATTCCCTAAATTTCAGTTTCTTTTAAGTATTTTAAAGAGTTTTTAGGGGGTACAATATGGGCACAATCTTCCATTTGAAAATTCAAATATTTCAGATTTGTATTAAATTTGATCCATAGTCATTAGACACCAATTAAGCAAGATTCATTGAATTTCAATTTCTTATGATCCCTTAAATTTGAGACATTTTCTATAAATCAAAATCATGTAATGGATTTTGATCAAAATTGGAACAAAGATTCTAGAGATAAGGTTTAGTAGAGCTATATCTTGATTTTAATCTTTGTAAACGGAGATTAAAGTGGTGCAAACCTGTTCTGTCCAAGGAATAATTTTACCCGTCCTGGGACGGGTATTCTAATATATATATATATATATATATATATATATATGTAGAATATATTTTACATTTGACCAGTTTCAAAATGCATACACATTTGTAAGTGTGTTCGACATATAGAATCATATAAATGCCTTCAAAGCTAAAAGTCCATTTAACGGAAAAAAACTCAAACGGTTTTCATTGGTTGGTTTTGAAAGTTCAAATACTGACAAGAATATGACCAACCCGATTCATAAGCGCCAGTTTTATTTTCTCTGTTAACGGTTGGTGAAACATTTTGGTTAGCATATTTAATTTTCTACAATAACACTTTCCCTCCTTCCCCAGCATTCTGTTTGGGAACACTTTTTGGTTAGTAACTGCATCAAATTCGCTAGTAACGAAGGATAAACTAGGCCAGAGTCCATAGTCAAAAAAGATGTGGGTGGGTTTAGAATGACTAACGGAGAGAAAAAGTCAACCATCTTTTTTATGTAACAAATAATAATAATACACACACACACACACACACACACACACACACACACACACACACACACACACACACACACACACACACACACACACACACACACACACACACACACACACACATTATGCAAGTGAGTTAAAGACAAATATATTTGTAATATTGATTTAAAGTAGTGGTCCACATGGACCATCGGAGTCCAGTTTTCATTAAAAATAAAGCATTGGCATAATTCCTTTACTTTAAAAAAAAATTATTAATGAAAAATAGAATAAGTTATGGGGGTCTACCAAAAAAAAATTAAAAGGAAAAGAGGGGAAGGGAGACAATGTTTTCTGTATCTTTTATTTCAAGAATAGAGAAAAATAGATCCTAAAAAATGTTGGTAAAAAACTAAAAAAAAAAAAAAAAAACTGATAAAAGTTGAAGGTTTCTTTGAACAATGCTTAAGACAAAGTTTGTACGAATAAAATTTGGTGTCTTTATCTTAATTATTAGCTCTAGTTACCTGGCATTGTCCAAGATGCAAAATTATTTTATTTTTTTACTTTTTATTTGTTTGCACATTTTAAAAACTTATACAGAAAAAGAAATAAAAGTTTAGTTATAAGGGAGACAATGTTAAAAATATTATTCAGAAACATAAGTTATTCCCCTGGCTGAATTTTATTTTTCTGTCATAATTGAAAACCGTTTCCATATTACCAGTTGTCTGAGTGGGACTAAATAATTTTTAAAATAAACTATAGTGAAGCATGTTATTGTAGTGTCAATAACATGGTACAACAATAATTTAAAATTAGCTAGTCAGAATCAAAGTTTGATATGTCAGCTTAAATGCTAGTTAGGTTCAACTTTTAAAATCTCACAAGATAATTTTATGTTAGATGTCAGTAATCTAAACAGTACAAACATTTTCTAAAGAATCCCGATATTCCCAAGATACAGCTTAAGCCCCCCCCCTCATCTATAATCTATAGAATGATATACTTTTTCTTTTAGTTACAGCTTAGACATTTCTGAAGCTTACATTAAAAAAAAAATCATTTATTATTAAAACATGGCTTCTAATAACGATGAACATTCTATTTATTTTTGTTCCTAGCTGAAGCGAGCTGATATGTAGAGAGATTAAATTGAGGTGGGATACCAGTTCAGGGTGATAACATTTTCGGATCTTTGCCTAACCCTATTGGCTCATATGAGATCAGTCCTCAGAAAAAAAACATCCGTTAATGATAACACTTCATTTCTCTAAATCCCCTGGCGTTTGCTACACTCTTGACGATAATTTCTCTCAAGAAAATTAACAGACAAAACATCAGATCTAAAGTTGTACTTGAGATCGGTTTACTTTTTTGAGTTATTGTATGCTGAATACAGTCATAAAAGTTTTTATGTATCAAGTTCTTAATATATTTATTCATGGACCGATTATGTGCATATCTTTAAGTCTCACTCTCCTCCTCCTTATGTTCAGTAACAAATGACAATCATAAAATAAAAATAATAATCAATGCCATAATAACATGCATTTTTGTTTTAACTGAACGAATACATTTATTTACAGACAATGAGTAATATGTGTGTGTGGTTATTTAATGTAAATGCGTGTGCGCGAGAGCAAAATTGTTTATTGCGGTTAGTACAAAAGTGTGTGCGTGTAAAAATAGCTGTTGCTGCCTACTAAGACCTATTAGTTTTGTTTTTACACCCAGACTTAAGGGAATAAAGTTCTCAGAAAAGGGTGAATTTTAGGCGGAAAGTTTCTAAACTATTTTGATGTGGAGTAGTCATGCAGATATTAAATTGTTGTCAATTTTTTTTTTTTTTTTTAGTTATTATAGAGCTCCCTCAGAACTTTCTAGAAACTAAGATTTAGCATACTACACTTTGATTGGTTAAAAAAATGAATAGGCATCTGACTGGGCATGCATACTTATACAACTTGTCATTACCAAGTAAGGATCTCTGTTAGCAGTAATACTAATAGTATTAAAAACAACAATAGTAACAGTAGTGATAATCATCAGATGCAGTTTCATGTCATACCCACAACTGATTCTATTTCACTCAAGAGACTGGACCTGAACAGACACTACCAATCGGGGTTGGAATTAACTAAAACTAAAGAGTGACTCCACTCTTTTCAATTTGAGACTCATCTCTACATGCTGTTTATCCATTGAAGATATATATGTACTAGAGAGACCCGTGTTCCGGCATTGCCTGGGAAAATTAAGGAACTCCTGCTCCCATCCCTGAATCCCATATTAATATTTCTATTCTTATTTTTTCAATTTCTATAATTTTCAATTTATAAATAAAATAACGTAAAATGCTGATGGCCATAATGTCTCTTATATCAGAGATCAGGTTCACATAAAATGAAAATGGTAGAAAAAAAAAAAATGCTAACGATTTTCGTGAAGTGCCGGTCATTTTGATAATTATGGGTTGAATAATTATTTATCTGAAAATATTTTACTATAAGAAAATAAACAGAAACCAAAAAGAAATCATTCTTCAGCAGGCCACCATGTTGATTTATAGAGCAATGAAAATGTAAGCATGTTGGAGATTACATGTAAGAAAAATATGAGATTTATAACTACATTAGCAAATATATGCTCCCTCTGGTCGCATATTTTTGCTAACCTGGGAGGATGGTATCATGGTGAACAAACGTGATATATGACACTGACCCCCAAAGCAGGAGGCAATAATTGAGAGGATGCGATCAAGATGGTAATAATTAGAAATGAACAAAACCAAGAATCTGCTTATAAGATGTAAAAATGCACTTTTTCCAAAAAATTCACCAAAAATATCCTAATTATTGTATTTCGATAAAATTTTCATTATTAGAAATGCTAAGAGATAATATTTCTCTTAAAAAAATTGCACACTCAAAATTTTGAAGGCAACCGTTTTTTGTGGGGTGTTATATTTTTCATCGAACTGTTTAATGCTGCCAAATTTTTTTTTTTAAGCACATGTTTAAATTAATAATTTTGAAAGATAATTCCTTGTAGCTTAATATTTTATTTTTTGAAAAAAAATAAAAACAAAACATCAACTTCTAGTTGAACAGACCCCTGCAAATTAAAAAAAAAAACGTTAATATAAATAAAATATTGCGGATGCAGTAGTAAAAAAAAAACAAAAAACAAAAAAATTGCTGACGCGGTGCTCTGCTCTGCCCACGAACCGAAAACACATTTTTTATCTTTGAAATTATTTTTCTTTGCGTACGTTTACCTAAATCAGACGATGGACTCCCATAGAGTAAAAAAATAAGGGAGATGAAGATTTGCAGTCAGTAACATTAAGTGAATCAAGTTTTTTTTTATTTATTTATTGTGGAAATACTCGAAGCAGTCATGGTCTCAAACTGTATAAGTACCATCAATTTAAAAAAAAAAAAATTAATATTTAAGAAAAAAAATTGAAATTTAGAAGCTGTTTTTTATGAAGTCTGGGTGTGCTTCCATATTTTGTAAGGAAAGGAGGCATGGCTTTGTAACACTCGTAAAATTCAAAAGTTTACTGAGCAGACAAATTTTTGTTCATCCCTAATAATTATATAGAACCCCCCCCCCCCTCAAGACGAGATAATGCCTGGGAGAAATGTATCATGACAAATGAAAATCTACTATACTACCCTCCCCCCAAAAGAGGTGGTAATGCGTGAGGTAATGCATAAGGTACATATACTACACTGCACCTCAAAGGAGGAGGTAATGCCTGGTAGAATGGTATAACAGTTACTACACTACCTCTTCTCAAAAAACAAACAAAAAGGAAGTAACATTTTATTTTAGCCAGATATTACATTTTAACCTCTTGTTTTATGTTGACCATTTTCCTGGGCAGCACCGAGTAGCTCTGTCACTAACATATATTACCAAGTTCGAAGAATGTAGACATAGAATCCACATGACTCAATGTCTCACCTTGCGTCATTCATGTTTGTGGTTTGATGCATGCAAGAAACTGACAGCCACCATATATGCCGTTGATTCTATCTACGCCTTCAAAAAGACGCTATCAATGATGTTGAATACTCTTCGCTTATAAATATAGTAACTAACAATCTTGCTTAGTTGATTGTTTTCACACTGAATGTATTAGATAGACAGAGGGAGGAAGTTGTATTAAACACAAAAGTCTAATAATTCGAAGGCTGCAAGTTCAATCATTGTAATAGAGTATATTTTCATTTTATCTTCAATCGCACTCAAAAATACATTTTAGTATTATGTAGATGGAGTCGAGGCCAAATTCGTTAATAACGGGAGACATGTAAATAAAATGTTGAAAATAATTGTATATGGTTACATAAGAAATTTCATACAAATTTCCAAAAAGCTAATCTCATTTTTTTCTCCATTTTAAGTTTACTGTTTCAGGTAAAAATTAAAAAAACAAAACAATTTTATTGTAGAGGGTTCTGAAGATGTATTTTGTATAGAAAAAAAAAAATTTAATTTAAAAGACTGCTTCATTATTGAAGAGATTAAAACGCCACAAGTTGTTTTGATTTTTTGATTAGTGTTGACTAATTGTTCTAATTAGAAATTGTCACATCGTTAACAACCCATACAGACATATACAATTAACATACCTTTAAACTAAACAAAAAGCGAGAGAGAAGAACAATGAAAATAGAGAGGGCAGACAGAGGGATGGGTGGGGAAGAATCGAAAGTGAAATTAACATAGTACAGTAGACGGGGGGGGGGGGAAGGATGTCAATTTTGTTATTACCTGCCAAAGTCTAGGTTAAAAATCCAGTTAGGAGAGGGAGGGAAGATCAAAGATCTGGTTGGTAATTGGAAAACATGCAATAGAAAACAAATCAAATTTAAGTAGTAAAATAATCAGTTATGCAAAAATCAATGTTTTTTTTAATAAAAATGTTTTTGGTAGTTATTTTAAATCCAACTGATTTCATATGGTTTCTGCATAAATAACTTATGTTGTTTTTTTTTTCATTTTAAAAGACAGTATCAAAAAAATATTGAAGTACTAATACCTTTGACAACTAACACGCACACACTATGATTTTGCAAACCAGTTATATATTAGTGGATACAACTTGAATGAATCCTTTAAAATTTTAAAAGACTGAACACTCATTAATGATGTAAAAGGCTTGTTTCATGTCTTGTCTGCTTGTAATTTACTAACAGAGAAACGGTTTGCAAGATGGTAGTGGAAATGTTATCATTTTTATTATTATTGATCTAGCTACAAAAGATATCCAACACCATTTTCAATTACAGTCAATTCCATAGTTAGTGAAAATATCTATTAAGTCATCCTTTCCCTCATTTGCTGCCCAGTTATACAAAGTAAATATAAACATTTTGCTATCTGCTCAATGTAATTACTTTGAAATAAAATCCATTTCCAATAAATTAACCAAAGTAGCCGTTTTTAATAGGACTGATAATTGTTTTTGTACTGACAGTCATTAAGACCAAATTAAAACATTTCTTATTTTATGTAACAGCAGCTTATAAAATATGGAAACAGTTTGACTTCTAATAATATTGAAATTCATGGCTGCCCTGCTGAGCAAAAACATTTCATATTTGTCCACCATAATTACTTTATACATTTGTTTTCCTATAACAAATAAGTAATGTATGTGTATGCACAGTTATTTATTATTCACTAGGAGTTCTCACATGATCATTCATGAGCAAAAACAAGTGGTGTTCCCTGGAGTCCGAGTGACAGCAAGTCTCCCCGGATTTCCAGTACGCTCTGCTTCTTTTTTTATTTATTTTTTTAAAATTTATTTATTTTATATATCGCTTTACGCTCTCACAACAACCGTTTATCATTAAGTGTTTGCTGATAATAGCTGTTGGCTTTTTTGGAATTTGAGTGCCAATGAGCCTCATCAGGATTCCAGTACTCCCACTCATGTTTTTCCACCCACCCAGATCCTTCATGACCATTTTCTGTGGTACTAATCAACGCTGGTGCCACTGTATTTTTCTTTTGCAGGGGAGGGGAAGGGGTGTCAGATCATAAGATTTTTCTTACATATCTACCTTGGCAGTCTCAGTTCTCTTTAATTCGTGTAATGTTTTTTTCTATATTTTTAGCTGTGGGTTTTCACTATTACCACTCAAGGATAAGCGTTAATGAGATAGAATGATTGTCAGGTGAAAAAAAAAAATCAAGAACACTATGGGAGTACTAAAATTGATCAATGGAATGAACTTACTTTGATTACTTATGGGACAGTTCATGACAAATATTTGAAGACGACTATGTAGTAATCTGCAGGGAAGCAGTTCCATAGTAATGTGTTCCACAGACAGGAAGTCCATGCAAAGAAGCTCTGTCCATGGAAATTCTGCCTGATGCTAGGCAAATGGAGAAAGATAGGAAAGTTGTTTTTCTGTTGTGGTAGAAAAACGAATTCTTGCCGTGAATGTTTTACAAGAAGGTTTATGCAGCATTATTCTATTTTAACTTATGGTTGGTCGATGTGACCTGGTTGGTTTCTACACCCACGGATTTTTAATATTTCAGGGGTGTTTTTCATCAGTGTATTTTTATTATTAACATTGATTGCTCAATAAAAGCAAACTGACCAGTTGTTAAAGTTAAAAATAAAATTTGCCAATTGACCAATATGAGTATATTATCAAATAGAAATATATCTGAAAGAATTTGAAAAAAATCGAGCAACTACAAAATCTTAAAGTTAAACATTTAAAGAAAATCACCCCTACAAGAAATATGTAAGGAGGATGGGGGAAAACTGGCTCTGCTTTATATATAATATTTCATGAAAGCAAAATAAATTTTTTTGAGAATTTGAAAAAAGAAAGCTGTACTGGGTTTAATTTATATACAAAAAATTATAAGCAAATAAATACAATAAGCAGATGGCAATAAATCTTAAGGTAATAATTATTACAAAGTACAAAAATATTTCTTGAATGAATTTTCTGAAAACTTAATGCAACCGTTTTGCATTTTGTAAGACAATTTTCATATCAAATGGATTATGACACGTTGTGACAATTTTCATATCAAATGGATTATGACACGTTGATGTGACAGGGACGAGTGCAGAAATTTACGGTTTCCTTTGGTTTAGGAGCACAAATGAACGTGACTTGCCTTTAAACCTTAATTCAATCCAGAAATGACTTTTTCAGCCATTTTAATCTATAAAAAATGACTGGCATATGTTTATTTTGTGACGGTTCAACACTCAAAGTGAGTTTGAACATTTTAAACTGATGACTTAAAAGTGATTTCTGACTTGAATTAAAATGCCAGTCCAGTATTATGGTTCATTTGTACTCCTCAAAGGAAAACATTAATTTTAGAATGCACCCCTGTCGTATCAAATTGTAATCTGCTTAAAATACTGGATTTAAGTGAATTAGTACCAAATTGTTGAACTATAGTGTAAGTATAATCAAATTAACTAGAAAAACAATGGCAATTTCAAAAACGTTAAAAGGTAGAAATATTATCTATATATTTAAGCAGATTTTGTCTATCACTTATAGGTTACAAAACTACATGGCACTAAATTTGGCATGAAGCATCCTTGACATTTCAAGTGTATCAGGGAGGGGTAGAATTTTATTATTACTACAAATAAAAAAAAAAATAAGTGTAGGCAACTTTTGGAATGGCGAATATCAAATTTGCTTTGTTATTTTGTTTTATTAACTCTTTTTGGGGTAATTTAATGCCAAATCCAGTTATTTTGGTAAAAGATTTTATACTTCAAGTTGTTAATATTTGCAAATATTTAATAGATTCTATTTTGTATACAAATGGTGGGAAAATAAATTTGTTTTATAGGTGTATGTTTTGTAAATAAAGTCTGTAAACGATAGATGGTATGCTGACAGGTACTATCACTCCAGATCAGAGTGAACCTGGGAGAAGTAGTAAGTAAGGAGCAACTCCACACTTCCCAAATCCCCTAAATTAGGATCTCACCATAGATGCAATTTTGTCATACCAAGGTCTGTAGGGAATAGAGAGAGCTTGAGTAGTTGCCAAGGTAAAGAAATAGAGAAGGCACAAATAAAAAAAATAGGTAGAAAGAGCGATGAAAGGTGGTTTTCAGGGAGGAGTAGAAGGTGGACACCTTGCCCAAGGGTGTCAGAGATAGTTTAACATTATGCCCAGGACAAATTCTATTTAACTTGTAGATTGGTCACTGACAGGTACTCCCACTTAATGGAGAAAGAATTACTATTACAAAGAATTTTGACATAACTTCCAAAAGAATCAAGCTATGGAGGCGGTTGACTACTCATTTTAAAGACCTGCAAAAACTCTATAAGAAAAACAAATCTCTGCGCTTTTATTTTATGCCAGCATTACTTTAGGAGACCAAAATGAAGGCTTTTCAAACGGCAGTGGGATATATTACTTTAGGAGACCAAAATGAAGGCTTTTCAAACGGCAGTGGGATATATTACTTTAGGAGACCAAAATGAAGGCTTTTCAAACGGCAGTGGGATATATTACTTTAGGAGACCAAAATGAAGGCTTTTCAAACGGCAGTGGGATATATTACTTTAGGAGACCAAAATGAAGGCTTTTCAAACGGCAGTGGGATATATTTCCAGGCAAAAAAAAAATCTGGTAGTTCATTTACGCATCCATTCAAATGACGATTCTTTCATACATTTAACTTGTTTAGACTCAATATGTTCTGGCACTTTAGGTAATGCATTGGTAAAGATGGCAAATTAAAACAGAAATTACATAAGTAAATGGAGCAGAGAGAGAGAGGGATAAGAAAGTGAGAGAGGCATAAGAAAGTGAGAGAGAGGCATAAGAAAGTGAGAGAGAGGCATAAGAAAGTGAGAGAGAGGCATAAGAAAGTGAGAGAGAGGCATAAGAAAGTGAGAGAGAGGCGTAAGAAAGTGAGAGAGAGGCGTAAGAAAGTGAGAGAGAGGGGTAAGAAAGTGAGAGAGAGGGGTAAGAAAGTGAGAGAGAGGGGTAAGAAAGTGAGAGAGAGGGGTAAGAAAGTGAGAGAGAGGGGTAAGAAAGTGAGAGAGAGGGGTAAGAAAGGTAGAGAGAGAGGGGTAAGAAAGTGAGAGAGAGGGGTAAGAAAGTGAGAGAGAGGGGTAAGAAAGTGAGAGAGAGGGGTAAGAAAGTGAGAGAGAGGGGTAAGAAAGGTAGAGAGAGGGGTAAGAAAGGTAGAGAGAGGGGTAAGAAAGGTAGAGAGAGGGGTAAGAAAGGTAGAGAGAGGGGTAAGAAAGGTAGAGAGAGAGAGAAAGAGAGAGAGAAAGAGAGAGCATTGAGTTATGGCATCGGCTTTACATGACATGTTTGGTAAACTATGAAGCCTTGGTTGTGCAACTAATCTAGAAGGAAACTTTGAAATAACATCTTTCTCTGCTTATCCCAATATTGTTTTCAATCATCCTCGACTTTTCCTTGCCACAGGACTAACAATACCGGTTCAGGTAACGTGTGATTGCTGATTGCACAACCCTTGCTACATTATAGACTCCCTGTGTAGGCAATCTTACAGGGAGTATCCATCATCTAAAGACTGAAAGGAGGCCTTTGTGTACATATATATGTCACATGAAGAACCTGATTCCCTCCAAATTGTTCAATGCTATTACTGTGAACACTAGTATTAATAATGAAACCTTTAACAGTCATAGATAAACCATGAAATCTAATAAAAAGTAAGAAACGTTTTTTTTCGTAACTAATAAGACATTTAGAAAAGAGTAACAAAGGGCTGCTGTGTAGGCACTGAAAAATCGAGCATGTGTTCTTGTAGATAATTGTTACTTGAGTCAACTCTGGGCCAAGAATGAGTACACTAGTAGGGTTGTTTGGCTGAGAATCATTGTAAGCAACTGAAACTCTACAGGCAGTGGAAAGATGATTGCAGAAGACACTTTGAAACATTGAAATATACAGGAATGGTAACAAAATTACCATCAGGAAATGTCAAATCCAAACACAAAGACAAATCTAACCTTCAGGAAATATTTACAAGCACAAATTGGAAACAGCAAAAATAGTAATTGACATAACATTAAAACATTCTGAAGAAGAAAAAGGAAGTGTAACAGTGGTATTTGCTTATTATAATTACAGATAACTAGTGGAACCCGTGAAAATTCCACAGTTGTATCCTTGTAACAGTTTGTGACATTTCTATAGAGACATGCGGCGCAAACAAAGACCCCACAATATTATTGTAACACCTTTGTTAAAGCTGAAACATATTTATCTATCTACTCTGATTAATGTGGTTTCAGAATATATCTGCTTATGGGCATCTATCTCCAAAACCCTTGTAGGAGTTTGTGATATATTTTCATTCTATGGACGTTTGGCACTAACGCAAATCCCACAATATTATTGTACCATATTTGGACAGACAAGTACACTTTAGACCTTAGTCCAAAGGCCAAAAAAGTGTATTTTAGTTAAAAGTTTCATATTCGACATAACAACGATATAAGATGAAATTAAAAATATTACTTTCTTTTTTTTTGCATTGCATTTTCGGTAACCATCATTAAGAAAAAGGGTAGAGGTGATAACGTACGTACGAACATGAAATTGCATTAGTGTATCAAAATCAGTTGCTCTCAAATTATTCTAATAGGGTTTAGTTTTTTTATGATTAACAAATTATAGCGAGTCAATTGTAAAATATATCTTGTAGATGCTCTGAGATTGGTCATTAGTGACACTGCAGATTTGGGGTTTAAAATCATCAGACTGGCTCCACCAGCAACCTAAGCATTTCTCAAAAGAAAAATGCTTCCTCCCAGAAGGGAAGATTATATATGTACTCATCTTTGTATGTATGCCTACATGATAACTTCAGAACTATTGGACAGATTACGAGACTTGAAACAGGGATTTTATGTAACCAGAGCAGTATAGTTGGAGTCAGGGCATATTAATTGCTTTAAGAGTCTAAATTTTGTACATTAAAACAAACAAACAAAAAAATAATTCAGTCTTAAAAACCCGCCATTCTCTTTAAAATCAAAACGTTATGAATAATATATAAATACTAGCAGGACATCATGGAAATTCCACGCTTACTTTCGTCATTTGTAGAATTTATTAAGATTTCTTTTGAGATAATGAAAGGTATGTATGGTTTAATAATATTTAAAAAAAAAAAATGGTCTTTTTCATAAAATAATTGTCAGCTAAATATTCTTTAAATAAAAAAAAACATGTCTCTTTAATTTATTGAATGTTCTAACAATTAAAAAAAAAAAATTCTACCATAAAATAATTGTCAGCTAAATAGTCTTTAAATAAAACAAATGTCACTTTTAAATATATTTAACATTTTAATTAGATGCGTATCAAAATTGCATTAAAATAAAAATGCAATGAGTACATTTTTAAAGCGAGTTAAGTCGACAGAAAGACAATTCGATTTTAAAACAATTCATTTTAAAATGGGTAAAGTTGAATTTTTTTACCTTAGCGATATCAGTTTATTTTCAATTACTTATTTGTTTACATTTCATCTTTGACAATCCCATTTTTTAAAAATGATCATGGAAGTGCAAATGTGAATAAGGCTATTATACATATATATTTATATGTTTGTACCTTCCTTCACTTTGTGTCACACTATCAGTAAAATAACAGCTCCAGCTGGTATTAGTTAAAACTTTTCTATATAAATTTATATGATTTTATATGATTTTATTTTCAAATTGTTAAGCATCAGCAGCACGAAATGATGTCCTATATTTTTATACTGCAGTCTAAATCTGCTTAATTTAAATACACTAGTCAATTTATATATATCAATACTAGCAAAACCTAAAAAAAGTCAATTTATATAAGAGATATACTAGCAAAACCTACCCGCCCTCCGGGCAGCAATTAATTGAGAGGAGGGCGTTAATTTAAAAAAAAAAAAAAATGGTTTCCATAATTTTAACAATAAACTTTGGTAAATTTGTGGATTAACATCTTCAGGTAAATTACCCCACACTCTTTAAAAATGAGATTCTTCTTTTTAGGGTTATTTTAGATTGTTAGGGTAGTTAATGTTTTAAACACTAACCCTAAGTTCGACTGGCATAGTCGTAAAACCACAAACAATCGCCACAAATACCCCCCCCCCCAAAAAAAAATAACGCACAGAATTCATCTCCAATAGCAAAAAAATGTTAAACTGTCATAGAATGGCACGAAAATAGGATTATTTTATGTTAAATTTATATGCTAAACTGATCCCCACTCTAAAATAGTTTTTGTTGTTTGAGATTCTACTTTTTCAGCCGATTACGTGTGAATATCCTGACGGAAAGAGTTCCGTCAGGTTTTTCAGGGTATTCACACGTAATCGGCTGAAAAAGTAGAATCTCATTTTATCGGGTGGGTGTAATATCCAAACTTTCAATATTTTTATTTATACCATAAAAATAAGTTATTTATTTAATTTTCACCGGAAAGGTAAACAACTAAAATCTATTGCTTAAAATTAAAATAAAAAAAGGGACGTATAGTAAAAAAAGTATAAGATTTAAAAAAAAAATTAATACCCCACTACCTCGAAAAAATGACATTCTGCTTTTTTAGGCGTTTACGTGTTAACACTGTAGAAAATGGAAAGAAAAACAAATAGGTTAGAATGTTGCCACATTTCCGGGCCACTGTATTCTTTTAGGGAACTTACTTTTTTTACCACTAACCCTAAGTCCGAGTGGCAAGGTCATAAATCCACACGTAATCTAAAAAAGTAGCAGCCCCTAAAAAAAACAAACAAAAAAAAACCGCAGTGGATGTAACTCGCATAACAAAAAATAATTTAGTTAATTGCTCTAAAACTGGTCCGAAAAATTGAATTTATATACGAAAATTTCCCCCCACTCTAAATTCTGAATACTTTTTTCTTCTTTTCCTCTTTCCATCAAGTTAAAAAAGATAAAATAATGGGGGGGGGGGTGTAGCGGAAAATGTTAATCTACAATCATACCAAAAGACGAAATTTTTTTTTTTGTAATCTTGACAGATCACAGTGCTACTAAACTTTTGTTAAAATTTATAAATTAGGGCATTAACTTAATAAAGTTATTTATTTTTCACGGAAAATGTAAAATCTGCAAAAAGAGGACAGAGAGAGAGAGAGAGAGAGAGAAAGAGAAAGAGAAAGAGAGAGAGAGAGAGCGACAAAACCACACTCTCCCTCTCACACTTTCTCTTCTGCTTCGCTCGTAGCAAGCCACAACCTTCGGTAAGGTCGTCAGCGAGCACATGGAGTTAAAACTTAAGGTGTTTTAGTTATAGTTATTTTTCCAATTTATTTATTAAATAACTTTAATTAATTACTGTTAATATAGACGAAACTATTGTATATAGATAGCAAACATAAGCCAATGCAATTCCAAATTAATAATACTAAACATTAATTATGAATGGTTTAAAAATTATGCTAATTAGGCAGTCAAAAGCCTAATTATCTCTTAATCATTAATCTCCACTATATATATATATATATATATATATATACCGAATATCAATATTGTATATTGTATTATTGATTTAAATAACAGTAACCCGTTTTGATTATAATATAGGAGTGATAAATGAAAAATACTTTAGCATTTATTCATTTAGATATTAGCTATAGAGTTGCCCGTAAGTCTGTACTTTCATCATTTTCTTTTTTTAAAACTATGAAGTTCGTTATTTTACTATTCATTTTTTTGTTTAGGATAAATAAATAAAATAAAATCTAATCATTATTGTATCATTCGGTCATTAATTTGTAAATTGATCCAAAAGTGTTATAAAAATATAGCCAAGTTTGTTAAGGTAATGTTTTAATCTATGTTATCATTGGAAACGGCGTCCAAAACTGTCAATCTTTTAATACATGGGTTTACTTTCGGCAGCTTCATAACTCTCGCTTCCCTTATTTTGTCCTTTAGTTCTTACATTCTATGAGCGATGTTTTTGATAAGGGGGGGGGGAAGAATTGCTATGTTCTAGGTCGGAATCTACCCATCTCACACTTATCGTTGGCTAGTTTTTGACCTTGAAGTAGTATTTTTTAAAGCTCATTACATCAAGTGGCTTCATGCCTTGTCTGGAGCGATTTCCATAAAAAAAAAAATACATGATATTCCGAAAGATCATGTAATAATTCTTTTTTGAAACTATTAACAAACGATGAAAATGGTTGACTTGTTTATGAAGAAACTGCAATGCATCCCAATGAATTGAATTTCGTAATTAAAATAATTCTTTTAAATGAGACATTTAAGAATTCGTTTTATGTTTTGCTATTACATGGGACTTCATGAAAAATGAAGTGTAGATTTACACTTCATTTTTACACATAGGTGTGTAACACACTCCCAAAACATGAAACCTGATAACAAATGAATGTAAACGTTTTTTTTTTTTAAAACTTGTCTTAGTAAAAAGAAAAACGTAAACAACTCATGACTAAAACTAACTATAAATTAAAAATAATTCAGTATATAAATAAATCAAGTTAACTTTTCACACGTGGGGAGACAAGTTAATAGAAAACTAAAAGAAATTTAAGTTCTTCGCTGATAAAGAAATCTTTATGAATTTCGATTCGCTTTGAAATTTAAACAAATCACACCACCTACCGGCAATAAATAAATAAAAGGGCAGCTAACTAATTCTTTGTTTTGGTATAAAAATGGTCTAGTTTGATATCAATTTATGTCTGAGTTGTCAATGATGTTGTGAATGTTAATTGAATCCCCAGTTCATAATTATCTTCAGTTTAATTTCTAAATTCAAGAAAAATATTAATGTCTTTGTTGAGAAAAGTATGTTTTTATTTTGAATAAGTATGTACCCAAGGAATGTAAACACCATTTTGAATTTCTTATTTGTAACGAACGATGACTTTATAAGTTTCTATTACTGAAAATCATTACCATTATTGGGTTGAATACAACCCAATAATAATTTTAAGACATAATTTGCTAGTCAGAATCAAACATCAATTTGGCTGATCCATTGCTATTTAGGTTTGACTTTGAAAATCTGATAAGATAACTTTATATGTTAGATATAGAGCCAAATCATGACTCATACTAGAGTGAATATCACAGCTAATTAACATATTGATTATTTTAAAACTCATTTTAATAAATACATCACCGGCAGTAATGATTTCTAATTCTTTGCTTTTTTTTTAAATAAATAATATAATTTTCCTTGATAAAGCTTAAAGAAAAGCAATAACAAAACTTTCAAGATAATCTAATATATAAAGTAATGTTGGCCGAAATGTGGATCTGTAGATCTATTGTAGATGCGCTCAAAAAAAAAATGTTTTGTTATTAAGACTTGGCTTATTATTTTCAGATTGCTCTTATCACAACAATAATCTATTTGGAATATTGTATAATAGCAAAAATATTTGATCTGGCTTCTTGAAAGTTGCTAGATATAAAATAGAGAGTAGAAGGAATTTGTAACCAACACAAAGACTACATAACTCCAAGAGAATGTTCACACCCGAAACTTTTTACCATTAGATGCTATATATATATATATATATATAGATATATATATAAAGAGAGAAATAGATAGA
>OY744537.1:60806861-60824361 GCA_963556195.1 Sepiola atlantica | reverse complement strand
TATCAATCAACAGCTGTTATAACATCGACATGCCAGTGTCGGTCGCAGATTTTGTACATGTCTGTATAAATAAAAATAATCATATCTATATCTATCTAATATATATATATATATATATATATATATATATATATATATAACAAATGGCATAGTTTAATAAAGCAAAACAAAAATGAAAGTAAAAAGATAAACATTTGGTAGAGAAAACTAATTTAGGAAAATTCGTCATTATGAAATAAATATTGATTGAAAATAGATCTTAGAACCGTTCTTGTGGGGGGTATAGGTGTAAATAACCCCACCACCACCAATAAAGAACACTTCTTGTATTATCTTTTAGGTAGTTGTGCAGTTTACGAACGGGGCTATTTTTTAGATAAGATTTTCAAGTTAAAATCAATTTTTACGGTATGTTTTGTTTATTAAATTGTTAGCTGAAATTACAGAATAGTTACCCCCCCCCCCTATGTATATGGTTTTCTAAATGTTATTTCAACCCGGTTTATAATTAAGTTACGAGATGAAATCAATTATAATGCATTTAGGTTTCTTCATAAACAAGTCAGCCATTTTAATATTTTGTTAATAATTGAAAAAAATATCTCCACAATGCACCTCTAATAAGCCATAACAATTTACATATCTTTATATTTCTAAAGTTAGGTATGTGTATTTATTTATCTATCTATGTACAGGGTAATCTCAAACTAATGAATGGATAATTATGAATTTTGGAATATATATTTTAAAAAAAATATGGTGACTAACATGGGCACATTTCTTTTTTGTAAACTTTACCATTTAGGGGGTGCGCCAACAAAAACTTTTAAAATAAGTTAGATATAAAACATAAAGAAAAGAATTGCTCCACATCAAATTTGGAGTTATATTAAGTAATACATTTTTAAAAGGAGCACATGAGCGTCAATAATATGTGTGTCGTAAAATCCTAAACTTTTTAATTTATTATAAATTATGGAATATGTATTCTAGGAAACAGGGTATGTAGCACGAGCACATAAAAAAAAAAAAAAAAAAAACTATATTATTTAGGGTGTGTTTGTGGGGATTGGGGGAGGGGCACCGAAACTGTACCATACCTCCCCAAAAAAGAAAACACATTAAATATTAAAACTAATGCTATATTTATTGTTTATACCCGTCCTAGAACGGGTATTCTACTAATTATATATAAATAAGCCATCCACAGACAGCTATTTCACTATATCATGGCTGCTCTATGGCTATGGTGAGTTTTGAAGCAAAGTTTTGAAACCTGACTAATTACACACACACACTTGCTAAATATAACTATTTATTTTAGGAATCTTTCATTAAAATACAAATGTTGGATATTTAGAATCTATTTGCTTAAGGAAGAACAAGATTTGATATAAACATAATTCTGAAAAACTAAAATCCAAAGTGTTGAATAAAATATACAAATATAAAAATGTAACAGGTATTTTGTTCATATCAGAAACTGCTTACTCATGTAAGATAAGAAATACAATACAAGCATGTGAACGTAAAGAGAAGTGGGGCAATGGAGAAATAGCAAACACTAGAATTGGTACTAATTACAGACTACTAACAAGTCTCAAAGACTGAGCAGCAGAAGTCATTCTATACCCTCTAAAGTGAAAACCCAGGTGTTAGGTGGGCGTCTATAAATAGAAAGAGGAAACAAATATACCAGAGTTAAATAAACTGATATTAATAGAAAAGTTATTTTTCCATTAATCAATTAGTTGATCATAGATTTTTTTTATTGAAACAAGTAAAAATATTTAAGCCAAATTTTGTTAGGTTTTGGTGAATTATTATCCACTAGGAAAAGAAAAGAAAAAAGATTGAATAAAAAGCAAAACAAATATTCGGCTCTTAGCATTTTTTTTTTTACTTCGATCTTAAGTGTAGATGATTAAAAAATTTTTTAGAAATTCTTTTCAAATTTTCTGACCAAATCTCAATCAAATTTTTCTGCAAAATTCTATTTTGAGCTGACATTAAGCTATGTGCTATGTTTAACTTAGCAATTATATATAAATGTGAGTGTTAAAAAACACCCAAAAAAACAAAGTAAAACATGTGGGGTTCCACCTGTGATCAGTTAGATAATTTAATTAACCATTTTGTTTGATTTGGACAAAAAATAACTGTCAAGTGTATCTTTAGGTAAAATTTGCCAATTTAGGGGAGCATTTTTCAGTCCTCCTAGGAGGCAAACCAGAATATTTCGAGAGGGTGGGGGCACCACGGCTCGTTTCATGTAAATAACTATTAATCCTAACTTTTGGGTGGATTTTAAGTAAAAACTGAGTAAATTTTAGTTTAAAAAAAAAGAAAGAAAAGACACTTTAAGGCATAAGAAGAGACAAGAGTTTTTTTCACTCAAATTTGACTGTCAGTTTTCATGGAGATATAGAAGAAGCTGTTCAGTCTCGAGAGATAATGGATACCCTTTGTAAGGGTGCTTATGCAGGGGGAGTCAATTGTAAAGCAAAGGGTAGCGCAATCTCCAACCACATCTCTCCTGAATCGACACTGCTTGATTCCAGTAGCAGAACGACTGGAAACAATGCTGAAATAAGCAGAGAGCTCTCCCCCACACATCACCTGGTATTTCTAAATGGTTACTCATTTGGTACCAGCCAGAATAAATGTCGCTTAGTTTTGGTGATCTAACGGGAACCGGTGTGTCAACATGATCATGCTGCATCCATAGACAGATAATTTTATTCAAAATCTTGTGAAAAACATATGAACCAATTTTGAGCAACTCAGAAGAATATTTATATGTATCTGTGTTTTGTTAACTTCTTTTAGACTTAGATCTAGAAACATTAAACGAAAATGTCTTGTTATAAGTGATATTATAAAGTACAGGGTGTCAGTAAAATTATGACACAGGATAATTGGCAGTTGTCATTTGATACTATAGACTGCCCTACCCACAACCAATGGGAGAAATTAGTTAGCAAATAAATGACAATATTAAAGCAACATATCTATTGAGTTACACAGACAAAGTGACACCATGGACAGTTACCCATTCATAGCCGGAGGAAGGGTCATGATAGAGAATTCGGAAGGATGAGAAAGAAAGTGAACTTATCATGTTTCCGGTGAAAGTAAGCTGAGAGTAACTGAAAAAAAAAAAATGGACATCTAGGATTTCCAGTCGAGAGTAGATATATTTAGAGGACACTGACCATTTGAGAAGGTTGGCAAAAGAGTTCGACAAGGAATGATTACGACGGACAGATCGTCGACAGAGGCCGAGGGACAAGGGTCGTATGCTGTAGTTAGTCTTAGCCGAGATCCTAAATTTGAGAAATTACAGGTTTAGATCAGATGTAGCGACCAGACTGACACACACACCCATGTTCAACAAGTCACATTTATACTATCTCTATATCCGTGTTGTTCCTTATGTATGCAAATTATGAATTGCGCTTTGTGTTCGGTGACCATCAGCACTAAAGTCTCAACATAGCCAATAAGAAAATGAAGAAAAACCATTGCACGTACGTCTGGGGTAGGCGGTCATAGTTATATAACCATACCAGCCGTGGCATGATTCTGACAGCCTAGGAATGAACTTGAACCATCAGACTCTTTGTTGGAATGAGGTATGGTTAGATTCGATCCTAGGAAAGGGGACCCTCCCAATCATTACCTTCTCCTTTTGGTTGTGGTTTATTGCCGATCATCAGGTGTTCCTACCAAGGAATGTTGACGGGCCTTTTCTCAGCTACTTTTACACCAAACCAGAATGTCCCCACAAGGAACTCTGGTTTTCTCGACCTTCTGGCCTTGTGCCACATCTTTCTGTAGTGGAAACAAGTAAATCTTAGTTGATTTGATGTGTCCAGACTTTGTAGACACCTTGTATATTAAAAAAAAAACCTAGGATTGAATCTACAGCTCATAATCGGTTTAACATCCATTTTACATGTTGGCATGTGTTGAATGGCTTTTAGAAATCCATTTCCAAACTAACCTATCTCTGGCCAGGTCTTTCCCAAGTCCATTCTTATCACTTGCTTCCATCTTTTCCTTAGCCTTCCCCTATGAACTGAACCAGCTACATCAACTGTTCTACATCTACACAAACAAGAATCCTCATCCATTCTTTCAACATGGCCACCATCGAAGTTTTCTGCTCTGCACACATCTCCCTATATTGCCCAGATTTAATCTACCTCTGAGGTCATCAGATCTAAGCCTGTCTTTAAGACTCACATTGCTCATCCATAGTATCATTCTCATATCATTTCACTCCATGCAACACATGTCCTCAACTCTCACTGGCCAGCTAGATTTCATTTTTTTTGTAATAAAGGCAATGTTAAAGCATTACTAACTGCACTAAGAAAACTTTGCGCTTTAATGGAAAAAAAAAAAATGGAAAAAAAAAGGACAATTTTATTGAGCGTCTATCCTATTTACTTAATGGATGAGATTGGCAAAGTTTCATAGGTTTGTAATAGGGTACAAGAAGCAGCATATGTCGATATATAATAATCCTGTCCAGGTTCAGTCATTCTTTGATGCATCAGCCAGAAACATAGGTATAGGCCTCTCCAGGAGAAAGGTGGTGGGATGAGATGGTTAACACGCGCCATAATTGGCCACCATGGGCCACATTCCAAATTAAGTTAATAACCATTGACTCCGTAGGCATTATTACGGCTCATCATACATTTTGTTTTTCTTTTTTAGAAAAGCATATTTCCTTCCCTCAATTGTAAACAACACTCGTTGGCATTATATTATTATGCAAGTAAAGTCAAAACATACTAGCGGACACCATTGAAATTCCACACTGGCTTTCTTCATCTCTATAGACTTTACTGTTAATGATAATATTTCTCTTGAAATAATAAATGTAAGGTTTAATAATATTAAGAAAAATTGTCTCTTGTGTAAAAATAATTGCCATTTTCAGTTAAATATTTTTTTTAAATACATAAAACGAATGTATCTTTTTTAAAACAATAGTCTTTCTTTTTACCGTAATAATAATTGACGGTTAAATATTCTTTATATAAATAAAACAGAATGTCACCATCTTAAACTTGTTTAAAATTATATCAATTAGATGTGTATTAAAATCAAATTAAAATAAAAAGAATGCAAAGAGTAGGTTTGTAAAACTGGTTAAATCGACAGAATTCGGTTTTGGAACAATTGATTTTGAAATGGGTAAAGTCGGATTTTTTCCTTAGTGACACCAGTTAATTTTCAATTATATTTTTTGGGGTGGGTGGGGATTTCAGCTTTGCCTATTGGACTATCTCATTTTTTGAAAAAGGCATGGAAGCTGATACCGTACATACAAACACAAACTTATTAGCTGATTCTTGCCAGTTACCGTACCAGACAAGGTTCACCATAGCATCGTTCTAGCAACTTAAGGTCTGTCTTGAACCATCAGATTCTTTTTTATCAGGATCAGCCATGGTCTGGCTCAGTCCTAAGAGGTTCACCCTGCCAAGCATTACTTCCTCCATCGGAAGGGGAAGGGTATTGCTGGGTACCCGAGGAACCCCTATCGAGGAATGCCGCCACGTCCATTTTGCCTCCCACTCCACCCCCACGTTAAACGGAGTTCATGTCTAACTTTGCTACAGTGGGAAGCAGGTTAAATAATAATGACTATTAGTTTTTTATGCTTCTTTGGGTATTAACCATTTTGATATTCTTAAAGATAGGTCAAGTATTTATTTGGTAATTCATCAAATAAAGATTAATTATTTTCCAGTTCAGTTTATAGAGTTTGAAATCCTCTTTTTGAATTATTAGATGAAGTTCGATGACTTCATTCTGTTGATAGTTCAATCCCATAATGATTTGAAAGCCCAACGTTTATTCTTTACTTCCTTCTGTTCACAATTCTGGATATCAAGTTGCAGTGTTTTCTACAAATCCACAGGAAACATGATCTGAGAACCTACCAACTGTGTTTTACATCAACTGTCTAAACCTTTTGAATTTTTATTTTAGACCATGTATCATGCTATGCCATATGCTCGGGAGGCGGGGGGAAGAGATGCTATGCCCAGCCTGAAATATGTATTTTCAAATATCGGCATTGGCTGTCCTTTATCCTGTTTTGCATATAACGATAACAGTCTAAAAACATATCTATTTATCAAGCTTTACTAAACTGAACATCTGGAATCTTGGGACAGGTTTATAATACTAAGACACCCGTGAGCCCTACATACAAAATACTTTAAAAGAATAAAAAAACTTTGAAAATAGAGCTGACATGACTGAAATAATGAGTCTGGTTGTTTAGTTAGTGGTTATGTTTCACAACATATCAACCCTTTTGAGTCAGTTAATTTCAAAACTAGTCATTTTATGCTTAACTCATAGATCAGCTCAGGTAATATCACTCTAGGTCACAGTGGACCTGAAAATAATAACAACTAAGGGGTGACTCCACACATCTCAAATCAACCAAATCCACGCCTCATCATCGGATGCAAGACTGAATTTATTGGTTCAGAAAATATTTTATTGTGTGGAGTTAACAGGATCTAAAAATAATCAGACGTTGCTCAAATTTGTGGAATCTTTACGTCATCTGGATTTAATTCTAAATATCAAAGATTAAACCAGCACAGAAACATAGTACCTATTTTACATTTCATGAGAATCGACCCAATGATTCTGGAATTATAGTGCAGGAATACATAGATAGCTCTTTTTATTAGATACTATCTGGACCCGGCGTTGTCCGGGAGAAAAATAAAAGAATGAATTAAAATTTGTCAACATCCGAGAGAACGCAAATAGGTCACATCGGACAATGTTTACCCACGAAAAGGATTACTCCCGAGTTGAACAAAAATAGAAATTGACAGTGTAGAAGGATGTCTCCTTCACTAACCGATTATGGAAATGGTTACTTGTTTTGGGTTGGGCTGTTAGCTATTCTCTCGTTCATCATTGAAAGAAAATCCTTTGTAGAATGCATAAATATTTATTTATGTTGGTGGATGTGTCTAACTCTGTCCTCGTGAGTAGTCAAATGTTACTGAAAGTGGACCATGTGTAACGAATGTACATTTTAGTTTAGGCACGTAAAATAAATATACATTGTGTAATAATAATTAAAAAAATGAAATCAATTGTGGGTGCCCATCCACCGGTACCAGTTTTTCCCCAGAATGTTTCTTTTTGATTAGACACCTGCCCCATCTATGATAATGAGAACTTTTAAAATTAAAGAGGCCTAAAAAGCACTATTAAAACCAATCCCCACCCCTGTTATCTTTGCATAGAAATTTCCTTTTTTGTGAGGAAAGAAAAAAAAATGAGTATGCTTCCTGAGCACTACTGAAACACAAATATAATTAAGGAGCCCGGCAGAGCACTAATAAACCATGTGTGTTCGACGAGAAATGATATTCACAATAGTTAAGAAGAAGAAGTCACTGATGTGTGCACAGGAATGATTCAACAAAATGACTACATATTACATTGATTTATTTTCAAATTACTACATAATAACGTTGAATTTAAAAAACTCGAGGTCCCATTTTTCAAAAGTAGACGTTTATTAGTTCCCGGTATTGATGGGAGAGTGGCAGTAGTAAAGTTATAGTGGGAAAAGTTTTTGCTACCCTCTGTATGGAGTATGTTTTTGGGAGAGTCGAAGATGGTGAGCCAAAAGTAATTTTTAGTGTTAGCTGGAGAAAATAATCACAAATTTACTAAAACACGCTCGAGTGAATAAGTGTAATATAGTGGTGAGTTTAGTAGCCTATGATGTATGTGGTTATTTTCCTATTCTTGACAAAGATGCAGAGGAAAATAGTTCTTACTTTATATAGAAGATAACAGTGCTTATTGATTTTGCATATTGATTACCCATAACAATATAAAAGGACACAGTAAACTATATGTGCACTCCATGGACATCCTCTAGCTATATAAAAGTCGGATACTGTTGCCACATCTGGGGAGGTGCCGTTCAGAGAACTGTCTTGTCTTGACAGAGTACAAAATTGACTCCACAGAAGACACATTGCTAGTCCTTCTCTACTCTTATTATTTCCATGGAAGGTGCTCGATTTGAACTTTAATCTCTGGTTCCTTCTTGTATAATATTTACATCAAGAACTCTTCTTTCTACCACAACCGGAAATAAATTTTTCTTCTGTGCGACTAGCGTCAGGCAAAATTTCCATGAACAGAGTTTCCTTCCCAAAACTTCCCATCTGTGGAACAGATTACCACATGATTACCCTGCGGACTACAACATGGCTGTCATAAACTGTAATCAAACTTTGTTCATTCATTCCATTCAACATGTTCAATCCTCTCAATATTCTTCATTAACACTTATCCTCGAGGGGCTTTGAACCTTAATAAACGTGACCCATCAGTAAAAAAAGAAAATAAATAAAATTTTACTTTTCAAAATAAGTGAATTTTTTAATCTTTAACTAGGCTATCTCCTGGATAATAAACATTTATTCTCCTTATCCTATTTCTTTGATCTAACTGCAACTGATCCCGATTAGATAAAAAAAAAAAAAATGGGGGGTGGGGGTGAGGGTGGACGGGAATAGAAAACTCAAAGAGAAAACCCGTTTTGCTTTTAGTTTAGTTTTCCTTAAATGACAGATGTTGAGTTTGAATCTACTATCTTCTTCTATTATATAAATGCCACTTGTCTGTATGTAATGATACTCGTCAAAAACTACTCAAAATTGTTACAAAGTTGATATTTTCTGAAACAGCGTCAACTTGGACGTATAATATTGAAAATTCAGAAAAAAAAATTCATTCTCTGAGGGTCAACTGAGCCGGTTTTTGTGAATTCTACGTTATGTAATAATTTGAAAATCAATGTAATATGTAGTAATTTTGCTGACTCATTCTTGCAAGGCATTCTTAAAATTCAACCGGAAATGACATCAGAGGGTTAACGTGGGGGGGGAGGGAAATCAAAATGAATAGAGATAGGTACCGGGACGGGGATAGGGTACGTATATAGTATGCGCACCGGTGCGGGGATAGGGTACGTATATAGTATGCGCACCGGGGCGGGGATAGGGTACGTATATAGTATGCGCACCGGGGTGGGGATAGGTACGTATATAATATGCGCACCGGACCGGGGATAGGTACGTCTATAGTAGGCGCAGACAGAAGTGGTACTTTTAATAGAAATACATCATACTTTTGCCCCGGGCAACAGAAGAGGAGGGGTGGGGGAAGAGACAGCTTCAGCCGAAGGCAACAGGGAGAAGGTGGCAACGGGGAGAGGGGGGGGGGCGGTGAAATGGGGCTACCAGAGAAGAGAGAGCCCCGAGCAACGCCGGGTACCCCTGCAAGTATAAATAGTCTGTCAATCAGAATTTAAAAAAATATAAATACATTTTTGAATTTGTCTCATTTCGAAATATCAGAGATCTTAATTACTTTTAGAAATGGAGAATATTTCATCAATAGTAAATAAATTCCAACAAATAAAGCCGGAAATCGAAACCTTGAGATCTTCAGTGACATCTACCAACTGACCTATTTGCACTTATAAATAGAGCTTAAAACATTACCGTAACAAAATAATTATAGTTTTGGTGTGATGTCATAGATTTCTGATTTACGTCATGTTTCAAAACATGAATTCAAACATATGCGATAATAAAAAATAAATGAATGGGTAAACATTATCAATAGCATTGGAAATTATTTGAATAGACGAAAACAATTTATTTTGCTTTAACAACGCATTGCATGTAGTTCTTTCACAATTATATAATCTTCCCAGCCTAGCAAAAGCATGCAACTGGAGGAAGCATATATTTGTTAGTCTATTAAAAAACAAAAACAAAAAAGACTTATGTCAATTAAAAGAAAAAAGAAAAGAAAAACAACTTTTTTCCAGGTTTGTTACTTCAATCATGGTTTTTGTTTTGTCATTAAATATATATAAAAAAAACCCCCAAAAAACCTTAGTTCTGTCAATTTAAACCAGATGCTAAAAAAACGTTTATTTGGGTCTCTGCATTCTAACAACTTTAGTTGGAACCCACTTAAATTACCACCTGTGAATTCCCCGGGATGCACTCCATTAAAAAAAAAAAAAAAAAAAAAAAAAAAAAAAAAAAAAAAAAAAATCACTGGTAAGATTCATAATATTGTATAATCATGCTTCTATTATATGATCATCAGTCAACTTGTGTGTGTGTTTCTCGTGTCAACATAACTTATTTTTATTTACTATTAACAGGAAGACCCGTTGTTTCTCAGGATTTAATGAGGAACACTATATCCTTTTTCATTATGCTCACAACACCATATTACTTTTTTTTTGTAACTTTGTACTGCCTCTCGTTTCCCCCTAATATAGTCGGAAGAAACCGAAATTTTGGAAAACTCTGGATTAGTGTCGTATGCATATGGTTTAAATTTCATTAAAGTATATGTATAAATAAAATATATGTATTTGAAATTTTAAGTGTTTTTTTGCCCCCATAGCTTCTTAGAAGAGGCACATAGAGATTCAAGACCACTTCCATTGTCTTCCCTGGAGAATTTTTATACATGATTTAAATTTCATCAAATACAAAAATATTGAAGTTTTAAAGGAAGTTCAGCCCCCCTAGTTTCCTTCATTAGACAGGCACTTAGAGATTCGGGACCACTTCTAGTGTCTTTACCCAGAAAATTTTACATATAAATACACTTAGTTTTTATGTAGATTCTCTAACCTTTCTTTCTATAGGGAACACACACGCAGACAATGGATTTTATATAATAGAAAAAGAAGATAAATTGAATATTTTTTGAAATCATCTCTGGGGCTCATATTAAACCTCAGCATCTCTGAGGGATAGGATATTAGCTACTAATGTAAACAAACCAGTGTGTTCATTTTTTTTTTTTTAAATCAACAAAAATCATAGAATTATCTATTTTTAACATTTTTTTCCCCAATGAATTGTATATTTTATAATACAACTCTCCAAATTAAACATCAGTAGCGATTTTGAATTGTGAAAGTTTAACGGAATAGTTCAGTTCAGGTTAATGCACACACACAGTAATTCTGTTTAAATATGCTGTTACTGTTAAAAGCGACTCTAGATCTTTTTTTCAAACAAGATTTTATGTAAGGAGGAGTAAAACTAAAGTGTCCAGAGAAATGCAAAACATATCCGGGGGTCGGGTTAGAAGGGTGCACCGGTTCTGAAGAAGGAATGCTTTTAATATTTCTTGTTCTCTTTTAATAAAATTATTTCTTTAATTGCTATGTGCCTACACCTTTCACAAGAAACAGTTACTATTAATACGTGATAATTTCTTTTATATACACATGTGTAGGATATTACCCCCCCCCCTCCCGCAAAAAAATACTAAAGTAAATAAAATTGGTAATCATTATTATTACCGACATACATTGAAGGAAATTAGTCAAAAACGATTTATTTTGCTCTCCTACTAATTTGTGACCTATTTGCGTTAAATTATATTTAAAAGTTTTAAGCCAATTTACTTTACTTATAGATAGTGGTTGAGTAAAATAATTCGCAGTAGCCATTTTTATTCTGAACAGGAACTATATACATAACCGGAGTAGAAGCGAGTAAGGACCAAATACTTGGTTTTGCATTTTCAGCCCTTACTCGCTTCTGCTCCTGTCCAGAATAAAAATGGTCACTGCGGATTATTTTATTCAATCACTATTTATTTTAAAAATTTTTAAATAAATTTTTTAGCGCAAATAGGTCAAATGAGTAGGTAAAGTAAAATAAATTGTTTTTGACCAATTTCCTTTAAAATACAATATGCCAGTAAAAGTAATGATTCCCCAAAAAGATGCATGAATTTGGAAGCATACAACCAATTTATGAAACCAAACCGTTAATTAGAATACCGAGTAAATAATTAAGCTATATACATTAATTGTGGCGGAGTTACTTTGAATCATTAAAGGAATGAGTTCTTAAGAAAAAAAAATAATGACACGTCGGCACGAAAAAAAACAATTAGCAGGAACCGGGCATCGTGTTGTAGATGAACAGTAAAACCGATGCGCCAAGGTTTATCCTAACTTTTACCAGTAGTGGAAAAGGTTACAGATCTTGATACACTCAACGTTTCATTTAAGAAATCTGAGAATCATTGATTTTTTTCTTAACCGACTTGTTTACTACCAACAAAAAATAACAGTAGGAAGCAATATTTAGTATAAGCATCGACATAATTAACATTTTACACTTTCAATTCAGTTATAGTTGATACATTAGTATGTCTAATTAACCAGTTGTATACTATTAGTTTTCTTGCTAAATTAGTACGTAAAGAAGTTTAGAACTTAAACTTGCTTTGTAAAAAGAGAAGTTCAATGTTAGTTCTTCAAAGTAAAGTCAACCCAGAAAAAGTTCTGAAGAAAATAAATAATCTTTTCAAGAGCTTTTGGACTTCCCTGATGATATATATTCTGAAACTACATTACCCAGGGTACTCGGATAAGTATATTTCATTTTGATCAAAAGGTGGGTACAACATTATTGCAGGGTCTGCGTTCGCGCTCGAGATCCATAAAAGAAAATACGTTTTACTATGTAACTTAAAAATTATAGAAATTACAATATAACAAATGTTAAAGGGGGGGGGGGTCAGGGCTTGCAGCAGAAGTCCTATTCGATTCCCCAAAACCGCTCGGTGTGCTTCGAAGCAAAGGTGGTTAAGACTATAAATGTAACGAAAGTTACTTCAATTAAAGTCACTTTAACCCCCCCCCCCCCAATGAAGGTTATGAACTGTGAATAAAATAAATGTAATATGGTGTTATGGTCTAGGTGAAAAGGGGCATACGTCGGGTCATTCATTTATTTTTATTATCGTATATGTTTGAATTCATGTTTTGAAACATGACGTAAATCATAAATCTACGACATCACACCAGTTAAATATAAAAAATAAAACGCAGATACTTTGATGAAATAATTTCCAGCTGTCTCGCTCTAAAGACTTGTGTAAACTAGTCAGCACTAAACAAACATGAAAACATACAATTTAAAAATAAAATGAATACAAATGGTTTATCAAAAAGGGTTAATTTGTCGTTTCTTAGCCAACAATGATGGACAATGAATCGTCTGCTATTTTCCCGACCTCACAAATGAGTAAGTAAACCAAAATAAGTTGTTTTGGACAAATTTCCCAACTGTATTTCCTTTAAAATAGATTAAGATAAATTTGTCCTAAACAATTTATTTGGGTTTACTCATTCATTTGTGAGGTCGGAAAATGGCATACGATTCATTGTCCGCCATTTTGGCTGGGAAACGACTAATTAACAAACAAAAAAAATGTTTCAACTTAAATAGTATTTATATCAAATAAAAGGTACAATTCTGTTAACGGGGATGATTTTCAAAACTTTCTAAACATAAGACACTTTTCCCACGGTTAAAAAGAGTTTAACATTTTTTTCTTTTTTACCAAGCTATATTTATAATCATACTAAATGAACACGCTATTTTTACAATTAAATATGATTAAATAAACTTATTTATTAAGTAATGAATTTAAAACTGATTTAAATTAAAACCGGTAATATTGAAGCGGTTGGCTCCCAAATTTTATCTACTATTTTGTCTGATTTTCCAAGCGGTGACAAGGCAAATTAATCCACCGTATTAATTTGTCTGATCTTTGCGGATTTCTTTTTGGTGCTTCTCTAGATTAGGACACGATCTAACTTTGAACCCCATCGTTAGGGTTAGGATTAGCGTCAGGTCTAGAGTCAAAGTTAGTGGTTAAAAAGAAGGTACTTCAGATTAGGACCCGATCCTAATCTGAAGTACCTTCTTTTTAACCATTGATTTTATTTCTTGTTGCTTTACAAAACAAAACATATCCTCCCTTAACCATAAGTCCGGATGGTAATAATAATTTTGGTACTTATGCAGATTAGGACCCAAGCTAAAAATTGATTTGGCGTCGGTTAGGATTAGCTTGGGTCCTAATCTGCATAAGTACCATAATAACTGTTTGATTTTATTATTTGTTAATATTTGAAAAAGAAAACCAGAAATTCGCAAAAATCAGCAACAAATACGGTGAATTAATTTGCCGTATCAAAAATAGTCGATAAAATTTGGTAGGCATTTTGGTAACTAACCGCTTCAATACTTGACGTTTAGACATTTTTTGAAAATGATCCCCGCTGTCAACTAAAAACAAACTTACAGAATAGACAATCGATCAACATTTCTTAAATATTTTATCTGATAGACTCCAGAAATGTCCCAATAATTTTTTTCTGAATTCATCCAGTTTATTCTTAAAGTGGTGTGTTTACAGTTATTTTGGTCAACTTCAGGAGGAATCCTAGAAATACAACTGGACAGTATTTAAAAACTTATTGCATAAAACCAATATATGTAATACCGAAATAAAAACTTGCCCGAAAAATATAGTCGTCATCTTTATAAACAAGTCAAAACGAAACTAAAGGGCGTATAACTATGAGTTAAGGATAAGGAGCCGTTGTTGAAAAAACAAAAACATTCGACCATTTTTGTTGAACATTTGTCGGTAAAATCTAGAATGACAGCCCCCTGAGCGCATATTTAAAAACATACAATTGACGAGTGCGTTTCAACTAAAGACATTTTCCCAATTAATGAAGGACTTTTTTATAAGCAAAAAAAAAAAAAATAATTATAAAGACTGTTTTCATTTTTATTATTTTCAGGAAAAAACAAACATGATTTTCATTAAATACAACACTAACCCTAAGTTCAGGTTGCCAATAATAATAATAATACATCTAAAATTTAAGTTTTTGAAAAACATTTTTTAGTTGAAACGCATCCTGAACTCATCATCGTCTTTATATAAGCGCGCAAAAGACATTGTAGATTTTTTACCAATTTATAAAAAAATTGTCCCCAGTCCTTAATTAGAAAATTATGAACTCGAGTGGTTTATAAACAAGGCAATTATTACTTTCCGCTAGAGCTTTTCGGCGTTTCACGTGTACGATGAAACCAACTATTACCTTTTTATGTAAATAAGTTGTTTGGGAGTAATGTCGACACATATTTCACGCTAAATAATTTACGTGACTAAAATAGGAATTAACTCAATTATAATACAATGGTTTTATGCAATAGGTTGTTTGTTTGAAATGGCGTTTTTACTTTTTTAGCATTCCTCTAAAATTAGTCGCTATTTCAACCTGACTTACGGTATATTTATTACCAATAAATTGAATGCAAATAAAATCTAGCGTTATTTACGCACGCTTATGGAGTTTGAAGGATTATTTACACGCGATTAAATAAGAATTTTACTAAAACATTCTGTCAACCTTGAAATCTACATTTTAAACTGAATATTTCTTTATTTTTGAAAATTTCTTTAATTATATAATTTTTAGTTTTACTATGAAAGATACCCCCCCCTTAAAAAACAAACAAACAAAAACATACGAAGACGTTCATGTATGAACATTTGATTGATAAATTGGTGGATAATCTTATTCTATTAAAAACATTTTTAAAGTATTTTCAGAAATAGTTTAAATATTCAAGAATATAATAGTTAAACAAAAAGGTCAAGTTCGATGGCACTAAAAGAAATGAAGAATTCTTATAAAGTCGCGGTTAGTGCGTGGTGACATTAAAGAAAAAAAAGAAGAAAAATAGGTCGGTACTCTCCATGTACTTGACTGCAAATGAAATCTAAACGACACTTTCATTAGAAATTTTAGTCGTAATAAGAAAAACAAACACGCTAGCTACTGGAATCCGAATGTACAGATAATGGTAGATCAACATATATATGGGTCAACAACAGTTGATCCTTTGTTGAAACGCGTGCCGCCGTCTTTCAACAGGCTGAAAGAAAGGAATTGCGGTTTCTGAGTGCAATTGGAAACGGTTTCGTTTCAAATACAAGATTTACTAATATTTAATATTATCAAATTATAATTTTTACAACAAGTAATTGCAATAAAGAATTTCGAGGGATTGGCATTTTTTTTTTTTTTTTTAATTCTAAATACGAGGGGGTGGGGATTTTAAATTAAAAAACAAATTCCATAAAAATATCAAGTTTTTTTTTTCGGTCTTGAGTTAGTTACAGACAGAGGAACTATTGTTTACACTCTGCTACTATGCGTCTGTTGAAGCCACAGAAAACCGTTATCAATAAGAGAATGGTCGAGTTTCTTTCTTGCTTATTAAGGAGAGAAATATTACTAAAATATTATTTTGAATATTTTAAACTCAACAAATAAATAGAAATGCATGCAATAAATTTTCATGGAGAAAAAAAAGACAAACATTTTTAGAATTTTTTTTGTACGAATAGTGACGCAGTCGAAAAAGAAAATACTTGGCTTATGCCGTGGTCGTCGATATAGCGCAAGATTAAGTACCACGCCACAATAATTGACTAATAAACTTTAATTCTAGCTAATAATTACGTAAGTGACAATTTGAAGACATCAAAACCATTTTCAAATTCCTCATAGTTACAGAGGAATCACAGTGATGCCTATTTGTCATATTAAATACTGTGAAAAGGGTTGTGTTTACGTCGTAGTCATACGGGGAATTGTCCATAATAGGGTCCTAAATATTTTTCTTTTACTATTTAAAAAATTATTTCTTAGCACGTAGAAAATTCATATTCACGAATCCATACAAACAAGTGATTCTTGTGTTGATTCCGCTACAAAATCGTTGAGAAATAATTAAAACGTTAAATAAATATATTCTATTATTCAATGAACCGAAAGGAAAAAAAAGTCAAGGACTTCTCCCTCATTTGGTTGTTGGGGCAACAAGGTTATTTAATTATTCCTGTTTTTTTTAATTTTTTTTTATTTATCTTATTGCTCTTTTGGAATTCCAAATAAACATCTAAGTATTTTGTTTTTTTCTTAAACATAAGAGTCAAAAGGGTAATATTGAAGAAGAAGAAAAGTCAGATAAAAAAAGAGGGAAGTCCGAAGATACAACTTGTTGTTTCCAGCAGAAAAAAATGAATCCCTTAAAGAAAAGAAAAATAGTTGTATAAATCTCATGTTGTTGTTGTATTTGTAATTTGAACACGGAGTTCGTTTCACACGAAGTAAAGTCTTAAATTCAGCCTAAAAAAGAGGAGGGCTATATTGATTAGCACCTATTTTAAGAATAAATTTCTATACGTCTTCATTTGTAAACAGAAGCCGACACAACGAAGAGAAAACCAACCTGTTCCTCTGGAAACCATCGGAGTAAAAACCCGTGTAACTTCTCTCCTCTCTCTTTGCTGATTCCATGTGTTATTCCAATACCGAGCATGCGCAGTCAGTCACTTCCGGCGTTTACCTTCCTCACCCCACCCGCACCATTTCACATTAACAACAACATCAATACCGTTGCCCGTCTAAACGCTGCACATTCTTGCACTTATTTCTGGCTTGCCTAGGGACTCAGCCTTTGGGTCTGAATGAATTATGGAT
>OY744537.1:60756861-60804361 GCA_963556195.1 Sepiola atlantica | reverse complement strand
TAAAAAAGAAAAATTAAAAAAACTTTTAAAAATTTTCTTTTTCTTCATCTTCTTTTTAAAATAATTTCGTCAATTATTTTATTCGTAAAAAGGAGTATCAACTCAATCACTTTAATGTTCACTAATTAATGTAAATGGAGCGATAACAGTTAAGAGTAAGTTGCCAATCACGCACCGAACATCATTTAATTTGTAATGCAATATCTAGGGATTCGGATATTCTGACTAATAACTCATAAGGTGAGTCGATATCAAGTTTAGACTTGTTGACGCATCTTTTCATTTCTTCACGGTGTCGGGAACCTGTAGATCCCCGCCGTCGCTATTTCATTGGAAAGTCGATATGACCGTTCACTAAGATTTACCATTCAACAAATCAAGGGTTCAGGCCAACCCCGTGTTTACACCCCCTCGAAAATATAAAACTCAATTTTAAACTAAATATAAAGTTTCTTGTAATGTACATAAATGGATGCAGTAATAGTATTAGGAAATTTCTCTCTCCAGCTATGGGTAAAATAGCAACTTGTGTTCTATTAATTGTATTCGTATACAATTAATAGTTTATTGTGTTTCAACGTTAAATAATGCAACAATGGTTGATTTGCCGTAAAGCAGATAATAAATGTTTGTCATAAACTGCACTCATAAGTAATCAAATTCTATTCATTATTTTCAATCTTCTCATAATATTCTTCATCATTAATCTATCCATCCCGTTAACCATGATCCTCTAGTGGCTTTAGCCCTGATAAGTGGTGACTCATTCGTAAATAAAATAATTAAAAAACAAACAAACTAGACTAAACAGCCCGTCCACAAACATGTAATGTTAATTAAAACCATATTTTAGTAAAAATAAATTCAATCAAACACAATAGCAAGTTGAATTGTATCCGAGAGATACGCATTCCTTACCAAGTTACTCCCCCCAAAATAATTCACATTTATGAAGGAGGAGTAGAAAAACAAGACAACTGATCTCGATTTCAGGTTATTTCAACTTTTAGGTTGGCATCATGTTTGCTAAAAGTAAACATTGATTTCAATGTCTCTCGGATACGATTCAACTTGCTACTGTATTTGATCGAATTTCTTAGTACTAAAATATGGTTTTAAGTAACAATAAGTTGTTTGAGAATAATACCCTGTAATGAACCGATTATGGTGGTGCACCGGTTCTCAGCACCGCTGATTGTTTCATTTTGATTGTGCCCGAAAGGGAGCAGAGAGTATTAAGAATTCACCGTTGTCTCAATTATCCCGTGGGGCTCTTACAAAATGAAGAATCTAGGTGCCCCCCTCGGTAATCAATGTTCCTATCTTAAAGGTAGAGTAAGAGCTAAATATCTTTTATTGTCTTGTATAATGTACGTTGTTTGTCTTTCATAACTGTAAATAAATGTGTTAACCGTACTTTTGGTCTTAGCCATTCGTTTAGAATATATGTTTAATACATGAACTGTGAAATAAAATAATGTATATTCTAACAACCACAACCCGCCCAAGCTCATTTCACTGTCAATAATTTGGATGACTAAAATAGGATTGAACTGTTTATATATTAGGACTCCCCAGTATAGGATTCTACAAATTTGGGGGGAAATCATGTTCTTGGTAATGAATAAAATGGAAATATTTGTAAAAATCTTAAATAAACATATTTGTGCTCGTGACATACAAAAGCTAATTCACAAGCTGTATATTTATCTTCGAATTTATTTTTTAAAGTTAAATCTGAAACGCGATACTTATCGACCCGCCCACATGCTCGCTAGCATCAGAAAAAATGTCTCTCTGGGAGCGAAAATCATTGAAGGCTTTTATTGCAGACACCTTTATGCCGTTTAAGCCACGCGAGGGATATGGCATATTAATTTACATCCGTTTTAGATCTCATCCGTGGTTTTAAGTTCCATTTAGTATAAATAATCACCCAAGTTGAAAAAAAATCAAAACCCTGCAACATTTTACAGTTTTTACATGTACTTAAAAAAAAAAAATCCCAGGTGGTATCCATGAATCCCAAGATGTGTAGCAGTCATAAATACTAACATGTCTTTCCTCTTTCGGAGAGCAGCCCTAGTGAGGTGGTTTGATCATACAATGATCAATCAGCCTCCAAGGCGTATTAATTTCGACTTAACCTTTGAAGGACTATTTCCAGACCTTGAGAGATTTGCAAAGAATCCAGATAGCTTTCATGCACCTATGAAGAAAGACGTCGACCTTCTCTCTCCTATCCCCGTCAACTTGATATCCGAACGAGGTTATCTCCACTGGAAGATATACTGTTCGAAGACTTTCAGCAGACGACCTTCATCATTACTATTCCTTACATTACTTTTTAAACGCCTGGCAACCTACACCCAACTGTGAAGGTCACATAAATACATATCGTTTGTTGTTTATTGAAGGGCGTTGTTTTCTTTTCATTTAACGATTATTTTATTACAAATTATTATAGGAGTTTGTCTTACACCTTATGTCAAGATTAGCTACCCAGAGATGTACTTTATCTTATTTGAAAAAAAAAGTCGGGTCTTTCAGTAAATTAACATTATAATGTAGAGTATAACGCGCCCACAATTAAATGCTACCACCCATGGAATCGTTAATCAAATTCATAATTCTTTCTGCAATTCAACCGTGTCCACCAACTGACTTGTCCACCAAGTTTAAGTCATGAATGTCCAACAGTTTTTGTTTCATCCCTGTTCGATGATATGCTCGAAATGCGCACTTTTGCATTTCAACTTTCTCTTCTCTATCTCCATGAAAAGAAGGCTCGACTGAGCTCCAATCTCTGGTACATCCTTGTAAGACATCCACAACAAAAACACATCTTGCTATCACAATTGAATAGAACTTTCCATTCTTCCTCCGTGTTCTTAACGCCAGGCGGAAATTCAATGAACAACGTTTCTTTTCAAGAATTTCCCGTCTGTGGAACACATTACTACGGGACTGCCTCCCTGCAGACTGCGACGTGGTCGTCCTCACATCCAAATACTAGTCATAAACCGTTTCCATAAGTAATAAAACTTAGTTCATCCCATTCATGATTTTCAATCCTCTCATAATATTCTTCATCATTCAACTGACAATCAACCCAGCTCATTAAACCTTATCATCGAGTGGCTTTTCGTCTTGGTAAGTGGTGGCTCATTAGTAAAAGAAAAGAAGAAAACAAATACATTTAAAAAATTGCTGCAGAAGTATAATAGCGATGCTTGTTAAGGAATAGGTCAAAACACAAATCTAAAAGGCCACAGAAATAAAGGACCAAAATTCCACTCATCTGACCATCGTCTTGTGATACTTTAAACTAGTAATAATGAAGATTTACTTTGACTTTCGTTGAGAATTTGTTAAAAGACAAGCAAGCAATTCAACTGTAATGAAAAGACGAACACAAGACACGGATTAATAACGTATTGAAAATCTATTATAAAAAGGCAGTTGGTATATTCTTGATCGGTGTTACCATGGCGAATAATATCTAAGATAAATATATATATATATTCATTCTTTGGGGGTTGACTGGGCCAGGTTTCGCCAGCGGGGGGGGGGGGGGGTCGATTTTTCAGCCATTTCCAATGTTATCTATTATATAAGTCAATGACTTACATTATTATTATTTTCAATAGATAGGAATAGGCTGGGTGGAGGTGAAAGAGCGGTGGGGGAGAGTGATGTGGGAAAATGGGGTAGGATGGAAGAGCGAAATATAGAGAGATGGATTTAGAGAGGTAAAGAGATAGAAGTTTTAATATAAATATATTACACAGACTTTTTAATCTCTTCTATTTTTTTATGGCCCCGGGCAACGCTGGGTAGCCCTACTAGTTATATTATAAAGGACTGTGTTGCAAATAAAAGTGTATTTAAATTAATTCATAAAAAAATTAACTTATCTCAGCCGTTTTTGTTTTTTTTATTGATGAGTCACCATCTATCAAGGCCAAAGACCACTCTAGGGTAATGTTTAATGAGATGGTCATTTGAATGGCGAAGAATATTTTGAGAGGATTGAAAATTATGAATGTAATGAACAACCTTTGAATGCTTACGTGGGCAGTTTATGACAAGTATTTGTTGACATTGGGTTTGAAAACGATCACGTTGTTGTATGCAGTAATGTTTTCCACAGATGGGAAGTTCTTGAGAAGAAACTCTGCTCATGGAAATTCCAGTTGGTGTGAGGGACACGGAGGAAAGAAGTGAAAGTTCATTGTTTATGTCTCGAAGAGTGTTCACCACGTATGTTGAGTAGGACTTTTCTTGTAAAGAGAACGAAATAGAGCTTTCGTCTTTTCCTGCTAAATTGAGTTCCCAGCGATTGATCAATATGAAAAGTGTCTGGTGGCGACACAATGAGGCTATTTAGAAGATAAGGGAGGTAATCTATTAACATGATATACGTTTTCGTTTTTATATACAGTTGTCGCGATTATAAATCTCTTGTAGAAAAATAGCTATTTATAGGTTTATAGTTATCGTTTGTAAGGTACCGCTCGTAGCTGCTAAGAATGATCCACCTCTACGGAATGAGTCACTAATTATCACTGTGTTGTATCATTCGGGTGTCAAAAAGGACAACGTCAAAGTAGTTATAATTAACCAGGTCGACAAGCAAATATGATTATTTGTCGATTTGAAAGCTATAAGGGGGGGGGGTAGTCGACGCTTAGACAGAGTCTCTCCCTTTTTACATGTTCTAATACAAGCATTTACAAATGAAACAAAGAAACAACGCGGAAACTATAATGTATGCAAAAAACATTAATTTCTCGCTAACCCGATAGGGTTCGCTTTGATATTGTGTCCATAAAAATGTGTACAATAAAATCTAAAAAAAAATGTGTACGTGTGTGTGTGTGTGTGTGTGTAAGTTGAGGGAAATGTCTTACATACAGTGAAATGTGTGTGTACATAGCGCACGAGTGCTAGTGAGTGTGTTCATCAGAAGTCAAACCGGAAGAAGAATTTTCCTGTGCGTCCCTTATTATTTGCTGACTGGAGCGCCATCTACCATCATGAAAGGGGGATAATTCGGACCTGAAACGCCTCCTGGCGAATGCATGTGTAAGTGTGTAGAAAAAACGTAGGTAATGATACACTATAACATCGACACTTGTAAAGGAATAGGTTAAAACCTGAATCTAATAGTTACTGACCCACATAAATTAAGGAAAACAATTTTACTAAGCAAACTCCTTCTGGCGACCTTTTAAACTAGTACTAATAGCGTGCTTGTTTCTTTGTTAGCATGCATGTTACTACCTGTTTACCTCGGTTGGCAGGTAGTAACATCTATCAAATAGCATGTAACATGTGAAATAACATAAAATAAACATGTAGAAATAACATAAAATAACACGTAACATGTAAAAACAACATTCCAAACGCGAAGAAAGACACGTTTAGAACATTTTATTTCTTTTTTTGTCATGCTAAATCAAGATTGGCCGGTAGTAATGTACATGTTAACGCAGGGACAAGCACATCTGTTATGTAAAGCAAAGTCGCATTTCCGTCTATCTGTATGTGTCCCACTGAAACTACAAAATATACTCATACAAATCTAACATATTTCGATTCAGTATGAACCCGATCTAGTTATTGTAAAAAAGAAATACTCGAATATTCGTTCGCTTGAAGTTATCAGGAGTCAAATTAATGCCAAAGCAGGTAGGGGGGGGGGGGAGAAAAATGTATTCTTATTGGTAAATGTTTGAAACCCCCCCCCACTAAAACTCGATCAAACAGTCGGCTGCTGATGATTTTTTCTTTCTTTTTTTCTTTTTTCCTGCCTTCCTTTTATCTTTATTTCTATTATATTGAACTAGTTACCAAAGTTTGTGCATGAGATAGAGATAGAGATAGACAGACAAAGAGAGAAAGAGAGAGAGAGAGGGGAGGGGAGAGAGAGAGAGGGGGCCCCACAAGTAATTTAGCTGAGGATGTGTAGAGTGATAGAAAAAGTTGTTACACTTTTTTAACGCTTATATTTTCTTATCCTAGACCCCGGCAAACGCAGAGTGATCCTGCTTGTATATATATATATATATATATATATATATATATATATATATATATATATATATATATGTATATATATATATATATATTGTTACAAATGGGGGTGGTTGAATCGAAATTAGAGAAACAAAATGTATACCATATAAAAATTAAATCAAAGCGAGCAAAATCTATCTTGTCCTGTGTCTTTATATTTGTCCTTTGAACCCAAGCAAGCCATAACGGAAGAAATGTTGCATCCGGTTGAAACCCATCCCCTACCCTTGCACCAACAAGAAGCGAATCCTGTGTCTAATCAGCGACAACCCGCTCCGTCCTGAACACCTAACCGAGCGGAAATCAGACGCCGCAACTGGTCGCTGTCGTCTCTTAAAACATTTACAGACGTAATTGACCTTACATCAAAGGGAATATATATATATATATATATATATATATATATATATATATATATATATATATATATATATATATATATATATATATATATATAATTATTCACAGACACATGTTTGGCCGTTTCTACGACTCATCAGTGTGTCTATGTATATGGGTAGTTATAATCTGTTGATTTAGCCTATGTACTTAATATGTTGTGCTTACATTGGTCTAGAGTATTGAAATTTGAAGCGAGCGTGCGGCCCGGGCAACATCAGAAACCTCAATTAATTTGATAAAACTAATCGAGGTTTCCGGCGTTGCCCGGGCAGCATGTTCGCTTTAAATTACACTATTCTAGACCAATGTTATCACAAGATATTAAGTAAATATGTTAAATCAACAGATTATAACTTTCGTACACAGTTTATTCTTTAATTTGTTTGTTTAGAAATGGATTTAGAAGTTGGTAGTCACTTCCATCACTAACACTGAACAGCTTGTACTGACCACAATGCTGCATGAAGGTGATCCGTATCAGTAGCATGGGAGGGGCGGGGTAAACAAAATACACACCGGCTGCTTTTTGTTCACCAAACGATAGACTAATCATTGTATTTTGATAGAATTTTCGTTCTTGGAATCGTTACGAGATAAGCCTCCCCCCTCTCTCTATCTCTCTGTTAAATAGCTAACTCTAAATTTAGGCTGTAATCAGTTTGGGGTGAAAGAGAGAGAGTCTGATATTTTATCGCACTCACCCCTAACTAATTTGGTGTGCCAACAATTTTAAAGTGGACTGTTTGTGTTTAAATTAATCACTATTCGAAAGATAATTCCTTGTAGAAAAACACGACTGTTATTATATAAAAAAAATATTAAGACATTCAGAGTCACCTCCATTTGAACAGTTCCCACTTGTAACGATGTATGTGGTGCGTCGGGAAAGAACCAATTACAGACCGTCTAGCAAAACCAACTCGGCTGACGAGACCACGTTCGTTTAAAGACAAGATTCTTCCTCTTTTTTGTCTGGCTTTCATAGAAACAAGACAGACCATTCTAGTGCTTCCGACTCCTACAACTAATATTCAGCATATGTGGGAAAGACAGACATATGGAACCCCAAAATACCACTAACTCCCAAAACATTTTCTTCTCACCTATATATCTTCACAGAATTATATGAAAGAACTTTAAAACTGCTACTTGGACGAAAATATAAACTTCACAGATAAGTCCCGTAAATACAAATTATTTGAAAAACAACACATCTTTCTTCCTTTCGATCTCTCTCGCTCTCTCTTTTTCTCTATATCGTTCTCCTTCTTTTTCTCTATCTATTCTTTTCTCTCTGGCATATTTGATATAAAAGTGCCTCAATTTAAAAGTTGTCTGTATTATTTTCTCCTGCGGTTGTCAGGTTTATCTCTCATCCAAAGCAATCCATAATACAGGCGTGACAAGCATGCGACTAAGGTCCACGACTTGGGCGGATATGTGAAGACCAAATTACTACTAAATAATTACCGAGAAAAGTTTTAGTAAGGACTTTTTTAGTAATGCCCAGTAATTAAAAACGATACATATTATTAAGAAGCAGTTTACAATAATTGATTTATTTCCATCAAATTAAATGTAAAAAGTACAAAAATATAAAAGAACTAAATTCACAAAAAATCACGTTATTGACCGTGAATTAGACATATTAGACATATTTTTGCAGTCTCCGAGTTCGGCAAGATACACCTGAAGAAGGTCAGAGATTACATCGGCCGAAAAGTTGCGAGAATAACACTCAAGATGAGAACAGTAGTCCGAATAATCCAAATTATGCATAACAAATTTTGATAAATTGTTTCTCCGAACATTATTTTGTTTATAAAGTATTTGATTTTATAAAATATTGAATTTGCTTTTTGATTGTATTATGCCACATTTTCTGTAATCAAGTAGTCATTATAAACAAATTGACTCATGATTTTAGAAATATCAAAAATGTGTCTAATTCACGGTCAATAAAGTGATTTTTTGTGAATTTAGTTCTTTTATATTTTTGTACTTTTTACATTTAATTTGATGGAAATAAATCAATTATTGTAAACTGCTTCTTAATAATATGTATCGTTTTTAATTACTGGGCATTACTAAAAAAAAGTCTGCTTCCTAATTATATGTATAGTTGCTAATTACTGGATATTACTAAAAAATTTCTTACAAAAACCTTTCTCGGTAATTATTATTTAGTAGTAATATTGATCTTCACATGTCTGCCCTCAGTCGTGGACCTCAGTCGCATGTTTGCCAGGCCTGTATTATGGATCGCCTTACTCTCATCCCATATATTTCTAAAACTATAGACCCAATTAGGCGAAATCACAACAACTGTTTACCGAAAAAAAAATTATGATCCTTGTCAAACAAGCCCTTAAATTTGTAAATATTAAAACTAATATGAATTAATACTCTCGTGCATTTTTGTTTGTTTAGCTATTAGCTTAATTTATTGCGGAAGCGGTAGTAAAATATCTTCAAATTATGTTTTATTCTAACAAATACTCGATCAATTGACAATCCAACATTTTTTATATTGACCAAATGTTTTGCTCATATTGGCTTCCGTACTACAAAAAAAAACAAGCAAACAATTTCATTATGTGTAATTTAATAATCATTTTAGGTCTAGTTTTTAAGTATTGGATCCGATCAATTCTATGGAGTCACCATAATCACTTAATTGATAGGTTCAAATAGTAGGTTCAAACAGAATTAAAACGACTAAATAATCCCACTTGATATCAAAGTTTAGATACATGAAATACTAATTTTTCTTTTCGTTGTTGCGTTTTACATTCTGTATCGTTCAGAGTGAAATAAATATTTTATTAAATTTATAAATAGCTAGCTGTACACACCCGGTGTTGTCCGGGAGTCTTTTTATTTTCGTTTTTGTTTAGCTTTACTCTTTTCTTTTATTAAATAATAAAAAAAACTCTACAGTTTTATCCTTACTAAATTATTGTTATTGTTTTTAAAAATAAGATTTTAAAAGTTTAATTTAATTATTAAATAAACTAAATTGCTATAAAACTATGGGTATTGTTTTAAGGTAATGTTGTTTTAATCTTTATTTATAAAATTATTGGATATAAATAACTCCCAAGAATTTCAATCTTTTAATATATAAGAATTTTAAATACAAAAATGATTTTTTATTCGACAATTTAAATGCTTTCATATTCCTTTCAAATTTCGTGACAAAGCAATTCATTCTTTTTTCAACTATTATCAAAAAGATTAAAATGGCTGACCTAATTACAGAGAAGCCAAAAGGCATTGTGGTGGGATCAATATCCTAATTAAAGTATTATTTTTAAATAGGATTTTTTAAAAAGTTATCTTTGCTCTTGCGTTTTTCATTTCAATAAATAATCGCTATAAATAAATAAATAAAATAGTATGTAAATGTAGCAGTAATAGTCTTTACTCCAAACGGTAACGACAATAACAGCAGTAGCAACAGCCGCCATTAACGATGTTTGAATATCTGCTTGACGTGTAAGCTGAGCGCTGATTGGAACAAGCATTTAATTTCGATTCTGAGTTGTCCAATCAGACACAATCTTTCATGCGAGCAGTACACTGGCCCCGAAAGTTATTTAAGGGAATGCTCGGCACTGTTCTTTCACTTTAACCGCAAAAAGTCCCAACCCACGTCGATGAGTTAGACCACCAAACTTCTCGCTTGGGACACAAACCAAAAACCCGCTGTGAGCAATGGGCTCTCAGCGTCGACAAGAAGGCTTCAATATCCAAGATGGCGACCCGCCGTACGTGGACTGATCTGTCGAACTTGAACTGATTTCTAATACCATTTCAACACACACTTACTTACAAACCACATATGAACCTGGCCTGCCTTTAAACTAACACCTACGTACGTACGTAAGAACACTCTCTTGCTATTTACTCTTATTCGTTCCTTACAAACAGGACATTAATTCTACATATTACAGACTCTCAAACCTTTTTCCTCGTCCAGACTGCCGGACTTATTCTCAATTACTAACACCTTGTCAATTAACATATGTTTAACGAAGATGACAAATAAAGTTGATATAAATGTTAGAATGGGACTTTGTCTTTCTATTCCACATAAGTCACGTAGATCAGAGAAACACACACGATTTTGTTCATACAGGGTGACCCCAAAAAACGGGCACCAACTCTAATTAGGCCCCGTTTCTTAGTGTTTCGTCCGAATGAAATGAATTTTTGGTCACTAGTTTATTATATTCAAAACATCACATCAAAACACTAGGGTCTTTGGCCTTTTTTTCTCCGTTCTACATCATGTGTTCTAGATGGCCTCCATTTAGCTCCGTGCATTTCTTGAGGCGCAGAACGAAGTTGTTCATGACGTTCTTACAGACTGAATTGGGAATGGCTCTCATCTCCTCCCTGATGGCTTCCTTGAGTTCCGTGATGGTTCTGGGTTTCCCTGCGTACACTCTGTCCTTAAGATAGCCCCAAAGGAAAAAATCTGGGGGGCTTAGGTCCGGGCTATGGGGTGGCCACTCAAAATTAGTCTTGAGACTGATCACTCGGCCTCCGAAGTTCTTTTTCAGCCAATCTCGGGACAGGTTTGAGGTGTGAGAACTTGCCCCGTCTTGCTGGAACCAGAATTTGCTCATGAGCGACGGGTAGAGGGTCTGGAGCTCATTCTTGAAGGTTTTGAGGACCTCCACATACCGCTCCTTGGTGACTGTCACTGCTGCGCCAGATTCTTCGATGAAGATTGGTCCGATGATGCCTCTGACCGAGATTGCAGCCCACACCGTGCACTTAGGAGAGTGCAGGGGCTTGGTGGCTACTTCATTGGGTCTGGAGGACTCCCAGAAGACATTTGTCTTGGAGTTCGCCTTTCCGTCAAGATGGAAGTGGGCTTCATCTGAGGTCCAAAGGAGGTTAATGAAACTTGGTGTCTCCTCGATCTTATCGAGCATCTTGACTGCCATAGCGCTCCTCTGCTTCTTGTCTGAGGCTGTAAAGGTCTGCAGCGTCTATATTCTGTATGGGTAAGCCCTGATATCGTTCACCAGCACTCTCCTGCAAGTCTTACGGGAGATACCGAGGGACTGACTTCGCTTACGCACAGAGCGTTTCGGACTCTCCTGGAGAGACTCTCTCACACTTTCGACCAGCTCGGCTGTCCGCTTCTTGGGACGTCCCGAGTGGCTTGGACGGTTCTCACTGGCAGCGTTGAGGTTCTCCACGGTCCCATACTTCTCGAAGTGGTCCACCCAGTTCTGAATTCTGCTTTTCACATTCCAACTGATGCATGAAACTGTCCTGGGGTTTCTTAAACGAGCCTGTCTTGTAGTAAAATTTAACACAGTGTATTCTTTGTCCCAGCTCCCACTGAGGTCTTGGTGTACTCACGGTCGTTGATTATGCCATGTCCTGTAAAATAAGGGCAATCGGTGAATAAATAAAGGAGATATCACATAAAGTGTACACGGGGACCCGTTTTATTGGGGTAAATCTCATTAAGAAAACAAATTGTCATTTTTCGACGTCTGCTTGATGGCGTCACGCTGAAAGAAGTTTTTACAAATAATCAAAAAAATACTCTGACCTTTTTCCTCGATGTATTTTTATCAAACTAATCCGTATGTTTTCGCATCCTCTCACCCAATTTTACTTCTTTCCTCTACTGCTCAACCCTGTTCTTATTATCTTCATATCAACAAACGGGATCTTTATTGAAACATATATATATATATATATATATATTTTTTTTTATTTTTATTTTTTATTTATCTACCTCCCACAAGGTAAGATGTGACACAAGGTCGGGAAAGTGGGATTAGATAAGCCAGCGCTCGAGAAGTGAGCACTCTGGCCATTTATTATTTAAAAATATTAATAGTCTCCTTTCTCTCACTTCACCTCTTACTTTCACTGTCGCAGTATGTCGCACATATAGAACCCCACGCTTTCCACAACATCACTCGTTATAAATAGGCCGGAGTTGCGTTAAAACTGGCGGTAATTTACCAGTTTATGATATTAAATGATATAACTAACTGTACCTAGCCGGCATTGCCCGGTAGAGTATTTATTTGCAATTTGTTTTCCTTTTCTTTTTTCTTTTTTCTTTTTTTACTTTTTAAATCTATACCGTTTTTTTGTTTTCCAAAATATTTTTTTTGTTCCAATCAAAGGGAAGTAACTATTACGTCCTCCCTTTTAAAAGATGGCCGTCATTTGACCTAAACTCCGAACCGGACGAAGTGTTTTCTGAAGGAATTAAATCGAATTACATTTTATTCTTTTTAACAACATGCTGCAATAATCCGCAAGATAAACTGACGAATAAAAATCAAATATTGATTTTGTAGGAATAAAGCTATCGATGACAAAGAAACGATAAAGAGACTGACTTTGCTTTATATATTAGATGAAATAAAATAGATTTTGGCATTATTCCCAAACAACCTATTTTGCACTAAAATCAGGATTCATGTCATTTTCTTGAGTAAAAACAATACTTAACAAATATTAGATGTTTACCACATTTTTGATAATATTAAAACTAAAATGCAACATGGTGGCTTCTTTATAATATTGGTTTTCTTTTGCTCACTAGTACATTTGAAATATTCGATATGCAAATTGTCCCCGTGTTTAGAACAAAATAACATTTATATAGCGGAAAGGAATGTAAAATAATTTGTTTGTAGACTTTTTAAATTCTACATAGAAATGCGAGTTTCTTTATTTCTTAATTTAACATCGAAATGTTGAAATATTTTTCCATCTTTGTTCAAACGAATTTTCACTTGCCCCGAAGCTTACTTGGAATAGGTATATGCGAAGATATACTTTCAGAAGTAATTTTTCCTTGAGAATAATTTGAGAATGAGTTAAAAAAATTCCTTTGAATAATTATTTAATCTCAACATCGAAATGCTAAATTCTAATTCTGCCAATGTTTAATTTCGTTGGGAATGTAAGCGTTCTTCAAAATAAGTATATTACCTTTTCCAGACGTTGAATATATGATATTTTGGTCACGTGATACTGCAGAAATTCTTCGAAAAGATGAATGAGTTACGTCCGCTCTGATTGAGAGAGAGGGAGTGTGTGTGTGTGTGTGTGTGTGTGTGTGTGTGTGTGAGAGAGAGAGAGAGAGAACAAACAAAAACAAAACAAATAAACAAACAACCCTCTGTTGAACACACAGCACAGAAGAAGAATTAATTTTGTTCCAGTTGAAAAAAACATATTGAGAGACATTCGACATTAATTAAAAAAACAAAACATTTTTTCCCACCCCAAACAAGGCCACATTTTGCCACTGAAGCGTAAGGGGCTACTGTGATAGGGGCCAGATTTATAGGAGGTCAATCTGGATGGGGAGTTGGACAGCAAGATGTTTGTTCCCATTACATTTAAATTTCTGCATGTTGATACTGTTGGGGAAACATGGAGCAGCAAAGAATTCCAAATGCAAGCGACCGAGAAAAGAAACTATCAGAATAAAACATCTTCCGGCATCTAGAGACCTCTACGGTAAAGGGGTGAGATTTAGCAACTAGTCGAGTGGGTCGGGGCTATTTTCGTTTTGAAGCCTTTAAGCTTAGAATCTGTTTGAACGTTCAGTCTCTCGCCTAGGAAGAGCGAGAACTTTTTTTAAAGATATTTTTTATTTGTTTAAAAAGATTATTGTAAGTACTTGTTTTTGTTTCCACTTCAAATTGTTCCTATTTACTTGGCTCTCTACAAGGTCTGGATTGGAACAAAAATAAAAATTGTTTTAGTCTAGAAAGACTTCTCCTTCTCTGACCGAGGACAGAAAAGACTAAGTGCAGCATCAGAACAGATACTATACTTTGCTCCTTTGGTGCATTTTGTTTACATTTTAGTGACGCTCGCATGGGAAATATATGCAACCTAAATGTATCTCCCTTTGGTGAATATTTTTGTAAAATAAATTCTTTATCCCCCCCCCCTATTTTCTTATTATTACGTTGGTTACTTTCTGAAAATTGAAAGTCTATATGTTCAAAGTCTGTATGTTCAAAGTCTGTATGTTCAAAGTCTGTATGTTCAAAGTGCACTCATTTGCACAGTTCCTAGCTGACTACATTCTCAACACAGTTACGTTTATTTTATATTCCTTTCACTTATAATGTGGTTTACCATTTCGTTTCTTTGTCCACAGAGTGTATATTTACTGTTTTCCTGCCCCATTGTCTATCTTGCCTTTTATGTAGTTTGTTATGATCGTTTTGTTTTGTGCAAATGGCAGTAGCGATTCTGTCTCTCTGTTTAAGTATCCTTTTCCTATCCATACCCATGTGTTTTCATGCACCATTTCTTTGGTCAGTCTTATAAATCGTCCACGTAGTTGCTCCACTCCCCGATTGGACTTTTCTCGGCTTTTTGTTTCCTATTTTGTTGCTCTCCATATTGTTCATTTTTACGGTGTTTTTGGCGGAGTAATCAGCCTCTTTGTATTTTGTGTTATGTATTTCTAGTCCTCTTATCACATAGTCCACGCTATCTTGAATACTTACCAGTCCTCTCCTTCTTTTTTCTTTTGTACATAGAGTCAGTCTTCGAGTTCTGTGTATGGTCATTAATTCCTTGTTTCTGTGATCCAGATACTTGAGTTATTATTTTGTCCAGTTTATGGAAGGTCCAGAGAATCTTACGATGAATATTGCCGAAATATTTATTTCTTGTATTAGATTTCTACTATATAGTTTAATTTCAATGAGCTTTCTTTTCTTCTCATGTATTATCTTCTGGTCATCTCTTTCATCGAAAATGAGAACATTTTATATTCTCATTCTACACAAAACAGATAGTGTTACTGGGAAAATAAAGACCATCTCCCAAGCATTTAGATTATAGCATGAGTACGTCGGCATCTAAAGACAACACACAGAAGTGGATTAAATGCTTGTGTTTATTCAAAGTTTGCATTAACAAACGACACCATGATATAAAATAGAGAAACACACAATTAATACATGTCCTAAAACAAGTGAACGCACATAATTGTTACTCGAGCAAGGAAGTAGTGTAGACTACACGAAGGGGTTACTTACAATCGACGCATTGGGGCTTCCTGGTAGGACCGGATCTGAGACATTAAAAAGGATCGACTTCACTCAGACATAAGCCAGCAAAATAGAGAAGGAAAATCAGTGAGATTTCTCGAATCTCGCAAGAACTAGGACAAGGTCACGTATCCTCCGAAATCTCGAGACCTGACCGTTTTTGAAAGGGACACAACTCTGGATATTAAATACCCTTGAAGGAAGGTAACTCTGTAGTTCCTACACATCTTTGTCAATTTGAGGGTGTCCGCTTCCAGAATGCTCAGAAAATTATAATCACGTTCGCCAAGTGCCCTCATCAGCTCTCGATTGGATATTCCTTCCGTTGTTTCAAGTTTATCCTTCCTCATTTCAAGTAGTTCACACTTTTCCATTCCAAATTCCTCGCTAAAGATTTTAGTTGTGTTTATTAGTTATTCTAGTCCATTTTTGTTTGCTGCAAATAGTTTAAAATCATCAATATACCGTATGATTTTCTCACTATTATTATTATTATTATTATTATTATTATTATTATTATTATTATTATTATTATTATTATTATTATTATTATTGTTGTTGTTGTTGTTGTTTCATAGTATTCTCAAATTTTTGATGTTTTTAGTTGGATTTGAACATCAAATCAATTCCCTTGACTTTAGACATTCAAAGCTGTACCTTAAAACTTTCGCCGTTCCTAACAGGCAAGCCTTTTGTAGAATTAGAAAATAAATTTCTCGTCAATCTGTTTAAGCCATTTATAGTGGCTTTTTGTTATGGTTCCAAGCGTTCCCATTACAACTGGAATCACCTTTACTTCTTTACATTTCCATAGTCTAACTAATTCCCATTTTAAATCTTGGTATTTATTTATTTTTTCGTGTTCTTTCACCTGCACTCTGGTATCGAAGGGACAGGCGATATCAATGATTAAGCAAGTTCTCTTGTTTTTGTTCAGAAAGATTATTATTATTTGTACTCACTAGGAGTTATCACACAGGTCATCGTCAGTGATTGCTCACCGACAACAACCGGTGGTGTTCCCTGGAGTCTGAGTGACAACAAGCCTCCCCAGATTTCCAGTATTCTCCATCTCTTTTCGATAACCACCTTGCGGTATCGCAGCAGCCGTGTACCATTGATTTCTCGCTGATAAGGACCATTGGTCTTCTCTGGGATTTTGGGTGGCAATAAGCCTCCCCAAGGTCTTAGCACTCTCCGAACTTTTCCAGTGGGGGCCTGGTTTGTGCTGTCCCTCCTCGTCCTCTCATCCTCTTTGACCCTCTACAAATATTTTGTCTGGTGTCAGCTTAGACCGGCACTATTTTTCTTGGGGGGGGGGGCAGCTTATGATGTTTCTTGCAGTTTCTGTTCATGCGGTGGTGTTATTCCTGTGGTTTTGTTTTCTTCTTGTACTTCCATGTGACTGGCTATCATTCGTAGCTTATGCGGGTTGATTTCCGCATTCGAGGATTTTCCTTACGATTGAGCTGTTTTGATCATTGCTGTCCTTTGTATGGTCTCAGTGATCCCTTTGATTTTAATTTCTTCCAGTATTTTCTCCAGTTTTTTTGGGACTGTTCCTAGTGCTCCTACGATTATTGGTATTATACTGACTTTCTTCAGGCTACATATTCCTTTAAGTTCTCTGGCAAGTTCCATGTATTTGCTTCGTTTATTCGTCTCTTTGATCTTCACTCTGTTGTCTGCTGAAATTGCGAAGTGTACAATTTTGCAAGATTTTACCTTCTTGTCGATTATTAAAACATCCGTTCTCCTTGCTTGTATGAGTTTGTCTGTTTGTACATCCATATCCCAGAGGATGTTGTGTTTTTCGTTTTCCAGTACTGTTTCTAGTTTATGTTTGTATCATTTGTCTGTGTATTTGAAATTCAATCGTTTGCACAGTTCCCAGTGTACTGCTTTCCCCACACAGTCATGCCTGTTCTTGTATTCTTTTTGGGCTAGTTTGCTGCATTCACTTATGAAACAGTAAATCATTTAGATTTACTGTTTCATCTCTTTGTCCACACAGTCTGCATTTACTGTTTTCCTGGGTTTTATCCATTTTAACTTAATGTAATTTGTCCTAATCGCATTGTTCTGTGCAGCCATCAGTAAAGATTTCGCTTATCTGTTCATGTGTCCTTTTCTTAGACATGCCCAGCTATTTTCGTTGGTTTCTTTTCTTGTCAGTCTTCTGAAGCGTCCATGTAGACACAAGATCGGTTTTTAATGTGAGTTACCCCAAAAAGACGCACTCTAGATTGGGACAAAACTAAAAATTACCTCAGAACAGATACTACACTTTGCTCCTAGCCAAAAATGTCTTTTTTACACATTTTATTTTTAGGAAGATTACTTAAAAAGATAATAACCTAAAAGTGCCCGTATGAAGGGAATTCAGCTAGTATTTTTTGAATGCACAAAATGCTCCAGGGATAACAACCAGAAGAGAGATAAGAAAGATAAAAGAAGCGACCCAGGACTGATAACTTGACAACTTGAAAAAGAAAAGCCATAGCCCCCCCCCTTTCTTACAGCTGCCGGCTACAATGATGTTTTTGATAATTTTCATAAAGGAAGGAGGTGTTATGTGAGAGACTGGGCTGGTGGTATTTGATACTGTATGACAACTTAGAAAACTGGGACGTATTCCGGGGAGAAGGGTGGCGCGATTGGTGAAGGGAGGAGAGCAAAGACGGTTTGTTGTTTTACAACATTTTATTAGTTCTGTTGAGGGCTACGGCACCACTTTCATTAATACCCTCGAGAAATGCATGCATACATATATCCTCTCTTCGCTTATGGATTAAATAGTAGGGTAGACTATACTCTCGAGCCTTGGTTGTGCAACTCGTCTAGGAGAAGGAAAACTCCAGAAAAGCACCAATCTTTCCCTGCATATTCTTGGATTATTACTAGTGGCTCTGGGTTTCTCTTTGTCACCGGACTTCAAGGGAGATTCAGTTGATTATTACGAAACTCTTGCTTCAATACAGACTCCCCGCTGTTGACATAAAAGAACCCCAAAGAATCTCATTTTTATTTTTCGGTTAAAATCATGCGGGCCAAAGATACAAAGTTATTCCAATTTTTGTATTTGAATTTCAACATTACCGTAACCCTCCAATTATTGAAAAACATTTTTTTAGATGGGTATTTTGCTGATAACGCCACGCTCTATTCTCGACATGTGGGCAAATCGAACGCACATATCCAAGGCAATGGCTGAATCCTTAGAAAATGTCCTCCAGTCTGTAGTAAAATGGGGCCAAAAATGGATGGTTACATTTAATGCTACCAAGACAAACTCCTTTCCTAGAACACTTATAATGTAACGATACTAAATAGTTCTTAAACTGATTTATAAGTTATTTTTCCACATACGCGATCTTCGCGTCTTTTACACTTAACTATGGTTGTACGATTGGGTTCTTTATCATGTGTGCGGGGTTGTCCACGGTACTTTTAACATACGCGTGTGTATGTGGCAGAGCGTTCGTTATACGTGTGTTGTGGTACGATCATTAGCTACTAATTGTTTTTTTTTACGTGAATCTGTCTCTTTCTTTTCTTTCTTTCTTTTCTTTTTGTACAAATGTTCGTTTACAATTTAAAGCGAAATTTACCGTTTCTTTCTCTGTCTCGTTTATCTCTCTCCGTTGTTGAGTTGTCGTCGTGATTCCCTCTTCTCTTTCATGTCGTCATACTGTGATCGTCATGGTGTTGATATCTTCTTTCTTTTCTCTTGTGGCCGCCTCATCAGTGTGTCTAGTGAACAAACTTTTTTCTATCGACAGAAAGAGTCTGAAGATATGTTTTTGAGAGGTTCAAAGGTCTTTATTTTCTCTGAATAAAACAGGCACGTAGAAGAGAGAGGTTCGAGTTATCTGTAACTATAGTCTATCTTATACTTTAGTTACTTCTTGACTTGTTACTTCTTAGAGGACAATTACGGGGCTGGACAGACAAGGAGGGTCGCCTTCGGTCTCATACCGAGACTTAGTTAAAAGTTTCAGCACATACTTTTTTCACATCTGCCTTCGCTCGATACCATTACCAGACTGCCCGAAACTTTCGTTTCTTTGTGCGCGACAACATGTAACGTCATCGTGCACTCGATCTGTCGGCCATCATTTCTAACCTTTATTGACTCTTTCCTTTGTTCTCCTCACAGACGTGACGTCCTTCTTCCCAGCTCGTCACTCAACCCTTGTGTCTGATCTTTTCTTGACCCTCCATTTTGAATCTAACTCATAGTTAAAACCTGTTTGCAACTCTGGGTTCCCAGGGCTGATTTACACCATGGCTCTAATGTCAAAGTATCATGCACTGCTTTCACCGAGCACACATATTCACACTAGTTTACTTAATCCAATTCGAACAAGGCCCCCATAATCTAAGACACTTTTCTCCCTCATAAGAAAAAAACAATCCTAAAATTTATTTCAAACCCATCTGTAGGGCTGGCCAGAACTAGGAACCAAACACGGCTAGGACATCGCCGCCCATCCTCTTCACCCGGCCGGAATTCCCATGGCATTACTTCTTGGATGTAAGTAAAGTCTTACGATCACTATCGGCTCAATGGCCATTCCATGTCATAATGGATTACCGGGCGCCCTTCACCCCGTCAACTCAGCATCGTACCCACCAAGTGTTCCATTGTCGCATGCGAACTCGGATCAATCCGTGCACTGATTTCACCAAACTCACACATTCACATCACAGCACACACCCATCGTCCCACAACGGTCTCACCCTCTGGCTCCACAGGGCATCTGTATACGATACATAGGCATTCAATTCACACCATACACATCTATTAATAATGAAGATTATGTATCTGTCTGTCTGAAGCCGAAACTCCATCAGAGTAATATTACTATTTACTTAGTCCGCCAGCTTCTTTATATACTACTTCAAAAACCGCCGTAAACACTATGCGCATTTCTCAATTTACATAATTAATTGCTTTTAAACTTCTAATAAATTAGTATTCGCAAATATACACTCATGATTGTTTTCTTCCGATTTCCACATGTATTTACGCTATTTTGCTCGCTAATAATCTTACTTATAAATTATAATTATTTATTTTATTAATTATATATATATATATATATATATATATATATATATATATATATATATATATGAAATAAGTTACGTAGTTATTCTATCTACGTCGAAAATGATTGAACAGCCAGCGTTAATCCATTGAAACGGTTACCTCCATCTGATTAATCAGTATGGACGCAAGACTGGCGCGTTATTTAAAATGTAAACAAAACGCTGGCATTTACCGTGCTACTTCTACTCTGATGTTTTTATTAAAACGTTCTGAGTTTGTTTATTTTCTTAATCTTATTAACCAATATGTTTTAAAACACAGATTCACTGAATCAAATTGTTTAATTAAAATAATAATTGATTTAAAAATTACTATTTAAAACATACACACATTACCAGTAATTATAGGAGCAACAGGACTAATGAAAAAGAATTTCAAAAGCTATCTGGCGAGTATACCCGGTGAACCGAGTGCAAGAGAAATACAAACAACTGTACTTAAAGGGACGGTTAGAATCTTAAAACGATCTCTAGGCTGGAGTGTCTGAAATAGCCGGTGAATGTCTGGCATCCGTTAGGATGCCCCATTTCCAGCAAAAACAGAAAGATAAGAAAAAAAAAATTAGTTTAGGTAAACATCCAACCGTAACTCTGTTTAAGATTTAGTTTTTACCTTTTACGCTGTTAACCTTTTATTTACAAACTGTTTTTATTATTCCATGTTTTATTTATTAAAATAAAAGATGTGATTTTTTTTCTTTTCTGTCAACAAAAAAAAACTAACACATTGTACTGGAAAACTATATAACTGATTTTAGAATCAAATTGTTTAATTAAAAAAAAGGTCATTAAACAAAAACACACATACACACACATTCTAATGAATTTAATTTAGGTAAACTTTCTTTCCGAGAGCATTTACATAACTAATCGTGTTCACTGTATTTGATTTTTTTGTGTTTTTACACTGTAGGACCCGCGTTAACTTTGACCCCGTCGTTAGCGTTAGGGTCAGGGTCAAAGTGGGGGTTAGGGTTAGGGTTTAGAGTTAGGGTTAGGGTCATGGTCAAAGTTAGCGCGGGTCCTACAGTAAAAGAGTACCGATTTTTTTATTGTTTTATTTTAGGTACACCTTTCTTCCGATTCGAAAAATACTGTTCGCTGTATTTAGTTTTTTTAATTGTTGATTTTAACAATTTTATTGAATCAAATTGTTTAATTAAAATAATAATTGATTTAAAAATTACTATTTAAAAAACACACACATTCTAATGAATTTAATTTAGGTAAACTTCTTCTCGAGAGCATTTAAATAACTAATCGTGTTCGCTGTATTTGATTTTTTGTTACTGTTTTTCTTTTTTCTTCTTTTTAATTAAAAATATTTATGGGGAGGATAAAAAAAATTGGGGAGCGGTGAAATTTTTTTTTTCTTTTTGTTTTTCTTTTCTTAACTAAAAATATTTCTATGTATGGGGGAGAGTAAAATAAAAAATTTGAGGGGGGGTCCAAAAATTTTTTTCTTCTTTTTTTTGTTAAACTAAAAATATTTCTATTTATGGGGGAGGGTAAAACAAAAATCGGGGTGGGGTCGAAAATTTTTTTTCCTTTATTTTCAACTAAAAAATATTCTTGGTCATAAACAAAGAAAATCAATGTCTAACCACTCAAGAAATACGACTGGGGTTCCTAGCAAAAATATGCTAGTTGCTAGTTCTTCTAATGCATCGATATACAACCAGTTGCAATTTAATTTATGTTATAATATACACAGCGATATAAGGGGAACAAAAACAGAAACCCATTCTTTTAACATGTCATCTTATATGGTCAGCCCACAGATTTTATATAAGGTGCGGCTCTATCCATAATTACTACATCTGAACCCAAGACACTTCAGCACACCCGGTACGAATTCCAGAAAAAAAACACACCATACCCTGACTAACTCCCAACCCCTTTCCTCGGAGCGAGCAATAACTCCGGACTCTGTATAATTGATCCACCCTAACTACACTGTGCGACAGAGGCGTGGGATGTCACTTCCAACATCCACACCGGCACATATCGGATACCAACTCGGCCCACTTCCTATCCTTACTATTATCCAATAATACTTAAACACGGAACCTTACTTTAATTCGACCCCATCCATGGTTCCATTTACCCCCGACGCGCGCATCGAGTTCCCCTGCACTCCAATTAACTCCACACCCCTTTGATGCAGACGCTACATCATTTTCTAATCGTACCCTTTCTGTGATTCTATCTATGTGGTGGGGGGTTCGAGAGTTGTCCCCGCGCACAGGTCAGCCAACTTCTAAAATCCAAAAGATGGAACCACATTTCACAACTTAATTCTAAAATTTATTCACACCAAATCCGTCATATAGTTGCGGTATCTCCGAGGTTCCAAAATCCATAAAATGACCACGACCCTTTGTGGTCACCCCCCGTTCGTTTATCTGTATGTGGGAGAGCCTAGCTCCTCGCCCAAGGTCGTTGTCTACAACCGATCCCACGTGGGGGTACCATACTGCAAATCGAACATCTCTTTGGCTCTATTCAGCCTACTCATACGATGACAAATGAGATTCAACCGAAAAATTAACCGCCGTCGGGGCATCCTAAATTCACACTTGATCTCTACACAACTCCCCTCGAGTTCCGATAAAAAACAATTCAGTACCGCCCAAAACTACAAGATCACATGACTCAACCTTCACACCTGAATTTATTACCCGCCTTACCTTAATTAAAACATCCACGCACCTTAATTAACTGGGTTTTTTCTCAAAATATATATCCAACAGAAAGAAAAAAAATTCTGGTAAAGTCCAAACAATAAAAAAAATAAATAAATAAAAATCACGGCCCCTCTCTCTTTAAACGTACAAATTACAACAATCAGTATCACAGAATGACTCAAAAAACATAAAACACATAAAAAATTTCATTTATATCCAAGCAAAAAAAAAAAAAAAAAAAAATTCAGTACAGCCGAAAACTACAAGATCACATGATTCAACCATCACACCTGAATTTATTACCTGGCTGACCCTAATTTAAACATCCACGAACCTTAATTAACTGTTTTTTTTTATCTTCTCAAAATATATATCCAGCAGAAAGAAAAAAACATTTCTGGTAAAGTCCAGACAATAAAGATGAAAAAAATCACAGCCTTTCTCACTTTAAACGTACAAATTACAACAATCAATATCACATAATGAATCGAAAGAAAAAAAAACACACAAAAAAATTTCATTTACATCTAAGCAAAAAAGAAAAAAAAATACATCTCCAATGTTACACAAACTGGGGAAAAATTAATGACACAGAAAAACAAGCTTTAAAATCTCCAAGCTTTCACACTCTTGGGGCAAAGGGGCCCATACCTCGTTAAACATTTTTTATATATTTTTTTATGTAAAAAGCTTGGATTTTCAATATATCTTTTTTCTTTCTCATTGTATAAAACAATCTAAAAATAAAACGCGTCGCATTTAGCACACATATTCCCTCCATCCCTCCCTCTCTCTCACTCCTCTCTTTTTGGCCTTTACACATTCTTTCTCTCCGTTCTCTTTCTCATTTTCACAAAGCACATCAAAGGATTCACTCAGAGAGAAACACAACATTAAACTGTCCTGTACTTGTTTGCGTCTACCTTGCATGCGTGTGTGTGTGAGCAGACATTTTTATTTATTTATTCACACGAACGGCATATCCACCGTTTAACCGTTCTTCTAGCATTCAAAAGTTTCAAACTATTTAAATTCTTTCTTTACCGTCTAAATTTTCAAAGTTATTTCGCTTTTTTCCTTTAATACAACGCTCGATAATGTTTCTATATTTTTAGATGAGGATTGATAATTTTGATAATTTCCATTATTCAGACTACTGTTCTTATCTTGAGTGTTATTCTCCGACCTTCTTACTGTAACCTCCGACCTTCTTCAGGTGTGTCTTTTCGAACTCGGGAATATTTCTGTCGAACTCTGGAATCTGGACGGAATTTCGAACAAACCCGTTATTTAATCCACGGGGTAGCATGAGCTTGTTCTGGCAGTCATGACTGGGAGAAGTCTTCAGTAATTCGTAATTCTTTGCATCGGCCGCACCGAGGATTGAATCTTCAACCTTCACTTCCTGGAGAGTACACTTCAACTTATCCAGTAGCATTTGCGACAGAAACCGCCACTTCCACATTGGTCTCTTTAGCCACAAGCGGCGCTGTTCCAGTCGAGCAGACAGACAGGACAAATAGGCTAAGGATGTATCACCCATAGTTGACCCTAACCGATGGAGGCCTATTACTATACACACACACATGCACACGAGGCGTGTCTGAGTATGCTGTGTGAACTACAGGCAAAAGAGGGATAATTGAATTGTGTTATCATTGAACATGGTATCTTTGGAGGATATGCTTGTAATTTTAGCTGTCTGCGATCAATCAATACTTTTTCATATGCTTTGGTTTACACATTCTCTTTTTCAGGTCGTTCAGCTGGGGGCACCAAGGAACAAACGATGAAGAAAAGAATATTACATACTAGAACAACCTCTCTATTCACCTGATATTGCACGATAGACCTTTTTTCCCTTCCCCCTCCCCAACCTTAATGGGATCATCAGAGGGATTCGTTTTGAAGGCGTAGATACTATCAAGATGAACGTAACGACGGAGCTGAGTTGCATCATAGTAGAATTCAACGGTGTATAAAATCTTGACAGCGTCCTCCACAAACCAGACAAACAGCAAAATCACACCCCTTCTATTGTAGAGGTCCTCAGATGCCGTTAACCCTAATGGGTTCTTTCCCCGAACCGCTTGCCTTTTGAATTCCTCCCTGTTTCCTGCTTCCCGTAATTTACACACATGCAAAAATTTAAATGTAATGTGAGCAATCATCTCGCTGCACAACTCCCCAGTTATGATGCCCCTATAAATCTGGTCCCTAATTCTAAGCGGAAAAGTGACTTGTTTGAGGTGAATTGAAGTTAAAAAAAAAAAGAAAGATATGCTAGAATTAACATGTTTTTACGTTTTGTTAAGAAAATATTTAAAATCTCAAAAGGCATTTTTCTTCCACGAAGCCTCCAACGTGATACAGTAGGTTTATTTACCTCCTCCGCAGGAGGTTAGACACAAGGTCAGGTGTGTGTGATGGTTGAAAGCCAGCACACTAGGAGAAGTGCACTCTGACCTACAAAAACTGCCTAGCAACCTCGTTGGAATTACCCGGCAATCTTGCCTCAGGCGATTATTAATAAACTAACTCCTTCTCAGAGAGAAGGTAAAGCCTGTGAAGATGGACTTTCTAGGACTGAACATAACCCTAACCCGACCACAGCCCGACAGCCCGACAGCAACGAAGCCACTATTGAGCTGATTGTCGAGGACGTACTGTATGGTTCGATCTCATTTGTTTGTGTTCGAGTAATTTTCAAGAAAACGGGGCGAAATCTAGCAAAAAGTAATCGTTCTGATTTCGATTTGTTTGACTTCTGAAAGGCCCGAGTTCGAGGTATCGCCACACGTGCGCGCGCGCACACACACACACACACACACACACACACACACACACACACACACACGTAACGCGGGTGAGATATTGACGATAGGATGTATCGAAATACATGCTAACAATGAATAAGTAATGAATAGGGAAACTAAGAAAAATGGTTATTTTGAATGAAAGAAGCAGAAAACACGATTAGCGAACATAACATATTTTGATGTATACAACTTTACTGATGTATGAATGATATTTTGTGTAAAAGAATTGTTCATGTCTTAGTTGAAAAAGTTAAATGTTCTCGTTTGTAGAATTTTCCAAGAGAGAATAAAAGACACGAATGTCAGAAGTGTGTATGTCTATATGTTTGTTTTCTGTCAGTGTGAAATATGCGTGTGACAGTGTTCATTAGGCAGTGTATACATCATGTAGGGGGGAGGGGGCAAGGATGGAACGATGGCTCAATCGTCCAGTGTACGACGACCCTCGCTAAAAAAAGAAAAAGAAATGGAGGAAGGATGTATGATGTGACAACAACAAAAGGAAAAGAAAAAACAAACTCGTGTGTGCAGCAAAATATAATGGTGGTTTTTATTACAAAAATATATATACAACCGTTGGGCAAAGAGTTCATGATTCAGTGAATCGACAGGAAAGTATGGATCATTGCCGTAGGATAATGATGATGGTTTTCCTGGTCGAAGTGTCTAATAGGTGATGCTGATGCTGCATGGATAGGTTGATAGCTGCTATGATGATGTTGATTATCCTAGCCGAAGTGTCGTTTAGTCTTTTTTATTGGGAACTGTTGATCTGGGTCTGGCACGAGATAAAGATGTAGACGTTGATGATGATATTACTGCCGTGGTGATGATGATGATGATAATGATGATGATGGCAGGATTAAGCTACTGTTAGTTTGTTGGTAGAAAACGAGCCGCTGTAGTTTCTGTGAGGATGATGATGATGATGATGATGATTATACGTGCTGTAGAAGGAATGGTCGAAGCTGCCGTTGCTGAATGTCGTCGTCGTCGTAGTGGGATGGTGCCGAAATATCTGGCACGGATTCCAGTAGCAATGATCGTTGGTGGAGCCACTGAGTAAAAAGACACACCCTTTATATACTATTTTGTCTGCGGCTTCTTATACGACGCAGTGATGAGATATGATTGGTCAGCTGAAATGACGCTATGCGCAGAAAAAATGAAATTATATTGATTTGTGTCACACCCGCCGAGTTATTAGCAGGTCAAACACCTTGAACGATTGTTTGAAATATCGAGTCATGAACAGAGGATGGCGCGACAATTCTGTGTATATTTGCTTATCTTTGTTGTGTCAGTCTGAGAGCATGTGCGTGAGCTTGTGTGTGAACATGTGCGTGAACTTGTGTGTTATATTTTGCTTTTGTTAGTGTGTTAATATGTGTGCGAGTAAGTTGAGAGTAGTTATTTGCATTTGTCGCAGTAAAGGGGGGGGGGGTGTTAGCAATTACATGTCACCCTCTGCCTCCCAAAGACGGAGGCAGATGCGTGGTGGTTTTTTCACTGTCTCTTCACTGTCTGTCTTCTTACAACTCACCGTGTCTCGTCTTCTGTTTCTCCCTGATTTATATAGCCTGGCGTCGGATCACAGGAATCAATTTTGATTTCGAACGCTAAGAATGCGAATGTAGCAAACGGCAAGTTTTTCGCAATTTTGTTAATTTCTCGCTGAAAGTCTATGTTTGTACAAAAATGCAACATTTTAAAAAAATTGTTTATGGGGCGGGGCTTGTGTGTTTTCATTTACGCAGTTGGCCAATAAATATATAGGATTGGAAGATGTGTTAATACCAATCTTATATGCACACACATTTGTTACTGTTTCATATGCTTCCTCGTTCAACAACCAGAATTTGAATTCATACCCGCAAAGACAACATCGTAGATTACATCCATAACATGGACGTAAAAAAGTTTGTTTATTTTTCTTAAATTCAAAAAGAAATTACGCAAGATTAGTCAACTCTGATGGTGGAATTTTATTCCGAAAAATGTAAGATTAAAACTAGAAAAAAAAATCATGCATTAAAAATGCATCTATTTTGAATTTTAATATATATATATATATATATATATATATATATATATATATATATATATATATGAGAAAATAATATATATTTTCTACATTATTTACCTCAACAGTGCCCAATACATGAGTAGAGCTTAGTAGTAGTAACTAATATACATGACAAATGAGCTACATAGCAACGTTTGTATTTCATTTCCGAATGTAATCGTCAGGATTAGAATTAATTCCTCGAACAGAAGAGTTTTGCACCACTTTTATGTCCCCTTACGAAGATTAAAATAAATATGTACAATACTTCAATATTAATCTTACAAATTATATATATATATATATATATATATATATATATATATAATTTGTAAGATTAATATTGAAGCAAAAGTTGGCACATTTTGCTGCAAACAACTATCTGCTTTATCAAAAATCGTGCTCATCTTTTGATTACGCTAAAATAACAGAATTTGCCGAAAACGTGTTCTTTTCGCTTTGTTTATTTAGTCATCTGGTTCTAAGTTAAATATTGCAGAGTTTTTAAGCAAAATGCTGAAATTTTGCTTGATTTCGTTTACTTTTACCACAATCTTGTCAGATACACACGGAAAATTAATCCAAGGATAAAAGATTGACGGAAGCCAGCTTACATAAATCTTACAAGGCGGTGTTCTCACCATACACGAGTCACGAGAATAGCTAAGAGTCATCTAAGGGAAGGTCGTTTGTACGCAGATAGTTCCACGCATTATTTCCGATTTAGCTTGGAAATTTAATTTTAAAAAACAATACCATATATTATCCAACAAAGGATTACGACCCCCACTAAACCTTGAAGCGCCTATTTCTAAACCACTTTCCCTCGCATCACAACTATAGATAGAAACCTGAATCAGCTGACTATATAGTTCTCGACATATATTAGCATTCACGTCACATCGTTCATACGGCTGTTACTCATATACTTCCCTCCCCGTATTCCTTTTACCATTAGAGAATTGTACTGGTGATATGCCGTTAAACAAAACTCCAACTCAAACTGGAATTTCTGTCGTTGTGAAGACGAAAGACTATTTCGTCATTCTAAAAATAACTTTTTGTTTGGCGCCAATTTCCCCTTTTCTTTTGTCTAGTAAAGAGAGACTATCTTCTTTTTGTTCGAAGAAGCAGCAGATGATAACATTTTCATTAAGATTTAATCATCTTGGTTGTCATATTCACGAGGTTTAGGCCGATGGACTCCTCAGCATTCAAGAACTCTTCACCTCAGAAATATAGTCAGACTAGCATATTGACCCAGCACTGCTTGAAATAAAATATTTTTAACACAGCTAATAACACTTGGGAAAGGTATGAACCCCCTATTCCGCTCATTTATGGGTTAAACAGTATAACTACTTAACAATTCGTTTATAAAAGGGAAACATTTGTTTATAAAATAGTCTCTAGAAAATTAATGACCGTAAAGATTAACATGCCGTCAAAAAACAAACAAACCTTTTATTAAAAACTAGCTGTCCCTACCCGGCGTTTCCCGGGATTAAACAATTTATTAATATTAAGTAATTGCTATAAAAAACGGATGGCGAGAGGCAAGATCGAAAACGGAACCATAATATGTTCAATCTGATCCTCTACCATATGAGCTACTCCTGTGGATTAGGCTAAGCCCTAATATATGTAATATGTTGCTACTGATTCTATTGTTTTATCTGTCATTATTGAAATATGCCACCAGTGTAAAATAATTTCGAGTGGGATACAATAACTTTTTTGTTGTGAAGAAAATAGGCCAAGTTTCTAAAAAGGGAACGTAATCAGAATAAATATTGAGTTTGTAGGCCGTATGCTATCGATGACAATATAATGATTATAATCATAAAAAATAAAACTTTGGACCATATAAACCCAAGCTAAAGATCCATAGAAATCTGCTAATTCCAAATAGGCTATTCTTTTTTTTACTTGGAGATCAACCTCTGACCTCGAGTGTCTTCGGTCTCTCTGTAAAAGGGTTTGTCAGGAAAACCTGACATGAGGATACTTTACCCTACAAGTAAACCCTGACCAAATATTCAAAATAACATAGTATTCGAAGCCCAAATAAGATCTTGGTTTTGCTATACACCAGCTTATACGAGGAATGGTGCACCTTCTCCTAGTGAGTTTACCTCAAGTAACAGCACGTTGCTGGATACTCCACCAGACTAGATGAATTCTTGTCCTGGAATTCGGTAAGACAAAGAGACCAAAAGAAATACATATTATAACATAATCAACTGGTCAATTGGGGAGAGGAAAATTGCTGTTCTTACTTCTTCACTAACTCAACGCGTGAGAGCTAAAGTACTTTATTGGAACAGGCGAATAACTATGTATCTCATATACAGATCAAGTGTTATCACCAGGAAGGGGTCCCTTGATTTTTTAGAACTTCGACTGAAGTAAAATGAAACAAAAAAGATATATTTGCTTTTTATATATAGATAAAACCCAATAATTAGTTGATATTATGTACAATTGTTGACAGTCAGACAAAAAAACAAAAAACAAAAAAACACACCAAACGAATTGGTTTGGTTTAGTTCGGGTTTTTTATTATACGGCATATCAACCCTTTTTGGGTTATTTAATGTCGATACGCCATATCTTTTATAAACGATTCATTGTAAACGATTAATTGCACACAATTTTCTAGAACCGGCCCTATCTGATCCGGAAGTCGATTATCATTACCGCCTGGTGTCTCAGAAGTTGGTGACCATTTTTCATTCAATTTATGTGTGAAAGTTATCCCTTCCTCTAAAGACTAAAATATATGTTGTTTTTTAAATTTCTTTTTACCTCCAACTGAAAAAGGAATCCCATTTGGGTGAAGAGAGTGAATGAGCAAAGAGTGCAGTTTTTTCCTATTTCTGTGCAATTGAACCCGGTAGATATGATACGATTCTGACAAAGAAACAGAAAAAAAGAGAGAAAAGGAAAACCGACTGAAACATTACGGAAGAGGTAACAGAATAACCGAAAAGCTAAAAAGAAACAAAACAAAAAAACAAAAACGTTTAAAATGCGAGAAAGGCGTATATATATAACATTATTTTTATAGAACCTGAGCTACTGTGAAAATAACGGCCAATTATTCCACCAATTTCTATTGCTGAAAGGTGAAACTTTCGAATACTTCTCATCGTACTCTGCTTTACCTGGTCGGCGCGTCTGGAAGGAATTCACATTAGAAAGTAAAGATTGGAATTTTGACGTAATAGACGCTCATTTTTCTATTAATAACTTCTGGATTAAATCCTTCATACGAGACACACATGGTCACTTAGAAGTAACCGAGCGGTCAAAATATTTTAAGTTCCACTAATAAAATATTTTTCTTTCTTTCTTTCTTTCTTTCTTTCTTTCTTTCTTTCTATCTATCTATCTATCTATCTATCTATCTATCTATCTATCTATCTATCTATCTCCGGGTCGAATTATATCCATTATGCAGTCTTCAATTTACTTCGATCTTCATTATGGATCGTGTGATTCATTATCCGTATGTTTGTGTCAGTCACTAAGAAAAGCGTGAGTTGCTTATCCTTCATATTGGAATAAAATGACAATGACTTATTTTACAAAGACTATAAAGAGTTTAATAAAAAGCGCTAGCAGTTCTTCCAGACCGGATGTGCTTGACACATTCGGATGATGAATCACACGACCCACAATGACCGGAGTAAGTGAAAGACTGCATAATCGATATAATTAGACCTCAGACTGATTTTTTTTTTTACCTCTGACGAGCCTTTTGATAAATGCATAATTGTACGAAAACACATCTCCATGGCTTTGCGGCAAATCTTTGTTTACGATTTTACTAACCATGTAACTATATATCCTTGCCGCAGCAGAAACAGCGAAATACAATGAACGTTTTATGTTTTTAATATTGGAAATTTATTTCCGACAGTATGCACTATGTTATGCATTAAGCTGCTTTTTATGCTTTTGTTTGCACGGATAATATTAGTAAACAAGAGATTATTACGTCCGCTGGCCTGAAAATAAGCAAAGAATACCACAAAGTAAAAAATGCGACTCGTACAAAATTTAAATCCTGCACGAATCACATTTTTCAATTCGTAATATATGTAATTAATTTTATATTATTTATCTCGCTTTCACCTCTTCACTCTCCTCTCTCTCTCTCTCTCTCTCTCTCTCTCTCTCTCTCTCTCTCTATATATATATATATATATATATATATATATATATATATAGTGTGTAGATTTCAATTTTGTGTAGAGAATCTGAATAACAGAGTAATTTAAACAGAGCAAAACAGAATTATAAAAAGAAAAACTATACACACATTAAGGTTGTACACATAATAACTTATTTCGACCCCTTTAATTAGGTCTCCTCAGATGTATAGACAACCACGTCAAAAAAAAGGGTTTTTTTTGACGTGGTTGTCTATACATCTGAGGAGACCTAATTAAAGGGGTCGAAATAAGTTATTATGTGTACAACCTTAATGTGTGTATAGTTTTTCTTTTTATAATTATATATATATATATATATATATATATATATATATATATATATATATATATATATACCGGGTGTTTGGAAAATCGGTGGCATAACTTCAAGATTATAATCTATATCTTTAAAGAGCCACTTTGTGTGGAGGTTTCTTTTGTAATAACACTCCATTGCTAGTCTAATTTCCTTTGTGGTCCATTTCTTCTTTTACGTGGTCATTGGTTTGGGCTGATCATATTTATTTACCTGTATTTGATCTGTTATATTCTGTTGCCTGAAATAAAAAGGACCAATATTCGCAAGATGTTGGCTATCAAATGAGCCCATGTCTATCACGACGCTCAGATCTTTCTTCTGAGCCTCACGGCCTTTATGTTTGTTTGGTGTCATTTTTTCATGGTTTTGTTGGTATACGTGGCAACACCAGACCCAGGCTTATGTTTTTCTGTGACCCTGCCACAGAGATATCTACCCCATATGTAGAAATAACACTGCACTATCACACGCATTGTACGCGTTAGATATTGACAATGAAGAATGTTGATTAGTATTTGTTTCAATAGCCTATAACACGGAAACCAAGCGATTTTCCAAACAGCCTATATAAACAACGACAATACGAGAAAAAGAAAGAAAGAAACTCACAACTGGCGGCTTGTGTGCCTTCGATACTCCTTTACATTGTCTTAAGACACAGATGGTCCGGAAATATTGGGAATATTTCTTGATTGGTCGTCAATTATCATGGTTTAAATTGCATGCAAATCTGAGATATTCGAATTTTGAGGGGGTCGATGTTGAGTCACTTTTATGACACCCAAATCCATCAAAATCGATGCAGTGACTAAAACATCTCGAGTAACGTGCTAGTTTTGCGAGAAGATCAACCATTGAATTCTGATCCGTATGGTACACACACACACACACACACACACACACACACACACACACACACACACACACACACACACACACACGCAGACACACACACACACACACACGATAAACTTTTTTATCTTTTAAATAAATAAATGCGGAAGTGTGTTTTTCATTTATCACACTTATATTACCATCAAAACGGCTTACTGTTATTTAAATCAATAATATAAAATAGTCTTTTGAAATACTGTATATATAGTAAATAGCAAAGGCCCAAACACAGCTATCTGTATACCTAGTTTACATAACTATTTTTTAACAGTTTATAATACAGGGTGTTCCAAAAGTCTTGGGCACATTTCAAGTCCTCATATCTGCTGGTAGTAAGATGAGACTGGTACCATTTTAAAGCTAAATTCATTAAGCGTTTTGTCATGCTAATGATTTTATCATATCTGTTCAGGCATAGTAATGACGTTCACTCAACGAGAAAAGGCGTTTTGCGTCCTTGAATTTTCAAAAACTGAATCATGGACACGTGTTCAACGTGCCTTTTGCACAAAATTCCGAAAAAAGGCCATGTCCAAGAAAGCTGTCTACGGACCATTTGTCATTGAAAGAGCAACCGTCAATGGTGACACATACTTCGACATGCTGGAAAACTGGTTAATGGATAAGTTGAGTGAGGAATGAGCGCCACCGCACTGGAGCTTCAGGGTTAGACAGTATTTGAACACAATACTGTCAAACAGATGGATGGATCTGTCCGAGATGATCGCCTTCTCATGTCCTGGCCTCCCAGGTCTCCAGATCTCACACCCTGCGATTTCTTTTTGTGCATCTCCTGTCTTTGCGTCAATCATCTTTCGTTCTTTTGTTGCTCTTTCAAAGAAGAATGAAGATGTCGATATCGTCTTCTTTTGGTTGAGGTCCTTCTCGTAAATTTGGAGCACTTCGTGTTCCTGAATGATTTCAGATTACCCCCGACACCGATCAACAAGCACCAGTGGTTGCTCCAAGTCGTTGAAAAAAAAATTGAAAAAATAAAAAAGTCTTATCAAGCAAAAACACTACGTGTTATATATATATATATATATATATATATATATATATATATATATATATATATATATAGGGTGGCTTACTTAATAAGGTGTATATAGAGTAGCTCACTTAAAAGTAGTCCAAATACTAGTCGACTGGGAGAATATAAATAAGAATGAGGCAGTGTAAGTAGGTTTTTCATTGTGTACTTGTTTTTTCACAGCATGATTTTTTTTTATTTACCTACATATCATAACTGATGCTGAAAGTGATCCCCGTTGGCATCTATGAATTCTTTCTTGTGCAACGTAGCATATAAGTATATAAGTGTCTCTCTCTCTCTCTCTCTCTCTCTCCCTCTCTCTCTCTCTCTCTCTCTCTCTCTCTCTCTCTATATATATATATATATATATATATATATATATATATATATATATATATATATATATACGATTGGCTGAGAAAACAACAAAGAATCTGATTTGTTAACTAGCTAGCCATGTATATAAAACACCCAGCAAAAATAACTCCATGCATTTTAGCCTGAAGATTTCCCCTGGGGATGAAACGCGTGAGCCTCTGTGTAGCTTAATTGCCATAAATATGTTTTCATAGCTTAAAATATATATTTTAGCAATTTTCTTTTTTTCCCCACCTGATTAAAAAAAGAATGTTTCCTCTGAAATTTATCCTACGATTTTGTTGTACGCGAAATTTACTTACATATTTTCGAGGTCGTTACAACCCCCAATTTATCAAAACGTTAAATAACGTCATACGCATTAAAAAATAAATTAGTCGTTTTGAGGTGTAGGATAAATTTTCTCAAATCTTGCCGCTTAAATCATGTAGCTCCCGGTTATATCTGTCACCGAATTTCCAAAATTAAATGTAGAAATTCGTTGGCAGTTCAACGTGTATTTTTACAAGACGAAATACTCTTTAACCCCGATTCGTATAATTCGTTGCGAAGTAAATATCTTCTACTTTTGGCTATGGTTTGGAAGGAATTTTCTTTCTTTGACAAACGTCGCTTTTCAAAGTTTTTGTCTAATGGCGATATTTTCACCCTCAACAAAACCTCGAGGATTGTGGTTCCTTGCCATTCCTCGATGTTTTAGTGTCTAAATCTGGTTTATCGTTTGAAACCTCTGTGTACAGAAAACTAACATTTACAGGCCTTTATCTAAATTGGTTTTCCTTCGCCCCAAGAGCAAGAAAAATAAATCTTATTGGTACTCTCACTCATCGAGCACTTATGATTTGTTCACCAACACGACTCGATGCGGAACTTGGTGAAATTACTAATATTTTTCTTGCTAATGGATATCCCCTCAATATCATAAAAAGCACCATTGCACACAAAGTTGCTATATTTAATGGTGGTAAATTTATTGGCCCGTCACGTTGCCCTATTTATTTGAAACTCCCATGGTGAGGTTCTGACGGCCTTGACATTGTCAAAAGGATTTCTTCTTCTACTTAACGTTGTTTTTCAGCAACCACGCTGAGAGTAGTTTACACGACTCGAACCTTTTTCTCTTCTTTTCGTAAGGATGTTTTGCCAGCCATTCAAAAGAATTCTGTTGTTTATAAATTCATGTGTCAGTGTGGAGCTGACTACGTTGGCAAGACATCCCAAAGATTAGAATTTAGTATATCCCAACACATACCACGTGATATTCGCTTACACAAGGTTTCGAGATCACCCGGGAACTTTCAGGCACAGGAATCAGCCATCGGTAATCACCTCGTTAGTACAAATAGTTGTTCTGACAAGTATTCCGATGGGTGGTTTTCTGTTTTACACAGTGCCAGGTCGAACTACCATCTCAATATTATTGAGGCGTTAGTTATTAACAATTCTCAACCTAGCCTGTGTAGACAAAAGATTTTGAAACATCAGTTGGAGATCTTTAATGATTCCAAGTCACCATAACGTTGAGAGATTTACTTCTTTTTTTTCCTCTCTCAATCGTTTTCTCCAACTGAAACAATTTCCCCCCTCATACGATTTTCTTAGTTTTTAATTTATCATTCTGACGTTTCCTCTTAGAGGGTCAGACGTTTAGCAATTTTCTTTTTACCACCTGCCCGTTTCATTGATTAAAAAAATGTTTCCTCTGAAATTTATCCTACGATTTTGTTGTACACGAAATATATATATATATATATATATATATATATATATATATATATACAATAATATTTTTATAAATAAATATTAATTATTTAAATACCTACAGACATTGATGTTTCGAGGACCTAATTCTCAACGGTCGGTAGGCGCGAACCTCGATCACAAATTGCCACTGATTCGTAGTCGGGGATCTTACCCATCGGCCATAGCCAATTAGTTAGTAAATATAGAGGAACTTTAAATGTAAATAGCGAAATCGGCGGCTATGTACCAGGCAGTATAGAGTGATCTACGAAACGGCGTTCGGATCGTGCATATAGCTATTTGTACTGCTTGTTATTAAAGCTACTCGAGAGTGCCCAGCCTTTGTGGGAGGAGGCTGATAAACAATAATATTTTTATAAATAAATATTAATTATTTTAATACCTATATATATATATATATATATATATATATATATATATATATACACACACACACTAGCATGGTCCGCGGCGTTGCCCGGAGGTTAGGGTGGGGAATTCTTTTTAAAGCACGACAACAGTAACATTTCTTATTAGCAACATTACGAGTTAAGTGTAACTGAAACAAAAAGAGTCGATATTTTACTGTCATAATCGTGAGTTACTTAAAAAAAAAAAATCACACATGAACGCGTGCAAATGCTTAATCTGAAAAAAAGAAGAAAGCCGCTGGTTATTTGAATTTAATTTCAACAGTAACACTCGATTTGTTTATAGAATCATCGCAAAGAAAAGTATTACTTAAAGAAATAAAACAGCAGTAACAGTCGATTTGTTATTGTCATCAGCGAGAGTTAAGTCTTAGGTAAAAAATAAATAAAACAAGAAATGAACGCGTTCGAAGTATTTATATTACAGAAAAAGGATCCAGCAGCTGTAAAACGGCAAATAGTTTTAACGAATACGGGATAATTCGTTTTTATTTATTCATTTTAAATCTTAAATTTACCAAAAAAAAGTAATTATTGAAATGTTTAAACCCTTTTTAATATATATTTGATATATTCTCTTAAATTTCATTTTTGTTTTATGAAACGAAGAAAAACTATTTAAAACACATGAATTTCGTTTCTTTACATTCTAAAATATTTATGTTATTGTATGGACCTAACCGATAATTAATCCTAGTGACCCCAGATGGAATTGAAGGAGCATTTCAATGGTTTCTTTAGATTCTGTGAAAAAATGCACCCTTATTAAAGCTTATTTTAATGTTTCAACTGTTAACATATCGATTTCTATAACACAAACATTGATTTTATATACGTAGAGAAGATAGAATATACAGTAGTATAAAATATACTTATGGAAAGTAAGCTACACAGAAACGTTTGTGTTTCATTCCTAAAGGGAATTATCACATTGGCGTAAATAATATAAGACAATATTTCTTGATGATTACAATTTAAAAATAAAACCATCTGAAATAAGATGGAAAATATTTAAGGTAATTGTGACGTCGATAGAGACTTAATTTCAGTTACAGACTGACATATTTGGTTTAGTTTTGTTTAGTTTGGTTGTTTTGTTTTACGGCATATCAACCCTTTTCGGGTTATTTAATGCCGAATACGGTCAGTTTGGTAAAAGTTTTTATGCTTCAAGTTCTATATCTAAATAAATTCATATTTATTCATGGTTTTGTTGTTTTGTAGAAGAAAATTGTTATTTTTGTTTTTGGCTTTGGAGAACATGATTGAGTTTTGCAAAAGGAAAGTTTAGAAACAATAACATCAATGTTAGGTGCATTTTTGGTCAGGAAGCCAGTATCTTCAGACAGTCTGAACTGGTAGCTCCAGAAAGACTGACGTATAATCTCCATTATAATAAGATGTATATAAAGACTTGTCGGCACGTTTGATCTGAAGTATGAAATAGTGAGCAAATATATCATGTATAACAATTTCGTAGAAGAAGCAGACGTAACGAAAACCTGACGAGATTATTCTTAGAGCCTGGTACATTGCTGCCTACTCTACTTAGCATTTAACACATATCGGATGGTAGTTTTGTCGGAGGTAGCTTTGACAACTCACATAACATAATGGTGTTATACTTGTATCCTTTTTATAGTTTGTTTTATAAAGCAGCTATAAAGAATACATAAAAAATAACAATAAAAATAATAAAAAAAATGGTTATTGGAATATAATATGAACCTGACTTATATATATATATATATATATATATATATATATATATATATATATATATATATATATATATATATATATATAATTAACTTGTTACAAATATCCAGGGGGTATGAATCCGAAGGAAGTTGAAACCGGGTTTATGAGAGTGCTCAATGAAAATTCAGAGCAAAATATATATTTTTTGATTTTATTCCATTAGTTGCGACAAAACAAGTTTTGTTTCATTGGTGCAAATAGCGACCAACTTATCGGGCTAGCGATGGAATTCAAATGGCATATGTTTTAACTTCACCTTAACGGGAGATTGAAAATTGAAAATACATTGGAGGGGGAGGGGGACAGAGTTGGGGCTTTGTCTATAACAGTGACATGGGACATGAGAGGGGAGGGGGGAGGACCCCAACAAGTCGTGTTTCAAATTATTGCGTGGGAGGTTTTCACGTGTTTGTGCTGTGATGATCTCAATTTCGGCCGGGGTGGGAGGAAGGGAGATGGGGCGACGGCCAGAGTGAGTTAAATTTAAAATGAGAATAAAATTATGATTATAACCGTCATTCCTATTTTATTTTAATTCTAATAAGTAATTATCATGTGGATAAAAATGTTTGATAATTTTAATTTAGGGTATTAATTGATTATTAATTAAAACTGAAAACCCATCCCAGACTAACTATTATATTGGTCTGGCAGGCAACAACTTCAAGGAAAGATTCTACAACCATAAACTCTCCTTCAACAACCCAGACCATCCTGGCCAAACTGGACTTTCACTAGTGACCACAAAATAAAAACCAAAAAAGAAACTCCCATAATAAAGTGGAAAATCTTGAAAAAATCCAGCACCTGCAAATCAATAAACTCTCCATGTAGATTATGCTTGAATGAAAAACTGGAAATTATCCGCTTTAAGGACAAAAACAAACTCCTAAATAGAAAACAAGAGACATCTATCAACTGTAAACATAGTAGACTCTACCTCCTTAGCAACCCACATACCCCACCTTAACCCCACACCAACCCCACATGACTTAAAAATAAAATTAAAAGTTTTTTTTTTTACAAAAATGAATGATAACATTAAACCCCCCACTATACACTACCCCAAAACACACTATAACCCCCTACCCACCCACCCAAATTTACCACCCAATCCCACCCCAACAAGTCCTGATGAATCTATAAATATAAAACCACCCCTCTAAACTATCAATAACATCAAATCTCTACGTACTACCTATAATGCACAGCCTCAATAGCCTCTCAGCCATACTACCAATTCTAACATAAACCCATAACTGGGACAGCTATTAACACTGATATCATTTGGACTAATCTAATCTCAATTACTTAACCCTTCGATTACTATCTTGAACACTTAATTATTAACTGGTACTTAGTCCTTGTCATTGGTAGTAGAACAAAAAAGCCTACCATCACTTGTCGACTTATTTCGCCCAATGACTTCACAAGTAGCAAGATGGTAATGATGGTGATATTTATCATTATTATTATTATTATTATTATTATTATTATTATTATTATTATTATTATTATTATTATTATTATTATTATTATTATTATTAGTAGTAGTAGTAGTAGTAGTATTATTATTATTATTATTATTATTATTATTATTATTTTTTAATACTATTATTATTATTATTATTATTATTATTATTATTATTATTATTATTGTTATTATCATTAATATTCTTACAAACTTGTTATTTCTATTTTTATGCTAATTTTATTTATATTTATCTTTATTTTTATTTTTATTAAGGCTTTTATTAAGGCTATTATCACTGCAACTATCGTAGGTATGATTGGCAGGCGTTATCATTGTTATCATAATCGGTTTTGTTAATGCTAAAACTGGTAACACCATGAAACTTCTCTTATAAAATGATTCCACTAGTATTGATCTCGGTATAATATAATCACAATTTAAAAAAAATTATAATCACAACAAAATTCACTCCAAATAATAAACAAAACATTAAAATAAAATAAATAAAATGCAGAAGTAGCAATTAATACCCTAAATTAAAATTATCAAACATTTTTATCCACATGATAATTACTTATTAGAATTAAAATAAAATAGGAATGACGGTTATAATCATAATTTTATTCTCATTTTAAATTTAACTCACTCTGGCCGTCGCCCCATCTCCCTTCCTCCCACCCGGCCGAAATTGAGATCATCACAGCACAAACACGTGAAAACCCCCCACGCAATAATTTGAAACACGACTTGTTGGGGTCCTCCCCCCTCCCCTCTCATGTCCCATGTCACCGTTATAGACAAAGCCCCAACTCTGTCCCCCTCCCCTCCAATGTATTTTCAATTTTCAATCTCCCATTAAGGTGAAGTTAAAACATATGCCATTTGAATTCCATCGCTAGCCCGATAAGTTGGTCGCTATTTGCACCAATGAAACAAAACTTGTTTTGTCGCAACTAATGGAATAAAATCAATATATATATATATATATATATATATATATATATATAGTATACTGGTTCGAATGGTTTCGGTAGGAATCCGAATAAGAGAGCTCAATGTCCAATTAAGCAGAGCAAGTATACATTTGAAGATGAGATGAATTAGATGCACATTTCGGTTGTGTACATAATAGTCTATTTGGACCTTATTTTGGTCTCCTCAGATGTACCTTCAACCACGATTCAGAACTTCTGAATCGTGGTTGAAGGTACATCTGAGGAGACCAAAATAAGGTCGAAATAGACTATTATGTACACAACCGAAATGTGCATCTAATTCATCTCATCTTCAAATTTATATATATATATATATATATATATATATATATAAATTTAATTACTTTTGCTCACCCAAAACAAGGCAAATTGCCACTGAAGCGTAAGAAGATACTGTGATAAGTGCAATCTAGATGAGGAGTTCGGCGGCAAGATGTTTGTTCACATTACATTTAAATTTTTGCATGTTGATACAGCTGGGGAAACAGAAAGCAGGAAGCAGGAAGGAAATTCCAAAAGCAAGTTGCCCTTTCTGCATCTAAGGACCTTTACAGTGACGGGGTGGAATTTTTCTGTTAGTCGGATGAGTCGGAGGTATTTACGTTGAGCGGAGTACAAGTGCAGTATGTTCATGTTTAGTATTCACCGAACCACCGAAGTTAAGGAGCGCTGAGCCTGGTCAGTACTTAGATGGGTGAACGTTTAGAAATATCAGGTGTCCTAAGTTTGAAGGTCGAAGTGGTTGTAAATCACTTTCATTAATACTCTTGAGAAAGTCCCGCCCTAGCTGGGTGTGAAATAGCAGGGTGGACTAAACTCTCAAACCTTTATAGGACAACTAGTGTGAATAAGGTAAATTTCGAAATGACGTCACTCTTTGTCCGTTTATCCCATCATTGCTTCGAATAATCTTGTATTTCTCCCTGTCACTAGATTTAAGCAATGCTGGACTAGGAGAAGTGTGGTTAGAGGTCCCTCAACCTTTGTTTCACTAAAGAAATCCTCATCGCATAAGCGTTCTTTCAGAGGATATTCATTGTCTCTCGAGACAGATGGTGGTCATTCAGTTTGCCGGTGGCAGGAAGGAGATTGATTAATACCTTGCCCAGGGGTACTAGTGTTGAATATTCCTTCGTGTTTCTCAGATTATATTCTAAGAGACTGTAGCAATCACATATTTTGATTTACTATTTTATCTTGATGTAAATTGACAGGCACCATTGAGTAATTGGTCCATCGATTAATTGGATGCCTTTGCGTAGAAATACAATTTGTTGGATTACTTCCAACGTACACGCAGGTTGTTTCCCGCTAGAGAGTCGTACAGACAGAACGTTCTATTGCTGGCTCTTCCAATTCACCACACATGGTGGAATCTACAAAGATACGTGCCCCCTTTTTTGTAACTATTGGCTATTAGCTGTTTTTAATTCCTTTTCAGCACTGCCAAAATAAAAGGTATTTTCTATTAACCTTTAATGTTGTCCTTTACTTTTCCATATATGTATCGGATGGATCTTCTATCTAATTGCTTCAAATATGGAGTCAGATGAACAGTCGATCACAACCAAACTTTGATTATAATGGAGATGGATACCCCCTTTATCTCCAGCCTTATGCCCATTATAAGACCTTACATTAACATTTCACTTCTACGTTGGTTATGATGACAGAGACCCACTTGAGGTTTATGTATGCCACCATTGATTAATGTCAACTATTTTAAACATGCTCTCTCTCACAAACACGTGATCAAGATCAACCAACCAGAGTCTCCGGTATCATTCACCCCTTCCTCTTCTTTATATAATACGAGTGCGAACGAACTGATTACACAGAGCACGGTTCACAAGTTGCACCTCCAATTCATTATCTGCTAGTTTTCTTCTAAGACGATTTTCCCCTGTACCTTTGTCAAGAATAGGAAAATAACCACATGCATCACAGGCTACTAAACTCACCGCTATATTACGCTTATTCACTAGAGCGCGTTTTAGTAAATTTGTGATTATTTTCAGCAGCTAATACTAAATATTACTTTTGACTTTAGACTCCCCCCCAAACATTCTCCATATAGGTGGTAGCAAAAGCTTTCCTCCCTAACACTTCAGTACTAACACTCTCCCCATCGACACCAGGAACTAATAAACAACGTCTACTTTTCAAAAACGTATCCGTTAATATTTACTATTTGTCTGCTATTAATTTACTACATAATACAAAACATTACGCCAAGATACTCGACATAAAGTTGACATTTTCTGAATCCTACACCGTTCACACGCATAATATCCAAAAATTGAAAAAAAAAAACCCATCGTTTTCATCGTATAGAAATGACCCAAAACATTTAACGGGTGGACTCTACACTTGGACGCCTTCTGGCGGACCGTAAAATAAAACGCATGCCAGCTACAGGCTTCGTTTCATGATACTTTCTACTTTCTTTCGTGGCCAAGAGGTTATCAACGTAGATCCAATACCGAGAGGTTTAGCGTTCGATCCCAGTTTTTTTTACATTGTTAAATTTTTGCCTATGAGGGAGGGAGAGGAGGACTATAGACCGGATTTTTTTAATTCAACGTTATTATGTAGTAATTTGGAAAGAAATCAATGTAATATGTAGTACTTTAACTATTGTGAATATCATCATTTCTCTTCAAACACGCATGGTTTATTAGTGTTCTGCGGGACTCCTTATTATATTTGTGTTTCAGTAGTGCTCAATAGGCATACTAATTTTTCTTTTCTTTTTTTGCTCACAAAAAAAACGGAATTTCTATACAAAGATAACGAAGGGAAATTGGTTTTAAAAGGGCTCTGTAGACCTCTTTAATTTTAAAAGTGCTTATTATCATAGATAGATTGGGTGTTTAATCAAAAAATAGAAATTCGGGACAGGAAGACTCCTACAACCGCGTCTCCTTCCTTCCTTCATTACTTTCTTCCTCCTTTCACCTCTCAATAATTCCAAACCGACAATTATTTTAAACATTAAAATTGTTCGGTGTGACCTATTTGCGTTTTGTCAGATGTTGACAAATCTTAATTCATTCTTTTATATTTCTCCCGGGTAACGCCGGGTGACGGGTCCAGCTAGTTAATAATAAAAAGAAAACCAGGAAACGAATGCTATTAAGAGCAATTTAAAGACATGACAGACACCATTAACAATTACGATTTAAATAATTGTCTGGAAAGTATTTTTTACTAATTGGGGGATTGCCCGGCCAAACAAAACGACATGGGCGTAGTTTTTTTGAGTTGCCGAACTGTTGCGTCTAAACATCTGGGTTCGGTGTTCAACCCCAGTTGGAAGCATGGAGTTCGAAAATTGGTTTCCTAGACAGGCATACTTCTTTCGTTTGGAAGAATGAAACGACCGAAACTTAATCAACTTGTGGTATAACAGTAAGCACACTAGTCTACATAAATATATAAATAAATCTATATAGATAAAATATGTGTGTAATGCTAATAAAAATTCCATGCAAATTGGAAATATTTTAATTTTGAGAGGGGTGTTGTGTTACTTTTATCACCGCCCCCCCCAAGAAAAACATTGAAAATATATGCAAAATGTGACTAAGATATTACAAGAAATACTAATACATTTTCTTCTTTTCATTAATTTTCACAAAGGGCGCCCACTCCTTAACCCTTTTGCATAAAAATAAATTAAACTAAATATAGCCCACATTTGGACCCCGTATGCCTAGCAGCTGTGTTCCAAAATTCATAATAATCATCTAATTAGTTTAAGAGTAAATATCTAAACATAGAAACATACCTAACTTAAAAGATAACATCCGAACATTTAGTTGTGTCAGCCTATATGTTGACATAATTGAATGTCCGGATGTTATTTGTTAACCCATCTCAAAATCTTGACCAGTTTATTTATAATAATATTCAGTGTATGATTTATACTTATGTCATTAATGAGTTTTTATATATTTTCCTTCTTCATTCCTCAGTAGTCTTTGAGTTGCCGAACTGTTGCGTCTAAACATTTGGGGTCGGTGTTCAAACCCAGTTGGAAGCACGGATTTCGAAAATTGGTTTCCCAGACAGTCATACTACTTTCGTTTGAAAGAATGAAACGATCGGATACTTTGTAAAAATAAATCACCTAACATTTGATGTTTGTATGATTTGGATTATTCGGACTACTGTTCTCATCTTAAGTGTTATTCTCACAACGTTTCGGTCGCTGTAATCCCTGGTCTTCTTCAGGTGTATCTTTTCGAACTCAGAAATATTTCTGTCGAACTCGGAAATCTGTACGACATTTCGAACGGAACCCATTTATTAAACCCCCGATGGTAGCATGCTCTCGTTCCGTTAGCCATGTCTGGGAGAAGTCTTCGGTAATTTGCAATTCTTTGTATCGCTCTCACCGAGGATTGAACCATCAAATAACTATCACTTAGAACTGAATTTTACTTAGTACTATATCCACTGCGCCACGGGCCCTGCTAACATTTTATGTTGATGTTTTTTGGCGTCTAAAATAATACCAGTTTTCATTAGTTGAGTATGTAATGTCTTAACCCTCTTTTCATCAGGTTAATCCACGTTCTTGCCATATCAGATTTTAATTTTCGTTGTACTACTGGTGCCCTTATCATCATTTAGAACCACACTGCACATTGTGCTTTCCATTGACCAGTAAACTTCAGATCTATTCTGCAATAACAAAAACTGAATTGTTACATATTTTTACATGTATGCGCATAAACATTATAATCATCATATCATTCGTCAAATAAAATTATAGCCAATCAAAATGCAGACGTTTAGCCGTGTCACCCTGTGTAACGATGTCACTAAAAGGATCGTTACCAAAAATGTTCTCACGCCACGTTTCTCGAAATCGAAAGCTGGTTCGAAACGTTTTTACAGTTTTACACTTAAGGCATTTAGAGGCCTTTAAACTGTTAGTTATCACTTTGTCATAAAATTACTCGCTTCTCCTTACCGTGTAGGCCGATGTGGCTGGGGTGTTTCTTTTTAACGGGAGATTGATGTGTGGGTGGGTAGGCGTTTATGCATGTGTGCATGTCTCTTACAATGCAGCCTATCGATCATACGATGCTCCAAACTCCACGCAAACGTGTTTTACTCTTTTGTAATGAGGGTGCGTGTGTACGTGGATTAAAAAAACTTTCTTTTGATACACTAGTTCTATTCTAAATCAATGTCATAATTTACCTGGTACTTTTCTTCGTCTCCTTTCTCTTTCTCCATTCTTCACTGACCGTCGTGATCTTAGTCGTCGTGTGTTGTGCCGTGGGTTTTCTTAGGTTTCCTTGCCTTCTTTGTCGTGTAGATTTATTGATCGTCTAGTGCGGCGCGTCTGCTCTCTGGGAATAACACTCTTTTACACGACAAAGAAAGAATTTAGAAGGCAGATCTCGAGAGGGTATGAAAATACGTTTACTGATCCCTTCTTTCCTGATAACGCCTATGAGAGAGTCACCGTTTTCCAGTTGGTTTGCTTCTCGGTTTCTGACTTAACTATTTTTCTGACTGGCGGGGGGAAATAGATGGAGTGGCTTATTTCCGTCTCATTCGAGACCCAAACTTAAAATGTCCAGATCATTAATTTTGGACATCGACTCGTTTCGAGTTCCATAGCAGACTGACCACGATTCTCGTAGCGACAACAACAAGTGACGTCACAGTCCCTTTGTTTTATCTATCCAATAACATAATCGTATTAACTCTCGCTTTGTGCTTAATCCCAAATGTTTCATCTCGGCAAAATCCTGTCTATGTATTATGACTTTGCGAGTGAATCACTCGTGGGAACAGATTTATTTATCCAAAATATATGTCAGTTTAACTCTGCACTTAATCCAACAATTTCACCTAGGTCGCAATCCATACTAGCTAACTTACGCCTTTTTAGAAATATAGGCCCCGTCATTATCTAACGTGTGTTTGTAGATCGATAATTCATAGTTATCAGCCCACATACTACGTTTACTTATGAACGTAACT